>CM056171.1:24516029-25126665 GCA_029691765.1 Entomobrya proxima
GGCCCGCCACTATGTCTGCTCAGCTGTATGATATTGACGAGCTTTTTTGGCACCAGATCGGCAGCACATCATATACCACTAAGATCATCTGTTTCCCTTGTTTTCATTGATTTGTTTCAAATTTTCAATTGAATAATAATACGATAATCTTTAAAAACTTTACGATAAGCATCCGCATTTAGGTAATATTAGTGTTAACCTGTTAAAATTGAGCATCGCATCGTAGGAACACAGATCATTGTAAGGGACAGATGTCATTTTAAACTGAAAACGGACTTGATTATCTTCTTTTTCTGCGGGTAAGTAATAATATCAATATCGGTTTAAATAACTAAGTATGTGTAGCAATATAATATCAAAAATAATATTCTTTGTTAGGAGAAGATGGGAAGAATATGCTGTGTGCCTCTTTGTCCATCAAAAACTGGAACAACTGGACTTCACTTTCATGAAATACCCTCGGACAAGGAATTAAGAGAGAAGTGGTTAAAAGTTATCTCAAGGGCTGATAGTAAAAACTGTGGAAAACGATGGGTACCCGGGAGCAGGTACAAGAACTTTAATAAAATGCATTAAAACTACCTGTCTTAGAGTGGTTTCACAAATTTCAAAATAAATGGATATGATTATTAGGTCAGCAGCTTGTTCCAGGCATTTTGTGGATAGCGATTACCAGACAGACTATAGAGGCAAACGCCTGAAGAATGATGCAATTCCCTCCGTATTTCCGGAATATCCATCCCATAAACTCCAGCACACTAAGCCTCGGAAGATGCCTACAATGAGAGATACCTGCCCAACTCAACCTAAACGAAGAAAATTAAGGGAAATCAACGGTGAAAATGGCTGTATTCTCCCAGTACAACAAGAAAACCATGCGACAGTGGGCCATGCTCATGTCCAGACAGACCCAGAACCGATAACCGAATCAATGATGGACAAACGTGTACAAAATTGGCTTTCAGAAAAGGACCGGGTGATTAAGGCTCTAAAGGCCCGTATTAATGTTTTAAAGTGTACTGTGCAACGAAAAGACAAAATAATTATTGGCCTGCGATCGGAAAATGCAAAGGAAACTGCGAAGTTAAGTGAACTGCACCAACTTCTAGACCAGCTACAGGAAGGTGCCGACAGAGGAGAGGTTAAAGCAATACTGCTTATTGAGCAACTGAGAGCATATGGAAAGACGCGTTTCCGATGGTCTGAGTTATGCATTCGTATGTGCATACTGTGGAGAAATAAGTCCCCAAGAGCCTACATCTTTGCCAGAAGATATTTTGTCAACTTACCCTGTTACTCCACTTTAAAAAACTACGTTGGTCCATCATCTCTTGAAACAGGACTCACTCAACTTGCTGTGGTTCGTTTAAAGGAAGAACTAAACAATATTGGACCAATGGAAACATTTTGTAGCTTAATCTTTGATGAAATGGCATTAACGCCTCGTATGCAATACAATAGACAAGCTGACAAAATTGTTGGAGTTGCTGAGATTGGAAAGGGTGCGTCGTCAAATTTTCTTGCTAATAAACTTCTATGCTTTGTGCTGAAGGGGCTGTCTACCAACTATAGGATTCCCGTGGCTTATTTTCTCGCATGTCAACTACAAGGGAATGACTTATCGAAGCTAATTTTGGATATTCTAAATGAAATAGAAAAGCTAGGATTCCGTGTTTGTCGCTTAGTCTGTGACGATGCTACAACAAATGTAAAGGCATTAGAGAATATCTGCAACGGAGAACTCCGACACTGTATACAACACCCAGTTCGTCCACAAGATCCCTTTTTTATTAGTTTTGACCAGTGCCATATTTTAAAAAATCTACGAAATCAATTTCTGGATGAAAATCGGACCTTAAATAATAACAATGAACTTATATCAAGCAAGCCACTAAAATTGCTTTATGAAAACCAGAAACTGTTGCCTATAAAACCAGTCCGCTTTTTGACCAGGAAAATGGTTTACCCGACAAATTTTGAGAAGATGAATGTAAAGAGAGCAATACAAATATTTTCCTCAGAGGTAACATCGGCCCTTGAATTTTGTCAAAATAGGAAACTACCTGGATTCAAAGACATTCAAGGTACCCTTGAGTTCATGAAAATGGTTAGAAAATGGTTTTTGGTAAGTGGTAAAAAGTTACCTTTTCCTATTAGTTGACAATTATTGTCACCTTGAATTAATCAGGAATCTAAAAGCTAGTTAATTTAAAATTGTTCCAGATGCATAATGTCTGCAATAAGACACATTATATCACCAGTCGGGAAAGCGACCGAAGGCATTTTGGAATTCTTGACGACGAAAGATTGCAGTGGTTGGAATGTGATTTCACAAACTACATTAATTCTTGGAAAGCCTTCGCAGATAACCTTTCAGGGAATAAGAGGACAAATAAGCATTTCTTAACTAAAGAAACTTACACAGCTCTAATGATCACAACCCGGTCTACGGTGGCATGTATTCGGTAAACATTAGTTCGTTAAACATGAAATAATATTTATTTCAATAGTATTCTAGCCAATTAATCCATCATGAATATTAAAAGTATTATAATTGATGTTTGTGTAGGTACTTGATACAGTCGGGTTTTCACTACGTGCTGACGCGTAAATTTAGTAGTGACGATGTGGAAGGAATCTTTTCAGCAGTTCGTTCGTATCAGGGATATAATGACCAAGCAAATGCAGTCGGGAGCATATACGCACTAGAAACTATTTTAAAAACTGGTCTATTTTCAACAAGTGCTTACGGGAATAGCAAACTAGATGATATAGTGCAACTATCATGTAGAAACACGAAAATCAACATCATAGGACATAAAATGCCATCAGGAGAACTCATCACGCTGAATCAAGACCAAATGGCACTCGTAGAAAGGCTGAAGAATCCTCCATGTAACGGTGGTTGCATTAATGATCAAAAGTAATTTAAAAATAGTTGTTAATTATGTAATTGTGATTTTTTTCAGTGGTGCTGGATGTCACGGTAAAGAATGCCGGTGTAGCGATGGTAGCGGGGTTCTTGCTGCGACTTCTGAAAGACCGGCATTCATGCTCAATTGCTGGAAAAGATTTTACAGGATCAGCAGACGAAGACGTTAGCATTCTTGTTTCCCTGCAGGACCGTGGAGGACTAATGTATCCTACAAAACATTTTGTTAGTTTAGTCAAGCTAATAATCGACATATTTTCTCTTTCAAGCAACAAAAATTCTTATCATTTGGATGCCTTGGTAAAGTCTTGGAAACTGACCCTCATTTCACTCCTTCCAGACAGTGTTCTATTATGTGGATGCAATGATGCATTTCATACAAAACACGTAAGAGATTTGATAATTGGAAGCCTTTGTAAAATCTACTTTACCAATGTGAGCATGAATGTAACGAATGTGGCGAATGAAAAGCCAAAATTCGTATCTAAACCTGCTTCTAAAAAGATAAAAAAGATGTAAAACAAATCGTATTAATTGTTGGTAATCATTAATATAAGCTAACTGTGAAAAATTAAACAAATACTTACATTTAAAGGAACAATGCTTTATGATTGATGCATATGCATGCTTAGGTGTATGTAAATTTTGGTGTGCCTACTATAGACATCTGGTGACCAAAGCCAGAGTTTTTTTCATTGCAACATACAATGTATTTAGTGCTATAGTACCAGGCCGTGGGAATACAGTAGGGATTGGTAAAATACACACTCTTTACAGAGAATAGTGTGCGCCACACTTCTTGGTGTCGAGACTAGCCTACTTAAGTAGTAATGTCATAATAGGCTAAGCACTCGTAAGAGTCTTAAGTTATTGACTTGCTTTTATTGTCATCACATTATTATTATCTTCTCTTCAATGTGGCTGACTGGCTGCAATGTTTGTTAGTGGCAGGAGCACTAGTGGTAAAATATTGTTGCATAAATGATGAAATGAAACTGCATAATACTTAACTATAATGGAAGCAAACATTTATGCTATAACACAGCAGGGAAATTGAGCATTCTGTTCAAAGAGGGTTGTAGTTTTCGTCAATCGTCAGCACAGGAGTACGTGATAAGTATTCCGCAAAAACTATTAAAACTGGATGAATGACAACAGTAAGAAAAGATAATGTTGTTACAATATTGGATTGTTGCACGCAGGGATGAGACGGATCAATTCTTGTATTTCTGCATAATAATCGTCATCTTCATGTTCACTTTGCTGAATAGGCATTCTCTATGTGCATGCGTGTTTCCACTTCGGAGAAGTCCCTTTACTGATATAGTGCTGACTTTGGTGTATATACCCAAGTAAAAGCTCCAATAATAATAAAAGCGACAGAGCATGGAAGTAATAATAATTCCGCTGGATACAGAGAGTGTCGACGACGGAGCGGAGAGAGAAAGAGAATCGTCGTCGTGAAGAGAAAAGTAAAGTCTTTAACAAGACTACGACACGACTACGGGCTTTTCGGTAAAGAATAGAGAGAGAAAATCTTCTGATGTATGAATTACAATGAGGCTCAGTGTCTGTAATTCTTTTGCCTTTATAGTTTTACCAAAACTGCGCGCAAGAAAAGGGTAGTAGTAGCTTAAACGTACTTACGTACTTAAGGTTATGGAGTGTCTTTTTTCTTATTCTTCTGCACGTCTTAGTGGAACACTTCTTCCTGCAAAAAGTAAATGTAGTCAGTTTATGTACCGGATTTTGGAATAAACCTAATACTAAGTCTGAAGAAAAATAAGAGAGGTTATAGTTAAATTATATATGTACCTATCAAAGAGGTCTGTAATATTAATGCATGCATATCTATATGCTTTGTATGTATCAAAAGGAAAAAAGAAGGATGAGCTGTTGAAGAGAAGCTACTTTAGCTGCATTTTATCAGTGAACTTATTATTACTACAAGTACTAATACTTATTTTATACCTTGTAAGCGTTTTTCAGGTATGAGGATAATCAGGATTAGGCTTTTATTTCTAGGATAATATACATTATTTTTTACCCATATACCTATATTACTCATGCGTTTTGAGCTCGTGTTTAAAACGAACTTGGGTGAATGTATTGCTTTCATTCATTCAGTTTTTAAAGGGATCAAACCTAGAGAGCATCATCAAACACTGGCGTGTTGCTCTCAAGGAATAATCGGCGTAATGCTGAATGCTGATGAAGATGAGGATGACGATAAAGATACGTGATTACTGTTACAAACTACTTACAATTACTTTTCGCTAAGTCTGTTTAGGTATTTATATATGCGTGCAAGATTAAAAATGTACACTCTGAACAGTGACTTGCCACCTAGGTAGATATATAAAGCATCCAGCTATAGAGTGTAGAATGAAGCTATTTCATGAATTAAAACTGAGAGTCGGGTAACAAGTTTAGAGACAAAACTGAGAAATCCACAAAATGTGTGCCACTGCTATATATACAATAAGTTTAAACCCAATATAACTTTAAACTGATAATATGTTGTTGTATGTGTGTAGGTATATCTGTAAATTCTGGGTATTGTAAGTAAATACCTTTAGGAACTAAGCCTGATTAGTGGACAAGGATGAGTGAGCATAAGTGCAATGTCAATTTGGCACGCGAAAAGTATTAAATACGCACACCAACAATATAATGTAAGAACAGTATAAAAGGCACATGATACAAACGTAATAAATAAACACGTATATACAACCGTAATAGCATTAGCTGGAGTTTTTACGATTTTCCAACTTTAAATAAACAGTTAGGACAAAATCCTTTGTTTGCGGATTTGTTTCTTTTTTTCTGTCCAATTTTATTTTACACTTTTGCCTTAGGAAATCAGCTTGTAGAAATGTGAGTCACTATACTCTCGCGAGGTCGAGTCGACTTTAGCAGCAGCCTTTCATTAATGCATTAACTAAACAAGAGTGACTTTGTTCCATTGAACTTTATTGGATTACATCAAGTCAAATACTTTACTCAATAGCGATTAGTAGCTTTACTGAACGAGATTTTATGCCATTTCGTGTATGCACGCTCGTCAGATTGAATATTTTACGATATTGATTTAGGTGTCATTCTACCTGTGATTATGTAATTATGATTACTGAATGTACACAACAGTGTGCTGAGATGAAAAGTACGCTATAAAAATAATAAAAGATGCAAATTCAATCGTAGAGTGTGAATTGCAATATTTTAACGATTATGTTTTCATACAATTTATTATATGTCTGCTAATAAAACTTTGTGTAAATCGTATTCATATTTTTTGTAATATTTAATGAACTGGTTTTTTCCATTTACTCTACACTCCAATTCAAGAATGTTCCCAAAGAATAGAAAAATGTTGTTAGACTAGTTTTTTTTGCCATATCCAGAATTATTTTCAGAATAAAAAGCATGTTTTAAAGCACTCTGCAAGTACAACATATCAAGGCACTTAAAATGTGAAGTCATGATGAAATATTTTATTCTTCGAGTCCTCTTCTCTCCTCGGTTGACACGAGGTATTTTATTTTTTCATTTTACATACGTCAAGTCAAAGAAAAGGGTAAAAAATGACGCTAGTCCGATATAGCAATTGCATGCGGGTGCTTTTTGCTGTGCTGGAATGGAGAGCGAAAAGCAATAGTCGAAAAATGAATGTACGCCAACTAAACAAACTCATAAAATATTCATAAATTCTGATAGGGTGGAAACAACTACTACATTCTCAGCCCCAAAGCAATGCTAAATGGTATTTCATGCCAAAAAGGAACCAAAGTCAGCCAAGCGGTTATACTACAACGCTTCTTGTAACGACGACGCGAGAGATAAAAAGCAAGAAATTCTCTCGCCCTGTCGTCGTTTTCATAGTAGCTGTCACAATTTGAGATATGAGATCATTCAAAGTGGAGATTGTAGCTAGTGTTTGTGCGCCGTGCATGCATGTAAGGAGAGGGGTAGAGTTGCATTCAATTTTTGTCGAGAGTGGAACTTACAACAATCTATTCAATTCAATCTCTTTTCTGCTCTCTCGTGCAACGCAGAGTAGCCTGGTGCTGTGTCGAGATTGGAACCCTCTTTTCAACAGCAACAACAACCGCACCAAAAAACGAATGAATACATTTTTTGGCATGTACATTTCCCTTTTAGATATAAAGTTATATAATATGACATATAACTCGACTTTTTTCTCGCTTTTGTTACACACGGCCAATGTGCATAGAAGTAACAAGAAGTAACAACTACAATGTAGTGGCATCCCGCTGATCTTGAAAACGCAACTGACGACGAGAGAAACCAGTAACCAAACAAGCACGACAACAAGGCAAAAGGGATAGAGTGTTTGTTGTTCAATGCTACTACTCTACTTGCAATGATGTCGTTACATTCTCTACATGAAGAACGAGAGGGGCAGATCGTGTAGCGCAATCTCGCAGCCACCCCAGTCAGCCATAGAGGCGGAGGGCGTACTTTCCACTCAGGACTGGTCGGAGTGAGCGATACCAAGACCTAATCAGCTTCGTGCTCATTTCCACAGTAGGCTAGGCTGAGGAGGAGGAAAAAAATCACATTTATACTGTTTCATTCTCTCAAAGGAACTTCTCAATGCTTGTCTGCATGCCTTTTCATGCAGTTAGTATGAAAATACAACTACCTTCCTTACAGATATGAAGAATTCTTTGCATGTTTTTCTATTAAGAGAAGAGGTTACTGCGATATACAACATTTTTATTACATGTGAGTAAAATTGAATGAATGCTCCGCGGCAGAAAAATGTTTCTTACTCTTGGACCCAACGCGTATAGATAGTTTTTGCTATAAAACAATGCGTATGAATTTAAGGTTTATGGGTACCACCACTATCCACGTCTGCAGTAAATTCCGACGTAGATTTACTAAAGAGCTGTACATATAGCAGTCTTTGCCAAATAGTTTAGCTACCTAACAAAGCTAAAACGCATCACAAACAAAGACTCTTAATTTAACAAAAGATGATCAAGATAAATTCAAGTTATTGCGGACTTATCGAATGTTTCAAGTAATTATTGTGAGTATTTTATATCTTGGCTTACTTGAATTTTAAAAACTAGATCTGGAAATTTTTTTTCATAAAAACCATTATTCTATTCGCATTCATTTTGCAAGAAGGCAATACACATTGTGAGCTAATTGATTCACTAAAGAGATTAGCAGTAAAGATAGCGCCAGCTTACTAGAAAAAATCCAGATAATTAAGCTAGAAATTATATGGGATTTTACTTTACAATACAAATATTGTTATCAAAAATCTTGCATTAGCTAAAGCTTTATCCTTTTAACATTTGTACTTTAATTAGATTTGACTACCGAACTACTTGTATGCTTAATGTGCATTATGCATTCTACTATTTATATCACCTATAGTTTTTGGACAAATTCCAGACGAAACCATCATTTACCTTTTACATTACGTTCCATATCAGGGTACTGCGTAGCATCGAAGAAAAAAATCTGCTATATTATTGTGCATTGATTTCTTCGGTTAAATTAGTACAAAATCATCAATCCCTCATAATCTAATTCGACTCAAATGTAAAACAATCAAATACAATAAGTTATTAATCAAAAAAGTTTTTAATTTAAAGTGTTCACATGTAAAAAATTGTTGATTCTGGTTCATCCCATCCTTTGTTCAGCAACATATAATATTACAGACAATATTTGTGTGCTTTTGCAAATTCCCTGACATTTTCATTGCAAAAATCAAATCTTGGCAGTAAGATTTAATTATTGAAAATTTTAAAGTAATCTATTATTGTACACAAAAATATTAATGCTTCAACTTCAACGTTTTATGAACAAACGTCTTAATAGACTATGCAACCGACTCAGCCAAAGAAGCCCTTCACGATATACTTTGATGAGCAAATAGTGCAATAAGTTTTGATGTCACTAAACGCTCATCGTCATCATTTTGTTGTGTTGTTGCTGTTGAGTGCGCTATAAAGTGTGCAATTCTATATAGATAGATTCGTTATATGAAGCTAGAAAAGTGAAGGAAACAAACCAGCTATATCGTTCCATCACCACAACTAAACAACATACTCCGCATACCGAATAACCGAGTGAATACGATTTTGCTACTTCAGCAGTTTACCAGTGCTACAATATCACACGCAACATCAGTGGCAAAACTAGTATTGTAGTAGAAGCAGTTTTGGTGGTGGTGTTGGCGGTGGTTGAAAAAGTGAATAATATTATACGCTGAGCAGTAGATGCAATAAAAGGTTTATTTCACTAAAATACAAATATCTGGTAAAAAGTCTTTTATTACTTTTATAATATACACAACTTTCATAGCATAAACGAGCACACATTATAAATGTCATATACACGACATTCAGCATTATGAATAATGCGTGTACATTTATATTAGAATATACCTCCCAATAATAATATTCAGACTACCACTACTAGCCAGAATAGTTCCCTCTTCACTATACGGTGGTGGTGGTTGCTCTGTTGTACTTGTGCTCTTTTACATTCTCTTTTCAAGTAGAAAGCAGCAGCAAAAGGGATTGTTGGAAAGGGATCAATCCTTCCTCTTCTGAGTTTGGTTTGCTGGCTGGCTGGCTTGCTTGCAGCATGCTCTTCTTTTTTTTACCTCAGCACATTGTACGAAATATTTTACACGATATATACTACCCACTAGGTATATTATGGCTAGATAGATACACACGGGAATAGGGAGACAAGACACAAGATTTTACAAAAAAGAGTGCAGTAGTCGTGTCTTTCGTATACTTTGCTTTATTCAGCAGAAAGCAGTGTGCTTGTTTGTTAGGATAATAGCAAGGCAAAAAGAAGAAGATTCACTGTTAACAACACTATAATAGCTGTGTGTGTATCAAGTAGTAGTAGCAGTAGAAGTAGTGCTTTTACTGGTCCTGGTATTACATTTTACTTTCAAGTAACGTTTTTCCAGCAGCAGCACCACCACACTAGCATCAAGAAGTGAAATCAAACTTAAGGGAAGAAAAATGGAATAGCATGATGATGATCATGTTGGTGAAGAGCAAAGTCAAAAAGGGAACAAGTAGACTGTGTGGTAGTTTGAGGAAAACTCTTTTTTAACATTGCGTTGCAGTAGTGGCAAAAGGAGAACAGTTTTTTATACTTGAGTATATGTGAGCTATTAGATTTCTAAAGGATCTTCCTCTTTCCTCCGGTGGTGCGTTGTCAATATCAGCAGCAGTACGGAACGAATAATAATATATTATCCAGGCAGAGGAAGAGTAAAAGTTGAACTAGAAGAGACTTTGGCTATGCAGCAAAGCTGGCCAAAAGTATAATATGAGCATCGTGTGTGTGCTTCTGCTATCATTACCGGATTGCTGCTAAATTGGAACTCCAGTAAAAACGGCAACGTTTCAGGAGAGGAAGGCACACACGTAGTAGTGTAGTGCTTACTTACCGTTACAGTTACTAAAATATTAGTATTGCCTGATGCCCTCCATCATCATCGTCGTCTCTAACAGGAAGACAAGTCAAGGCACACACGTAGTATAAGTACACATTTACATTGCGTTACAGTACAAAACATACACATCCGATTCTTTCTCTCTCTCTATTTTGGTCTCATTTAATACGGACTTGAGAAGATCTAAGCCTCTCGGTAACAGGCTTAAGACTTGTTTTATCTCTGCCTGCATTCAAGAGTAGATTTTTGTCAGCTTAGGTGAGTTTATTGTGTTTTATCTCTCTCTCTCTCTTGGTCTCTGATTTAAAAAAAAGTTGGCTAAGGCGATTAGGCATAATAATATCATCATCGTCATCATCAGCAACAGTAGAAGCAAAGTCATCATCATGTGTAAACTAAACTGTGGATAAAAATAAAAAAGAGAGAAAGATGGCATAATATGAGATCGTTGATTTCCTGTGTGTGCCATCGTTTTTAAACCGACTTTTTGCTACCCTTTTATATCAAGGGCAGTGCAACAATCCGTAAGCAGATGTAATAACAGTGTTAATAGCTAACACCTACTTGAATGAATGAGGTTTAGCAAAATCCAAATTTGCACGGATGAACTGGAGATTTGAGCACATTTAAATGTTTCTCTAATACTATAATACAAGTACATAGTGAAGCGTGCAGAACAAAACTAATCAATGTTACATATTTAACTTTGAAAATGTGATTTTGTGATTAACGAAAAGGTGACTTATTATGAATATTGTAGTGAAACTCAACAAGAAACGACAAGAAATGTGGCTGTGAATGTTGTAGACTTATGCACAGCCATACGCTATTGGGGCAGTGTGAATGCACTTACCGTTTATCCCAATGATGTTCTTCCAATGATTTCAGTTCGTATGCTGAGTTTCCAACAAACGCTGACGATTTCTGTAACATGTTTCATTAAGGTAACATGAATTACATCTTTGTTTAAAAATAATATTTAACATTACAGCATGATCCTGATGTGTACAGCAATGATGTTGAATTCAGATTCATTTTCAGCTGCTTAATCCTAGCTAATCACGAGGTTCAATCTTGATCCCATTTACACAGACAAAAATACGGATGCATATCTTATGAAAAATATACTCTGGTGTTTATAATGGATAAAGAGGGAGTATCATTACATCGAGTAATGCAAACAATAATCACCCTCTTATTCTCTGCATTCAACAGCTATTACGTGGTAAATATTGATGAATTTTATATTGGTTTATATTTACTGAAAGCATGCATGAATCTGACTTGTCAAATTATGAATTATCATTTTGATCACACTCATGCAGTGATCAGACTTCCATTTTCTCCAAAGATTTTCAGCGTTCATCTATTGTATAGCATGTGTATTTTGAATTTTGACCTGTAAGACATTTTACTGTCGATCGATTGTTATCGTGTCATACACACTTGAAGCACTCAGCTTTAACGTTAAAAATAATTTGACTATGCCCAGGATTTACTCAGTTTGCTCTCCATAATATCCATTGTTCCTAATTGATGTTTGAAGGATTTTTGTAACGACATAACATTAAATGATACTTTATTGTGCAAGTAAAGAATCTCGTGCCAGCTATATTTCCCTTTACAAAGTGTGTATTGATCTTGATTTGATCAAGAAAATTTCTGATTTGTCATTCTCAGCCAACACCTTCTGACGCTCCTTGTCTTGGTACAATCTCTTGCACGAAATCACTCACGTTCAGTCAGCTTCTATTTTCTTCCTTTATTCATTCTTTCCTATCAAGAAGGAGAAGTGAAATTTTGGGCATAATTGACATGACATGAAAATAATGTTCTTGAAGTCAATAGAGTTTGTTATGATTCCATCATGTCTGGCAAGCAAAGGCATTTAAAGTGCTACTTTCAAACTGGTAATAGGAAACAATAGTCGACAAATTGAGTGTCAAAAGGTCACCTTCACGTCGTGTTCCGTTACACTTTTTGGAACATATATTGCATACACTTTCTGTGCAATTGTTTCGTTCATTCAAGGCATTCATTTCGGGTTCATCATGCTCGACATGATACGTCAAATTCTTTTCACGGGACAGACGTATGAAATGTTTGTGTGTGTGTGTGCCTATATGGTTGCTACAAACAATACCTGCTTTTTGGGGGTTTGTGCCCTTTTGAGCAAGCATCAAAGTAAAAATAGTTACGCATCATCTCATCATCATCATATCATTTTCAAGCATGTCTGTCAGTCAGAACTGATAGCTATACGTTTACACACATGTCTTATACCCACTTGAACGCTTACAGAAGGTACACAAACACAAAACCAAATGATATCCTATCCCTCACCTCTCACATTTTGATTTTCTTTCAATTCTTAGGCAGTGAAAAAGAGGCGAGATGCAGGAAAAAACAAAATAAACAACCGAGATGAAAAAAGAACTCAAATTTCGAATTGAATCATGATGATGAGAATGATAAGCAGAATGGTAACAAGACGTATCTGGAGTGCTTGTGAACTATGAGAAATACAGATACGTTACGGATATTTATTTATAAACACACAAGGGGCGTGTATTTGGTCGGTATCGGTGTGTGATATTACCAAGCACTTTTTTCCTTTTCTCTCGTTCTCAAGTGGGTAGGCATTATACGCTTGCTCATATTATTGTTAAACAACTCATTATTTGATGAGGGTGATTATGATATTATTTGTATCTTTTTATTATTCCTTTTCACATTCACAGCTCAGCATTTCTCAAGTAGGGCGCAGCGATTCTCTCTTGAAGAAAAAATATATGTGTATTTTAACAAGCGCTCAATTCTCTACGTTCGTTTGCTTTTCCCATGATGGCAATTTTTTCAGACGCTTTCAAGAACCCACCGTGTAGTTTTTTGTGCATGACAATCAGTAGCTGAACAAATTCTTATATGGTATCTCTCATTCTTCTGTCATGAAATGGCAAGAACACGGCAGTCAAAAAGGAAAAAAATGGTGTGCATTTACTAAATTACAGAAGCAACACAGTTAAGGAAAAATAAGACTGTTTTTGGCTTCCTCACATCATCATCATCGTCATCATTACCCTCACCAACGGTCACTGTCGTACTCCAAAACGCAAAAATATAATCTAACCATAAATATGTACTTATCACCAATATATATTGTCATATTTTATATTTATCTCTTTCTTTTTATAACGTTGAAGGGTGAATCTAAGGAGAGAAATGTGAAGACACTCTTGACTGATGATTATGATTGTTGTTGATCAAGCAAGTGTATTCATGCGGAACCCTATTACATTAAAGATAGCAAGAGATATTATTGCTCAGTGAAGGATATTATTGCTGAATCATCCAGTTTTTTCGTTTTGCTACCTACATGTCTTTTTGGGCATGCATGCGCTTCTGCTTTCTCTTCGTCATTCTCTTATTTCTTTTATTTAGTAAAAAGAAGAAAATACATTTTGATACAATCTTTGTATCTTTTTTCTCTTATTCAAGTTGGTTCTCCTTAACAAATAACATGAGAGAAACTTGAGAGATCGTTGCTCATTGAAATAAAAGTACAATCATTCAAGAGGGAGTAGGAAAGAAAACGGTGGAAGAATGAGAGAACGAGAGAGCAGCAATATCACAAAGAACGAACGCGTTGGAACAATAAAACGAGCAGTTACAATCAAGCATGCTATGATACGGTACTTTTCTACCTTTTAGTAAGTACGAATGCCTGTGTTTGTAGGTAAAAAATTGAATTACACAAAAGGAATAAAGAAAAGGGGAAGCAGGGAGGCAGGTCTCCGCGGAAGCAGAGAGCTATATATGCCCATTCAAATGAATCAAGATAAAAATGTATAAATAGAAAAGTGGGCGCATTACTCCTTTTGAAGTGCTGGTTCATTACCGGCTGGGATGTGATAATAAATGATAATAAAATAACGATTTTGGTGTGATGGATAGAATGACGATGATGTGGTAGGAAGGTAGGCAAGCGGGACTTTACCTTAAAAATAGATATACGTGCACATGGCGGAGATCGTTATGTCACCGTCGTGCCACAGTCAAAGAAAAAATCTTGTGACTTGACCAGACAGAAAGTCACCATGATGGTACAAAATCATTGAAAACGAAAATGAATAGAAGAATATTTGAGTGCGGATGACTCTGACAAAAATTACAAATATGCAAGCAAAGATAATAAAAGAATTGTAAGTATTTTTAGAATTTTCATAGCTAGACAAACTGTCGACTTGACTTCTTGAGGGATATAAAGGAATGCCATGTGTAAGTGTAAAGTAGCATCCAGAAACGACCTGTCCCTTGTTTCATTTTCTTCGAAGAGAAAAAGTGGTATGCTTAAATTTGATAGATACCGTTGCATGAAACACCTGAAGCTCAATCAAACAAAACATTCGGAAATGTCCAATAGACTTAACTACGAAGAAAAAGGTACAATACAGAATTTGTCGTGATAATTCATTGATGCAGCTTGCATGATGATTGTACCGATGAAAACGAAAAATTACAAAAGCCGACACAAGAATGACATTGAAAAGTATCAATATGAATTTTTATGAGTATCGGTACAAAAACACGTGTGGGTGCACACTAGTAACGTTTGATTCTCAGCTAACCCTTCCGCTTACTGAAACAAGTGGATTGCTTACCGTACACTCTGATACAAAAAGGTACAAAAAGGCTCTGCTATTTTATAGAAATTGTATATACAGAAATTCAATTTTATTGACCAATGCACCTCAAATCATTGAAGAAAGAGACATGCATGTTCTGTTGGCAGGTAAAAAGCATTCCATTCAGGGTTTTCAATAGATGCATACTTAAGCCCAGTCACCCATCACACTTTAGAGTGTCTTACTTGACTGACGGACGGGATGGGACAAGATAAATGAAAAGAGAAGTGGTATTTGAAGAATTTTTCTTATTACCAGACATTTTGACGACGTGGGTTAGCAGTTTATAATATTATTCAGAGTTAACTGGCTTGAAATATATGTATTCTATCATATCAATACACTATAGAACAAATGCAAAGTACTAATATAAATTATTTCAAACTGTAAAAATTCAGAGATGGTTATCTAGCAGGCGAACCTTAACCATTGTCTAATCTGTTTTTAATTTAATATGCTTCAGTTTTTTCTAAAAATGACAAGGTCACATAGTCGCGTACCACTATTTGCAAACTACCAAGTTTTCATAGAGTGGTGTGTTAGTGTACGTGACGTATTTTGGAGTATGCTTCAGAAAAACTTTGTATTAGGTTATGGCTCGAACATGTCAGTAGAATAATAACAAGAGTAATATCTTTACATTAGGTGATGCAGATATAATCCTAGTGATGAATTATGGTTACACAAAAGGATGCGACATTCTCTCAAAAACCAAGTAGATAGTTTCAATATTTGTGACAGACATTTTTTGCTTTGTTTCTTTTACTCAAAAACCAAGAATCGCTCGTATGCAAGTATGCATGATTAATTTATTTATTCCGTCCTATCAAATTATTTACCCTTCTTACCTCTCAACCAACTACAACATGCATATGTGTTCTTTGGAAGAAAAGGCCAGAAAGGAATGATCATAATGTTTACGCTATGATACACATTCACTCTTTTGTGTTGTTGTTATTGTTGTTTTGTGTTAGAAATTTTTGATATTTCACAAATGCAGTCTAGTGTGCACACACTTGAGATTGAATCGAGTTTGTCAGGTTGAGTGATATTTGTTGTTAGTTGGATGAGCTAAAGGCGCTGAAAGCAACACCCTGTCTACACTTTTAGCATTGCTTTTCGCTTTAAACAGACTTCTGCATGAGCAAACTTACAGGAAAATGTCTTTTACGAGCAGAGGCACGAAAGATGTTCTTTGAATGCAAGCCCAACATATATATCATACTTACACAAAGATTATTCAAATGATAAAAGTTGCAGGATGAGTTTAGATATATTTTTCCTTTTTGTTGCCAACACCGAAATATAGAGATTACTCACATGTAGCCTTCCATACATTTTGTTTTTTCATTACTCAAGATTACGTATTATTGAATACGTAGGTGTTTTGCTGGCTGGACTCATTAAAATATGGAATGTGCCTAGTTTTTCTACTCGAGTTAATTTTCTTACATTCCATCAGTACGTCATTTACTGAAAGTAGTACTCAGCACCACAATCCAGACAAATGCCAAGGTAGATTCTTACGCTCATCACCACCGATGATCAAGTTATCAACGATGATGCATGTGATGTCCTTCAACGTGACCTTTTGCGTGTTTACAAGGTACTTTTATAAGGTTTGATCATATCAACTCATCAACTGAGAGTTCGAGTCGACTATATGCAACACGTACATATTTTTTGCAACAATGATTAGTAAAAAGTTAGAATTTTTCATTGAAGTAAACCCTTATTACTACCAGAAAACCTTCATCTTTTCATACTGTGTCCACATTAGCATTTGTTTGGTATCCAAATAGTATCCAAAATGTATCATTTGCACGCAACATATTAATGACCTGATTTCAGAATAATTCATCATAGAGCTTATCATTGTTAGTGAGAATCTAATACTTGCATTTCCTTATACTCAAATATTGCGGCTAGGCTGGAGAAAAGAAATGGTTAACCCATACCTATACTGGACAATTTTGAATTATTTAAAATATGCAATGACCCTTTATGCTTCCGCATACCGCAAAGGTTTGGCTACATACATTCTTTAGAAGTAAATATCCTATTTCACCAAAACTGAATAAGGGGATATCATTATCTTGTAACGCATATCAATTCAAAGTTTAAGTGAATGATCCTGAATCAATTTTCTTTTGCTATTTTATCTACTCAAATTACAAAACTCTGAAAAGACACCCAATGTTTCACGCACTTTACACCACCATTGACTATTATGAAAACCCACGAAAGGTGATAAAGCAACAATCCATTTAGCACTTGAAAACATTTTCATACAAACAAAATTGAATGAGTACGTAAATTATAATGATTACATTACACTAACAGCAGAGTTCTTTTATTGTTTAAAAGTGTTACAGTATCAAAGGAAAATTTAAAAAGCGCGTTTTGTGGCAAGATTTTTTTTTTCTATTTTCAAGTACATAGTAGCGTGCGTGCACTCCTCTTCAACCGACAATACGTTGAATAAAAAGGTATCCTACTTGAAATTTTCTAGACTTGAGGAGATGCGGAAAAGAGATACGCAATTCATTTGAGCGAGGAAAAGTGTCGAAAATGTGTTTTGTTGTTGCTTCGTAATGATACCCTATTGAACAAGAAGGCGTGCCAAAAAACCGCTCCTTCATCTCCCATCCCCCTACTCGAACAAAAAAATGTTGCGTGAGGTTCATGGGGTGTAACATGACTCCAAATACAATTATTTTCGTATTTGTCAGAAACTCGAGGGAGATGTGAAATGAACGCTAACGAAACTGCAACATGAGGAATTTTACAAGTGTCCTTTTACGCCCGACTCTTGTCTGATTAACTATTATATAATGTAAACTGTACACTCATTTAGTGCAATTTGATTTCTGACAAAAACAACATCTTAATGAGCTATATTTCTAACTTAGTTTACTAATTTAGTGTTGAAATAAGTTCCATGATCAACATCACTTAAACATTACTTAAAACTTAGCACAGGTAAACTACATGCCTATTGCCAACTTTCTTCTTTTGATCTATCTCTGATATGTGTCAGTTTTGAATAAATCATTTTGTTAGCAGTGAATACACCCCCACCAACATCTAGGCATCGTTGCAATTCTATTTTCTTGGAAAATTATGATTACGGTATTTCAGCTGGCTGTTGTAAAACCTTTTGTAACTAATAGAGTACAATGGCAGAGCATATTATTCTCCTGGTCTTTGTAGATCATTTAATCGAACAAAATTCAGTCATCAGTGACAAGAAAATGTAGAAAAGCATGTAAAAAATAGAGCGGGCTTATTGCAATGATGATGGAATGAAAGACTCAGCGTGAATCTACATTCTTTCATATATTCAAACTCAAAGAATCAGTGTATTGCAGATATATGACAAATCTACAAAACGAATTGCCTAACCATCGCATTGCCTACATTTAAACTTGCATGGGATTGTCAAGGCATGAGGAACAGTGACTGAAACTGAAACACAAATTGACCATATGGATGCACTGTCAAAAGGGAAGATGAAGCAAAAGAGAGAGCTCTCAATGGTTATGTTTACTGCTGTTTTCATTGTTACGTTGTTGCACGTTATAAAGGTGACAATACGAAGGGAAGGCGAGATGTAATGTGCGGAATGGTAAAAAAGTGATGATAAAAAGCGGATTAAAATTTATGAAAAGTTCGATCTGAAAAGTTTCAGAGTTGGATGGGTGCCATTTACAATGGATTTCATTGACGCTGTATTGCATCTGTATAAATGCATTATACATTTTAACAGAAGCTACGTTTTCGTCTGTGTAGCTGGTTACATAACACATTATATTATTCCTCGAACTACTGAATAGAATATTGCAGAGGAGAATAGTGTGGGGAAATTGTAGATTATTTTAAAGGGACAGATATATTTTTGTTATTTTACGCTACTGCTTGCACCCCGCTGCACTATATAAGCATAATATTCAATAAAAATGTATATGGTGAACGGACCAAGAATAAAAATTAAATGTAACGAATTTTCTATCCCTTTAAAATGTACGGATCAAAGCTACGCGTCAGTGTATGCGTAATCCGTTTTATCTTTAATGGCGTTTGCTGAAAACCAAATTAATAGAATATTAAACTATAGCTATATGATATATGTTGTTATATAATATATGGTAAAAGTACAAAGAAAAAACACGGATTGGGGTGGATTGTATTCTCTGAAAACAAAAAAGTATTGTAAAAATAAACTTTGATTTTTTTCAGGAAATCAATAAGTTCTGATGTATGGACGTTAATAATGCATCATACAGTCTTCCAGCTGCTATCAATTGAGGAAAAACCTGTTTCATCTTTCACCATCAAATAGAAAAGACAAAGTTACAACCACTGAATAAACTATACGAATTCTGCACTCATCCGAGAGAAGTAGAGCTTCCTTTCTTGTCGAAATAACCAGGCTCGGAAGTGAGAGGCTGAGTTTCCGCAAAAGTGCAACTGACGGTTTCAAAAAGGATACGGGGGATTAGGAGGATTTTAAAAAGTGGGGTTTCAAGTAAGCCGTCAAAATAGCTAACATCCTGGCTTTTTCGTCTTTTGGGAGTGGAGCGGGTGGACATGGAGGCGGTGGAGGAGTACCGCCATCCATGTCCTACCTGAAGCCATCTCCTTATGCAATGAATGGCTTAGGACTTGCCTGCTCCCCCATGGATATGCATCCGTCAATGGGCTACCCTCCAGGTAAGATCAAAAAGTCATAAAAGTTGCTTTTGAAATATTTATATAGCAGGTGAAAACTTGATACGCATAATCAGACTTGCCATATTGAGATCTTATATTTTTAATCATGAACTAAAGTAGACTACGAAAATAAAGTGAAAACTGAAGTCATAAAAGTACTTTTGCTCCAGAGAGGAATTCAGCGTTGTGTAGATGATAGGATTTGAAAGGGGAAGTTTGCATTTTTACAAAATTTGGAATAATGATCCATAAGCCACACATCCTTACTAACCTCTTTGAAAAGGATTAAAAATTCGATTGAGACGCGCAGCCATATTTAATGCTCACAGGCATATACCCTTGGGAAAATACTAATGCATTTCATTAGAAAATGTAATGTCACCAAATCATTTTTTCGTAGTAACGTTTCAAATCTATCAAGATTCAGAACGAAACCCTTCTCTCTCTTTTTTTTACGTCTGCCATGATGACATGAAAGTCTTGTCAGCTCGAAGAAATTAAGTTGTCTTCGGTGTCATCTTTCGCCTGAGTACATTAAAAGCCATGTTCAGTGTACCGACAAAATACATTTTCTCTTTTTTCCCTCTCTCTCCTTCTTATTCGCCCTCTTATACAAACTTTGTTAAGAGGTAAAAAAAGCAAAATGATGTTATATTTATTTGTTTGTTTCTGTTCCTATCTTTTCGTCGTTTGTAGGTAATTTGCCCTAACCATTCAGTATACTCTGGTGAATTTTATCAGTATACGTTATCGGCGAGCAGAGAGCGTCATTAGATGAACGTCTGCATGCAACCTGTTTCAAAATCTAAAATCACCATCTTTCACTCTCTCTTGCTTCTAAAATGACAAATTCAGTGGTTTGAAGCTAAAAGTGTATAAAAGCTGATTGACTCGTAAAAAGTAGAGTTTTTCTTCATAGACTTATCGGAATTTTAGGCTTCGCTTACTTGCATCTCTCAAAGTACAAACTAAACTATTTTTTTATAAAAAAAACTGGTGACATTTTTTTCTATGCACAGTTCATGTACATAAATTTCTTAAACAGTGCATATTACATGATCACGGTTAAGTGTTGCATTGACTCAATCTAGTGGTGCATTCAATCGAAATAAATTAAGTATATGAGAGATGCGGATGACGACGTGATATACGATGCACATCCATCCATCCTTATCATCATTATACATGCCTTGTTCCACACACAACATGATAAATCCAGGTTTTCATTTTTTATATACACAATAGGGAAGAAGCGATAAAAAATTATTCTTTTGTCAAGGAAAATTCTTCAACTAGCTTAGTTCCAGCTTAATCCTCTGACTTCCCCACTTCTTTCTTTATGTCATGTGGTCTGGTTTTTATTCCTCTCTGTCTCTTTGATCGTTGTGATGATGTAGACGCAAGATATTATGTAAAAGTGGGCTTTTCACAAGAAAACACATTCTACACTGCACCAGTTTTTTGTCAACTTCTTCAGATCCTATCTACGACCTACATTACATTAAATGCAGGAGACGCGCACAGGATACAAAATAAAAGTGAGGAAAGGATGGTTCATTTGATGGTATGGCATATTGATAGATTATATGGCAAAACACCGTACCATTTTTACTAGGCTTACTATATAGGCATGCTCTAAAAATGAATCGATTCCGTCAATTTTTCAACGGATTAACTCTCTTTTTTTATATTCAGTTGAGGAAAATGATGAAGGTGATAACAAAAACAGGAATGGGAGTGAATGCAATAGGTGGATAAAAAGTTAATATGAGATTGATCGATATAGTAATTTTAGAATAAGGTTAAGGTTCACACTTTACACTTGACAATACATAGTGCAGATCGTGTTTATGCAACAGCATTATTTAACGTTTTTCTACTTTCCTCAGGTTCAAATCCCAGAAAACAAAGGAGGGAAAGAACAACCTTCACAAGAGCTCAATTGGATGTACTAGAAGCTTTATTTGGTAAAACGAGATACCCGGGTAAGCAAAAAGATGTACAGTGTAGGCATTCCTAAATTAATTAAATACTTGGTTCTGTTGTATAAAATAAAAAGTTTAATCATGTCAATCATCCTTGCTGATTTGGCAATTTTCAGATATCTTCATGAGGGAAGAGGTAGCCCTGAAAATTAATCTACCGGAATCACGTGTTCAGGTAAATCGTGTTACTGTTTCCATTAGATTAGTTCATTTCATTTGCTTTCAACATAGTTGCTTTTTGTTCGCACACGGCTTTTCCCAAAAAAGTGTGCTAATCTATATGCATGCTCCTTCCCGCACGTGACACTATGTACACAATGTATCAAATACAGCCAAACTATTGTTCCATGAAAGTTCGGTCAGTTCATCAGAAGTAATTACCTACTACGATATGGGGAGTACAGGATAACGCAAAAGTAGTAAACTAGCAAACATTGACAACAGATATTCATGATTTTACCCGACACATCAACAAGCAAATAAATGGCAAACACGAACAAATTATCTAAATCAAATAAAGCAGTAACAAAGTTGAAGGGTGACGTTGCGTGATGATCATCGCACATTCTTCTGCTAAGATATGCACACAAATTATGATGATGACCGTAATATTCTTGTGCATGAGACAACAAGAACGAAATTGAAAGGCTTCTAGTAGTGATTCCTTACAAGTGCTGTGTTTCAGCTTTGGTCACGGCAATGTCAATGCTTCATTGCTTGTCTGTAACAAAAGTTATTCCATAACTGCTGCTGAACTTTCCTTTTTGTTTTTATGCCTATGAATTTAGCATTTCGTACCGCATGGTTGGAATCCATACTGAGTACATTGCAAAGTCTGTCAACCCAACGGTCAAGTTCTAATATAATTATGCATAATGGAAATTATAATTAGACATCCACCAAATATCGCGCAGTTATCACTCTCCACATTATTCGGCAGTTTAAGCCAATGAATAATGTCATCTGCCAACACATAATAAAAACAAAGATTATCAACCCGAGCTGTATCATAATGCCCCAGCAGTAGCAGTTTGAAAAAACCCTTTAAGCTATTTTCCCTAGGACTATAAATTTTAAAACTCTCAACGCATTTACTCTATAAAGCCCAACGTAATCACATATGATATTAAGCACAGTGTCAATTTTTGCTGTGCTTTTTTCACTGTCGTAGCTGTTTGATGTCTAACGAGTATCAGTATAGTGTTTTATTGGATCAAGTAATCTTCATTAATTCACAGGCGAGTGTTAAATGTGATAAAGTCATTAATCACGTTAAGCATCTATCAAGTGTGTACACATGACTCTGGGTCCATTCTGATGACGGTGGCAATGACGATTTTTTTGCTTGCTTGGCTGTGTAAATCGTATGCAGAGAGATGATATAGAGGAGGGGCGCGACCGTCATCATCATTAACACTAACACTATTTCCGTATCCCTTTTTTGGTTTTGTGTACACAACACAAATCGACAACCATAGAAAGGCATCATGATAATAGTGATGATGACATGCAAGCAAGCCAGAAGTTATTCTTGTTTAACCATAAAAGAGAGATATTTGGATTTGGATATTTCTATGAGTAATTTTGGCTTGGCACCCCGCTGTTGCCTCACTTGAATGTACTTTCTACCAACTTTTTAACCCTGCTGCGATGATAGTCGACAGAGGAGTGAAAAGCCTTGCTTCTGTCTTTTTTATATAAAATAATATTTGATATTTACAAACTTAGATTATATACATTTGGGTTTGGCTCACATTATGGCGTGCCTAAGTGAATTTATAACGTAGCTGGGGGTGCTCTTTTTGATGTTTATTCCCTGTGCGCATATTTGCTGTTTGCTGTTAAAGACCACTGTGTTGTGCTGTGTGCTCTTGGGACATTTAAAGAGACGGGTTGGCTATGAGATAAAGTGTGATTACTTAATTCAGTATACGTGTACCTAAAAGTAATATGGCATGACACAGGTTTTTCACGAACCGGTCATGATAGATGGTGATAAAATCGGAGTCAGAAGGAATCCCGACACAAAATTACCAGGTTGTGGAGAGTAAATATGTGGAAGCAAAAAATGAGCAAGCAATATTTGCAGTTAAAGTACCAGTTCCCGTATGTATTCACACAAAGCAAATATAAGTGCATTGGGGAAAATCATACTCTGAACTGAAGGGTTATTTCCACCGATTTTCTCTATTGACAATTTAATGTAGTACTCATGCATATGTTCACTTAGCGTTTTATACCTTATCGTTTCTACCTACTTTTCATTGCAGATTGCGAATGTTTTTTATACTGAAAAAGCAAATATTTGAAGTAGACCTTTCCTTGTCCATTGAAGTTCTGAGCAAACCTAGGATCCAGAAAGTATTATTCACTAATTGCTTAGTTGACTTTCCAATGCCAATCATAAAGTCAAATGCACAAAAGAAAGAATAATTTTGTCGCATATGTTGGATTTGTGAAAGTGATGTACCACAGCATTTATTGGTTATAACTGTTAAAAAACGAAATTCTCCGATAATAAAACCTGCCATTTATCTGTATGTGGATTTGATAGTTTAGTGAATTTACAGGTTGTATTATCTTTTCTTTACCAGATTTATGAAGAATAGGGATTTTTACATGAAATGATAAAAAATAAAAGATTTTGTATACCTTATTATTATCTCGTTTTCAATATTTTCAAGCCTTTTCTACCAAGAAAGAGATTTATGTTTATGATGCAACTTGAAAAAGAACCCTTTCATTCAGGTGTGCCCAAAAACCTTTAAAACGGAATCTAATGCATTTCTGACTTTTTGTTTTATGTACGCCATAAGTCAATAGCAGATATGTATGCCCATTCATGTATATGTTACGTACTTGCACAAGACATAAAGTAATATTATAGTGATGGGAGGATGGCTTCTACTCATCTCTGGAAAGTTGACTCCGCCTGTCTTTTTATCTCTCTCCATCCAAGTGGGATCATTTAGAGAGATGCCTATTAGAGTTATGTGCAATGAATCTCGATTCTAACGTATCATTTTTGGTTGTAAGCATCCCCACTTCACCGAACATTGCTCTACACTGCTGCTAGATATTTTTTATGAGGAGGCTCATCCGAAACGTCATTCTGAATACAATACGACACAATAAAAAGCTGCATTATTATCCCCATGCATAATGTTATAGTAAATGGAAACCACTATTAAGAGTACATGTATACGCATGCATATACTAACTGTAATACACACAATAATATTATTTTGAAACAACGTTTCCCATTTTGCGGATGGGGTAGGATCATGACCCTGCATATTTTAACCCTGGTCGGTGTGTCCTCGGATCATAAAACCAGAATATAAAATAAATTGTTATCGTAGTGGCTTTTTACAAACTACCAATATCACTGGTGAAAAAAATAATGGATGAAGTGTACTGGATTCAACATTCAGCCTTTTAGAATCCATGCAATTTAAACCTAAAGAGTCGGTTGGAAGATGATAACAAGGGTACATGGAATTTTCACTGATTTATAAAAATTCAGTTTTGTAGCTCAAATAAAGTTAATACATAACCAACATCATAACAAAGCCAAAGTTCGAAACAGAAATTAAGGTACTTGTGTGCCTTCAAATTGTTCATGAATGACCCGGGAACCCAAAGCGTTGAAAATTGAAAATGAAGAAGCAGCATTGAAAACTTTCTGTACGTGACTTCTCAATGCAAAAATTGAAAGCAGCGTATTCACAGTAGCCATAAGATGCACAATAAACACAATAGACATATCGCTACTGAATCGCAGGTCATTTTGAAGAAACGTTTGAAAGAAATTTTCACCTCTCTCCCATTATAAATGATACTAGCAATAATTTTCCTCATTGGAGGTAGATCAGAACGTTTGCGAACAATGAGAGCAAGGGATTAAATCTGGAAAACATACACACACGGCCATTCACACAATCTCGCCAAGAGTACATACACACAGCCATAAACTTTCAATGACCTAGACAAGACTAGAAAATGAGAAACAAATTGCTTTTTTCCCAATTCCCACATGGAAGATCCAGCAGCGGACACGAAATTTAGAAGCGGATAAAGACGCTTATGAAATGTAAAGTTAACATTTAACTTTACTATTAGACGCCCATTTATACTACTTCTTGGGAAAAGTTCATAATGACACAACAAAGTTTACTCTGGTTGAAATGGCTATCCAAGTAGTTTCAATTGGCATGCGTAAGGGACAAATAATATGCCATACAGTCTACATAGATGTATAATGTATTAAATAATACATGTAATATTATTTCTGCTGCTGCTCATGTAACAAAAGAACGGCAGCGTAATATCAGCTAGAACTGAAGCAGCTCTTTCGGTGTTCCTAATCCGGGATAATTTCGTGAGTTTCATGCACCAAAACAGCTTAAAATGTTCTTGTACATAATAAATATTGCATTCCATGAGAAGAGCCTTTCTTTTCAAAGTCGGCTTTTTTTCTTCCTCTCTCTGGCTCTCATGGAAGGTCAATAAATATGTCGTGCCCTAGTGCGCCTCGCCTAAGCACTGCACAATAAGCTGTATTACAAGCCATCATCTTAGAAAACTTTGTACTTGACTTCTTTTTACCTTGCTATTTACTCAGGGAGTGCTAAACCATTTCTCAATAAATATTTTCGATATATAGATTCCCAAACTCACCTGAAAGCAAGTTAGTTTTTCAGAGTATTATTCACTCGGTTAAATATACATTCTTAATTTCTATCCCCCATAAGTCCATGTAGTACGTGATACAATAATACACTTTTTTCACGATGATCGTTGACATAATGTCGTCGGTCGTGTGTGTGCTTGGGATGATGGGGTATCATCATCAACATGATGAACATCTTGAAAGAGAAGAGGTAAATTAAAATAACAAATCTGTTAAGTCTACCACTAAATTTGTTTAAATGATAACACTAATGCTAATCGGATAACTTTCCCTCAAAATCCAGCTCAAGTAGCGCTCAAAACCAGGGCTTAAAAGTAAAGTGGTATCTATATACATGACGCATCAACGAGTCCGAAAATGCTCCTGTCGGTACAGTTGCCGTTTTTTCTGTATGCTGCTCACTCAAATAACAATGACAGCAGTAGTTCGTCTTAGCGCTTAAAGTTGACTTAATTTTTATTTTACAAGCGTCATCATCATAATCAGTAAATATAGAGGATTACGCATGCATGATGATCATCATCATGTTTAGGCAATCGGTATTTAAAACGCTGGGCTTCTGTAGTTTCAAGCTTATAGCCAGTATATAAAAATAAGCCCTGCTTTCTTTCGACTGTCTCTAATAACTCGAATGAATGGTAACAAAAACGAAGGATTGCGGATTTATCTGTGGCGGTTTGGAAGCAGCAGAGTGCACATTTTGTCAGCCGCAATAATCACTTGTTTGTACCTTATAGCTCGACTTGTCGTTTTTGTGGTATTAAGCTAAAAATCCTCGTGTTATGATGATTGAGTTAATAATGTAGGTATATAAGTAAATTGACAATCCACTTGTAGACGATAGTAATCTTTTTTCTCATGAGAAACATAAGCCAGTTATGAAGAGTTCATTAAGGTGGTGAGAATTGAATGGGAATAAGGATGATTGAGTTGACTGCTAATGGCGCTAACAATATATGACTTCATCCAGTTTACTTAAGCCATGAACATGAACTACAGGTTTTTGGATATCAAGTGTGTACATGTTGGGCATGCAGTTGTTGCAGCTTATTAAGTTGGCATTGTGAATGACAAATATTTGGAGCATTCCTTTGAAATTATATTAGATGCACTTTTGTAGCTAAGCTTTTGCAATGGACATTTCCGCTGCATATTAACACGCTTATTGTTTGAGGGTTGAATTTCTTTTAATGAGTTTACTTGTCTGTCACTATTATGCAGTCAGCAAGTTGAATAATGAATTTAATGAGCCATAAAATTGTTTAACTGTCAGTTCACCATTTAAAAACCGTAGATATTAACTTGTTGTTTTATGATTTCTTGCCATTTTGCACAAACAGGTTTGGTTCAAGAATCGGAGAGCCAAGTGTCGCCAGCAGGCCAAGCAAGCCACACATTCAGAGAAGAATTCGGGTAGTATTAAAGCAAGCAAAAAACTCAAGGCTTCCAACAACAATGTGACCTCGCCGACCAATAACAACAACAATAACAGTAATAATAATAACAACAACAGCACTATCAACAACAATAACAATAGTTCAAATCAGAATAACAATAGCAGTGGACCCAACGGAGTGACGAGTTCACAGCATCCAGTTATCACTTCCCATTCTCACAATGCCCACATTCATTCCCATCATCACTCCCAGTCACACTCTCTATTAACAGGAGGTAGTAGTGGGAGTGGAGGTGGTGGGGGCAACAGTTTAGGTAACAGTCCAGACGTTTCTCAATCACCACCTTCCAGTCTTCAAGCTGGACATAGTCATCATCATCATCACTCCGCAGCGTTGAACAATCATCATCGTGACTCTCCATACAAGTTGCCTCCATTGTCGTCATCAAATGCCTCGTCGAATTCGGGTAGCGGCGGTGCTGGAGCAGTTCCTAACTCTGCGTCAAGTCATCATCATCACTCTGGCGTTTCTGCCGCCGCTGCAATTACTTCTCATCTACATCATTCCTCGAGTAACGGAACGGGGCACTCACATTCTCCAGCGGGTTACGGATTGTGGTCAACTGCCTCACTAAGCCCAATGGGAGATTTGATGTCTTCCCAAGGTAAATTCTGCTAACATGCTATTGTGCTTCTTTTAATGACTAGCTATTGTTTACCCCTTGGCTTATCCGTAATTCCTCACAAATACCAAAACCAAAATTCTTACGCCATCATCCGAAGCTGATGGTAGAGATTGGAAAATCAGAGTAACAAACAATTTAAGCTTTTAACGGATTCCCCTTTCCTTTTTCAAGACAATTTTTATCAATATTTCGATCAGTCATCGACTGCAAAGTGCATAAAAAGAGTAAACAATTTTACCGGAGATGCACTCGACTCCTTTTCTTTCCATCTGAATGACAGTCCCATTAAATAATCCTTTTATTTCACTTACCTATAAGCTGGTGGATTATCATCAATTTACTGACTTTAATCTTTTTGGATTAAAGTTTACTTCTGCCCCTGCTCTTCTTTATTTCATTGTCATTAACATTACACCTATGCATTTATCATATAATATGTGGATAATGTGGTTCAAGAAGAAAAGCATTACGTAACAAAATATTCCACTGTTCTACAGAAGCCCACTTTTTTGTTTTTTCCAGGGTCCCTAATGACCTCAAATTGTTTGGATCGGTCAAACTACATGGGAAGTGGAGGGATGGGAATGACCATGAGTGGCCACTCAACATCAATGGCTCATCAAGGAGCATCCTCTTGTTACAGTCAGAACTATGGTCCTTCATCGTATTACAGTAATATGGATTATCTATCATCCTCTCAGCTTAATGGGCCGGTAAACCATTTTGCTTGGTGAACAAGAATATTTTCAAGTAGCTAAAGATGCAAGTAGAGGTAGAAACAAAACTTGATCATCATCTTGCGTGTACGCATAAATGATAAAGCTGCCCTATAACCGCAAGCGTAACCCTACAAATGGATTTTTTGTATTGAAATGTAAATGTTAATTCTTAATTGTAGATAAATTATGTATCAAAAATATTATAAATAGTTCATTGTACATATATAAACCTGATATATCAAAGGTAAATTAGCTTGGTATGCTGGCAAGTTGAATATAATGTAAAACTGTGAAGTAAAAATGTAAAAAAATATGTCGTAAGTTTAAAACTACACTCCTGTACTTTAAATATTGTATGTAGTTGATAGATAAACATTCCCGTTAATTTCGCATTCCAATTCTATTTTAAACTTTTCATAACATACAAATAATATGTACATTCGTAATATATGGAAAAATCAACAGGAAGTATATTTAAAGTATTCCAGTAAACTTCCATAAAACTAGAATTATGATAGTTGATGTAAGCATTTTAGGAACGTTCATAAAAATTGTAGTAAATAATGATGCCTTTAAACTCCTTGAAGTATTGTCAATTACTTGTAGGATCACCATTCGTTAGATTGAGAGTAGCAAAGTAATAATAGAGTGAAAGCAAATGTGGAATCACAAAAAAATTCATAACAAAATATTCATCAGTGGAAAGTTTCCCGTCATCAAGCTCCGTAAAGATTGAATAATAAAAATGCGTGCATCGTCTTATCTATGAATATATTTGTTAGGTCCATTCCATTGTTATGACTAATCTGGGACAGATACCATTTCACTCACTAAGTTCTTCTTCTTTGTCTCCATTGTCGTCCACATCACCATCTTCCATATCGAACAATATCCTGTGTCGTACGCCGCCACCACCGGCCTTGCAGCTTGCAACTTCATCATCGGTCCCTCCATCAAGTTTGGCTCAGTTAAGTCCACTTCCACTATCAAGCCTTACACCCATACCAGTGCCCTCTGATATTTTAAACTCTAACATTATGTCATTGGAGTCTACTTCTTCTAGTCCTGATAAATGCTGGCGAAATCAAAGCTTCCAAGTTCTTTAAATTAACATTGGCTTGATTTTAATTGGAACATAGTTTGCAGATAATATGAAGTGTTTGATGTGTAAAAAGTTATACGCATTGTGCTGGTTTTTAATTCTATAAATTATGGAAAAGATAACGCCTTTGATCTGTATGAATACTTATAGAACACTAAGCTGAAATCAACCAAAATATTTTTCCCAAAACAGATATTTGATTTGATGTTATGCTGCCATTGTCTCTGTTTCATTTTTAAGCATGTGCTAAGGTTGATGCCGGAAGTATGTTAACTTGGTATTGTGTCATTTGTATATTGTAATTCAGATTCTTGATTCTCAGTCTCGCTAAATAAGTTGTCAGCCTAAGATTTCACATACAACATACAAACTCAGAATAATAAATATGAAGATTATCATGGATTCCTTTCTAAAACATAAGGTGTAAGGTTACATATATTTTATCGGCTAAATACTATAAATAAAAATCTTAGGATTAAGTTATGAAGATTTAAACTAACGTGATTGCATTATGCAATGCATTATTCATTATACTTCCAACCCAAAAACTACAAAAGTAATTAAATATTATTATGCATAAGTAAATACTAGAATGTAATTATCATGTGTGCAGATATATCGTTGGTGTATCCCATTAAAGTAAAAAGAAAAAAAACTCGTCTTATTTATACGATTAATTAGCAGTAATAAATACTGGCTATTATTAATGCAATGTACATTTTAGTAAAAAATGTGAATTCCGTCAAAACAGTATTCAATGTTGGGAATTTAAATAATATTTTGTCCCTTTACAATGAAAGGTATAATATTTGTTTTATCTTATGTTATAGTCAATCACAGCATGACCACATTATACTTTTAATCAATAAAGCAAAGGAAAACGATTTTTCAAAATTGCACTTTGATATTAATCACGATACTTTTTATTTCAAAATATCAAATTACCCCACACAGACGCATAACTTGGATTTGTCAATTTATTGCAAGTACAAATTCTGATATACTTATACGTATCGTTTCTTGAGTGTACTAGTGACCTGATATTTTTGCATTTTATAAGTATAAGTAAAAAATTAAGACCGAAGAAGCTCGAAAAATCCAATGCAAGTCGGTCATAAGACCATATTCACCAAAAATATTTTTATATGAGCATAAAATCCTTTTTTTCCATATTTTGTATGTTCCAAAAGTTCCAATAATAGCGTTCAAAAATATCATCTGCAGGACAAACGAACTGTGTATACTTTTTCCATTTCCACCAAACTTTCTCTTTCCATTGAAAACGGGTATGGTCCCAATAGAGAAAGGATTTGACAATATTACGTTACTAAAATGGGCCATAACAAAGGGAAACCATCAGGCACTTGGGGGAACTCTTCGCTATTCATCCGTAGAGCCTATCGCCCTGCTTCCCAAAATAATCATTGAAAATAACAATTTTTGGTCCACAGTAAAAGAACATGGAAAACTTATTAAGATGCAATGAATGGCAGATATCTCTCCTCTCTCTTTCACTTTAATCAACACAATGCTGCTTTCAATAACTATACGGTGTAAGATAACAAAGGTATTCCTGAGTTGAAACATGAGAATAATGAGATCATCTATAATGTATCTACTTGGAAATACAGTAGGAATATCCATCCGTTGAACCGAAGCCAAATTTGAATGATGCTACTTCATTTGTCGTCCAGAGAAAAGATATATATGAAATGACGTAACTGAATTATATTAAGTTTGCTACTTTGTTGAAGTCACAAGTAAGGGCTCTTCGGTTATGTGATTTTCTCTTTTCTCGTGTGTAAAAACGGAAAGGGAGGACGAAATTGTATTCAGGGGTAAAATCAAATCAGCTTTTTATTTTTAGTTTTCGTTATCCGTGCTTCATTTCTCCCCTTCAGACCAGAAGAGTTTGCCCCGTAGAAAGCATTGTGTGATTAGTTACCACTACTATACCAGCAAATAAAATTTGATATGATAGATGCAGTCAACCTTGACATTTCATTTTCTACTTATTAAGTTCTCATTAAATTTGTATCATTTGTGAAAATGAAGCCCACATGTTGCGTATTATTACAAGATGAGTTTCGTGTATAAAGTGAAAGAGCCATATAATATGCGTTTCAAATCATCAATGCTTCAAAATGCATACACTTTTATGCTCAAATGCTCAATTTAAAAACACATGAATACAAGTACATCATAAGATTTTATTTTATTCATACAATTTTCTTTATTCGCGACTTATCATATAGACATTACAAGGACATAACAATAATAGTTAAATCAACAAGGACTCAAAGACCAGTACCAGCAAGTGCTGGATATTCGTGTATTTGGATAAACATTAAATTATATGAACTAGATAATCTGGATAACAAATATCAAGTCTAACATATTATTATGCAGCTATCAAACGTACAAATTTGCTGACCTACTGTAGTACATGTAGCCTTAATCTAGTCAATAGTCAATATTAAATAGTGAAGATAAATTAAGAGTTCTCATATTATCTTGTAGTGATTGTGTTAGCTTGCAAAGGCATTAATATGAGCATGATACTACAGATAAAGGTTTTTCTGTGTTTTACTGATTGATGATACATGGCAAGAGAATTGCTAGTTTTCACCTGTGAAATGTTTTCTTAACTATCTTAAACCACAACTAGCTGACGTCCAATATTCAAAGAGTTAATAAGTTATAGAAGGCATAACGCTTAGTGATTGATAAGGATGCACCATTAGAGAAAACATTAGCGAGAAATGTTTATTCTGCTTAAAAGAATTAAAGTATATACTATTTTGTTAACAGACAGTTATGAAGCAAGAGGCAACGATCTAAAGCGTTTATGAAACTACTTTTATTCCATTAAATACGACTTCTTAAATCTTATAATATTGCACTGTTTAAACAAACAAAATATCTACGCTATTATCACAATGGACTTATATGATAAATCTTACGTTTAGTGCTTATTAGCTACTTCTACAACCGAAGATATAACAAGTGAAAATAAATCGTTGATTTGATTATAATTTGCTTTAAATAAAAAGGCTTTAAAGCATTTTAAGTACAATTCGTTTATACAAATAATTCAAGTTTTCAAGTAAGTCAACTGGCCAAAAATGTTTCGTTTATGGCGACTTGTAAATAAAAATAAGTATATAACGGTTTAGGTAACTATATTTCTGGTTGCTTGCTTTTAAGCTGGGATGAAAAATACTTCATTTATTTACTAAAACTGTCAAATTATATTCTATAGAAATGTTCTAGCATAATAACGCTCAAGAAATTCGGTGAGTGACACTATGACACAGTTTTGCAAATCAGCAAAATGCACTTTTTGACTCATTCATAGAAAATAGTAACACTGCTTAGCGTAGTCTGCTTTGCTGACTCAAAAGACAAAATCCTTTTGCATAAATGCAACATAATACCAGACTAAAGTAAGTAGCTGAGTGCAATGGCTTACACTATAAGCTGATTATCTATACGACTCTGACCTTCTAAAACTATTGGAATATATAGTTCCAGCTTGAAAAGCCATACTTATCATCAATAACGTAAAATATAATATGATTACATTTTATTATTACATTCTGTCAGAGTGTATGATAGTGCATTGCTTTCCTTGCAAACTAAGACTACTGTATGTATCTATTGTCAGAGCAAAATATATACCCTTTTTCCTAGCGCTGGAACAGGACTACTATTTTTATTTGCTTTAAAAAATTTACCAGTCACTGGTAATAAATTATTTTTGTTATTGGCTATATGGTGCTATTGCATTAATTCTAAGTTTCTGCTAAAACATTATGGATGGCTGGAGAAAACCCTATTACTGTTTTAATTTTCCCCACAATGCGTTGCTTTCCAAAGAAGCTTGTGAAATTCATATATCAATGTTGGTAGTATTAACTAGGTAATATCGTCATCGTCAGTATGGCACTTAAAACATCGACAAAAAACTTGCATTACAAAGAATGGTAGTGTGTAGTAATGCATTATGCATTTTATATGCTTTCTGATTTCAGATGTATAAGTTAAAAGATAAAATGTAATTCAATGCAACTTGTAGGTTGCAGGTCATGATATACTAATATAAATGCAAATGTGACATAAAGCGATAAATCACGGAGATATAATTAAACTTCCTTATTACTAGTACAACTTCGAAACTTGCCTATTTAACTGGATATGATTCCTCCTCCGTAATGATAATGATAACATTTTGTAAAAGATTTCGGCAACAAAGAGGAAATATCAGTATAGTACCTTTACAATGTTGAAGTTAAGACGGCACCAGGGCTTGATTGTATATGAGTGTCATTTTTATGCACACAATGTTTGATTTCAAGGAATCGACATGGTTTGTTGTCACTTGATATGATGATTGGTCATGGCTAACGGTCACGGTTACATTTACATTGCCCATAATATCCAGCCTGTTTTGCTAATCGAACGCACGCTGCTGCTTCATTTCGTCTATTGGTATTACCTAAAATTACTGAATCACACATTTTTCGTTGGCGGAGTTGCGGGAGATATCAGCAAGACTAACATCCTTCTCAATTTCTTCATCTTCTTCAATCCTGTTGAAAATAAGTTTTAGATGAACTTTTACAAATAGAAGACTCAACCTCCACTGTTGGAAGAATTTTATGCTTCCCATTTATAAATATGCAGCATCAAAATATTCTACGATGAACTTACGCTTTTTCTTGGTCATCCATGTGGGCGACAAGCTCGTCCCGTTGATTCACAACCGTAATTAACTCCTGTAGCAAAAGCTGTTCTCGTACCCGATCTGCTTCAGTCTTTTGAAACTCTGTAACCAAAGACAAACATGTTTTGTGAAATTCATTTGTTCAAAACAATTCATGATACTTGGAAATGCATTTTCATCTTCGTCTTAATTTTTACACAATAGTTTTGGCATGCATTAATGTCCGGTGACGACAGAACTTTACTTTCTTTTCTAGTTTCATTCATGTTAAACATGATTGCATGCTAACAATAGCAAACGTTTCAAATAGAATTCAAGTCATGGACATAGGGTTTACTTTCACTTGGTTGTGTACAAGCAAAGAGATGTATAGTGAATGGTAACATAATGGATGCAACAGTGAAGCTAGTGGCAATCTCGGGAAAAGTTATATCGCCTCTATCCTTTCCCTTTCTGCCTTTGCAACAACAACAATCCAGACTCAGGAAGAAAAGCGGATTAAATTCTTCCTGTCGTCCCACTTTACTTTCTTTATTTACACAAATCTCGCGTGGATGGAACAATAATGACTGTCTGGATAGCATTCACGCAACAACGGTTTCCCTCCAGTCCAACCCATATTCCTTTACACTTTCGTTAAACTGCATGCATATATAAACGAAAAGAACACTACTAGTTGTACAAACTACCAAAAGAGAACATTTTATATGAGCAATGCTTCTTCATTTCAAGTAGAGCTTATCGCAATTGGAGAAGTATGCAAAGTTTCATTAAAAGTATGAATGAGCAATATCCCATTGCAAGGATGGAAGCATGCTAAAGTTCTCCGAATCATTCATTTCTGATTGGAAATCTTTTTTCCAGAAATGCATAAACTCCACTTTCCAAGTCCTGTGAACCTAATGTTATATAGGTAACATTTTAGTTTGATCTATTCATATACACAAGACGATTTTGTGCGTAATAAATTGTGGTAAAAATTCTACAATATATACTCAAGTTATCTTCAAATACGATAAAATTTTCTCTCAAATACAAATTCAATGTGTAGTATTTAGGTAAATATTCATTTCGTATTGCGTATCAAAACAAGATGCATAAGCTATTGCTCACGCAATATTATAAGGTTATATGATTTACAACAACCGAAACTAAGTATAAACTTCTCCTTGAACATAAAGCGAAGCCATTCTATGATGACGTCTGTCTGGCTGATAAATTCAAAGGGGAGAAAGTTTAACGTAGCATGCAACAATAATAATAACAGAAACCGAGCTTAGCTTTTCTGGCAATGTCGGCCGACAAGGAAAGGAGCTAGCCAGAAGAGGAAGGAAGGAAGTAAGCAAGTGAGAGCAAGAGGGGAATAGAGGAAGGCGACTCTACAGAGAGAAAGAATGAGTAGAGGAGGAGAGCCCACTTCAAAACATGTTCAACCACTTCACTCTGCCTCTTTGCACATTCCACATCAAACAGTTGAAGATGGACCAGAAAAACCAAGGGGAAACTTAAGCCGCTTACATTTCCGTGATTGGCAATCAGTAGGAAAGGAACCTTTCACAAACTAAATGAAAGACAGGAATACTTGACTGCAGAAGAATCACAAGCGTTAGTATGAATATGAGAGTAGATAGTGGAGGGAGCAGAAATTGTGTATTTTTGCATAACTATATGAAAACAATGATTTGTTAATAAAAATACTTTAATGATTATTATGATACAACATACCAACTATTGCCGTCCGAAACACTAAATATGAATTGTCTTACATACATGCATAACACAAATCTTTTGTATGAAGCATCACATGATAATTTTGATTTAGGAAGCTGGTACAAATATGGCATATAAATAAAAAAGCGTTCTGAAAGTGTGCTTTTCAAATCCATATTAACGAATTAATTAATTAAAAATTTGAGCTGAGATACCTATGTGATGTACAATGTACATGAATAAACCGAAAACTAGATGCCACCTACTGATATCATTTGCTTTGAAAAAAGAGTGAAGTGTTTCATATTGCCCCATATCCAAAACCTCCAGCAAATAAAACACAAACTACTAGTACTTCAATTTTACATTCAACCTATAATTAATGCATCTATTACGTGGATAGTTCTTGTGAAGAAATAGAAAGTTTGACAAAACTTAAATGAAAACTGAATCTTGTTATGACTAGGACCATAGTCATGGGTCATTTCATGTGTTTCACTTCCACGAATTCTTTTCCTTGTGAGTTGTCATAAAAGCTTTCTTAATTTTTAAGGGATTATTCTGTCATTTGCAAATGATATCATCCGTAATTCTTGTATAGATTAGATCAAATTATTTACATACCATACCCATGAATGAGATATTTTGTTGAATTTTGTAATTCCAGAAGTATGTCATGAATATCGTACTAATTGAAGAAAAGCATGCACAATATTTGTTCGATAATCCAATATTCAGAAAATGTAGCCAATTTTCATTTTTCAAAACAGAAAGAGTAACCAACAACAGAAGAAAGGAAATTTTTTCTTAATCCTTCCATAAGATTTTTTACAGAGAGCCACAGCAGAATACTACCTTTTATGACACAGGAGCAAAACATCCCACGTACGCACTTTTAGTAAAAGCTCAGCGTATATAACAAAGGAAAAAATACAAATCCATTGGGTGCGGGCGAAGGGCCATACAGCATAGTACATAAGGCCAAATGAATTCAGGATCAAGATCAAATGGACGAAACTCTGGATTACTAAAACTTTGCGCAATGAATAGGTTCTTTCATTCGTCCGGATTATGAATTTTGTTCTTTTAACCCAAAAATGATGGGTCGGTCGGTTTAGACTTTGGTTTGACCTCGCCTGGTCATATAAGCATAATATCTAAAACATATTTTACTCAAAAGCTTTAAGCATGACAATTTTTGCTCTGCTATGAGCTAACAATTAAACCACTCGCGCACTTTACAATGAATCTTTCAAATCCGGATTAAGAAATTCTTTAGCTTCATTGAACCATATAGCTACATTTAATGCAAAATCTTAAGCAAACCTACCTAATTATGAGTTGACATATTCCGGCATTGTTGGCTATACTTTAGATAATTTATGCGACAATGCTCAACCAAAAAATCCAAGATGTGATACATATATTAGTCATTACTTTGAAAAAACGATGCAAAGATGAAAGAAATTGTGCGCAGTTGATATAATCCTATTTAGCAGCACAAAACTGTTTACGGAAGCAGTTCTGCAACATGAGTAATTTATGTAAAATAAAAAGCATTAACAAAAAAATGTTTAATTCCATCAGAGAAATACATTGTCAAACAACGTACGTTTTGGAGAGAGTTGAGATGACCTTACTACAAAAGTATTTCTTTGACTACGTGTGCAATATCAAGAAACTGTAATTAGGCACGAGAGCGTGAATTTGCTTTTCATATGTACAAAAAATGCGGAATAATTTTTTACATCCTCAGGGATGCGTTTTTCCCTAATTCACAAACAGTCATGAACGCTTAAGAAATTCCTAGCTTAACATGATTGCTTATACTAACGGTTAAGCATTTAAAAAACGGTTTAGCCGTTAGTTTATACTTTCATATGTATTATTATTCCAAAAGCAAAAAAAAAAACAATGTCCACTTACCATCTATTGCCAAAATTTTTCGCAATTCTTCGTTAAGTTGTTCATACTTCCGCTCTAGGTTGTCTTCCTTTTCCCTGAAGAAAGAATGTAAAACGTACTTTAAGCAAATCATCCAATTAATTGGAATACTTTAAAATAATACTTTGGGAATATTTTGTTTTTAGACTCACAATATATTTAACTGCATTTGCCTTCTGATCAGTGCATTCTTTTTGTTTACCAGAGTAAACCATTCGCACATGAGATATTCTTCTTCAGCCGCATTATCTCCTAAATTATGAATGATAAATTGTATACATCAAGAAAACATGATAATTTTTCAAGATTTACAAACATTTAATATTGTAAACCTACCTCTTTCCATAACTCCTCTTAACTGTTTTTCTAGTTTACGGGCTTTCTCGTCAATCGCTTCTTGCTCTTCTTCTAGGCGATCCAACTCATGCTGATAGTATGTTCTGCTCTCCACACTGACTGTTCTGGCAGGCTGTAAAACAAACGTAGAAATTATTTATTTGAAATTCCTACAATTTGCTACGCTATAATGTGAATATTAAATAGGCACTTACATTAGGTGCTTCTCTTTCGGGAGACATCTTTTCCAAGATTGTATGAAATGACTTCAATTTCGATTTTGCACTTGTCATTGGACCAGATTGCGTATTCACAACATTTTTATTGGCCTCAGTCTTCACGGAATATTCTTGCCTTGGTTCACCGCTTGCTGGATGAGATACATTACCGTTCAATTCCTAATGGAGCAGAAAATAAATGTTAGTGTTTATGTTCAAGTAATTAACATTAACATACAATATATCTGATTGTATAACATTTTTAGTACAATGTACCAATGTCATATATACATAGTATAGTATAACACAAATTTTAGTACCTTATTAGAAAGATTATCACAAATGGTGCTGGACGCTGCTCTGGAAGGACTATTGAGACTACGCTGGGAAGGAGGCTCGGATGGAGGCGTTCCTGAATGACTACTGGATCTGGACGTATTATCTAGAGGAGGACTAATGATACCCTGGCGAGCTTCTGCTATCATTCGCCGTGCACGTTCTCGAAGCTGTTGATGTCGTTCGTTGTCATCCTTCGTAATATAAAATAACCATTAATTCTTATAGTGAATTATATTGTTTTGAGTACATCAATAACAAATTGCTAAAAGATGATTTTTCTCATCTTACCACAGAGTTCACCGGTGTTGTTGGCTTTGAAGGAGAGCCTTTTAAAGAACCTTCACGTTTTGCATCAGCTAGCATCAATCGTGCTTTCTCTCGTAACTCTTCGTGGCGAGCAAGTAATCGCTGTGAATCGCATTAAAAGAAACAATTTAATTTTCAAAATATTTATTTTGTGTGACCAATACAAGATCAAAAGAAGATATTGTGAATTTCTTACTTGTTTATTAACATCACTGTCACGGCGAGTTGGTGATAAATCTAGAAGACCGGGTGCGTCTGGATCAGGAATACCAACTATGCCCTAAAGACAAATTATTAAGATATATTAAAACTGTACTATGTGATAATTCTTTAAAAATCATCCCTTATCACTTTCTTTGGATTCTCTTACCCTGTGAATAGGAGTTTCAGGTGCACTGTACTGCTTGATCGTATTTGGCGATTGGGCACTATCATCTTCATCATCCGATCCCAATGGGTCAGTATACTGGCGTCTTGTCATGAGAGCTTGTTTTGTGCCTGCACCACTAGCGTTACTATTCAAGGATGAATTACTCTGTTGAAAAGAATAATGCATATCAAAGTGTTGAATCGCCTAATACTACGAATTAGCTTATCAATCAACTTTGTAAAATGCATTATAACATTTACTACGTACCTTATTGTTATTGCTTGAAAAAGTGTTTCTAATTTCATCAAGCTTATCTAGCAACGATGACTTTGAATCACTTTTGCTGACTTCGGTAGAAGAGGACGGCGACCTGTTGCTATCTTTGCTGAATTTGTTTAAAATATTTTGAATTGATATTGGGGACCCATTATGACTATTGTTGTTTGCTTTCTCCGGAGAAAGTGCCCGGGCAGAATTGACTGATGAGGATGAATTGCTATGACTCATGGAGCTCGACCTTCTAGAACCAGATTCATCTCTTACTCCACTACGGTTAGCACCGGCAGATGAACTGTTGAGATCCTTTCCTACACTACTTTCACGACTAGCACTTGAGCTCTTAGAACTCCTTCCTGTATTCTTCATGTTCATTATTTCTTGCTGCCAAATTTGCTTCGTTATCGCATTATCCTCCTCATTTTCTCGTTGACCCACCACATACTGAGACTGAGATCCAGTTGCTCCAAGGTTTTGTACTTCCAGTTGACATCCTGAAAAGTATCATAAAAAACTCGTAAAAACCAAGTCAAGCAATTGGCGAAATCATACACAATTTGACCTGGATTAAAAAAGATTATAAAAGAAAAGGTCTACATTGTGGCCATAAAGTACATAATATAATCGCAACATAAACATTTTACCTGTAAATTGAGCTCGAAGTTGATACAAGTATGTCATAACAGCCAACTTATCAGGAACAGCTAGAAGCATCATATCTGATGGCTCAATAACTCTTGGAATCCCAAGGGATTCCGCTGCGTCAAATGCTGCCTTGCAATTCCCTTTTATGTCATGTGGAGAAAGTTTATTGAAGTCTCTGAAAGACAAAAAAAGAGAAATATAGGTTATATAAGAAGTGTGACAGTAACAGACTATATACAATGTTCTGCGGGTCTTCATTACTTTTTACAACATGTCACAAATTATACTGGTACATATTGAAAACATTTGTTCTCTTCCTCAAAACAGTCAAGTTTCCTAACATGCTTCACATAAACACATAATGTGTGAGCATAATCATAAACAACAGAAAAAGGCTCACACATTACTAAATCCAGTTTGAGCAACTCCATACCCTGATTCAGTTTATATTCCATTACACCAGAGCCAAATGAGATAGAGTTGGAGATTTTCTAGAGGCATAAACTGGAAACTGAATATGAAACGCTTGTTAATGCTCGCGTTATAGATTGCTTCTGTGTAGCATTTCACTTTTTATTATAGTAGAGTTATCTAATACCGTTGTGTGATAAAACCATCTAGTGTCAAGAATTCCAATGCCAATGCCATCACGCTCTTCCCTTTGACTTGACATGTGCGTTTCAAACATCCAAGATTTCAGAAGGAAACCTGTGAAGAGACTCGAACGAGTTCTTCAACTACCATGAGATATGAAAATTGTCTGTTTGTCGCTTCATGTTGCACATTCAAAATAAACCATCATATACATGAAAAGTACACTTCAATGTTTTCTCCAGAGGGATGGTAAGAGAAAGACGAGAAAACGAGCAAGAGCTTGCAACTGTAATATTATGCTTTCTTTTTGTTATACAATGTTACAATCTTTGTGTGCTTTCTCTTCATGTTTGCTCTCCTTTGTATTTTTGCAAGAATGCTCGCCAAGAGAGCTATTTATGTCATTTCTGGAGTCTACTGTTGTTCCATAAAGAGTTGAAACTTTCAAACAGACATCACATCCATGAACCCTTCTTTATGCCAACATTGGCATTGCCATGTACAGTGATTTTTGGTGGCATACAATAACTAACATACTTCAGTAGTAAAATCTTATTTCGTTTGTCTTATCCTCTGAGAGTTGGGATCTGATACGCATGCATATTATTTGGAAAACGATGCAATTTCCCAAGACAAGTACAATATCTGCATATTATATAAGAACGAGCAATGAAATTTTATAACTCATAGATTCTCTACATTCTCTAGATTTAGTTTGCCAAAACTTCAAAGCAATATGGCTTATGGAAAACCATTCCATTCCAGGGAAGATTTATAGGGCTTTTAGACTAGATAGCATAATATAAAAGTAGCATCTTGAGATTTTGGTTCAAATTTCAATTCTAAGGTGTCATTCGATTGGAAAAGTTAAGGAGAAGCACTGACTTTTCTTACATTGTTCAAAAATTCACTCAAAAAGATTTTATGCGCCAAAGTTCATGTTGACAGCATGGTTTTTAAAAAGTAACCTCGGTACATTTCATAAAATTGAGCAAATCTGCAAAAACTAAAAAAAGTCAGGAATAGATTTTTTTATTGGGAGTTGATTGGTACCTTGTTTGTAAAAATCGGATAAAACGTGTAGAAGTTATCATGTTTCTACGAAGTCGACCTTTAGTGATCACATCTCCAAAACTTTAGGTAAGTTTTGTAGAAACATGATAACTTCTACACGTTTTATCCGATTTTTACAAACAAGGTACCAATCAACTCCCAATAAAAAAATCTATTCCTGACTTTTTTTAGTTTTTGCAGATTTGCTCAATTTTATGAAATGTACCGAGGTTACTTTTTAAAAACCATGCTGTCAACATGAACTTTGGCGCATAAAATCTTTTTGAGTGAATTTTTGAACAATGTAAGAAAAGTCAGTGCTTCTCCTTAACTTTTCCAATCGAATGACACCTTAGAATTGAAATTTGAACCAAAATTTCGGAAGTTATCATGCGTTTACTATACCTTGGATGCATTTGAATTTCGTAGAAACATGATAACTCCTATACCTTTTATCCAATTTTTACAAACGGGGTATCAATCGACTCCTAATAAAAAGGTCTATTCCTGACTTCTTTTAGTTTTTGCAATTTCATTCATTTTCCTAATTTTTTAAATGAAAATTTTTAAAAAATTGCTAAAAAGGCATATTAAAATATTTTTTTAGAAAAACTAAAAGAAGTCAGGAAAAGTCCTTTTAATTAGGAGTCGAATGATACCTTACTCAAGAAATTTGGACAAAACGTGTAGGAGTTATCGTGTTTCTACGAACTCAACTTTGAGGTGCCTTATCTCACAAACTATAAGGCGTTGCCAAGGGAAACTTCACTAGGGTAACGCAATGTCCACACGCGTAAGGCATCAAATTGCAAGTAAACTATGTCATTTTAATGACTGTTGATAAGCAAATTTTATGCTCAATGAAACGTACATAAAATCTTATGTGATGTGCTTACACACAAAATGTAAAAAAAACTGAGTAAAAAGAGCAATTAACAACTTACATGAGCTCCGGATGGAAGCGGTGTATGACAGCACAAAAGGCGAGACCATTTCTCCAAGATGTAGTCATATTGGTAATTTTGACACCCCGGTATCCTCTGGTGACCTCTTTGCACCAGGTCAAGAGGTCTTGACTTAAGGTAGCCGTTCCTAGTCCAACCATGTCTACCTGTAAACGACACATTTAGCAATAAAAGTTAAGCCATGGGCGGACATAAAAAAGTTGAAGAAATGATGAGGCAGTAAAGATCAAGTAAAAAAGCTCGTCAAAAATGCCAATAGCATTCTCTTCCAGGTGAAAACTAACAGGTAAAATGAAAATGGAAAAAGTTTTCTTTGTACGCACACAGCAAGCTAAAATGAGCAAAGGATGGGGTTGACCATAAAAAGGGAGAAAAAACCTTTTTTCTTCCAGTTGTAAAGACGTGTGCAAACACAGCTCATATAGGGAAACGCTGGTTTCAGTTTGTTGATATTTGATATATAGTGAACAACAATTCAACATGTAACAGTTATAGAAAGAGAGTCTACTATATTTCTGTCTCTTTCTAAGCAGCAATGAAAAACTACGTAAATGAAGTACACAAGATAAAAAAATCGAGCTAAACTGGTGTACAAAAGATGAAGTAGAAAGAAAGTGCAAGACGGAAGTACTTTATCTTTGTCGAATACTTTAAGGAAAGGAAGCGACCAAACGTACTTCCTTATCTTTCCACTTTTCCTGTAGGCACGATGTGGTAATGCAACCACTCTTTCGGTCACAAAACATACATTGCGTATATGCTTTAATGCTTTCCCATTTTCCCTTAAAAGGAGTATATACTACATACCTACAGGGTATATAAGGCATACAAAAACAAATTAAAGATGAAATGCAAGGTAGAAGAAAATTCCTCCGAGAGATAATTTTTACCGGAAATTACATAGATGCTACTCTCATCCAAGCCAAGCGTACCCTACTCCTAGCACTTGTCTTAAATGAAAAAGTTTCTGAGAAAAAATGAGACAAGTGAATCTTGTTTGTTCCTTCTTGCTCACTTTCCACTTTTCTTGTTATCTTCGAGTTGGGACTTGTACCATTGTATGTTTTCACTATTCCGTATTACAAACATAATGTATAATGATACTTGAAAGAAAACTTATATGAAAGGACGCCTTTTATACAGTTAATTTTGAGCTAATTTATACTGCAGCATGACGTTAACCTGTATAATGAGCACTGAACCTTGTAGAAATGGGCAAAAATGTAATTTGCTTCACTTAAATTGTAAGATAAGAATTTTCCTGGTACATACCTATATGCATTGCATTTTGCATCATAAAACCTTATCGCAGTTTTTAAAGTTCCAAATGACCTGTCATTCGGAAAAACGCAATTAAATGATTGAATTACTCCTTCACTAGGAAAAAGAAAAAATAACAAAAAAAGATTGTACCTATTTTTAAAGCCTCTTCACATATATCACAGGCCGCAGAAGAAGTTTATCTTTCAAATATCAAATAGTTATTTTGCGCATAAATTAAAACTACCTCACTTACTTCTTCAGATAATATTTATGAGAAACAATAATTTTTAGTGTTGCTATTCTTGAATTCTCGCGTTTCTGATGTAAAAATATCAATTACGACTACAGCTAGGAAATTAAAATATGTATTTGGCATTCCTTGTGATGTTCATTAGTTCCTAGTTCATGTAATGAATAATTACTTCATCATTTCTATACGCCTGGGGTTTGCAAATAAGTGAATATTCCGATATTTAGGTCAAACATCAAATTTATAAACTACATGCGATTTGATAAACAAAATGGGACATGCTTTGCTCTTGTCATGTTAGTGACCACAGTTGAACCAGTATATGTATATTGCATACGTGCCCCTCGTTCGACATTGTACTAGAACAAGAGGTTTGCTCAGCATGATAAGAATAGGTATAAGATTTGAACGTGACTTCTTCCAAGTAGCTTTGTCATGGGCATAGCCTTGCTGGAGAAAGTACTCAGTTCTGGGAGTAGAAGTAGAAGAAAACATCTCAAGCCCCAAAGATGTCTTTAGAATCTACAATGTCGATTCAACGTACCTATTACTAAAATCAAGCTTTGGCTTTGGAATACATAGTGAATTACATATTTACATGTTGCTAACTAAAATACACAGGCACAAACAAAAGCAATGGATTATGTTGTCATTTTTTGCACGTAAACTCATAAGGAATAAGCAATACGTCAGGGACCTAGATGTCAAACCTTGAAACTGAGCTCATTACATGAAAGCAAAAACCAAGTTTGCAACCCTGTTCAATGCAACCAAGAATTCTATAAAATGAATATTTTGAAATTCACTTGAACGAGCAAAAAGAAATGTAACCGTACATTGGTCATGCATATAACATTGTAACATGAAAATTTGAAAAGGTAAATTTACATTATCTTTTGGTGAGCTGAAGTCCAAAGGTTTCAAGGTGGTCCTATCTGGACGATCACTTTCTGGTTGAGTTGCCTCTTGCAAAGACACGACTTCAGGAGTAGGTTTATCTTCGTTGGTTCTAGAATAAAACATGTAAAACAGCAACAATTTAAATTCATGAAGAATTCCAACTCCAAGTTACCGCTAAATATCAGTAATAGAAGAATTCTATCAAATATATATACCACATATACCACATGCAAATAATATTCACAGGCGTGTTTATCGTTTAACTAAATATTTTCTCTGCAAGTAAATCTTGTATTCTAAGACCTAATAATTACGTACCAGAAGACACTCAAGATGTTAAAATATTCGGCATGCAACATGAATGTATGCAAATGAAAACCTATATACTTATGTACATTATGCCCAAATAATTCAAATTATGAAACAAATTTTTACTTGTAGCTTATTCACTCACAAAGTGAATTACAGATGTCAGGTTTATACCATTTAAACTTTTCTTGCTAATTAAACCTGTAAGAGATTTTAATTTATAAACTTGGAGCTTGCCTGCCGAACAAATGGAATTGAGTTGAGCAAATGAAAAAATGCAAGATCAAAGATGAAAGTTAATAAAATTACCGTTCCAAGAAACAGTTCCAATTGATAATAACGTCAGGAGAAAATTTCAACAAAACAAGTAAAAAGTACGAAAAACGCCAATAGTTGAAATGTTATCCCAGTATCTTTCCTGTACAGGAATTTCTTCCTGAGCTCACGCAACTTGACGCGTACGATCTAATGGTTAGCAAGTTCGCAACTGTCAGCACGATTGTGCCTCACACGCATGAAGTGTCGTTTTCTTGTCTAGCCAACTTGAGCTTTCTCCTCTTTCTTATTACACCTCGAGACTAAACCCACGAAATGGGATTACGGAGAAAGGAGCATGACTTTCCTCTACAAGCGTGGAATGGTAAATGTGAGTTTCTTCACTCTTTTCCCGTTAAGTAGACATTTTTCTCGGGCTTGTTTGATGACTACAAAAAGTAAGCACTACTTCTTGCACCACCACACACGCATAAAAATAAAGTATACCTTATCCAAAGCCCATACATATTAGTATATACGAAACGAAGGTAAAATACCTGAAATACGTGACTGAGATACTATATGTAACTCAAGTTGTGTTTGTGTTCACAAGGATGAACATTTTATTTTAAAGGTAAAGAGACGAGGGTCAACAAAAACGGAAACTACAATTTGAGCGATATAACAAGGGGATAAGGCGAAAGCCTACTTTTGAGCCTTACTTCGCCCTGGTCATTTCATTCCATCAATACTACGGTTTCCAATCAAATACTTATGCCTTTTGCAACAATTTTGCGTACATTGCCTGTCACGCACAATTCAAGTTAACAAAACCTCAAATACGCATTTTTAAGCCCTTAATGTATGCAGATTATATACTTCGACAACTTTTCTTTGAAACCTGTTATTTTCATAAACAATTTTTTAAAAAGATTTTGAAGAAAGTGGTATGTTTGTATGCGGTGGTCACATCTACCACGCATCGTTCTATTTTGATTGCCACAAGCAATGAGAACATACTGTACACATTTTACCGGAGAAAGGTATTGATTGTCCGCATTGAATATTAATATGAAATTTCAAGTTGGCGAGGAAAAGTAGGTTGTTTTATACATGTTGCAGGTACAATTTAAGTAAAAAAGTCAATACCTGGACGTAATGCCAGTACATCTGGCACTAATATATAATCAGCTTTCAATATTGAATGCTACAAAAAAAATGTTTCAAAACCGCAAAACAAAACATGTAATGTTTTTGTACAGATGGGGCATTGTGATACATGTATTAAGCTGGTAGTGACAATGACAGGATTCATGTTAAGACTGACACTTCCCTGTAGCATTCAATTTATGTTGCAAGAAAAAGTGGAGAAATCAATGGAATAACGACCTGCAATCCTGCAAATTAGATGCAGTAACGAAAATATTTAAACACGAAATACTACAAGAAAACAACACGGAATCCTATTTGTCACTTAATGCCAAACGCTATTCGCAAAAATTAAAATACATACAGCAGCAATGATTAACAGGAGAAACTACGTAACTCCTTGCACTTTATTGTTAGGTACTTATTGTACATTAGGTATCAACCAATAAAAACGACAAAGCAAGCTTTGAATCAAAAGCGGCTAGCCTCCAATAAATAAAATTGTTACAATAAATTTTAATGACAAATGAGCAATAAAAAGCATGCACATATTCAAACATGTGAGCATATTAAACTTCCGCATCGTTTCAACTAGTTGAGTATCATTTATCTCGTCTTCCAGTTTTCGATTATTAAAAAAATAAACTTGCAAAATATAAGAGCTCAAATATTTTGTTTCATAATTGAAAGCATAATATAAATATACTACACACATTAATCATTATTGTAAGGAATACTCCTGCTAAAAAGCAATTACTTGCATTTTAAAATGTTACTTTTATATTTTAATTTTACAAAACGGGAAAAGACATCCTATGAGAAGCCAAAACACTGACCTTGTCTTCGGTGACGATGTATCCTTCTCAGCCATAGACTGTAGCTTTGATGAACGAGCAATGTCCACAGATTTTTGTTTTTCTGATAACGAAGATAATATATCTGGTCTGAAAGTACTGTTTGTATTTGCTGTTTTATCCATTTCTGATTTGCTCCAATCCGTTGTGTACTCAGTGCGTTCAGAAATTCTGGAAAGATTCATTCCGTAACCAAATTCCTTCATGTCAGGAGTACTTGTGATAGGGGGCGGATGCATAGGATAGGATTTGGATGGTGGTGTAGAGTCTCCATTGCCAAACAAATTAGGTTTGGGAAGTGGCTGAATGTCCAAACTTTCACTTGACGCGGTTTTTGAGTCACCTTTTTCTTCCTTGCCTCCAAACGATTTTGCTATGAATACATAATATGAGTACTTGTTATATTCGAACAATCAAACAATTCAAAAACTTGCCGTGTCCAACTTACAAGGGCTGTTGACAATAAGGCTGTCATTGTCATTCATGCTATTGATCAAACTATCCATTTGTGACGCAATAATATTTGAGACTTCGCTGAGTTTTCTTTTATCTACAGAGGGAACTGACAGAGATTTGTCGACTACAAGAGATAAACAGTTTGGGAAAGTTAGACTACCAAATACTTGAAGTCAAAGTACATGATTGTATAATTTGATAAAATCTCACTCTCATCTTCGCCTTCAAAATCTTCAAGAGGTGCAATATCATTTTGGGTGGAGCTCATCAAACTTGCCAAGCTTTGCATATCTTCATCCCTACAACAAATATGACAAATGTAAGATTTTCACTATGTTGTTTCAACTTTCCATTGACATTTTAGTTTAGTAAGTAGATAAAAGTTATCGCACTTACGTAGCTTTCCCTTCTCGTACAAAACATGATGACACTGTAAACTTTATTGTCGCTGATGCGATCTTCTTGGACAATACTTTTAATCTTAACTCCGAACTTGTTTGGGTGGGCACTTCTGAAGCGTATTCCTTGACATTGATGGCAGCGGTGGCTAAAGGACGTGGTTTCCCCGTTGACACCTAAACCAGTAAAGAAATTTTGAGTTAAATACGGAGAGATTAACTCGTGTTTGTCTTTTTGTCATTGTGTTTTGTTTGAGTTTAGATTTTAGCTTAACTTACATCTTCAATGGTAATATTCCAGTCTTTATCCTCATATTCCGATGTTCTTGGATCTTTGAAAATGGTAACTGCAATCTCTTTGCTTTCTGGAATCGGCCAAACGATCATCCCTTTCAAGGGATTTTTCATTGTTGGTTCCCACATTCGGGGTTCCACTGTTACTCGCCTACTTCTTCTCCACAAAGTAACACCAAGCTTTTTGGGTTGCCTTCAAGCAAAATAATATTTAAAAAAATTAATATTTCTGCAAAAATGAGTAAAAAACCAACTAGTGAATACAATTTGTTTATATAAAACTTACCATTTTGGAGTTGCCTCCACAGACAGCTCCTCAAAGGATATTACCAAGTTAAATTTTGCAGCCCGTTTGTTAACGCGCTGAAGTCTTTTCCAAACCGACCCCATTTTGTACAAAGTTTCGTTTATTCAATAATTCCAACAGAAACTCGTCGTTGTCTCCTCATGGACAACTAACTTTGTCCTATTATTCAGCTTCTTACTTTTCTGACAAACAACAAACAAAACAAAATTTTTACATCAAACTTTATCCATCCCACATTATAAAGAATACATTATAGGAAGAACTGCTACAATGTCCAACTGATTTTTATCTGAACAACTTGACCGGAAGTCAATCCGGAAGTGGTAGCAGATAACAGATAAAAGAGCAACACATCTGCCAAACAACAAAATATCTGTTCTACAAACTCGTTTCAAAACTTACAATTCCAAGCAGGCAGGAAGGGTTGATTTTGAAGAAAGAAAGACAAACTGTAACTCCAACTCCAAGTGCATGCGTATTAACTTTATAGACTTGTTCCCCGCCAACTTAATATCTTCATTCAACGCCCAGTGTCCATCCAACAGGCAAAATAGCACAAAAACACGTCCACTTTATAAAAACACCATGCAAATCATCACAGAAAGATCAGAGTCACTGCACAGTACAACATCCATGGAGGATGACAACGCAATTATAAGGAACCCAGCCCTGAATTTAAATAAAAACTTTTATGTAAAACGCCACCGTTTCACATCCAAATCCATCCACTAAATGCAAATGGTGTCCCAATTCTAGGCATTTTTTACGTACTTCTTTCCAACTCCAAATTCCAAAAGACACTGTTTCAAAGTAATTAGGAAGCTGATTGCTACTTCTGCTGCTGCTGCACCACACAAAGATTAAGATTAAGACGAGTTACGTGCTATAGTGGGTTGCCCATAATTTCCTTAATAATATGGTAGTTTTCCTGACTATTATTCTGGCAATAGCACAACTCTACATGTTCACTTTTTGACTATCCATCCATCATATTATTATCATTCTTCAGTCCAACAGTCCAACAGAGTTTCTATGCACTACTGCACGTATTCTCTGAAACTCCTACTAAACCACACACGCATTTACGTAAAAAACAGAGACACACATGATCCATAAAAATATGACTTGGACTTCTTGAAGACATTCACATATTCTGATGATATGGTTCCACTTCAACTTCTTCAATGCTCAACTTCATTTTTAGCTCAAATGTGTGGTTAGCCATTACTTGGTAATATTACAAATGAGTAAATTGCCCGCACCTAAACTTCAACATCAAAATCATGTGCACAGACAGTCACACTGCTGCTTCTTTTGTTCCTTTCAATTTTTTTGCTAAAATGCACAGGTAAACCACAATATAAGCCAGGTAGACTTTTTAAAAGGCAGAATAGAGCCAACTTAACTTAATATTATAGCAGCGATATACACGAATAACAACACAAGTCAGCAGTGTAGCATTTGGGTATTTGAGCATGCATACAAGATTAGTAGATGAGTAAGCTATCTGTAAAAAAGGAACAGAGTCAGTGTGTAAACAAGACAGAGTGAACAGGAACAGAGTTGAGGTCTCTGAGGTGTGGGCAAACAAAAGACAGAAATGTTAACAAAACTGCTTGGTAAATGATGGATTTAGATTAGATTTTGATGCCGATTTTAAACTGGAATGAAGTATGACAAGGTGAACAAACGGATAATGATTATGGATGATGATTCTATAACATTTTCATAAGTTATAAAGGCAACATTCAGCATGTCTTTAATTAAAAATGAATGATTCATTTGATGGTGACCTATGAGTCAGTGTAAGTAGCAGCTTAAGATTTAATGGAGCATGATAATGATTTAAAGAGGAGTCATCATCATTACTTTTGATGAAATGACGGAAATTACGTTTTTTACGGTAGCTAAACAAGAAGAGTACACATACTTGTGTGTAAACATTGTGTAGCATGAGCATGTATCGGTATTTGTGTGCGGTATGTGCTCCACCGCCCATATGACCAGACGGGTGTTTGTTTGCATGTATTCACTTTTGTGTGTTGGAATGTAAAAGCACTTTGGAAGCATGTCGCTTTTGTGCTTTCGATGAAAATTGCCCAGTTTCCGGTGTGAGTAGTCTGTCTGTGACGAGTAGTTGGAGTTGAAATTGGGATTCAAGCGATCTTACCGAGAAAGGAAGGGGCAATGATCACCCAACCACTCGGTACTGATCAGGAAAACAAGAATGGCTGACTGACTTCCGGCTTCGATTGATTGATTTAGTTTGGAAAGTTTCTTAGGATGCTTGGTATTGATGATGAATTTGGAAAACCTGAAAGTCTTGTGCCTTCAGAAGCATCCCGAATTGTATGAGCAAACAATCAAGTTGCTGAATGATCAGTGGCCCAGAAGCAGAACTGCTAGGTAGTAGTTAATTGGAGATTAACTTCCATTTTAACTCCCTGAATAGTAAAAAAGAATGACAGTTTAACCGGGTAGCATTTCATTTAGGTTGAGAAGTTTGGAACAAGGACTGAAGGATGGATTGCCAACTTCGTTGGTGTTGGTGCACAAGGAACAGTCCACTGGAAAGAAGACTGTTCTAGCACACAGTAAAATCTCACCGGTGCCTTATCAATCCCATTTGTGCTTTGTTGAGTCAGGTAATTTAGACCCTGAAACATAACGTAATTCATATTGACATTGACACGGTTATAGATTTCCGTAATGTCCCTAATTAATTACTTTCTGTGTAGTTGTGGTGGCCCCGGAGCTGAGAGGAAAGGGTCTTGGCAGGTTAATTATGGAGGAAACGGAAAATTATGTTAAAGCGTAAGAGCTAACTTTTTACCTGTACCAGTGTAGCAGCATGGGAATAAGTCAAATCACACACAATTTTTTCGATTATTTTATAGGCTGGGCGTTACCACTGTTTATTTAACGACCTTCGATCAACAGGAATTTTACAAAAGACTGGGGTACGATTTTACAGATCCCATTGTAGTCTTTGGAGGCTCATTAAAATTAGCAGAGGTAATTTCTTATGAATGATAAAATTGTTTTACTGTACTTAACTACCAAACTCTTTTCCAAACTCATCAGAAAACTGATAAATTCAACATTATGAATTGCCATCTAACTGAATCAATCGAGGACCATTTCGAAATCGTGGATAACGCTACTTCCTGTACTCGCGTGAATACCACAGAGGAAATCCAAAGTGTGAAGCAGTCTCCACCTACAACGTGTGGTCCTCCACCGCCTCCTCCTCCGCCACCACCTTTAAAACCGATACCAAATAACCATAACTTAAACAACAACGCCATTACCGCTCCAAAATTAACTATGCGCAAACTTTTGGCAACTTAAGCTGTCGCTCGTTAACTGACAACATGCTATTACTGTTTTAACGCCTAGTCATCATCCAAAATCATTCATTTAAAAGTTTAGCTTGCAAACGTTTCGGTATTCTTGGAGCCCTATTTAACGGCTTTAACCGCGTTTTTCTGTGACCTCAGTACAGAAACATGTTTCTTCCGTCCGCCTGTTTGTGACAAATATATAAGTATAAAATAAATCAGTATAAAATGTGACAATCAGTAAAAATAAAGACAAAAATGATTCAAGATAAGCCATTCCTATTCTTTATGAACCAAACTTCATTATATTTCTTGTTTAATGTTTATCATCCAACGTTCGAAAATTACTTGAACAATGACCTATAATGATGCTCGAAAAGCCACTTTGTTCGTCACTCATTCGTATCTCAAGTCGCCCTACATGCAGCCGCGAAGGCGTGCACAGATGGTAGCCACATCTGCGAACAGCTGCTCTGCCATATGAAGTAGCGACAAATAATTGGCAATCAACCATCTATTCTATTCTATTTTTAATTGCTTTTAATTTGAGTGAAAATTGATAAGCTTATCTAACGATAAAGATTCAATTCATTGTTTTAATACACTCAAGATCTCTAAACTGTGATTCTGGTCTGTGGAAAGCTGCGCGTTCAGAAACAGTTAGCACAACAATTACAGATTACTTCAAGTTTTAAAAAATTGGGTGGTGCGAATCGGCCGTTCTTAATTGGTATGAAGTAGAACCGTCGTTCGGATTTAACTTTCTAAGGTAAATTTTCTAAATGCCTAATTGACCTACTTATCGCAGAAACATTTAACATCTTTTCCAACCTTTGGTTCTGATTTCAGGTGCTACCGGATGTTAAACTGCCTTCTTGCCTTGACCAATGTCGCAGCAGTGTTCAAAAATTCACCAAGTCAAACAATGCTTGTACATCATTCGTCAGTTGTCCTCTAAACCTACGTGTTCATCAAAATGGAATGGAGCTATTCGAAGGTGGAGCAGCACCAGTGCCAGTCGCCTGGCTTTGGCTTCAAGTACAGGAGAAAGTGGACAATTTAGTTTAAAAAGTCTTCCGCCGGGTTTAACTCCTTCTCAAGCTTATAATTTACGTGTTCAAAGAAAGGAGATTGAAGAGGATGCTCATCAACTAGAAGTTATTAAAGCCTTTGATAAATTGTACAAAGAGCTAGGAAATTACCGTCCAGCTCCAAGACCGACGACAGTGTCAAAGTTCCTTGGTGGAATTTTTGGAGGAACAGCTACTACAGATTCGGTAAATGTGAGCAGGAAAACTCCGAAAGGTTTGTATATTCACGGGGCTGTCGGTGGGGGAAAGACGTTTTGCATGGACTTGTTTTACGATGTGGCGAAGGTGCAGAGGAAGCTTAGAGTTCATTTTCATTCCTTCATGTCGGATGTTCATACAAGGATACATAGAGTCAAGCAGGACATGGTACATAATTTTAGCTCCGGGACAAAACCTAGAGTTTACGATCCTATACCACCCGTGGCGGAGGAAATTGCAGATCAAACTTGGTTACTGTGCTTTGACGAATTTCAAGTTAGCAGGTTTATTTTCTTGTTTTTTTATGAAAATATGTAGTATAGTAAATTTTTATTATATAAGTACAGTTCATTGAAATAATTTTGTGATTACACTTAAACAGGTCACCGATATTGCGGATGCCATGATTCTAAAGCGGCTTTTTATAGAACTCTTCAACAATGGTGTAGTGGTAATAGCCACTAGTAATAGACCCCCTGATGACTTGTATAAAAATGGATTGCAAAGATCAAACTTTGTGCCTTTTATTCAAATTTTAAAAGACAGAAGTCATGTAATATCTCTGGACTCGGGCATTGACTACCGACAGCGAAGGCTCCCAGGAGCAGAAAGCACAGTATATTTTGTGTAAGTCTCTGATTAAGTAGATATATTGATTCATGAAATTGATAGAATCGATGTTTGGTTGTTTAAAATATTTTTTGAAATGTTAGGAAGGGAAAATGTGACGCTGATGCAGAAATGAACAAAATATTCAAGTTTTTGTCATCGAAAGAAAACGATATTGTACGACCAAAAACATTAAATATAAAAGGTAGAAACGTTACGTTCGAGAAAACTTGCGGGCAAGTTGTGGACTGTACGTTCGAGGAATTGTGCGACAGGGTATGCTTTCTTTTGCTGCTTCCGAGTTTGGAATAGTGACAGTAAATTTGGGAAATTATGCTATGTAAATCTGTTTTCTTTTTAGCCTGTTGGAGCGGCAGACTATCTAACAATGGCACAATTTTTCCATACAGTCTTTATACGTAACGTTCCTCAACTTAATATGCGTATGAAATCGCAAGCCAGACGGTTTATTACTCTAATAGATACGTTATACGATAACCGGGTAATTTTTTACTTGTAGTACTACTTTATTACGTTCTACATAACTACGTTTTTGTCGGAAGCTATTGTTACGAACATGAACTTTGTAATTTAAAGGTTCGCGTCGTGATATCATCGGATTTCCCACACACGGAGCTATTTAAGGCGGATAGTCAGGACCATGACAATGACGATCATAGGAAACTAATGGATGATCTTGGTATAGATATGAAATCGTCTGAAGCGAACACCTCTATATTTACTGGCGAAGAAGAACTATTTGCCTTTGATAGAACGGTTAGCAGACTTTCCGAAATGCAAACCAAAGAGTATTGGGATTCCTGGGAAAGACAACAAAGATAACTATACGCCGAAATTAGTAGCAATAAAAATAGTATTATATAATCAGAATATAACATAGGTTTTCAAATTGACTCTGTGTAAAACCATTGTTATATGTATTAACACAATAAACGCAATAACTCATACGCATACTCTTTCGAGCATTATGTTCCCCATAGTATAATACGCCGACTCGTTGAAAATGTCAAACCATGCAACATTAGATAATAAATTGAAGCAAAGTGCTTGCAGCATGTAAAGCTGAATCTGGACCAAAGCTCTCCAGTCCAGACTCCAGAGATATGCTATAAACCAGTAGCAAGTTTTTATGGTGTGCTCATGCTACTGAGATATCTGTGTTCTCATTCATTGCCAGCATTAATGCATAGCAGATATGATTCATGTGATAAATACTTTTGATCTCCGCACATGTAGTTGGGACATTAAAAGGTTAATAGGATCAAATTGTATTAAATCACACAACAGGCATCGTGACACATGTCAAGCCAGATAAATCTGTATCTGAATTTTGTACTGATTTTTTAGCATTAAGATCTTGTTTAATAACTTTCATTTTAAGTAACCGAACTTGAATTTTAACCTTGAATTCGATAGTTCAGTCTTAGTTGGTGAAAGTTTGCATAAAGCAATTTATTTAGGAAAAACTAATTGCTATAAATTATAAATCAAATATGGCTCCCTCGCCTACCCTTCATACTCTCAACCCTGGGGTAGAATTTGGTGAGTAGAAATAAGAAATGGGACAAATGGTTAAAGAAAATTGAATTATGAGTAAAGTATAAAAGTAATTTTGCCTTTCAATAAGATTCAAAATGGGTAGATGTCAACGCTTTGAATGAAACGGAAATAAAGAGCACAGCTCAACACATAATCGATAGTAGGGCGCAGTTTGTCAAGGAAAAGGATCATGAAGCTGCTTGGTTGGTTAAAGCAATCACTTGCATTGATTTAACTACTTTGGCAGGTAAATACCTTATCTTAGCGGCCGTACATTCGAAGAGTTTAATAATATCATGAGGCTTCTTTTCATGTTTCATATTTAGTGTAATGCATTGAATCTTTAAAAATGTAGGTGATGACACCGACGCCAACGTAATAAGACTATGCCACAAAGCACTGAACCCAGTTAGACATGATATTTTGGAAAAGTTGGATCTTGGATTCGAATTGCACTGTGGAGCCGTATGCGTTTACCCAGCTCGGGTAGAGGATGCGTACAAAACTCTACAAAATGCCAAATCAAATTTACCTGTTGCTTCAGGTAAAATTCTAAGTTATTGCATGAAAATGCAATATGCGTGCTCTATATTTAACGTTTTGCTTTTTTAAACGTCAGTTGCAACAGGTTTTCCCTGCGGGCAAACCTCACTGAGGGCAAAGCTTGCGGAAATCGAAGACGCAGTGGCTTCCGGTGCAAGTGAAATTGATGTGGTCATAAGTAGAAAGTTGGCGATTGCTCATGAGTGGGAAAGTTTGTACAATGAACTAAAGGAAATGCGACGAGCTTGTGGAAAGGCGCATATGAAAACGATTTTGGCAGTTGGAGAACTTTCCTCTTTTACTGAAGTGTACCAAGCTTCAATGGTGGCTATGATGGCTGGTTCTGACTTTATCAAAACATCAACAGGTTGTCTGATAATGAGAAAATTCAGGATAGGAATATTTTAAGATTTTCTAATTTTCGTTTTCTTGTATTGAAACAGGAAAAGAACCTGTCAATGCTACCCTACCTGTAGGCTTAATCATGTGCCAAGCAATCAAGGAATATGAGAGGAAGACAGGATTTAAGGTTGGCCTGAAGCCAGCAGGTACACGTACTTTGACATTGTACTGTGACATTGGCGGACACGTTTCAATAAAGAGATATTCTATTCTATTCTATTCTAGGAGGGCTGAGAACATCTCAAGATGCAATCAATTGGCTTATCTTGGTAAAGGAATGGCTAGGAAATGAGTGGTTAACTCCAACTCTATTTAGAATTGGGGCATCAGGACTTTTGTCGGACATTGAGAAACAACTTTACAAATACGCCAATGGTACACTGCCCCCTCCAAATTCATTGCCAGTAGCCTAAGCGAAGCTGAGAAAAATTAACGTTTTACGAATGCTGTTTACAATACATGAATCGTAGAATTTTATTTTTCCCCTTGAAATTCGCCATTTCATTCATTATTGTTTTGTAATGTACACTAATGAACTGTGAATCAAAATGGTAAAAAACTAGATTTAATACAAAAGGCTTACATGCTAGTACATTAGTTTTGTCCTAAATAAAGGCAGTGTAGACAAGAAACGTTACTTTAAAATGTTGTTTGAAGTCATACTTTATGATTCCATTTCAATTGGTACTAGCGTCTCCAAATGTTCATAGCAAGCTCTCAAGAGAAACGTGACACTTGCATTTTCGAACAACGGGCGTAAATCCTCCACTGTAGCCAATTCCGCTAACGGAAATAGTTCTGTGAGTGATTCTCCTAGATAAGTGATGTTACATTTAACAGAATTAGATACCAGTGAATGCTTTGCTTTGGGTTAGTTGCTTGATTTCAAATATTTTTACCTTGGTTCAGTCCATAACAAAGGAAATGGTATAGTTGTGATGTTTCAATGGAGTCCATGGGATGATCTGTTGACCAAGTATCCCATGCGTCTCGCAAGATAATCCGACTCAAAATCAGCAACCTACCATCAAATAAATTAATAAAAATTAGACATTACTACACAACAACATGAAAAACACTGTATTCATTTCATTATTTTACTTACAGTTTCTCCTTCTTGACTGCCGCATTTGGCATGAAATCGATGAGTTCTTTTGCTTTCCAAAAGTTATCAATATCCGGATCAATTTCATTTGAAGTATACATATCGATGAGATCACTGGCACTTAGGACTCGCATTGTAGCTCTGTTTAGACCGAAATTTTTCAGAATAGCATCTGGTAAAGCATTCTGATATTCCATTAAATCCAGATTTTTATTGATTCTGGACAGAAACTGCATCTGCTCATCCTCTTCTACTGCATCTTTACTCGCAAGAGATGCCAGTTTTGACAAGCACAAGAATAACTTTTTGTCATCCGCTGACGCCTCCTCCTTGTCAGCTAAATCACTAAGAATGTCTGACGCGACCAAAAAGTCCTCAGTTACAGCAGCATGATGCCATGCAATTTGTGGATACTTCTTGACAAATTCCCCAAGCTTTGCAGAGAATCTTGAAGTACTAAATGCATTGATTAACTCTGCTGTTCTCTTCTGCTTCACGTACCACTCGAACGTAAATTCAGGAAAGTTCATATTCTCATATTTGGTAAAATATGACTCCAACTGTTCAGTGTTCTTTTGTTCGTAACAGATTGTTACAAGAATCTCAAAATCCAAATACTTTTCAGCCAGAGAACCAGCTCCATCAAAATCCTGAACATCAAGATGAGCACGCAGCAAATTTCCTCGGACCTTTTCAAAGTGCATGTATTTATGTCGGTATCTTTCTGATTGGTGCACACTTTCCGCATTCACCTTCAATCCATCCAGAATTAGATCCGATAGCTGAACCAGTTGTTTGATAAGATCGATTCTCATACCAAAGTCCTTGTCTGTATGTGCGATTCCACTGCTGACAATAATTTGATGTTGCTTCAGTAGTGTGGGCAAGACATTACTTTGGATCATCCACGGAGAAATTTCATACTCATTTCCAGGAGTGTCAATCAAAGGTTGGATCAAGAAGGATCGAACGTTCTGAATTTTATCTGCTAGATGAACAGACGTGGCTTCAAAGTATGATCGTAGAATTATTTCATTTGTCAGGTAAATTCTTGCAGGCATTTCCTTTGGAGCCATTTGATTCAAATCCTCCTCTTCTATTGAAACCAATGCTGGTATTATGTGATGAATTCTACTAATGTCTTTGTAGAAAACATCGTTGTGACTAAGATGGGATCCCCGAACTTGGCTCTCCTTTTCCGATCTCATAAAAACTATTGACTTCACAGCAAAGTCAATGAGTTTTCTGGGTTGGGTTCTGATAATGTTCATGCAAAAATTTCAAATTACTTTATCAATGTATCCAGCTCAATCAGCAACAATAATAAATACCTAGTTATAAAATACATTTACTTACTCTGTTTGTATTGACTGCAGCGCTAAAGCAAATCCAATTTTCTCGTAACAATTGTACAGAATTGACCCAGTAGCAATAATGTCCTCCTTAACAATGACCCCTTTCAACTATTTCAAATTAATCAAATCAATAGTTAAATTTTTACTGTAGCATTAGGCATTAAACCATTTACTTTAAATGCCAATGACTTTATAATTTAAAATTCTCACCCTTGGCCAAAGCTTTGTCCCGTTCAAAAACATAAAGAACAGCTCAAGACCTTCTTTTTTATCGGTGAGGAAATTTTTGATGAGGATTTTGGATTTCATTCCTAGTGGATCTTGATCAACTACAAAATAAAACATTTGAACAGTATAGTATTTGAAGATCAAGTGAAAATATTTCTAAAAAATGTATTATTAATAGTTCTTTATAATTTTACCATGTCTGCCAAAACTATTCATCCACCTTGGATCACTAATTGGAGCATCATCAACTAGCTTTTCACACAATGCCACTGTAGAAATGTCCAACGGATCATGTGGGGCAAGACTAGGTACGTTAGCTGGAAACAATGTAGCCAGTATATTCAGTGCCTCGTCGACTTTTCGATTGACAAAATTAACCATAGCTGATTTGTAACGGTTGACTTCTTCACTGGACGATGTATCAACCAGGTTTGTCTGAGTTATCGAAAGAGCTAGATGGTCAGGTACGCGAATTTCTGCGAAAGTATCGTCCAGTCCAAATCTATTTCAGAAAAGTAGATTTTTTCATCTCCCATTGACATTGCAATTTTTACATATAAAAATAATTATATTAACACATTGATTTGTTTACTTTGGATTCACAGTACTACACGCCTTGACACTAAAAATTCCGTGTTTGCTTGAAAATATCAGTGCCAGGTTCGGTGATAAGAGCCCGCTACCAATAAAAGGACCTCCAAATGCACCGGAATCAATTGCATCGCACCCTCTATCATCCTCTGCAACTGAATCACAAAACAAATATATCGTACTTGATTGATTCATTAGTTCTTATTATACTAAAATACTATGTAATTGCTCAGAGACTTACTGCTTGCTGCCACAATCAAATCATTTGAAACTAACAAAAAGTAGTCTGGAGTGCATAGCAATTTCCACACGAAAAGGTGATCTTCATTGGGGGTTCCCACAATTTTGTCGACTTTGATGAAGACAATGCTATCATCGTTTCGTTTAGGATTTTTTGCATCCAGAATAACTAAACACAAAATATAATGTTTTTTAATATTATGAAGTACTAAGCCTTATTCACCCACCCCAATATTTGCTAAAAATTAACAGTTTTCATACCTAGGCCATATACCAAATTGTCTGATGATTCAAATTGACCTTTTGCCGCAGCAAATAGTACAATCTGCTTTGTTTCAGGAATGGCAGACACATCCAATATCCAAACTTGTATTCCCCGGACATCGGCTCGAGATTCCTCATCAGTGGCCTGTATAAATTCAGCACATATTCAAATATCCAAACCTTTAACACTGCTAAATTTTTATTCATGTTTCTATTCACGCAGTGGAAAGGCTTACCCAAACATTGGTGTAAAACTGCAGTTTTACAGTTTCGTGCAAATCGACTTCATTCACGCGCATATTTCCAGTTGCGTTAATTTGCCAAGTTTGAAAACTTGTTCCACAAAATATGTAAACTCGATCTTCCCGATTCTTGCCAGGGTTATGCAGGTCGTCGTCTTTTGATAAGGGTACCACCACTTTTGCTCGTTTCTGGAAAAGTTTTAAAAAAATATATCATCCCTTCCTGATTAGCTATGCACATACCTATGTATTTTATGTATGAAGCATAATATTGTGGTTAAGTCGACTTACTGTTTCCAAAGCTGAAGAAACTGCTGGTAGAGGTGCAAAAAGCATATTTTGTGTCATTTTCTTCAACCCCCCTAACCAACCCTTTTGTAATCCAAGTGGAACGCAAGCTAGTGACGGTTTATTTCCTGGGGCTGGAATTGGTTTGACTAGCAAAACTGTACAACTGGTTGTTGTTAGTAAGCAGCCCGTGGGCCAAACTGATGTCAAAGAGTCACACTCTTGGCCCTGGAAAATTATACAAAAGAGGTTGATTACTACATCTATCTGTCTTTCAAGTAATGTTTTGCCATTAACTAAGCTCACTTACTGGTATATCGGCGTTAACAGTGACCGTTGAAGAACCGTTTGCAACATTAGGCCAGTACGTAATGCCTCCTTCAGGATTCACTGCTATGCAGGAAGGATTGCTGCTAGTTGCATTTGACACAATACATATAAGGTTGGCACTGTGGACCAACTCGGAGGGTGGAAGCGTCAACTCCCGACACGCTATGGAAGTCTTCCGGGTCTGGTCCTGACAGTATTTCCATACATAAAGCTTTCTTCCACACACCAACCAAGCCCATCCGTTAGGATCCAATCGACATGAAATGTTGGAAACGTCCGCTAAAGCCACAAAAGTTAATTATCGTTCAATATTAATTAAATCCAACTCAAACCATTTAACATTTTATCTAACTCAACAATTTATCTTACTATTTCCAACAGTTAACGCCACTTTGACCATAGACGGTAACTGAGCGCCGTACTGATCAAATACAAACTTTTGTTCATTGGAAAGGATATTAATATCCGCTGCCCCTATCCTGCCGTGCCGACTTCGATTCAGGCTGCTGGAAAAGCTGCAACCCAAAAAAGATCATAATTACCAAACTTATTTCCAAACACTAACGGCTTACTGGGTTAACAAGTGTACGATAACTCACCTGGCATTTAATGAACTTGTGTTAAGTGACGCATTGGCCTTCATCAGCATGGAACTGTGGGCCCCTCCTCCGCCGGACGCCATTCTAACGCCAAAATCGTCTAAAAATCTGACAGAACACCGGTTTATGTGCTTTTGACACCTGTGACAGATTTCAATTTAGAGAGGACAAGCCCTACTTTCAAAGTTTACCAATTATAACACTAAAACTTATCAACGAACTAACTAGTTGAACAGTTAATTCAACGGTGAATTAATGACAATTCCACTTTTTCAGACGAAGATATTTCACATTCACACTCGTCACCTCTCTCAGACGTTCAGTTCTTCAGATTGATTCACACTTTTTGGCTGGCTTTCAGCGCACTTTTTTGTGTACCTTGTGCAGTGGCAAAGCAGATGCTCGGATGCGGGGCAAAGTGAGATATGGGCCATGAAAGCACATGCTTTTGTATTTACTCGGGAGATTTTCAGAAGCGACGACGAAGCGAGGCTCCCTTCTGCCTTCTGCCGTCACCGTCCCGTACGTCACTTGCAAATTTGCTTGAAAACCGGTACCGGAAACGCTATTTCAAAGGATTCTACCTCAAATTGTTGTGCTGTGTAGTGCGTAGAAGGAAGCTGATGAAATCCGCGCAGCGTTTTTGGTAAGCTTTTTTATGATAAGAATCGTTTGTCAAGTGAATTGCGCAGTTGGATTGGTGTAAACTGTCAAAGTGCAGAGCAGATCTAGTTTAACAGCTGGTTAGACAGATGTCAAGTTGAGTTTTAAGTTTAATGAAAAGGTTAATCTAGTGATATCATTTATCATTTAGTTAAGTGATCTTGGCAATCTGGACTGAAAGCTTGGTTCATGTCGTTTTCATTTCATTCTGGACTTTTTTATGTGTTTGCAGGTTATCTGAAAAGTTAACGGTTTGTCAATTATCAGTCCTAGAAAAATGGAGGCTAAATACTTGGAAAAAATCAGTGCTGCTGTAAGCCTTTTAACTTATCTAACTTAGATAATCTAAGAATTCCGAATTGTATTTCAGCAATTAAAAATATGTTTCGTTTGTAAATTTGTAGGAGACGGAGCTGAAGAATCTTAGCAAGTTGGTGGAGGAAAGCCAGGAGAAAGTTGATGAGCCCCTGGCAAAGTTAAGGAATGAGCAAGATCGTCTCAAGTATCGTTTGCAAATTTTGAAAAGGGTATGCATAGGTTTAATTAACATCGTACTGTAATCGTGCTTATCTTTTTTAATAAATGTTCAATGTTTCCCCTTTAAATTGGTATAGGCCTATGCTGAGGAGGAAAACAAGCAAGTTACTCACATGAAGAACATTGCCCAGATGCTACGGTTGTATTTTACCATTGCCGTTGATAAGGCCTTTCCGGGATTAGCAGTGGATCTGCCTGTTACGGTTACCCCGACTAATAATCCAAAGTTTGGGGACTACCAGTGTAATGTCGCTCCACCTCTTTTTGCGGTAAGCTGATGTTGTTGTTAAAACTACAAAGTGTACTAACTAAATGGAATAGGTGTTTAATGATGTCATTTTGTGTTACAATTGCTAGTTGTTGAAGGGTAAGAACGTTGGTGTTGCAAATCCCAGGCAAATTGCGGAAGCCATATTGCGAGAGTTTCCGAAAAACGTGGAGGCGGTAGAAAAGTTGGAAATTGCCGGACCTGGGTTTATAAATGTATTTTTGTCTGAAAAATACCTGGTTGATGAGACTAAGCTGATTTTCTTCCATGGAGCTTTGGCTGCTCCCACTCCACACAAGAGGCGGGTTATTGTTGACATGTCTTCGCCCAATGTGGCAAAGGAAATGCACGTGGGTCATCTTCGGTATGATTACATTTTTACTGTTGGACTTACGCTTTTGGTTTAAGTTTAATACAGGACAGTAATATTAATGTAACTGACTTTTTAAAACAATTTAGATCGACCATTATTGGAGAGAGTATTGCGCGGCTGATTGAGTACGGTGGCCATGAAGTGTTACGTTTGAACCATGTGGGAGATTGGGGAACGCAGTTTGGAATGTTGATTTGTCTACTCCAAGAAAAGTTTCCAAATTATTTGAAAGATGGAAAGCAACTACCTGTCAGTGACCTTCAAACATTTTACAAGGTATCTGATCATAAGCCAATAACCTACTAACGTTTCGTTATGTATGCGTTTTGCTTTTTCATTATAGGTTTTTAACATTTTTCCTTACCCTGTTATGTAATTTATTTAGGAAGCAAAGAAACGGTTTGATGAAGACGAAGCGTTTAAAAAGCAGTCTTACGCCTGTGTCGTGAAGTTACAGTCACTTGACCCCAATTACTTGAAAGCGTGGAATTTGATTTGCGATGTTTCCCGTCGGGAGTTTACCAAGATTTACGAACGATTGGACATCAAGAACTTGGTTGAGCGAGGAGAATCATTTTATCAAAAAAGGATGGAAGCCGTTGTTCAGGAGCTCACAAGCAAAGGTATTGTAATTTCTCTCAAGATGCGTTTCCTGCGCTGGAATTATTTGGCTTGAAAGGAAAATTAATTGGATAGGAATGCTGGAGGATGACATTCCGGAAACTGGAGGAGCGCTTCAAGGGATCCGAAAAATCATGTACCCAGCAGATAAGTCGCTGCCTCTTATCATGGTCAAGTCTGATGGTGGTTTCACCTATGACACTTCCGATATGGCGACAATAAAGCAACGTATTGAGGAAGAGAAGGCTGAATGGATAGTTTATGTCACTGATGCTGGCCAGGCTGCCCATTTCCACGCTATCTACAAATGCGCACAGCGGGCTGGAATATGGGATCCCAGTGTTGTTCGAATTGATCACGTTGGATTCGGTGTTGTACTCGGAGAAGACAAGAAAAAGTTCAAAACACGGTCGGGTGACACAGTTAAACTGGCCGACCTGTTGGATGAAGGTAATTTTGTCGTTCTATATGATTTTCAGAATAAAATGAAATACATATTGTTTTATAATCAAAAGTTTTGATCATAATCACATGAACAACAGGTATTAAACGTGCTGGAGATAAACTGCGAGAAAAGGGTCGTGATAAGGAAATGACGTCCGAGGAATTCCAGGCGGCAATGACATCGGTAGCATACAGTTGCATAAAATATGCTGACTTGTGCCATAACCGTAATCACGAGTATGTGTTCTCATTCGACAAGGTGAATAAGATATTTCATCTGATGATTTTAGTTTTGAAAAAGAGGAGTTCACTATTCTTTATAGTAAAATTATAATAATTTGTAATTTTGTCTTAGATGTTGGAGGACAAAGGAAACACCGCTGTATACCTGTTGTACGCCTACACGAGGATTAAATCAATTGCCCGGAAAGCTGGTGTTTCAGAAGCACAATTGGAGGATTATGCTAAGAAAAATAATCTTAACTTGAATCATCCAAAGGAACTTAAACTTATAAAGGTGAGTAGTAACATTTAAAAGTTTAGTAAATTTACTTCAATGTTATATCACAATCAATTACTTTCTTTTCCAGACCTTGCTGAAATTCCCGGAAATTATTGAGAAATGTACTGGAGACCTTGTACTTCACCCTATTTGTGAATTACTTTATGATATAGCAGTTAATTTCTCCGAGTTTTATGATAATTGCTACTGTATAGAAAAGAATGAGAAAGGTGAGTGAATTGTCAAGTCCCTTTAAATAGCTTTCAAATTATATGTATGCACATAGAATTAAAGTTTTGTGAATGATCAACAGGTGAAGCCAAAATCAACATGGATCGACTAGTTTTATGTGAAGCTACTGCTAACGTGCTGAAGAAAGGTTTTGATATTTTGGCCATTCGACCAGTAGAAAAAATGTAAAGTTTCTTTCGAAGCTTTTATTTTTTGCTGTGTAAACATAAACTTAATTCGATAATTAAAAAGCGAGGTGCGGGTTTAAATATATCTATATAACTCGATGTTATACTAAACTGTATACTTGCAGATAATATAGTTGCGTTACATCAAATCATAAATCATAGTCCTGTTCAGCATAAAACTACACCTCTTCAGGAAGATAATATCGTATACTACTGGCTAAATGTTGGAGTATGTTTGTTTGATTCCTCATATATTTTGGCTAATTTAGCAGACTTAATTTTAACCAACAAACACGTCTAATAAGAGACGTCTAGTGTCTAAAAATTGGAGAATATATTTTCTCCACAGAATACATAGACAATGAGAAAAAGAAGCAGCCTTACGTTGGAGTATTTGCACCGTGCAACGGATAACATGTCAAGCCTAAAGTTAACAATTTAAACATTCAGTAGACAATTAGAATAAATTAAACATAGTTTCTATTTTTAAAGCTATCAGTTCTTAGCATGTACCATTTAAGCCTTGTAGTTGGGTAGATTTTTGTGACACCGTCACTATACTTTCAACTTTAACTTTGACTGGCTAAATTCCTTCACCTATGTACCTATTCAATTTCTAGAGAGTCCAACTAGCGACATAACAATACGGAAATGGATACTGGTAATATAACAGCTCTCTACAGACACCGTACAATACAATACCGAAACACATAAGATCAATTACAATTTGTACAAAAATAAAAATCAGTTCCGTAAAACTTCACACTTTAAAAAGCAACTTAAATCAACTAAAAGTCTTGTCTACTTTGGAAAAGAAAGTACTACTGCTTTACAAATAAGTTGTGCAAATTCCAACTTTAAGGAGCTAGGTATTGAAAGTCTCGCTGTGCAAGCTGATACTTGAGAGATCCCGACAAAGTCGAGTGTTATCGCCCATTTCTTCGGCGAGTGCTTCAATAATCTCAAGCAGCAGTTCTCTGTCCAATGTACGAATCCTGGGCAATCGTGCGACCTAAAATCATGCGATTCCACATTTAATGCACAAGCAAATGATAGAATATTAGGGGTGATGTGAGTAAATTTTCGACTAACCTTAGGGAAGAAATGAACGATGAGATTCAACGCATATTTCTTCATGTCATGTGCTTGTATTCGATTTGCAGCCTCCAGTACTTGAATGACATTTTCGAATGTTACATTCATTTCCAAGTTTTGCTTGCAGAAAGCCTAAAAATAAAAAAACATTGTGTCAGAGGGATAGTTATAAAGTTTCAAAGGCTTTACATGACAAATGACGTACTTGTAGACGATTGTTTGTAAATCCAAAGTAGTATGGTGCACTAAACAAGTACAATGAATCCTCCGGAGGCATGCTTACTTCGCCACAATAAATGTAACGAAGTAGTGACTCAAAAGACTGCTTTGATGGAATCATTTCTCCGATTTGGATCTAAAAAAGAAAAATCTTACAATCAACTTTGGCACGTTCATCTGATCTAAGTTATGGGGTATCACATACTTACGTTACTTACGTTAACAACAGAATCTTCCGGCATGAAAGACCGGAACATACCCTCAAAATAACTACAACGAGCAGCCAAAATGGCCTTGTGTGCAGGAACTGGGGTTTTATCCAGCATTAAGATAATGTCACAAAAATCTTTGCCACCCTGCTTTAGAAACTGGGCCATATCCTGCTCCAATAATGTTACTGAAATATTATCATAAAATAGAAGGATAAAATAGTCAAATTCAAGTAGGGATACAAGGTTGAGTAGTGTACGACTGTTGAATTGGTAACTTACTGCTGTTCTCGAACATGGGTTCTGGAGGTGCATGACATCTTGGGATTTGTCGCCGCCTTACAATTTCTACCATAAGTGGTTGCTCCAAACATTCAAACTCCTTGCTCATCACAATTTGGGTGTAGCTGGTTTCTTTTGTAATGAATTTCAAGCAAAACTCTTTCATGAAAAATAATTTTAGATGGGCTGCATATTTCAGAGCCTCCAACGCGTTTTGCGTATTGATTGTAGCTTCCAGGTACTGGATACAAAGATGTTCTAACCATCGCATGTGGCACTGAAAAGAAAAGTCAGTACATCATTGTCAATTTAACTTGTATCAAGTTAAAGTTAGTTAGGTAGGGAAGTACTGCATACCTGAAGAGAAAGTCGATAAACGTCCATCATCAAAAGAACCACACGGTGATTTGATGGATCCTTGCCTGTATAAATTACAAGAATTGTGAACAAATCTTGCACATCTATATGCAATTGCTAATCAATTCATTTATTACTGAACTTACATTGTTTAGTCAGGTCTATACGATCGGTATAAATAAATTTCAGTAGCAGTTCGAATGATTCAGCGTTTGCCTCAGCAATCTTAACTTCCAGAGGAGGCAAATCCTTTTGACGAATAGTAGTATTTCCGTATACTTTTTCAATATGCTTATCTCTAGCTTCTTTTGCTTGCCGAATCCGTGACCGAAGCCACTGAGATCTATTGAACCAATTACAATGCGTTAATGTTCTTATTTTTGACACAAATCAAATTTGCTTCCAAGAGATTATCGGTATTACCTAGCCGCGACAATTGCTCGATGTGCAGGTACACGTGTTTCCTCAGGTCCCACTAAAAATTCCAGGTCAAAAAACTGTTTTGATTCTAGCAAACGTCCAAAGTCATCATGAAGTGTGCATTTCGGATAGTTGGAGAACTAAGAACATTAAATGAAGACGAAGTGAGCATTATGATTCGCATGTTTGTTGATTTATTAAGGTACAAGTAAAAAGATGCCTACTTGGAATCGGTACATTTCTCCACTCCGAATGTTGTTGTCAATTGTTCCACCAAATACATACATAGCATCATTATTGACGGCACATGTATGGAACAACCTTCCAGCAGGAACCTTCAAGTTAAATGAGCAATGAGCAACGTGTAAATGTAAAAATGTACAAAGGTTTAGAATAATAAAAACTGCACCTTGTATCTTACGCTTACTTGCGAATCCGGAGCTGGTTGAATAATGGACCATGCTTTCTGGTCAATATCGTAACAGTAAAGATCATTTGGCAATGTGTTATCCGCTGCTCCACCAAAAACATACAGCTTGGAGTCATAACAGACCATGGTATGTCCGTAGCGACGTGTTGGTGGAGGCGGAGCACCACGAAGGATGTGTTCAGTGGATATCCTAGTCCAGCTATAAAATGGTTATCGAATGATAATAGTTGAGTTACATTAAATCTCGGACTAACATGATAGAATTATGCCGTTGCATTTTCCTTCGAATTACTTACAATTTTTCCTGGAAATGAAATTGAAACAATGTGTTTGTCATTTTGGCACCACTTTGGCCACTGAAGAGAAACATGGAGTCATTGGCCACAGCCAAAGGAAAATTGCAGCATGTCGGAGGACATTCTCCAGTTTGTGCAATTTCTTCCCAATTTCGAGATTCTCCCTACAAATAACATTGAACTGCAAATTGAAACTGTAAAATTTCAGGCAATAAACAATAACCAGTCAATTGCCACTACTACTAGAAATGGCAAACTCACTAACCGTCAGTGATATAGTCCACATATCATTTAACCGAGTGTTTCCATCATATCCAGCAAAAATCCACAGCTTTCCATTGAAAACCGCAGCTCCATGTGCACTTCGTGGAACTGGAGATCTAAAACAATTTTTTACCATTAATAAATACTTTTTACGTGCTGTCATTTATTAGTATAAAAATGGTTAGTTTATGCTTACTTTCCCACATATTTGATTTCCGACCATTGTCCAGTGGAAAACTTGTAACGAAACAGATCGTTCTTGTTGGTAAGATTGGCATTTGAATGAATATCACCAGTGTACCCTGTAATCAATCAACATAATAGGTCAGAAAAGAAATTTGAATGTCATGTAAAGATCAGGAACCTTCGGCTTAAAAAATGCAGACAAGCAAGGGCGCGAAATATTAGAAATTTTTAATCAAAAAACGCCCAAATTTTGAAACTTTGACCCTTTATAACTCCGACCGCCCTCAAGATATGCAGCCCATTCAGGGCGCATTTGAAAGAACAGATTGAGTTCTATAAGCTGGTATACTCAGTTTTTGCATGTAGCGAGGGCCGGGCGAGTTATTGACACTTAAAGTTTCAAAACTTGGACACGTCAGACTATGGGGAGCAGTCATATCCCTACAGCACACAATCGTAACATTAAGCTGAAAATTGTTTTTTTCAGCTTATAATCTTTAAAGCTAATCCCATATCTAAAGAATAAGTGTTTCTGGATTAGAATAATTAAATAAAAAGTCAAGTAATTGACATAATTAACCAATCAGTAGTTAATTAACCTAATTAACTACTGATTGGTTAACTATAAAACACACGTTCTAATCCAGAAACACTTATTCTTTAGATATGGGATTAGCTTTAAAGATTATAAGCTGAAAAAAACAATTTTCAGCTTAATGTTACGATTGTGTGCTGTAGGGATATGACTGCTCCCCATAGTCTGACATGTCCAAGTTTTGAAACTTTAAGTGTCAATAACTCGCCCGGCCCTCGCTACATGCAAAAACTGAGTATACCAGCTTATAGAACTCAATCTGTTCTTTCAAATGCGCCCTGAATGGGCTGCATATCTTGTGGGCGGTCGGAGTTATAAAGGGTCAAAGTTTCAAAATTTGGGCGTTTTTTCATTAAAATTTCCGAATATTTCGCGCCCCTGTGCACTTAAAAATGTGAAAATCAGTATATAAGGGTTTTCAAATGCGCTGAATCTAATGGTGAAGTCCATTTTTAAATTTAACCTAAAGGTCACGAGTTTTCAAATTACCCCAAGGTCAAAGGTCAAGGAGTCAAACGGTGTTCGAATTTGAACTCCTAGTGTCAACCCGAATCGAACGATATACTATAAGCTAGGGTAATCGACCAAAGCCTTAAGACCCGGGTCGTTCCATTGCCACCTTCAAAGTGAGTAAGCACATAAGGATAAGGATAACATACCTCCAAATATATACATGGAATTTCCATACGTCTGTAATGTTAAAAAACAACATGAATCATCACTAACATGAACACGACGGAAAAGCAAAATCATTTAACTTCTACGACCAGCGTACCACTGCAGAATGATGGTATCGCGGAGCAGGAGGAGTTCCTGTGGAGAAAGCTCGTCCCCAAGACTTTTCTTTGACATCAAATCGAAGGAAATCATTTAGCATGTTCTTCCCATTATCCCCTCCAAAGAAGTAAACTGCATCTTTGTAAGATACGCAGGTATGCTTGCTTCGTCTACAAGAGAAAAATGTAAAGCCAAGATTAGGTCCGTAAAGTCCTTTGTACTGTATCAATAGTTAGGTTGACCAGTGACCCGTTTACCTTGCTCCAACAAATTCATCACAGTCGGGCATCCGTTTCCATCGATGAACAGTTTCAAAGGGTCCCAGATCCAAACTCAGAGACTCTGGGGAATCCAGCACCCATGTCGAGGAACTGGAACTCTGGCTCTGACTAAAGGGCGACGCTGACTTTGATGCTCGAGGCATGTTTGCTAATTCACAAAGCGCACTAAACGACGCCAGTTTTCAAGCAAATCCAGACAAACGAGCTATCGATTAAATCGAAGCCACGCAATTACTTAACAGTGCTCCATCGCTGGAGCCCACTTTTAATATTAGTTCAAGCGTTCATCTTAGAAAGCAAATCAACTATTACACATTTCCATGAACAAGGTGAAAGTTTGGAACTTGATGGAAGAATATCAACTTTCACTTCCGGTCCAATGTCAGTCCTAAGTGCACCTCGTTACCTCGTGCCAGTAATAAACCTGAAATATGCAAAATTTAATGACTGTAACAATGACTAGTGGTGTGTGCCAAAAACAGTAATTTATGCAGTTTCTCCTTACTTGTTGCTCCCACGCACAAATCCAGAGGGAGAACCTTCTTATCGATCTAACTTTTCCTGATGCTTTATATCAAAAAGACCTTGCTAAACCAATACAGTTTTATACTAAAGTAGTTTCCAAAAGTAATCTACTTTAAAATTCATGAATAAAATTTACAAATTTATCACAGAAGTAGCAGCATCCTCACAAGAAAGGATTACCACTACTACTATCATATATCATCATCATATGCTTTGTTTTTCCTCTGCATCCTGCACGTACGTACATACATAAAAGTGCATGAAGTTATGCTTCAAAGCATCTCAGACATTTCTCCGATTTCATTCTGAATTTCATATTGCGTGGGATGTGGACTCTCTTCGGGACAGAGATATGAATGCAAAAATGCAGAGAGAGAAAGATGCCAGCGCAGCGCAAGCAATTTGCAAGGTACTAAAAAGGTGAATGGAAGATTAAGCAAGAGAACAAATAGACATAATATTTATCTTGTCATTAAATCTATTAAACTTTTATTAACTTGAGACATCTAAGACCATAAATTCAATACGAAATTGATTACGCTTCTTGGTTCAAACTGCTTTATTGGGTTTTTGCATGCGTCATAGGTGCCAAATATTCTTCAAGAAGACATATAACTGAAAAAAATTATTGAGCAATAATCATTCTTTTCGTATTAAGCAATTAATATGAAAAATTGATCATCATTTTATGACAAAAGCTTACTTCATCTATCCGATTAATGCCATCATATATAATAATAGGTTGGCGTAATGCATATTTTGCATAGAACATAGTAGAAAAACTATATCTACAATATCATTGAATATTGCGTTTTTAGAGAGAACAGGAAGAACCAAAAGCTTAGGCATCATCACGGATCAAAGAGATCTTGTTTTCGGAAACAGGAAAGGTGTTCTGCTGAACTGTATTGGTGATCAATGTAAGTGCTTTTAAAATCATACTCCTATGAGCATCATTATCATCATCACTACTCGCTAACCATGTACCAGAGAGACTAGAGACTAGGTAGCGACCACAAAGAAAGACCACATTATAATCATCTTCCATAATACATAAAAGCAAGCCAGAAGAGATATCAGTGACACAAACAAACAACAGAACTTAGAGAACTGTTGACTGTACAATGTAAGCATTTTGTGTAAAAAAGCATGTCTGAAAATTGCTGAAGTTTGAACACTGTGAAGTGTGACTGCGTATTATACTCCTACACTCGCTCCTTTTTACTCCTACCACATTTTCATATACATCTATCTTACTTTTCCTATGAAAATTTTCAAATAGATGAAAAAGATGCTGATTTTATGAGTAAAGAAACGTTGAAATAGGGATATAGCTCATCTAGAGGTATTTTTTTGTCCATAAGAACCGAGATTTTTATATACTGATTGAAGTAGTCTATAGGTATAAAGGTATTATGCATTATGTATGATTCTACACGCGCAGACAGAATAGAAGAAGGTATTCTCTGATAAATATTATGGTTTTACATGGTTTGGTTTGTATAGTGTGGCGAGATTTTTACTACTTGGTTGAGGATTGAAGAGATGGGAATGAATCTCGCTCCTGTGGCCAGAGAGCTACATAAAAAGTTGGTTTTAGAGAATTTATGTACCCTGTTGTTGTAAAGCAGGTAATATTAGCAGAGCAGCGCAAGAAGCGTAGAGCCAACAAACAGCAGGGTATTTTGAGTAACTCTCTTGCTTGCTCGCATCTTGGATCCGATTTTTTGGATGTGATGGGAAATGCGAATGTCAGTATGAGCGAATGGCTGATCTCTGTGTGATCTGATCTAATAGAAGCAGTGGATTTGGTGAAAGCACAAAAATTGCCAAATTGCTAAAAAAAATATTTTTTGGTTTGGCCAGAGATTCAGAGAGCCTTTCTCTGAGATTTTGTGGGAATTGTAAAAATCAGAGAGTTTTTGCAACATTTTTACTTTCACTTTGTCGTTTTTGAAAAGAAGAATGTGTTCAGAATGAAAAGAAGGTTGAAAGGGTTTCGTAAAAAAGTTGGGAATTGCTGAATGTTGAACTCTGGTTACATGGATCCTCCCCTTTTTCTAAGACAAAGAGATGCTAAATGGGCTAAGAAGATAGAGTTTAGATAAATTTGATGAGGTTATCATTAGGCTGTAGATGTGTTGTAGTAGGTCCTACTTTGGCAGACTACAACCCAAAATTTTTCAAGTTTAAGGATTTCCCAGTGATTGCCTGAGAAATCAGCGGAATTTTTCGGTGCTGGGTAGTAGCCGTCCTAATTAAGACGGTGGGGAGAACGGACCTGTTCCGTTGTAGTGGATTTTTTTGAAGCAGAAACTGTTGACTTTGATACTTGTAATTGAATGATTGAAGTGGAAAGGGAATCGACTGTGTTTACCACCAATTTACCTTCGACCTCTACCCCGGAGGCTTGCCATCAGCGTTCAGAGCAAGCGCAGTTAAGGCGGAGTGGTGGGCGTGCCGAGATTAAAAGTGCTACTGTTTGCGAAAGAAGGGAGGGTTGCGACTTTCGAAGGAGCAAAATGGAGGAGAAGGAGTCGGAGATAATTGAGATCACGAACCCCTTTATGGAGGCGGTGAAAAGTAAGTTTAGCCATTTTTTGAAAGATGCCAAATTTATTGGAGTTTTTAAAATATGCCTCGTTTCTGTTTCAAGGCCTTACCTTGGGCGAGCTTTTGCATGATCCGTCATTTGGACTCTTTGAAGCAATGTCTGCTATCGAGATGATGGACCCGAAGATGGACGCAGGAATGATGTGTAACAAAGGAAAACGTACAATTATGAACTTTGACCAAGCTGTTGAGGTAAAATGTTAACAAGCATAATACAAAGCATATTGCAAGTCTGTTAACATGTCCTTGGTAGTCACATACTGATTTTCTTTGATTTTAGGCTAACAAAATAAAATTAGACGACTTCACATTTGAGGAGCTCATAGGAATAACGGATACAACTTTAAGTTGTTTAGTCACTTGGTTGGAGGGTCACTCATTAGCTCAGACTGTTTTTACAAATTTATATCTGCATAAACCTACGTCTATAGGAAGCAAGTATTTGAAGGCCATCAGTGTTGCAACCTTAAAGCTCGTTGACGTCATAGAGGAATGTGTGAGCAAGTAAGTCTAGCCTTGGAGCAATTGTCTAATATAATTATTGAGTAATAAAACTCTTTATCTTACATTAACACATTAACATTAACTGTCTATTGTCTATTCCCTACTATTTTTGGAAGCTTAACTTCATAGTATCACCCAATATTTTTTCAGAGCTGCTGTGTTCGAGGAAGAAGACTTTCAACCTTCAGTTTACGGTTACAACTTAGCTACAAATTTCTCCGATTCAAAGGCGTTGAGTATGCTTAGAGAATGTGAGGACGACCTTCTGAAAACCGAGAAGAAACTTAAAGGCCAAAAGGCTTCATCTCAAAATGGTGAAGTTGCAGCAGGAGCTTCTTCTCCACATGATGAACTAGAGATTTTAAATGGACTATTAGCCAGATTTAAGTTTTTGAAGAATTTTTATTCCCTACTAATGCATATTTGGAAGCGAGACAATCTCAATGAATGCCCCAAACTCATTTCTGTTTGCCAAGAAGCTTTAGCTATTGTTCAGAGAACTGGAAGTCTTGGTGTGCAAAGAAATGTAGATGATCCAGGTAAATTAACTTTTAAAATGGAGCTGAGTTGCTGGTACACTCTTAGTCACGAGTAAGTTTGGGTTCGTGTACTAACTTTAGAATACTTTTTTGTTGCTTTTACAGGCAGTTTTATGATTGGATTCGAGCTTTATGTGAATCAGCGATTGTTACCACCTACTTTTCCACGTTCTACCAGAATTAAGACAGTTGAAGAGGCATTCGCTTATATGGATGCCTTTCTTAACAGATCCAAGACAATTTTGAAAGTTACAACTATTCAAAATTTTCACGCGATCTTGGACTTTTTTAACGCGTTTAGTGAAAATCAACCATGTGTGCTCTCAAGATCACTACTACAGTTATTATATGGTCCTCTCAGATTCAAAAAGCCGGGTATAGAAGATATGGTCGAATCTATGAAAGACGCTGTAAAGGGATTTATAGCACCTCCAGTACTAATCAACAAGTCAATATGCTCTCAGAACAGGGAAGTTTCCGAATGTGTAGAAATGTTCTTCGATAGGTGTGCAAATCCTTTCGCTTCCCTACTCATGACATGTGGCCATAACCGAGCAAGACAACGGGATCGGCTTGCGCATATGCTGGAAGAGTTTGCCAATCTTCAATATGAGGTAAAAAACGCACTTAAAAACTTAAGATACATACTTTAGAGAGTTCCGTGATTCTAATTTATCTAATCTCAAATTTTCATTTCGTGTAGACTGAGCGAATTGATGCGTATATTCATTCACTTTGCCAAGTCGATGGAATACGACCGCATGGCACATGCTTTAGCAACTGGATCTTGTACCATATTTCTAAACTGATGATTCGCTACGTGCTAACGGGATTCGAACTAGAACTTTATTCCGTCCACGAATTTGCATATATTTATTGGTATTTATACGAATTTTTATATGGATGGCTACTTTCGGCTCTTTCGCGAGCCGAGGCGTATATGGCTGAAGCGGAAGCCTCTGCAAATTGTGAAAAATCTGGAAAGAAGGCTGCAAAGAACAGAGCTAAAGGAAACAAGTCAAAGTCAAAGGCGTATACCAAAGAAATTCTGCAAATTCAAGCTGAGCAGCATTTGGCTGGAGGGTACTTTAAGGTAATTGCATAAGCAAAAATAATGTTCATTTGCAAAAATGAAACTCTAGTTTTAATCCACGTTTTGTTAATAGGTGATGATGGGATTACTGAATGACAAAAGAATACCGTTACCACACAAAGAATTTGACAATGAAAGTGTACGATACCGACATCGATTCGCAGCATTTGCTACAATCCATAATCCTTCTCCTGTACATTATTTACAATACAAAAGTATTTCAGACCTCAGCGCAATGCAACCGTCAGTAAACCTCTTCGTTGCGGCTGCACGAAGCTTTCATCAAGCAAGGCAGTATCTAGAAGTTATTCCTGGATCTGAAAAGGAGGTACTTGTACTTTTTAAATTAACATTCATCTGTCTGTCTGTCTCACCAATCTGTAGTAATTCGTGGAAACTAAACCGAATTTTTTGCTGGCTTTTCAGGTTGCAGAATTACTTAAAGTAGCCAAAACTAATTTCGTGGTTGTGAAACTTTTGGCAAGTGGTCATACCAAAGAATCTGTACACCCTCCCGAATTCGACTTTTCAGTCGATCCTCATTTCCCAATTATCAAAGTGAAGTGATTACTCAAATGTGGCCTAATGTTTTTCTACTTTGTACGCGTCGTGTTGTTTCAATGGACATAATAAGTTAAATGTGATGTTAATGAAAGAAATAAGTCAAGACAGGAATGTTAAGTGAAAGCTGGCTCCCTTCATAACCGGTGCATAATTAAAACTTGTCAGGCAAATAGAATTTATAAGTTTATTCGTAGTTTATTTGAACTTACTTGTGTCAAATATATATATCATAATGTAATTTATTATTCAATTGAAGAATGGTGCAATTTTAATTGAACCGAAATGGATCTTTATAACTTGCCATTTTGCTCCTGTTTTTTTACCTGGAACCCAGCGATGCTATCATTATAGAAAAGCACAAAGTAATATTCTGCAAAACTTATTATGTAATTTGTGATTATAAATTAGCTTGCAAATTCTTAATATACTTAACTCGTCCGTGTACGCGAATTGTACTCATGTTTTTATGCTATTTATATATTTCCTGAATCTGGAACTTTAATGTAACTAGTTATTCTGTTTAGTTATTTACCTACTTTACATCAAGGTTACATGAGCCAAGTCCATCAATTTTACGAAGGAAAACGAAATGTTTTGATCAATAAGAATATAAATGACCAATATATAATTATTGTTAGTAGTTTGTAATGTGCTTAATGCTAATTGATCGTTTGAGTGTTTTAAATCGGATGTTTAGGCTTATGATAGAATGTTACTTAATCAATCATTAGGTCATGTTAAAAACTGTTGTTGTGCGTTGAATGTTTTAATATATACGGTTTGTACACAATCGCCAGTTAAGAGCGCAGGTATTTCTATTGCATATTCACTTAATTAGACTATAGAAGAAGGTTCAAATGGAGTGTGAATAAAGTTATGATACGTTTTGTGAAAGATAAAATTTGTAATGAATTTAATTTGTAAAAGTGTAAAATCCTTTTCAAACGCTATCACAATAATTGTTACTCTAAGAAGGCAGTGCTACTTACCGCCAAGTCTGGGTTAACGCGGGTCGAAAGCAAGGAACGCTAAAAATAAAAAAAGCTCGGGATTAACTTTACAAGCATGAGAGCAAGATTGTCTTCAAGCAGGGTTGTAAAAGTTAAACACGTACACACACGACAAACTTTTTAAGACGAGACCTTTGCTCTGCGTCTGTTTGCATCTTTTAGGGACCTCACGCACAGGCTCTCTTTCTCTTTGCTTCCATCCAACTAAAACTAAAAGGATTAGTAATTTTCTTAAAATCTGTTCTCCGTAGACATTGCTCATGTATGTGAAGCTTTATGTTATTTTTAAACATTAAGAAGGATTTTATTTTTTTGTAATCGGATTCGTTTAGGATTATTTTTGAAGACATGTATGTGCATGTTGTCAATTGTTGTGCATGTAAGTGTTCTTCACATGCATTTTTAGTATTGAAACACTTGCATGAGACAAGATATTCTTTCGAAAACCCATCTTGGTTTCTAAGAATTTAGCATTTTGAAAGATAAAAATGATCATTTGAGTCTCCAATACCTATCTGTAAAAATGTGTGGTGGAAAGGGTTATAGCTTCGCAAGGAAAAGAATCCCTTAAAATTGATCTGTATCCCGCACATCATCCCTTAAAGTACACTCACGTTTAGATTCCATGAAAATCATGAATTCATGAAGCATCATCCTACAGACTTTTTAAAAAGCATTTACCCCCGTTTAAGCTTCAAGGGCCACAAGGCTCCTAACCTAATTAATACTCCTACACAGTTCAAGTACCCTACAGCCCTTCTACCCTTAATAACATGAAGGTTCTTAACTTCTTAGGGCCGCCATAACACGGATGAACCTTCTTTTGACAGGGACTAGTTTTCTGCTGCATTCCTTCGCGAGAGCAAGTACACTCTTCTTGCTCGGCTCTGTAGGGTAGCTAGCTGTTTGTTGTTGTTCTCTCTTGCAGCTTCTGCAGCCATAATGGAAATCTTGCAAGGAGCATAATAAGCAGAGTCAATACCCATTATTGACAGCAACATTAAACTTTAACTCTTTGAAATTACACTAAATTAATTAGCTAAACAGTTAGCGATTCACATCCTCTTCCAAATTCCTCCAAGAAAAGTGGTTTCACAAGCGTTTTAAAAGCTGATTCAGCACTTACCGGAAAAGTCAGGTGTCAGCAGGTGAAATCAGATGACTTGTGGCGTTGTTGATGTTGATGAAACCGTGCAATGTCAACAAACTAAAGTGTAAACAATAAACAAACGTCTTCGGTTCGGATCACAGATGAGATCTGGAGCCTTCTGTGCGTTTTTAAATTGTGCCTTGAATTTTAGATGAAATCGGATACTAAAAACACCACACGCTTTAAATTTGAGCAAAATTGAGTGTTTAATTAAGTTCAGCACGTTTAATGGCGAAATAAATTTGTGAACCAATTGGAAAACGACAGCAGTAATTGTGGACGAGGTATACCCAGACTCGGTAAGTTTTATGGCTTTCCAAGAATTCCCAGAAATTTGTGAATTATAGGTACAATGCTTATTATTCTCTGTGTGTAAATTTACGTGTGTTAATTTTGCTGTAATTTGTACTCTAGGTGTAAATCAATTATCTCTTCTGGTTCATGCTCCAATCTAATGAGAAGAAGGCATTATCATTATGACGGAAACTAGCAACATACAGACTCAATCGCAGCCACCAGTGCTGCAAGGAAATTCAACAATTAACACAGAGATTATTCCAAAAATGGAGTTGGATCCAGCCCTGGAATCGAAGAATGGTAGTCAGGAAAAGTCGTCAATTTCGGTTATTTTCACGGATTGGGTTCCAGCAGAGGGGGAAGGATCAGAGAGCTCAGAGCCCATGCATAGCAGTGAAGAGAATTATGCTCCAGTTTTTAGTGGAAAGGGTAATAGATACTTTCATCTGCAGAGGGGGCAGGGGAAAATTAGACCTGGACTGGGGACAAATATTGACGATTTAATTTCAAAGGAAAAGACTAAACCAAAGAAGAGGAAGAAGCCACCCATGACATTACTGGATGGTATGATATCTTGAGAATTTTTAATAGGGGATTAATATTGTTATATTAAATTTATTTGTATATTTGTATTGATTACACTATTAGGTACAGGAAATATCAATAAACGATTTATGATTACACCGGAGAAACCGGCGTCAGCTATACTAAATGAGATAAATCCAAACTTGGAGTACCAGTATAATGAGATCAAGGTTGAAGGGTCGAAGGCTATGCCGACCTTTTCTTGTAGTGTTACTTTTCCTGTGAGTAGCACAAATAATAATTGCTCGAAAATAATAGTTTGGTTTCTGTATTTTTATAGTTTTTTGTTTAATTTTCAGCCTGGCAGCGGAGAAGTATTTACTGGAGAAGGGCGTTCAAAGAAGCTTGCCAAGAATAATGCTGCTGAACAAGTTCTGGCTTCTGTTGGAGTTGTGATACCTCCAAAAACTGAAGAAGCATCACCTAATTTACCAGTGACCCCCATGGACGTTGCGCACGAGTTGTAATAAAAATATTTGCAGTTTACAAGAAGCCAAAAGAAATCAATATGATATGCTAAAAGTCCTTTTATTGTGATTTTAGTAATCCAGAATCAATGCCTAGTTTCTTCCCCAGCGGAGGAGGAGGAGGTCAGTTTCAACCGCCAACGATGATGAATGATCTCGATTTTGCATCCGATGACATTATCAGTGTGAATTTCACAACTCCTGTGACTCCGATGTTATCACAACGTAAGACTTAAAAGAACTGGTGTTTACTTAGCTTGTAAGCTCAGAAGTGTAACTAAATATCTTATCATTTCCTTTTTAGCGATGGTAGATGCTGGTGTTTTCCGCAGACTTCGCAACATTCCCAACTTTGAGGAAAACATTTGTCTTGCCTTAAATACTATTGTGCTTCCTATTACTCCAGTATACGAAGAACTGGGCGAAGAAGGCCCTCCACACGAAAAAACTTTTACTGTTAAATTGACTTTTAATATGCAAGAATATATAGGACAAGGTGGTAGTAAAAAGAAGGCAAGAGCTGATGCAGCGAAAAAAGCTGTCATTACGCTACTTGGAGAAGATTGCTACAAAACCATGGTCATCTCATCCCTTCATCTTTCCCAGTCGCAGTCCAGTAGTTCATTTGAGCTTTCGCCAAACATGGGAGAAACTAAATCGAAAAAGAGTAAAAAGAAGAAACAGACAAGCGTTTTACTTCCACCAGAGATCACTTCACCAGCGGATGAAGATGAAGAGGATGATGATGGGGATGACTGGGGAGAATATGACTTGAATTTTAGTGATCATATCGCGAAGTAGGCTATGAGTTTAATACTTTTATTTTGACAAGTTTTACGTTGCACTCCTTATCTGTTTACATGCATGTGCATAACCGTAAATGTTATTACGTATTTTAGTTTAGTCCGTGAAAAGTATGAAGAGCTAATGGGCAAAGATACAAACTTTTCTCCGTACAAGGTGAGACACAATCCAAATTTTGTACGTGACATTCGAGTGAAACTGGCAAAACTGAATAGTGTTATCGATGTGTTCTGTTTAGGTACTGGCTGGAGTTGTGATGACCAACGGTTCACCTATGTTGTACAACGCATCCGTTATTGCAGTAACAACTGGAACCAAGTGCATTGATGGAGATTGCTTGTCAGAGCAAGGATTGTCGGTTAATGATTGTCATGCGGAAATACTGGCAACTAGATGCGTTCGAGATTACCTTTATTCCCAGATAGAACAGTTTGAAACCGCAAAAACCGATATGGATAGATTAAAATGCATTTTAGAGGAAAATACTTCTCCAGCAAGGACACACAAGTATCTGTTGAAAAGCGACATAAAGTTTCATCTCTACATCAGTACCTCACCTTGTGGAGATGCCAGGTATAATTTAATGGCGACGTATGAGTGAATTTGACATTTCCATCTTTTGTGTGGATAAGTGAATTAAAATTATTTATGTTTCCAGAATATTTTCGCCAAAAGGCATAGAAATCGAAGAAGAGCAACCTACTCCCACCGATCTCGAGGATACTCATCCAAATAAAATGAATCGTGGTGTTTTAAGAAGTAAAATTGAGGCTGGTGAAGGAACAATCCCCGCAGCTAATTTATATAGCGGTGAGAATTTCTTCAATTAATCCTTTCTTTCGCATTTTAGCTCAAAAGGTCATCATTGTCTAATCTTTGTCGTAGGCCCACAAACATGGGACTCAATCGTCAGTGGCAATGCGTTGTATACGATGTCGTGTTCTGATAAAGTGTGCAGATGGAACGTGCTAGGCTTTCAAGGAGCCCTTCTATACAATTTTCTTGGTACTGTGTTTTATTCTTCGATTACATTAGGCAGCTTACATCATCCTGTACATTTTAAAAGGTCAGTATATAGAATAGTGTTTCGTGAATTGGTAAATACTGTCACCAGATTCCGTGTAATAAATTGTAACTTTTAAACTTTTAGAGCCGTTTACGGGAGAATTGAACCGCTCACTTCCCGGTTAGACATCCCTTTCCATATACACAAGCCGAAATTAATGATGGTGTCAAGAGAAGAGAAACGACGTGTAAAGAAAAGTCCTAATCATGCAGTTTGTTGGTGCACTGATTGGTCAACCCCTGAAATTTTGGCAGCAAGCAAAGGCAGATGTGAGGGAGGTGTGGCATCAAGGCTCACAAAAAGAATGTCTTTTAACAGGTTTTTAAAACTCTACCAGAACGATTCCGGCAGACGTGAAAATTACGTCGATATGACATACCATGAGGCAAAATGTATAGCTGAAGATTACCAGGTATGCTTAATTGCTTAGCTATAAAATGTTTTAAAGAATTTCAAAGTGTTTCAATCTTTGTTTATGGTAAGCAATGATTTCATTTATTTGCAGAAAGCGAAGAAAGAATTCGTCGAGTTTTTTCAAGAGTCTAAGCTCGGCCCATGGATAGGAAAGCCACTTGAACAGGATTCTTTTAAAATCAAGTAATTTTCTAGCTGTGGTTTTATAATAGTCATTAGGTTTTAGTTACTAAATTATATAGTTTTATCTATCGCACCAAATCAGTATATATATGGTTGGGTTAAAATACTGTGTTTGATACTATTATATGAACTTCTTATTTTCTGATAGTCATTGTGTTAAAGTTCAATGAAAAAATGTTTATCCATACGTACAATCATGTATGTAAATCTTGTCGTTGTGAATAAAAACAAAAAAAAGTTTAAATAAAGTAACGAAAACGAAACTGTGTCAGTTATAATATTTTATTAAAATTAAAATGAAAACTAACATCAACTACAAGACCGAATCTAGTCTAGTGCCTAAGAATAACATTTTTTTTTCAGCAAGTGCTAAAACAAACAAGTAGTAATAGAAAGAAGAAGAATGAACAACACTATATAACATTCCTCCAAATACAAATCAACAAAAATATATACCTAGTAGGCAAGACAAACAATGAAAGAAACCTGAATTTGAAATTGATTGATGTAGTATGTGAAGTTTTATAAGGTGATAGATAATATAAGTATAATTTTATGTAGGTACATACTTAATAGGTATTAATGCTTAAGAACCACAGCCGTGTCGTCAACGTCAATTCCAAGCATTCGCAAGTCTTCCATGTCATCGTCTCCGGGAGGTGGAGGATCCTTTTCTGCGGCAGACTCTGCTTGCTCAGTGGCAGCACCTTGAGGTCTTGCTGCACCGTCTCCCACTCCTGGTGGACCATCATCAAGTTCGTCGTAGCCAACGGGTGCATAGCCATCAAAGGACTGTTGATAAGGCTGATAGCCCATGTAACTAGCGTACCCATTGGCAGAATAATCTATAAATGAAACAAAGGAAAATGACAATCATGTCATGATGAACAATTGTCATTTCTATTTCTGCTGAAAACTATTCTTTAATTTTCATTGGAAAGTTTTTATGCTTACCACCGTATTCAGTCGCTGAATGCTCATCAGCAACTCCATTAGCCCCAGGAATAGCTGGAGGCGGCACGGGTTGAGGTACCTTTGCCCCTGGAACTGCATATATGATGTCTAAAGCTTGTTGAAAATCGTCCGGCAATGCAGCAGGTGCTCCTTCTTTTCCCTCTTTCAGCTCTTCACCTGGAGGAGCCTCTTCAGTCATTTCGACTGCAGCCACTGGAAAATCTTTGGAAACACTTTCCTCCATTGGCGGATCACTCGACACTTGGGCATATGCTGCAGACTGCATGCCGTAACCCTCATGCTGAATGCTGGCACCGTGCTCATAACCAGAGTGTGCGTCATAACTATAAGCAGCGTTCACGGGGTTTTCATTGTACAGTTGGTTGATATTTTCAGCTTGATTTTTTGCCACATCCTTTGCTAAAAACCCAGCAGTAGGTGCAGCTACTGGCTTTGGTGAAGCTTCGGCACTAGCAATCTTGCTCTTCTCAGCTTCGGGCTTTTCTCGGTTAATTGCTGGTCGTTTGTATAATGGCATTTTTCCAATCATTGGGAGTTTCTTTACTGCCTCCTTAAATTCAGGCCTATCGCGATCGGATCCTCGGTCACGACGATCTCTGTCCCTATCAGATCTATCTCTAGACCTGGATCGAGAACGAGTTCGGGAACGGCGGCGATTGTACCGTCTATCACGAGAGCGCGACCGAGACCTACTTCGTGACCTACAGAAAGAAACAATAAGTTAAATGAAAACGGAGATGCAAGGAACTGGCTTTCAGATTCGATGTTTTTAGTTTTCATTTACATGGAATCTGCAAAATATTATGACATTGGGAAACAATCACACTTTCACATTACCTCCTTCTGGTATCTCTCCTATTATCGCGTTCCCTATATCTATCCCCGCGATCCTTATCTCGGAGATCTCGCGATCCGCTTGAGATCTGAAGTTCAACCTTGTCCGTTCGTCGACGGTCATCCTTTTCTTTCCTGTAGTCTTTTTCCTTATGGGATGACACCGGCGAGATGGTAGGACTGGGTTTTACCTCTGGTGTTTCATGTTTTCCTTCCTTGGATTCTTTCTCTTTCGCCCCATGCTTCTGACGAACGATTGCAGCAAATTTTTGTGTATCAATAATATCAACAGTAACTTTAGGTTTGGTCATCCATTCTTCGAGTCCCGAGTCCTTTGGAACTGGAGGTTCATGATGGATAGGAGCCGAAGTAAACTGTGAACCACCACCACCGCCACGTTCTTCGGTTTTCAGTGAATTCCTCATCTGCACCCGAATACTTTTTCCACTTTCCAAGTCCTCTTGAGCAGCAGCTGGCTTTCTATCTATAGAGTCCCTTCTTGAGGGTCGTGAATCATCAAAACGCGACTTTTTAGCGGGATACGCGGGCTCATGTTTTCCAGACACGCCGAGTGCTCTTTCCCGATCACTAATCCATTTGTGTTCCCAGTCTGGATGCTCTTCCAAGAAGTTCTAGGAGTAGTAGACGAAAAAAGTTACGTTAGCCTCCAGATCTTCGGGGTCCCTACGCTAATAACATGAAATGGTACCTACTATACCAGGCTAGTTTAGCCATGGAATGCTTCTTTACAACAATTTGTAATAATATAAACATTTCAACAGCATTTATCGCTCAGGAATAATATAGATGGCTGAGAGATTCTCTTTGTCAGCATCATTTTTCTGATTTAGGTATGCTTGTATATTATTCAGAACAGAAGAGCCAATAAGGGGAAAGCAATTCACTTTTTCATCCTAATCGCAAAATCCTCAAATCAGTACACGTATGCTAGATATTTGTAATAAATAGCTGTTTCTAATATTAAACTAAGCTGACCATGTAATTGGCGTTATGTTCATCACTTTTCAGGTGCTCCACCGCGCAGTGTGGATCCCCCATCCAATTGTTGCAAAGTCGACAGTACCATCCTTCGACGGGCGAAAAGAACTGCATCCCTATTTCAACAAACAGTGGCATTAGCATAAAAAGTTCAGCAAGTTTGCCCAAAATGTTTTTGGGAGGTGGGATCTCTGTTACATCGATCACGCAAGACGTACGCATCTCATCCCGAACAAACTAGGTACAACAACTGTACTGTCTACATAGGAAGTGTAGTAGAGGTGCATGTTGACAATAATGCATATAAAAATCATCTGTAATATCACAATGAAGCGTTACACAATATCCTTGGAACTTAAAATCGTCCCTATTACCTCTGAACGGAGCTTTGCTCGCGCCCGGAACAGGTTTGCTTTCAATTCCCGAGTTACGCTTGTGCCAGGGCTTTTCATCAATTCCAAGTTGCTGGAAAGGAGAAAACGAAAGTAATAAGCATTGGAACATAATAATATTTTATAAACACCTCTTTAACAGCATTCAGTCAAAACATAAAAAGCTTAATGTATGCAACAATGCAATAAAATAAAGTAGTAAAATATTTAAATTAAATTGATGGAATTTCCATTTTATTTACCTGGATTTGATCATGATGTTCTTTGCTATGAAAATGAGACAGCATTTGTTCCACCGTTTCAGGGAAAACATTGCAGAGCCTGCACCAGTGCTGCCCATTATCAAAATAGTCGTAGGACACCTTCCTTGAGCCCTGTATGAAAATATTGGATATCATATATTAGAAATGCACTGACAAAACAAACTTAGCAAGCTTTGCAAATTTGGAATGAAGACTTTTCATAAAAATGAAACTTACTTCTGTCAGAGATAGCGATGGTGAGCTCGATACGCTAGCCTTTGCCGGTTGATAAGGTGGAGGAACTGGCGCCTCTTGAGGTTTTGGTGCAGATGATCGCACTTTCTCAGTGTGGGATGACGGTTTGACCTTCAGCACATCATCGATTTTTTCCAATACGATCAAAACTGCCTTGCATCTGCCTTTCAATTCAGCCTAAAAATCAATTAAAATTAAATTAGTATCCGTACAAATTGTACACTAGCATAAGATTTGACTTTTTAAAATGTTTTAGTCACCTGAAGCTTCAAGTTCTCATCTATCAGTTGAGAATCTGCTCTGTTTCTTATCAGCTCATCCTCCTTGCTTTGAAGTTTAGCTATTTCTCGTTCCAATATATCTAATTTGGTTTGGTATCCCTCCCTTTGTTTTAGCAGGGCATTTTTCTGGTCTAAAGTCAGTCCTGACGATTGGCTTGATTCCTTTTTGTCTAAAAAATATTACAAGAGCAATGGTTAATGGTTAGATCATTTAACAATTAAGCACTTTAAAACACTAAAAGTAAACTCGGGTAAACTGGGTTATTTTAAAGAATTATATACCTTCTTCAGAAGAAGAATCTGATGAGCCATTTTCCTTTTTCTGTAAAATAAATTCAACCAGACAAATTATTTTATACATTTTCCGTTAGTTCGTGTTCACAATATTAGTTCCAATGTATATTGTATAATGTCTTACCGATTTACGACGCCTTCTCGATCCAGACGATTCATCGCTAGAGGATGAAGATGAGGAACTGCTATGATGACGTTTCTTTTTCTTCCTTTTGTCTTTCTTCTTTTTAGAGCCTTCACTGCTTGCGTCGTCTTTGGTCGGCTTAACTTCACTTAGAGCAGGAGGTGGAGGGGGTACTGCAGCTTGGCTGATTGCTCCATGAGGAGGATACATTACGGGTTGGTGCGGATGATACTGAGTCTCCGGTGGTATTAAACTAGCATTGTGACCATACCCGTAACCCATTGATGGATTGTGAACAGCCATTCCTGGTGGCACCCCTTGATAATGTGATGGGGGTGGATATGCTGTTGGTGTCTCCATACTCCCGTACGGGTTCATCTGGCTGTGATGGTGCGCCTGGCCATTTGTCTGTGTCATATATTCTTGGGGTAACTGCATCCTGGAATCGGACCATCCATGAGATGGTTCCTTAATGGAAGGTACATACGGCTCATGGACCTCTGGTGGAACATGACGGGATTGCTCTGGAGGTCTTTGCGAAATATCCTTCTGCCTTGGAGGGGATCGGCCCCTCCTTGAAGGAGAAGGGCTACGACTTCTACTGCGACTGTAGCTCCGACTTCGGCTTCTGCTTCGACTGTAACTCCTCCTTCGTCTTCCTCTACCACCATGGTCCTTTAATAAACAAAAACATCAATCCAATTAAAATTACCTACCTATTTTAAGGGCGACTCATCGTTAAATAGCAAAATCCTGTTGCTTTACCCTTTCGTCTTTGTAGTACTCATCATTGTCCCAGTATCTCCTGGGCTTGTACCCACCAGGTCCACCTCTACCTCTAAAGTTCCCACCTCGATTATTATACGGTCGATAGCCGCCTCCTTCTCTTCCTCCTCCTCCTCCACCGCCACCACCACCTTCTCGTTCCCGTTCTCCACCCCGGTCACGGTCCCGATATGCTTGATTAGTATTCATAATACGACAGGATTGTGTGCAACCAAAAATCCTCCTCCAAAACTATATACCCTCCAGTCTAAAGTCTAAAAGGAAAGAAAAACCATAACCTTTAGTATAAAACCTACCAACTTTGACTGTCATCCCTTTTAAAAGTATAAGCAGCAAATTATTCATGCTTGCCTTATTCTTTCGCTGATTTCTTATCTAATATCTAACTCAATACGCTACATTAACTACGGATATCACAAAACCTAGGCTTTAGTCCGGTTAAACCATTTCCACGCGTAATAGACAAAAGCCACATCCGTAGCACAGAAAATCGTCACAAATACAATCATCCTAGGCGTCGGAGGGGCCTTCTTAAACTTTAACCTTTTATAGGCTTCCCTATCATCCATAATTAACAAAATCCCACCCTCACACGATAGTGGAGGCTAACACAAGCCGTTAGTAGGAAGTACCGTACCCCCACCAATAACGGCTGATTCATTTCATCCTTTTACTTAGCTAGCATTCTAAATTAGATCGGTTCAAGTTGAAATGTTTGCAAAATTACCTTTAATTTAAATCAAACTTGATTATCGGTTCAATTCCGGCATTTTTCATGCCAGAAAATTGTAAACTCTTTTAAACTCCTCAATAAACTACCAACACTACTTGGTAGTTCTACTAAAGACCCACTTTGTATACTGCTGCTGTTCACTCTGCTGTGCAGTTATCAGTTAATTATTATTTTAATTAGTTTTCCCACTTGGTAAAGCCTCGGCAATGCTGTGGTCTGCTGTTGATCTGCCTCCCTCAAAATCCTCAATGTCTCTGGTTGCTTCTCACAACAACTCACCCATTTCACACCACAGCTATTTTGTTCCCAGTCTTCCCCCTCGTTTTATTCTGCGCTGCTTGCTCTTCTCTATCTTTTCCAACTAATTTCCAAATTCCAATTTTCCTCCTGTGCTATCTTGCTATCTGCTATGCAGAGCTCGATCGAGCTTTTTAGCTACCTAAAAAAAGCTTTCGTGATTCACCTTCTTACTCGTATATACGCAGCAAGGAAGCTATACTCGTAAACTGTTTGTGACTTGATGGCCGACAGCCCAAGTAATGTAATATTGCCCCAACTCCTTTTTTTAACCGGGTACCAAAATGCTATAATGATTAACTAAATGAGCTAATTAAATAAATATATTAAATACCTTTTTTTAAATTCCTGTAATCATATCAAAAAGCTAAGTGGATCAGTGGAAAATATTCTTACGAATTCTTGGGTTTGTTGGGGCATTGTAAGAAGCTCAGAGGTTTTGCATGTAATTTTTTCTGGCTTGCGTTTCTCCACATTCCACATTACTGACTTACTGACTACCGTTTTTGGTAAACTTACGTGGAAAACCTTCAGTTTGTGTACTCGTTAAGTAAACAAAAAGGTGGGCTATTTTGACTATTAATTTTTAGCTGCATTCATAATATGAATCTGCCATCTGCACTAGAATGCTGGAATTGGAACACCAATTTTCCTTTATCCTTTGTCCTTGAATGTTGAGTGCTTGAATGTGTTTGCTATTGTTCGTTGATCATGCATTTCGACAATTTGTTTCATCCCCTGTTCCTCCCTTCCCCTCATTTTCCTAATTATATAATCCGATATTGATTATTTTCCAAAATGTTTATATGTATTATCATATTTGTTTAGCATATGAATTGAAAGTCTAAAATGGAAAGAATTGCTTTCATTCAATTTGGAGCATTGGATTCGGAAGGGTTTTTATGAATAATCATAATGCTTCCATCTTCCAAACAAAGTATGGTTTTAGAAACACGCGTAATTTCACGTGGCGAATAAGTTTTTTAGGCATTAGTGTGCGTCTGCTACTTGCAGATATTTGTTGATAGTAATGGAAAAATAAATGCTGCAAAATGAACATCACTTTTATATGAAATACCTAATCGCAATCGGGTTTCGCTGGAGTATCGACATTTGAATTGCACTGTACATCTTTATGAGATACGATTTCATACTGCCATGAACGCTACAGCCATGAACAAACTTCAACTTCTTAATCTTTCAGCCTACCAAGTCGATTTAACAATGGGCATTCATATAAATATTAAATCATAAATACCAAAACATTACGCAATACAATACACGTTTCAAGCTCCTACATGTACCCAGTACCTACGTACATATTTGTAGGATTTTACTTTTAAAATTGGCCTGGTAGAATGAAAATGAAATGAAGCAGGCTTGTTCTGCATGTAATGTAATGTTCAGCAAGTGCCAGGCTCTGGCACTGGCAGAATTTGAAAAAGTACTGAGATTACATTGCATCATTGCATGAAAACCCGTTTCTGTCAATGGGCAACAATGCTTTCATGTAAACTTTCATTAAATCTGCATCTCTGCATGCAACATCCCCTCGCATGTAACAATAGTCAGTCTATGGAGAACATCTTCAATTCAAACAAAACGGGCGTATATATATTCGTTTTATTCGACAATAATTAGAAAGATGGGCCGAAACTCTTGTGTAAAGTATTCAGTCTTCAAAATACTAGTTTTCTTTCATCTGTTATCATGTGAATGTGAATTCATTCATGGTAAAAATGTACGCATATTCTTGCAGAGCTACGAACCCTGTACCTGGTGAATTTTTTGTGCCTGTCAGTATGATGATGGCAAACGATAATTTAATGTACTGTATTCGGTCTGTTTCACAGTAATTTTTTATGCGAACACATCTTTTTGGAGAAAATGTGTGGTGCATTAATTACCAAAAGCCCATTGTGAAAAGACCATTCCTCGTCCTTCAGAAACCGAGTTCCATCTCCGGCAAACCAGTGCCAAAGTTTCCGATGACAGAATAATATCCATAAAAGCGCACGAAAAATCTTTCAACAGATTATCATGGCAAAAACAAAACTGATAATTTCATCTTTAATTTTGCTGGCTGCAGTTGGCTACAACTATTATAGAAACAAAAAAGTCCTTAGTCCAATTATAGAAATTTCAACGGGAAAGCTTCAGGGAGCTGTAACTCTGTCACGAAATGGCATACCGGTGCATGAATATCTGGGAATACCATTTGCGAAGCCACCGGTTGGAAACTTGCGCTTTGAGCTGCCACAACCTCCAGAACCATGGGAAGGAGTAAGAGACGCGACTTCGTTTGCACCGAAGTGCATTCAAGTAGATATCATTAGGTATTTCAATTAAATAAAAACTAATGACTGGGATTTACAAAAATAAATTTTCTTATATTTTTCATCTTTTCCATTTTATTTTATCCAGTACCCAGTTTGGGGGTGACGAAGGTACATATTTTATAATAAGAATTAAAAAATTAAAATGTTGGAGATAAACTTATGTTTCGAATTCTTTCCCAGACTGTCTTTACCTTAACGTGTTTGTTCCAAAACTTGAAGAACCAAGGAAGCCACTTCCGGTGGTAGTATATATTCACGGGGGACTTCTGCATTACGGTTCTGCTGATATTTTCAAAGCAAAATATTTTGCAGACGAATCTGTAATTTTAGTCACTATTCAATACAGACTGGGAGCTTTAGGTATGGACGGGATTGGGGTGAAGTGTGTCTGCAAAAATGACATATCTGTATTAAATATTCTTATTACATCTACCCTAATTCATTTGCCATTTTGTCATTTAGGTTTCTTGAATACTGGTGACGGGGTAGTGCGTGGGAATATGGGGTTGAAAGACCAGGTGCAAGCTTTGAAATGGGTTCAACGTGAAATCAAAGCTTTTGGAGGTGACAGGAGAAAAGTAACAATTGTTGGAGAAAGTGCTGGTGGCTCTAGCGTACACATGCATATGCTTTCCAAGATGTCCTCAGGTTGAAGGATTTTCAAAATAGATATCGCTTCGGCCATTGTTGCATGTTTTCATAAATATGATTTTGTGTCCATATTACAGGACTATTTTCAAAGGCGATATCACAATCAGGGACTGCTATAAGTCCATTTATTCTTTCACGCTCGCCAGCCGAAGCAGCAATAAGGTACGCTAAAAAGTTGGGCTGCACAACGGAAAACACCAAAGCAATGGTGGAATGTATGAAGAAAATTGATGCAAACACTTTTGTTGGAGTTCATCAAGAAGTTGTTGTAAGTTTGAAAGAATAATTTTGAACAGAATATTTGAATAATAGATGAAACGTTCAAATAAATTATTATCATGCCTTTTCTGAATTTAAGGATGTCTTGCATGATAGCTTGGCAATTTTCACTGCAACAGTGGAAACTGTAAAGGATGAAAACACATTTTTGACTGAAGATCCACAAAATCTTCTTACAACGGGCAGAATTGAGAATAGGGTGCCCTGGATCACAGGCGTCAATGCGGAAGAAGGCTTAATTCTTTCAGCTGGTTAGAACTGTAAAAGTTACCCCAATCAGGTCGCCAACTTTGACTTCATTTCATACCAATCTTATACCTTTCCAGGTTTTGTGCAAAACAAGACACTGATGAAAGCTTTAAACAATGACTGGAACGATGTTGCCCCAAAAATTATGTTTTATCAAAGGAATGACGAAGCGTCTCAGAAGATTCGAAAACATTATTTTGGGAAAATAAAGAAAATCACTAAGAAGCATAAGAATAAGCTTACAAACATGATCTCTGACCGAGTATTCTTTCAGCCTGCAAGTGCAAGTGCAAAACTTCAGAGTAAAGTTTCACCCGTGTATTTGTACTATTACCTTCATGCTGGAGACTTTAGTTTAGCTCACGTGGTATGTCTCTTTAGAGGAGAATATCATTACATTATTGAGCTACTTTTAGATTCAATTCGAAAATGGATAAATATTAACATTTATGGACAAAGGCATCATTATTACGGTGGTACGTGATTTGATTCATTATAATGGATGTCGCAGTGTGCCCCGTAAAATTCCAAAAAACATTTTCTGTCTTTCTTTATGAACACAACTTTTAGCATGTCACGGGGATGAACAGTTCCTACAGTTTAACACTCCAATTACTTCTGACATTACACCAAACGATGGAGTCCATTATAGAATGAGCTGTGATTTTGTCAAGCTCTGGGCCGATTTCGCAGCAGATAAGTAATACGAATTATAGCATTTAATGCCGTACCGCTTTCAACTACATAATGTCTATCTAATTTGCTTTTCAGACCTGATCTCAATTTCCGTGGGGTACAATGGACCCCGATAGATCCAAAGGCTCCTCATCTACGTTATATGCTAATCGATATGAGCTACGGTATCGTGGATGAACCCTTTGAAAGAAGAATAGAGTTTTGGAATGAAAATCGTATAATTTAATGTCAATCAATTACAAATTAGTCAATAAATCGATTTTCACCTTCCACATTTCATTGCTGCTTTTTTCCTTTTTAAGTTAAAAATTAATTTGCGTATAACTAAAAAATTGAAACAGCAAAACAACAAAATTGATTATTTATATATATGCAAAGAAAGACATCCCACAATGCATAGTAGCATACTATACATTGGTTAATCAAGCGATTGGATTCTGTCAATGTTTTGCAATTTGCAATTGACACTTGATATACAAAAGAAGATACATAAAGACATTTAAATCTCTTCTTTAACTGTAACTGTAAGAGTATAAGTGGTCGCTCCTCTGTCGTCAGTGGTTTGACCTTGAAGTGACCTCTTTTTCTGTTCAATTCTTTTAAATAAAAAAATATCTTTATGATATGAGTCATGGTCATATTTAAGAAGAAAGAATATTTCAATGATGAATTTGTATGCAACCTAAAACATTTTTGTTTGCGATTATGACTAATCATAACCAACTATTAAAAGGATATAATATCCGATGGAAGAAAAAAGAAACAGAGATGAAATTAAATGAAATATTCTTCAGTCCAGACATGTAGCAAACAGAATACAAAAGTAAGAAGCAGCACAAGATAATGTCAATGAATGAATTAATGATGATGATAATGGCAAGACAAACAACAAACACAAGACGACGCACGAAGACATGCATGTTTATGCGAACGCTGGTTCATGGAGATTCCCACGACGCCAATTTATCCAGGATGAATTTCAAAGACAGGCTATGCAAACACAGAAAGTTTGCAAAAATAATCATCTTAATTGAAGAAAGAAATTTTAAGCAAATATCATGTCATCATGCCATTAAGTTAAGAAAACTCAAGTAAGATATAATTTAGGCATTTTGTCTCTTACGTCATTTATCATAAACCATGAAACTAAAACGCTGCACGTGTAATATGATATGACCAACAACCTTAAATCAGGTCCTCAGAACCTGAAATTGTGAATTATCTTCGGTCTGCCGAGGATTTCAGTGCAGAGCTTAGAACTCGGCGGACAGATGATCAAGTGTAAATATTTTGGATGCTGAGGGCAAAGCAGCTGATTTCATTGACATTTTTCCATGTGATCCGTGTGTACACCTGCTTGGATCGCTGAGCAAGATGATGTCATGTCACTTGCATGAACAAATTGTAAAGTTCATCATTTAACAGGCGCATTTCTATTTCGGTCCCGGAGATGCTTAAACTTTAAAGTGAATTGTGTGTGCATCGAGAAACAAAGCAAAGTTATATCAAGTGTGTCAGTGTTTGCTTATCGCAGACAGTTTGGTACGATAAAGAAGATTGCCTACCATACACGTGTGTAAGCTTGTAAACGCTTTGTCAAGCGATGAGGAAGGTGCTTTTTATGGGATCAAACTGTAATTTCAATTTTTGACATAATTAGAGATATTATATTGATGTGTCAAAGATGACGAAACTCAATAAGTGGACAGCATTCACAAGCCGATAACTTTTAGTTAGACGTACACTACACTTGAATTGAATACGTCTGGATCTTGACTTGAATTGAATATCTGAAGGCTCTCGTGGAAGGTGATGATGATAAAACCGAAATGAAACATGCATGCAACCCATCTAAAACTTCAGGTTTAGTGTATTCATAATTATAAATGGTGTTTGCATTGTCCTTACTGTTCAGTAGCCAGAAGAAGTTCGGAGGTCAGAATAAATTTGTAAAACGCAGATGGGATTGACTTAAAAATGAGCATGAAGATCCAGCGACCAACCTTCAGAACGGATAAAAACAAGTCTTGTGAGGGTTTGTGTGGTTTCCGACATCAAACGATAAAGTGTTCTGTTCAATGACCAGACTGGAAGTTGTAGCGAATTCAAGCTTTAATTGCAAGGATGGAACCGGAGCCAGGAGCTCAGATTCCAGTGCCCGGACAGTTGTCGTTTCTGCAAACAGTTAGCTTTAAAATTGTGGGCTCCCTGGAAAGATTCTTTTACCAGTAAGCTTGTTTGATTATCATTTATTTTTGGATTTCTTGAAGATGATGATATTTTACGTTAATCTTTTTCTCACCTAGCTGGGGTTATAATATTGCTACCCGTCCACTTATTCATATAATAGCGTGCCTGATAATTACAATAGCATGTGGAGTCGGCCTATTCACGTTTACTCAAGAAAACCGTCCAGACAAGTTGTGGATTCCTTGGAACTCTGAGTTTGTAAGGGATACGGATTGGCTCAACAAAAACTTTCCGTCACCATTCAGATTCCATTATGCGATCATAACGGCGGACGATGTACTGCAACCCGAAGTCCTAAATTTGGTATGAAACATAACAACGCTGAAGTTTGTGCCATAATTAAAAGCTTATACGTTTAAGGGATACTTAAACTATCATACCTACTTTGTTTGCAGATGCTGGATATCCATAATAAAGTAAAAGATCTGAAATCACCAAAATACCCATATACTTGGAACGATCTTTGCTTTAGACTTCCAGTCATTAAATTTGACAATGCAGGATCCAGAAGAAGGAAGCGTGAAACATTGAAAAATGGGACTAGCACAGGAAATTCCAATTTCGGGAGCAGTTTTGATGACTTTGATATAACATTTGATGAGTCAGAGGAAAAGGACGACAAACCATTTGATCCAAGTGTCACGTTGCCCATAGACCTCTATTGCAGTATTGTTGACTCACTGGATCAAGAATGCTATGAATCTAACATGTTAGAACTTTGGAGCTACAACGCTTCAGTAATTACAAGTCTCTCTAAGGCAAACATATTGGAAGCCATGAATAACGAGCAAATAAGGTAATTTTAAAAGTAAAAATTGTAACATCGAATTGAGGTAACATTTCTAACCTTTAGTATGCGTGTCTTGTTTTCAAAAAACAGTCCAGTTTTTGGCAGACCCGTAAACTATTCAATTGAGCTGGGTCTAGTTAAACGAAATGAAACAGGTCACATTGTCGGTGCGCAGGCCGTAATGATTCGATGGTTTGCACGTCTCAATAGAACGGCAATGGACAATGGAGATGTGCTTACTGATGAGGGAACTGGACAATCCGTCGACAAATACAACTTTTTATGGGAAAAGGAATTGGCAAATTTTTTTCAGAATTATCAGCCATCTGTTGATGGCGTAACGATTTACTTTAATGTCGCTAGAAGGCAAGTACTCATTTCCTATTCCAACAATGAAATAGTATATTAAATTATAATTAAAGCTCTTTTATATTTTTTGCAGTTTTGCGGACATTAGTGGATCAACAATTTGGAATGATGCTTACAAATTGGCTGCGGGTTTCAGTATTGTGTTCATGTATGTAATCTTCATGCTGGGAAAATTTAATTTAGTTGAGCAGCGGGTGAGTGTTAGCTTAAAATGGTAGTAAAAAATGAAAATTATGTATTAGTGGATGCACGATTTTCCTAATTATTGTAACTTTTACAGCCATGGCTCTCGCTTGCTGGACTCTCTTGTGTGGGTCTTGCAATTGTTTGCTCGTATGGAATATGTTCCGCATTTCGAATAATTTATGGCCCAGTTCATAACATTTTGCCATTTTTACTTATGGGAATTGGAATCGATGATATGTTTGTTATCATGCAAAATTGGAACAATTTAAGTCCTCGGGACAGCAAAAAATCCCTACCTGAGAAACTTGGCTTAACATTGCAGCACGCTGGCGTGTCAATAACGGTGACTTCGCTCACGGATTTCTTTGCTTTTGGTAAGAATAGGAACATTGTAATGTATTAAATTGTAAAGTACTTTATCGGACGATGATTAGCGCAATACTTTTTAATTTGCTCGGCAGCTATCGGTGGAACCACGGTTTTACCTGCACTTCAGTCATTTTGCATTTATGCTGCTCTCGGCATTGTTGCCACATATGTCTTTCAGGCCACGTTTTTCACAGCATGCCTAGCAATTGATCAAAGAAGAATTGAGCAGCGTCGTAACGCTTTCTTCCCGTGCGTGGTTCATCCAGCCTTTTCTCCAAAAACTTGGAAAACAAAGAGCATCGCACAAAACGTTATACAAAAGGTTTACTGCAAATACTTGTTCAATAAATTTACAAAGGTAAAGTTTAACTCTGTTTTACTAATTTACTAATTCAACTATTGTACATTTAGGCGTAGAATTAAAGTTTGACTTGTGATTTTGCTTTGGTAAATTTTAGGCTTTTGTGTTCATTCTCACGTTAGCAATGATGGGCGTAAATATTTGGGGCAATGTGCTACTTCGCCAAGAATTTAATCCAATTTGGTTTCTTCCTCAAGACTCGTATTTGTTCAAGTATTTTGCTGCGCGTGAGCAATATTTCCCAGATAAAGGAGAAGAAGGATTTGTCATGATGCATGAAGTAGATTTGAAATCTAATTTACCAGCTGTGGAACAACTCATGGTTGATTTGGAAAATACATCCTACATCCATGAGCTTGATGCGTGGTACCCGAACTTCAAGAAGTATGTTAATTCAAACTTTGGCAAAGGTATGCATATAAAACTTTATGAACTAATTGCTATTATTACAGAGTAAACTCAAGTAAATGTAGAATCACTTTTTATCCCAAGATATTCCAAATGAAGACTTGACCGAAAAAGAGTTCAGAAAGTACTTGGGTAAATTCTTGTTCAGTCCGTCTGGAGGAAAGTACCAGGCAAGTTTCAAGTTTAAAGGAAACTTGACATGTGGACGCCCATCACCTGTTGCAACTGTACGTGAATTGAATATACTCTTGACAAAATATGTGCTTAGTATTTTCATTGTTTGAAAAATTATCTTGCTTGTGTAGGTTTCCTCTATGAATTTCAAGTTTAACTTGTTCAGTGGACCTGACGAACATATACCAGCTATGAGGAAAATTAAAGGGGCAATCCGAAACGCCAACTTTACACCGGAAAGCAGTCACGGATTCGTGTGGTCTTTTGCTTTTGCGGGATGGGAAACTGATGAAATAATTACGGATGAACTTTACCGAAACATGGGACTAGCTATGATATGCGTCTTTCTTACAACATTAGTATTAATAGCCAACTTTCGTACTTGCATGATGGTTCTTCTCTGTGTGGTGCTAACACTGGTTGACGTTGGAGGATCCATGCACTTCTGGAATCTGACAATTGATACCGTTTCTTGTATTGACTTGGTGTTAGCCATTGGGCTTTGTGTGGATTACGCTGCCCACATAGGTAATGCATACAATTTTAAAATAATTTGTTGCAATGTATTTAAAACCAAATGCATGATTTTTCTTAAAGGGCATGCTTTCATGACCTGTGTGGGAACCCGTGAAGAAAGAGCTCAGAAGGCACTCGTAAACATCGGTGCAGCAGTATTAAATGGTGGCTTTAGCACATTCTTGGCTTTTATTTTGCTGGCCAATTCAAGGTCGCATGTGTTCACAACCTTTTTTAAGGTAAAAATAAATATGGCTCCAAGCGAAATAATAGAACTCCCTTCATAGGAACATTCTAACTTTTGTGTGTTCAATATTTTAGATCTTCTTCCTTGTGGTTGCGTACGGCCTGTATCATGGATTAGTTTTCTTGCCAGTGTTGTTAAGCCTTATTGGTCCAGAACCTTACGCAACGGCAGTAGCGGAAAAACCGGAAAGTAATGCCAATTTGAGTGCTAGCAAGGAAGTGCAGATGCTACTCGTAAAAAATTCTCATCCTACTGAGGGTCGTAAAGAAGACGGACTTTTAAGTAATGAACCCACTGTAAGTATTTTCTTCATGAAATTTAACTTCCGGAAACTGTCTACATACCTAAAGAAAACCTTTGATCTTATTTTACTGTTTAGATGACGGACAATGCTGAAATTGAGAAAGGAAACGCACAGAGAGGGAAAAGTTAATCTTTCCGTCGACACTATGTACATTAGAAATCTCATTAGTTTACTGTATAAGATGGTGCCGAGTAAGACAAAAAGTATTGCCCTCTACATTTTATATAAGTTGATAATCTTAACTCTTATGATATTTTAATTTATGAGTATTCTATTTTTATTTGTTTAAACAGTTTTACCTTTTAACTAGTATTTATTTGGAAAGTTTTAAACATGTCATGTATAGTATTTGTTGTTGAATTTTATGCTCCCCAAAAGATGGTTATATGAAATTACATCAGCTTTACAATTGTAATTTATAGCTTTAAAAGAGCATTTTTATGCAATGGGTGAAAATTTTAATGTAAACGTTAGCTCGCTGAAGTCATTATGTATATAAATCGCAACAAAAGGCTTACATTTTAATTATTTGCAATTTGCTCGCACAGTGTACTGACCAGATTTAAAACTTTGCTAATGAGCACAAATTATGTTTGCTTTACTTAAACAATTTGCTTTATTATTGTAACTGATATAATAACAGCTACTACGGCTGCTGAAATCAAAGAATAAAAGGAAAAGCCATACTGCTCAAGAAAAATTGTCCAAGTTTGATAGGTGATTGGATTCATATGGCTCATGTCATCATGTCTGAGAACATATTCCACCCAGTAGCTTGCCAGATCAACTGGATTCTGTGGCCTGTCACGAAATGCCTCTTGCATGCGACGAACGTTTTTCCTATACCTTAACATTTGCATACAGAATTTATGAATCATTTAAATCATGAAATACTAAAACAACAATAAATGAGTGTGGAAACGATCACTTACTTTGGATCTCTGGTTATGCTTGAAATTGCGTTAATCAAATCTTTATCTGTCAAACCCCTCAGTTCCAAGCGAATTCCAAGTTCTCTTGCTTGCAGTTTATACGATTGATAATCTTGTTCAGCAAATAAAGGTATGGTGATGAGTGGAACACCAAAGTATGTTGCTTCAATGATTCCATTCAACCCACCATGCGTTATGCAGGCGAGTGTTTTTGGGTTAGCTAAAGTTTGCACAAGACAAACATTTAAAACTGAAAAACAACTCAATTTTAGGTCAATGTAAAGTTTACCTAAAACTTCCTTTTGTGGGATCCACTTCTCATAGCGCAAATTTTTTGGAGCATTTTCAGGCTTAGAGCCACTCGCCTTTGCAATAAAATTAATTTTAGGAAAACTTGTAAACGCGTCAAAAAACGTTTGTTCAAGTTCTTTCGGAATATTGGCAAAGTCCACTAAAGACCCAAACGCGAGTAAGATCACGCCTTCCTCGGCTTCGTCGATGAATTGGGAAATATCCTGATGAATGATTATAAAAATTTTAAAAAATCTGTACAAAGGTGATTGCTTTGATCGTTTTATCACATTTCAGACTAGTTTATGTCAAATTGGGGCATTGTGCGAATAACTCACTTCCGGAATTGCTGCGCTCTTCTGACCCCAAATTTGCATTCCACCGATTTGGATAAAATTATCTGGCAGGGAACGTGGCAGCTCTACGGAGTGATGTGTATTGACGAAAATTAGGCTTGCTCGTCTTTCCAATTCGAGAAATGACGGAATGTCACTAGTTTTGAAAAGCTCCTTCATCAACGCTTCAAGTTTGGGATAAAATTCATTTCGGCGGATGTAGGTCCAGTATATTGGCTCAAAATAGTTTTTTATTACATCAACCATGCTCATTGGATATTGGAAGAGTGTGGGTATTGCTGGAACCCAGCTAGACTCTGCTGAAAAGCCATAAATGTGATGAAACCAGGGAAGAACCGATGTAGAATCTGAAACTATTACTTTGGCCTTGTGATAATAGCCGATTATATGCCCACAATCACAGAGAGCCGCATCCAAAATCACCACATCAAACTTTTCTCCATAAAATAGTGCCTCGGTTTCTGGTTTCTTGGGGTCAGTTAAAATGTACTTGCAAACTTCATAGGACCAAGGCCAAATGGATTTCCAGAGAGATGCCTCCTGATTCTGAAGTCGCATTGCTAGTGTGTCACCAAAATATTCAAGATTAATCTGCTCAATTTTTGGTGGATTTATAATTTTTACACGATCGTCTTTCCACGGTTTCTTTGAATGTGCCGAGTAGAAAGTAACTGAATGGTTCCTGTCTGCAAGTCTTATTACCAGTGGCCAAATGGATATATCATGACTGTAGGTGCCACCCGTGAAAAAGAATAATATGTTTGCTGAATTGCCAAAGTGAAAAATGCCACATATTATTAGAAGCCAAATGAAACAAACTTTATGAAACATGGTGAAATGTTCCACTGAATTTTTTACAAACTGGATGTGAAGAGAACACGCGCTTTACTGCAAATGTGGACAAAAGCATCGATAACCACAGCATACCTATCAAACATTTTTTGAAATAATGGACTATGAGAGATCATTTTGGCAAGGTACGTTTGTTTTATTTATCTACAAAACAAAACGATATGATATGAACTATACTCAACGTGCTGTTACGAGTTGGGCTAGATCAAGTACATTATATTACGCAAGTCGATTTTACGATTAATATGACCATCATATCAATAAAATTATGTCACACGTTACACAATATCTGGAAAAAAACAACTTTCAGCATACAAGCATGTATTAGCATGTTTAGTAAAGCGTAATCGTGAATACAAGTACAGCGTGGAAAAAATTGCCTTTCGAGTCAATTAAGACTTAATCACTCCACCTTGAAGCACTAGAAATTACAATGTTTTAACTTTAGCGAAATTTTTGCTGATTTGCTGTGCATATGAAATACGTAATGATGATGACAATTTCAAGTGTTTTAATCGCTGATCCGTTTATTAATACAAGATTAAATCTATTCTAAATTCAAGTGACATTATTTGCATTTCAACAACATACAAAAATATAAAGTACACCGCACCGACAACGACAACGTTTCATATCTCTCCGGGTATGAAGTCAACGGCGTGGTTTTTTGCTAGCAGAACTTTTCTCGGCGTGAGATTGCGATTGGTCAGTCATTCTATCACGTTTCTTCCTGGAACACAATTTGGCTTCAGATTCCCCTGAGAAAGAACAATAACCGGAACAGATATTATTAACACTGCCTGAAGTTTCATGTTCCAAATTATATATAGGTAGGTAATAGTACTACTTTAAGCTATAAGTTATAGTTAAATTAACAAATTAGGTAGGTACTTCGGTATAAAAATAGCACCTGTATTAGAACTTTGAGGAGCATCCTCATCGTCGCTGATTAATTCTATTGTTTCCGCTTCAGCTTTACGTGCCGGCCCAGTAGTGTTAATGTTAATGCGATTCCGCATTAAACTTGACAATCGTCCATTCAGGGTTAAGCGAGATTTTTCTTTGATATGGTATAAAAACGCATCTGAAATCGGAGGTAAGTTGCCGGCAGGTTTGCTAAACGATGAAAAATTATTAGCCGGCTTAGGATTTGCTTCATTGTTGAATTCTAAATCATCATTTTCATGGTCATCAACGCCTAACCTTACGAACGCAGTTACTTGAGGTCTTCTGTCTTTGCCTTTGTCTTTAAGTAATCGTAAAATGGCAGAGCTCTTTGTGACTGGTTTCGAGATTATGTTTTCGCCAACTATCTCGAGGTCAGACGAGCTGTCATCATCGTCATCCAAAATAATGCAGCTTTCATCGGCGTTACAGTCTTCAGTTTCATTTGGCAGCACCATTACGCTTGGTTCATTATCGTCTCCACTTGTAGCTTTAACAGACTTTTTCGAACAGGATGCAGCCTGCCTAGACTTCACTTTTGAGATTGAAGGGCTTCTCAATGAGATTTTCACTTCCCTTGCAGATCCGCCGATAACTTCTGGTTGTGGTACTGGCGTGACTTGTCTTTGAACATTTTTTCTAGAATCACCTTTTATCAGTTTATCCCTTTCCACGGGTTGAAACGACGAAGGTGATGGCGAGTTGCTTGGGACTGAATTTGAAACCTTGTCGGTAGACTTGGTGGAGTGACCATTTGATGTTGCGCTGGAACTCTGATAAAATATTGTAAAACATGCATGCAATAATTTCAGTGATTCTACACAATTTTTAAGATCAAAGACAGCATTCATACCATTCCTTGGAGAAAATGCGTTATTTCTACATTTTTAAAAATTAAGTTTTCAACAAACTTCCTCATTTCATCACTGATGACTCATCAGCATGTCGTAGAACTTTGACTACTTACCGAGTTTTTATTTTTTAGTGCTTCAATTTTCTGACTAAGCTTGGCATTAGGTTGGATGAAAATTTCATCAGGACTGTCGGAACTTTCACCACCACTATCCGAGTCTGAACCAGAGTCTTCATCTGAAACATCTTCATATACATATCTTCTGTGCCACCTATCATATACTCTTCTAACTGGTTGCCTTTCACTTGTGCCGGCGATTTCAGTTGGGACGCTTTCGTTTTCTACTTCAGGTACTTCCGTAATTACTTCCTTGATTCCAATTACAGGGGTTTCGTCATTTTCTAGATATTTCAAACATGAGTATTGTATGTGATTATGAATCCTGAGGTCTCTTTTAATCGTACAGATAGATAAAAATAAAAACACTCCTTACCGTCATCGCTGGACAAATCATATTGATGTCTTTGAATTCTGGACGCATTGATGATACTTTCATTTAAATTTCGCTGTCGATTAGCTACAACCAAAAACAATTTCATTCAAATTTCAAATTCTTGAAACGAAACCTGTCTTAAAACGGAGTATTAAATTCAAGCAAAATTATTTGGCTTGTATACAGTATAATATTTCGGCGCACGTCGGACAACGCCATGTCAAATTTTTCAAATTTCCACAGCGTATGTGGATTCCAGCAGCCGCACAACTTCCGCATCTGATAACTTTCCATCGGTTACTTTTACTATTGTAACAAATAAAAGAAATCATGTACTAACATCTCAATTAACTCATCCATGTGAGTACACTAAGTAAACTAAACTTATAGTATTTATCTCACGTGTCTGATTTTTCGTCTTGATTGTAATCCCGACCAAGTGGACACATACATTCGTCTGCATCACATTTGGAATACACTCGCAAATGATCCTCATACTGATTTGACATCTCCCATAAAGCATCACGATCGGGGCAATAAACCCCAGCTTTTCTCATAGCCACCGAAAAGACATCCTTGTCATTACACAATGGACATTTAAAGAAGTGAACACCACTAGTTAGAGCCATTTTCTAAATAGAAAATAGAATAAATAACAATCATTGATTAGTACCGTCTTTTTAATTTCAATTTTACAGTTAAAAAGTCAATCCTGAGTGTGAGAAACATACCAAAATGCATTCTTTATGAAAAACTTTCTTTTTACAACAAGGTGGCCATAGCGGTTTTTCGTCCACGCGAGACATACAAATGGGACAGTCCCATTCTTCTGGTAAAAGAGGAATGTTAATTGGCTCCTTATGTTGAGCACAATACGACTCGTAATTTCCAATGAATTGGAAACCACAACCATTTTCCAATCCGCATGGATAGTGATAGCTCACTTTGCAGTTTTTCAATGAACATCCAATAGTCGCTCTTGTATGCTTACAGAACTTGCATTTCTGAAAATTTCAGGTCAGTACGCTTAATTGTTTGTTAACTGCTAGAAGAAATATTAACCAAACTACACTTAAATATTATTATTTCAATCAAAGCCTCCACTTACTAATTTGTTTCCCCGATTCAACTCCTTCTTAATATCAACCGGCAAGAATCCCAAAATACCCTGATCGTCCTCTCCATTTTGACTCAGTCCAGCCGAGAATAGCTATTTGACCACATAAAATATAATGTGTATCAAAACCACCACAAAAATTCCCAGCAACATTTTCTTAAAATATTATATCATTCAGTCACATGTCGCATACCATACAAAAGTAATGAATGGTCACACCGTCCAGCTGGTAAAGGGGACCCCATTCTAGCGAGTTTACTTCAGTTCTTTGACAATACTGGCACACCTCCTGCTGGACATTCTCCGTAATTTCAATCACATCCGGATTCATGTCTTTCCTCTTCCAGTCACTCCAAACCCAACTATCTAACGTTCAATCATTAAAATCCCCTTTTAAGCAATGATATCCCCTTTTAAATTGTCATCCTGTCCTAAAAATAAACCATCAATAAGCATATCAAAACCATTACTTGATAACTTTTCAATCATCAGAACTTTAAGAGTGACCATCATAAACTCACCTAAAACTCTTTATTGTACAAAAGTGCACCGGAAAAGACGCACCGGATCCTTCCACCACTCCTTCCAACAGCTACTTTACAGCTGCGATAAGGCCAACTCTGAACTTTAAAAAGGCCACAGATCAAGGCCACCGTGTCGTAATCAACAACCACTAACGCCTAGTTCCAGTATTAAAACACTTGTCAATCGTTAAAAAACAGAACGCTTATCTTTACAACTAAAACTTAATTAAAAACTGTACAAAATCAGCACTCCAACGAGCTTGACCTCAATTCTCAAAACACAAAGAGCTCAATTCTTTCTCTTTTTTTGCTGAAGAAAGACAACCTCGAGTCGACGGCTCAGAGCTCAGCCCGAAAAGAACGGGAGCGCTAAAGAAAATCTCAGCTGATTTAAAGCTCCCTCGTCGTCCCATTCACACTCAATGCCTGTGACGCTGGATTGGTAGGCTAGCTTTGGACTTGCATACGTGTACCTTTTACTGAGCAGTTGAATCGAGTGCTTTGCTGTTTGCTGTGTTTTGACTTTGACAGGACCCAAAGGACATTAGCCCAATGGCCAGAGAAGAAGAAGACAGGTGGTGTGTAAACAAACAATTAAATAGTGTATGAACTGCCTTGTCTTCGCTGCTTTTAATGCGCTGCGGCTTTTGTGCTTTTAACAAAGGACTAAGGAGTTTAAGAACTTAATTGGTTTGGTTTGGGAGTTTTAGAAGTTGAAGGCTTGGAAAAAGCTTAATTGGGGGTTTAATTAACAAGTGGAAGTGGATTTGGAATAGGGTGGAAAGTCGGGAAGGTGACATCAAGGCTTGAGGAACGAGAATGTGTAGTTTGAGGTTTGGTGGTGATTGGAAACTTTAAGGCAGTATGGTGATGGTAGGGCGTGTTTTGGATTGCAATTGATATTGGAGCTATAAAATAGGGGCTGGATTTGGATTGACGATTGGAAAGTTGTGAAAGGATAAAAGGTGAGGTGCAGATCGGTTAAGGCGATTGAGTGGAGTTGGACGTTTAACTAGGTGTACTAAATATTACACTTGGGAAGGTTTTTTAAATGTTGATCTTGTCGTTTTTAGATGTCTTCGTCTAGTCAGCCGCAGTTACGACAGAGGAAGCCGAAGCCAAAGGTTGTGAAGGCAGTACAGGAACTGGATGCGTTTCCCAAGATTCCAGAGACGTGTATTGATAAGACTTCCTATGGCGGTACGGCTTCCATTACTGCTGTTGTGATGATTGTGTGGCTAGTGGTGTTGGAATTTAGTTATTTTCTGGATCCTGGAGTCAAATTTCATTTTAGTCCGGATACTGATCTGGACACCAAGCTTACAATCAATGTTGATATTACCGTTGCAATGCCTTGTTCAAGTAAGTTGGCTAGAATTTAGTTTGAAACTATTTTCACAAAAGCTGGACATCAACATAAAGTATATAAATGAACTTATTGTATTTTGTAGTAATTGGAGCTGACATTGTGGACTCTACTAATCAAAATGTCTTGAAATTTGGAGAACTTGAGGAAGAGTTTACGTACTTTGAACTTTCTTCTAGTCAAAGATCTTACTTTAATGCGAAAGCGAATTTGAATTCGTACTTGAGGGAACAGTGAGTCAAGACATACTTTAAAATTTAAACTGCCCAAGAAGTCTCGATTGCTGTGATAAAATATCATATAGTTTTTGTGTATCTAATGATTGGATTCTTTTGTCCGCAGATATCATTCTCTTCAAGAAGTCTTATGGAAGCATGACTTTATAAATCTATATTCCGAAATGCCGAAGCTGTAAGTGCACATTTCAACATTGAAATTCATATTTATAGATGGAAGCAACGTAAGATTTTTAATCATACAACCTTTTTGTAACATTGCAGAACATCAAAAGAAAAGTTCCAAAGAGGACCAGCAATGTCATGTCGACTTTATGGCTCACTTGAGCTCAACAAAGTTGCAGGAAATTTTCACATCACTGCAGGGAAGACATTGCCTCTTCCCAGAGGTCATGCACATATTGCTGCGTTCATGAGTGATCGTGATTACAACTTTTCCCATAGAATTTACAAATTCTCCTTTGGTGATGGAACCCCAGCAGTAATATCTCCTCTAGAAGGAGATGAAAAAATTGCAAAGTCAAGTATGTGTTTAATTGTAATACTGCTTCTGTTTCATTTGTACATTTTGTATGCTTACAACGAACAGTTACTTAAATCCTCATTCTAAAACTTTCTTTTTTCAGATCACATGCTGTATCAATATTTCATTCAGGTGGTTCCGACAATAGTCAAAACACGGTTTCGAACGTATTTGACTTACCAATATTCAGTACGTGAACTGGGACGAGAGATAAACCATGATAAGGGATCTCATGGAATCTCAGGAATATTCTTTAAATATGACATGAGTGGATTGAAGGTAAATATTTTTTCCAAAATGGATATACCTAGTTTGTTTTACTACATTTGGTACGAATAATATCCAATGTTTTGTCGTACTTGTTAAGGTGGAAGTTGAAGAAGAAATGTACCCACTTTGGATGTTTTTGGTTCGGTTGTGCGCTGTGGTTGGGGGAGTGTATGCGACAGTGGGGATGATATACAACCATTTGTCGTTACTGGGCTGCTCAATGAGAAAATTCAGCTCAGAACGAGAAAAGAAAGATCTTTACTCCGCACCTTCGACCTACAAATCTGGACATAAAAAGTCTGGATCCATTTCTTCAAATATTCTTACTGCAAACAGCCTAGTCCCCCCACCAAGTGCTAACTTTGAAACCCCTGTGGTTCAACTTGTGGGAGAATCTGTAGAAACTAAACCATTGTGTGACTTAGCAAAATCTCAAGATAGTGAGATCAGTGTGAACGGTCTAAGTAATGGTCAGTCAGTGGGAATTGTATCCCAGCTCCCAGACCTACTCGCGTCATCTAGAACTTCAAGTTAACCAGGAATTTCTAGATTAGAGAGTTTAGGTAGGTGATTTCGTTTTTAACCATTTGATTAGTCAGCAGACCAAGTTTTTGTATTTACTTTTTAAACCTGCAAAGTGAGCAAAATTGTAATTCTGAAGACAAGTCAGTTACATTTTTACATTACATTATGTCATCGTTGTACGATTTCGAATAGGGTATTATGTTTTACAGTATGTTTTTTAATTATTGACGGTTGGTGAAGATGTTTTCAAAGCTATGAAAAGGAGCAAATGATCATTGTTTAATAATTATTGCTAGGTTGTATGTGGTCAATTTATTAGAATCGCAGTCGGGCTAACTAAACGACAGATGACCATTATCTTATTTAAATAGCAGCAAAACGCATGTATATTTCACTGTAATTATTACTTATCTATATCTTAGTTGATATTTAATTTATTTATTATAAAAATGTACATTAATAATAATCGTTGTGGTATGAGAACATGAAGAAATTATAGAGTACAGGGAAATGTAAATGAAATTTGTTAGAACTATAACTATTAAGAGTAGCTTCAGCACAATTTTTTGCTTGCTAGAAAAAATAGAAATTATTAGCATGTGATGATAGTTCTATACTTTTGTAATTGTAAACTGCTATAGTTGATAGTATTTGTATAATTTTCGTGTGTGCTAGTGTGCAGTGTTTGACTATGCACATCCATTAACAAGACTACACAAAAGACTTTCACTATTTCGCCTTGCATTTGATGATACAATATTTTTTATCAACTTCATAGTGAAATATAAGTTTCAAAATTACGATCAAAGCAAGCACGAAACAGAAATAGATAGCTTAGCGTAATATATTAGCACATGCATTTTAGAATGTATCAAAAGCACAAGCACTTCAGCACGACCTGCGTCATTCAAATTTAAGTCTGAATTTGCTTTAGAATTTGAAAGCACAAAATAGCTACGAAGGTGAAATGGAATTAAATTGTATTTATATCTGCGTAGCATTAAATAGGATATTGCTGCTATTTGTCAATAGATTAATCTATCGGAGTCGTACGCAATTTTAAATACATGTAGAAATTACATCTTTTGTTTCCGTATTTTGATGCACTTGTCGAAATGTACACGAAAGCAATAATAAAAAATACAGTGTTGAAACAGTTTATTCAAGAAAATAAAAATGCATCTAAAAGATGGCACATAATAAATGTAACATAATTGCATGGGGATTGTCCAAACAATTCCGCTAATCGCATAAAACATTGCATTTTACGAGCATTTTAAATTTCATGCAAAAGTTATAAAAATGGATTAAAGATTTGAGTTTAAAAAACGCATCCGAAAAACGAAATAAATGTGAGCATTTGTACTCACAGAAGCATATCGACTTTACCCCATCCCCGTGAAACAAACCGGATGTTAGACATCCTCCTCTTCTAGACTCAGTTGACCATGTAAAAAGTAGTTTCACGCTATCTACATATTGCAAACTTATACAGAGTTTCTATCATACCAGCATTTGTTTTGCGCTGCTAGCCTAGTTGTATCATTTCTGAGATACCTGTGCGGTATGCAATACAGAATATTTCCCCCGTTGTTCCATGATATGGAAGAACCCAGAACCCAGTATTAAATATCTCAAACTCTAACCTCGAAACGGAACTGGCGAATAAACAAATTGACTGCATACCTATATAGGAACTTAATGAAAAAATCTGTGTTTAAAATGATTTGGGGTAATGTGATATCATCTTTATAAGCTGTATACAAGTAATCGAGATGTGTTAAGTAAAGTAGTGTACCCTTTTGTAGTGCCAATATTAGGATATAATTTCTTTGAAATTTAATTGCATGATCATACCTGAAATCCTTAGCAAGAAAAGAAAAAAATCTATGATACTTCTGTCTATTTTAATCATGAAATGATCTGTTCAAGGGGAATTGTCAGCGCCAGCATGTATTATGTTGTATGTATCGTGGCATCATCATCAAATTGAAAATTGATGAAGCTTTGGTTTTTCTTTCTAAAATAGGTTTCATTGATATATGCTATAACATTAATTGTTTGACGATAAGTTACATTGTGCTATTGATAAAAGATTTAAAAGCGATGATTGCATAACGCGACGATGAAAACACAAAGCACAAGCCATGTGTTGAGAGGAGCGTCAATGCCTAGTTTTTATTTGCTATTATGTAGCCCAAACAGTTTCGTGTGACTTTAATTTTACCACGTTATTCTGTCTGTCTGACTCTATTAGATGAAGCCAAGGATTTCTTCCTTTTGATCTAGATTGGTAAATCTGGGATATATAAATTAGGATGTATGGATGGGAATTTGGACGAAAAAACGAAATGGGAGAAAATGTTTCTTTCATTAGTCTGTCAATAAGATTATATCAACTATTTTCACTGAAACATAAAAATCTAATTTCAGACAGAAATATATTCTTCAGTTTTTAGCATTTTATGAGACTTTTTAAATGTTGACAATTATTGATACGTTGCATCGATCTTTCTGCTACGTATCTATATTACGCGGTACTACCGAGTGATTTTTTCATCGTACACTACTCTAATTTAAGGTCTTTTCAAGAAATGAAGTGATGATGGGAATCAATATGTATGAACTAGTCACGAAATCTATTTTGGAAGGTTTTTTGAAGTCAACCTCACCGTCATCATCACGTAATCACTTCTTCTACGTAAAATGCTCCTCTTGAGTACTACAATGGACACATAGTTTTACACCAGCTTAAACGCAACATATATCATCTTCGTGTATTTTCATCACACTTTTCGTAGTTGAATCATCAGTCATAAACGATTCTAATATTGAGTCATTATGGTTCTGATTTCATAGAGATCAGTCGAAGGGAAGTTGAAGATGAAGAATGGCTTAACTTAAATCAGAAGGCCTTGAAACAAAAGCATGCGTTCACGAATCGCCTGTAATACATAATAGCTTTTCAATAAAGAAGAGGTTAAACTTACAAAAATATGGCTATCAACAACCTGCGACAAAAGAAGTCCCAAGAATATCATGCGTGCTCGAAACTCGTAAATTCATTGGATTGTGAAATTATCATTCATTTATTTCCAATTCTTTATTTACTTCGGCTCTATAATGCTTATATATTAGATATGGAATGGATGATAAATTGTTGATCACTTTTCTTGGAATCTATGAAAGTTTAAGCCCGACCAAACTGTTTATTTTTCGAATGAAAGCGATAAGAAAAATGGCAATATAAATATATGAATAGCTATGGCAGGGTATCCTTTGTACCTGCTTAGATCCTCATTCAGCACCTAGATGGCTGTAATTTATGTTTGTGTAGTATGGAACAAGGTACAGGTTTTTCTTTACTTTTGAACAAAAATTTATTTCTAGAATATGAGATAAATTCTCATCACCATAAAACGGTAAATGGGCTAAGGTGGTTGTACGCTATGTTGTGCACTGTTGTGTGTAACTTGCTAATTACACAAATTGCGATAACGCGATAAAGAAATTGAAAACAACTCATTGCATAATTTTCCCATGTATTCTTACTTTCAAGTAAACCATCTCGTGCCACTACTGTGCCAGGCTTCTTGCCTTACTAACTTGCAAACTCTTAATTGTGTTGTGTGACTGGGATTAGGACTTACGCACATTTATGGCAAGCGTTAAAGGGGTATTCACATATAATTGCATTTTTTAAAGTAAAGTGCATTGCATCGCGATGCGTGTTTTAAACGTTTGATGCTACCATTTTGAAAGATTGATATACAAGCCAAGGTAAAATATGATAGTCAAATGGTTCAGATAAATAAAAATTAATGACTAATTATTTGTTTTAGGAATGTTGGTGCAAAGTCCACTTCTTTATTTATTGAGATACTAAAATAAAACTATTAATTAAAACCATTTATTTTAATCCGTTTGAAATCTCTCATTGTTCACATTCAAATTCAAGAGTCAAGAGTGAAACTTTTTGATGCTGTAGAATACAGAATAGAAGATTGAATTTGATTGGTAACAAAAGCTAGAGAACATTTATTTATTTTGAATTATATACAATCCATTCTATTTTAAATTAAGTCAGCATTTTAAAAATCAATTTTAGTAGACAATCATTTTTTTGGTCAATTACTTTTTCCTCTATTCAAAACTTAATTCCAAACAGTACTTATTGTACCAATACTTGTTTTGTAGCAAAGTTGACATGTAGAACTTTATTTACTTTATATTGTCAATTTTGCTGGGAAGTGTTCAGATTCTGTACTACATATTCTGTACTAAGAACTTTTGGTATATAAATTTGCACAAGTTGCAAATTTCGCTAAAATATGCCACGCTGCATTTTATTGCATTATCATTGTAAACTTTATCAAGTTAGTATAAACATTAGTGCTTTGGAATGTAAATCATTGCTGTAAAATGTTATCCTTTTTATTGCCTGCTGCCGTGCACAGCGAATGACAATAAGCTTGCAAATTATGAAGTGCAATGAAATTATGATAAAAACTCATACAAACACAAGCTCCCTGCTACTGCATTTGTTCTTACTCTCTGAATCTGAAATGTTCTCAGGAACGAATCTTCATTCACCACTGCTACTATAATGGCAATATAAAGCACTGTTTTTCTGTCCTGTGAGTAAACACGTCCGTCTACCTACGCCTAATGCAAAGATTCGAGCTTTTTACTATGTAGTACCACTCGCAAGACCAAAGGGAATGAGAAGGGATGCCAAGCGGTGATTCTGAAGCAGTAGTGCGTCTGCATGCGAGGAGGCAAGATCTATCGCGAGCGTCATTCACAAGCTTGAATCCATATGCGATCCCTCTTGCAACAAAGCAACTTTAGAACAAATCTGCAAATACACCTACACAACTCGGTTTGGTTTTTGTATTTGAACACAAAACCACTTCAATATTGTTTAGCCAACTAATTTTTTTAATATTAAAGGTAGCTCGCTACTGGGTTTGTTGTTTGGCCTGTTTGGTTTTTTGTTTGTTTGAACAGACAACTTTGCTTGTTGTGCGCTTTTACCTAATAACTGGAAGCATAAAAAAGTTTAAATGAACTTTATCTTTTAAAAATTGATGTACATGTTAGATGATTTAGTTAACAGAACGGAAATTCAATTAAGTTGCGCAAAAGTTTAAAGTGCATGTAATCAAGCTGAGAGATACTTTTCCAGCAGTAGTGTGGACAATTTAGAGGAGTCTCAATTCTCCCCATAAAAAGTGTTTCTTTTCGTTGGCTCCACTTTTCCATCAGCCATTTAACACCGGAAGGAAGACAAGGCGAAGGCTATTGCACTCTTGTTCAGAAAAGTCTGCCAACCACATCTAAAGTACCTCTCCGACTATTCCTTTGCACTGAGCAAAAAATCTACACATTTTTGCGCTAAAAAAACTTTGTGCTCCTGTCGAGAGCGTACTTCCTCTTTTCCTCTAAGAGGTGAAATTAAGTGTCTAGAGGTAGAAACCTGCTGGAAGGCGAGAGAAAGATAAATGACAGGATTATTTCAAATTTATATCAGTGAACTTAATTATAATACCTAATTATTATTCTCCTTTCTCCAGGAGTAGTTCACCAGTACAAAAGTATGTATAGTAGTTACCTACCAAAGAGTTTCGTGCACAACAACACAGCACTAGTATAAAAGAAACGAGAAACGTGTGACACGAGGATTTTTTAATTTTGAAGACTTTTTCACATTTATCACGTTTTGCAACTTACTGTGCGTACTCTTATGAATAAGTATTGTTTTTCAATAAGAGATAGTGTCGAGCGGAGAAACAAAGATTTTATTTTCCTGCAACAAAATAACAATCCCGCATGCTGATTACTTCATACTACGCATCGTGTGCGTACTTTTGAATTTTGCATAGTGTCTGCTTCTTCGGTTATTTTGAACCGACTTCTGTTTTCATTGTGAGAAATCTCTTGTTAAAACACACTCAACCACAAAGATTGCATTGTGTGAGCCAATGGTCCTTTACGCATAAAAGATAAGACGAAGAATAAAAAATAATAGGTACTTTTGCATGCACCGGTGTGCTATATTCTGCATTATGTTTTCTTCGTGATTTATCGTCCTCTTTTATCGTTGTCGTGCTCAAAAAAAGATTTCAAAATAAGAGAGCACATAGTATATAGTTTTTACAAGATTGTTCTTCAGTTTTTCGCTTCTTCTATATTTCCCTTTTAAAGAACTCTCATTTACTGTGTATGTGTGTGCGTTTCTTATACAGAAGAATCGCGTCTCTTTTACGTGGTCGACTTTGTTTGATGAACAGAAGAAGAAGCATATAATCACGGTTTTATTTTTGGTGAGCCGGTGAATAATAGACTTGTATGAAAACACATTTTTCTGAGAAGAACACGACTCCGTGTGTTTCTTCAGACGAGTATTTATTATGCGAATCAAGAATCTGTGAAAAAGTAGGAGGCAACACAGTGAAAAACAAATGCAGCGATTCTTTTTGCCTGTGACAGTTGACAACGCACGATTTTTTACATAGCGCGTCTCAATTTAACTTCCATGCATGTCATCAAAAAATCAGGAGAAGGAGTCAAAACGTAATCATCGGTCCTTTTTCTGACTATTACATCGTCAACCGTGCACTATCATCATGATCATTGTCATTCGGCAATGAAAGCAAGATTGGAATAATAATACTCAGTGTGTGGAGTGATGACAGAGATGTGAGTAGGACATGATTTGATTATTACTCACCTTTTCGTGTAGATTTTTTATCTTGGTGGAAACAGCTTGTAGAGTAATCACAAGTGTCACCTCTTTCCTTGTCATCGAATAGTCATGAACTTGGAATCTACATAATTATTGTGAAAATTTCGAGAAAACTTTGAAAAGACAAGAATTTTGCAGAGAAAAAAGTTTTTTTTATCATTCTTGAAAAAAGTTTGTCAAATGTGCCGGTGTGTGTTTAGACAGCTTGCTCTGTAGAGACACAAGGGAAAAAAGTTGTTTGGTGATTTATGACCATTGTAATTTTGTGGAATTACTGCAGGTACGAATATTGCTAATTTGCATAGTATATGCTTGTGTGAAATTCTTTTAGTTGTAGTTAATATTAAATAGCTATTATATTTCATACATAATATTGTTCTTTACAGGTAGAAAAACTTTGGTGTTAGACCATCCGAGAGTAAATTTGGGGAAATGTGAATTCGCGAAAAAAAAGTTGATAGCAAAAAAGAACGGAAGTGCTAGTTGATAACAAATGTACATGAGAAAAAGTTTTGACTTTCGATAGAACTAAAATGCGTACTGCTGTGAAGTAACCGTACTTTTTAAGCGTGAAATATTCAAGTTTTTGTTGGGGAATGACAATTATTTTTTCCGTGACGGTAAGCAGTAATAGCCGATAACGGAAGGAGTTCTGTAGAAGCTACAAAGGGAAAAGAAAGATTTTAATGGAAGAACGGGCAAAAATGAAAAGAAAAGTCAGCATGGAGCCGCGTTACCATTTCCTGACGTTACTTTTACTGGGACTCTACATACAAGGTAAGCATCAATTGCAAATTATTTCAGTTTAATTATAAAAGAAGGCAAAACTATTTTCTGGCGAAACTCCACAAGATATTTCCAGTAATAGTTTGAAATTCCTTTTCTACAAGACGAAGCATCATTTAATGCAATTTTGCAATATGGTGTCAACCCGGTGTTTACTCTTGTGTGCATATTAGTGTAAAGCCGTGTCTATATTCTTGTGTAAACTTCTGCATTTCATTGTTATTGTTATGATTATGGCTCCTATTGTCATTTGCATTTGCACATTTCGCAGACGACTAACAATAAAAGTGAGCTCAGCAAAAATAGTGTATAGCCTAGTATCAAGATCCGGTAATACACTTTCTTACGTACTCCATCTTTCAATAATAAATTGACGCGTGTTATGCACATAGTTTGTTTACCAAACTGAGGTTGTGCCTATAATCATAGGTTGATTCGCAGACTGTTGTAGTAGAAAAGTATGTAATTGTGCTATGTAACACTTCCCAGAGGAAGGGGAAAATGTGAGAAAAAAGGAATAAAAAAAATTTCAGTCTCATTCAGTCGGTCACTCACTATACTGACTATTCTGGTACTTTGCTACTAATATGATCAGTAACAAGGGATGAGTAATATGCGTGTTTCTGCCCTGCATTATATCCTGCTTAGCGTTAAAAAATATGCAATGAGTATACATACTTTTTATAAGACTATGATGAGTTAATATCCGGTAACATGCAAACGTCATATTCTAGCTGAGAATGCTTATGCCATGTATAGTGTGATATATTCCCACCATTACCATTGCTGCTGATTACTGTCGTGTGGTTTTGGCTGAGGTTTATAGAAATTTTGCACGGTACATATGCAGAATGGTTAACCCTTTGGTCGTTTCCATTAATCCTGGTACTCCTCGTACTTGATTCAAACGTAGTAATTTAGGTAGTGCTCATCAACTTCTGCACCACACACCGCGGTAGCTAAAACGTACACATGTGCACGAACAGAATTTATTCTGACAGAATAAGTTGCAAAATTCTTTGCGTTATATTTGTAAGAGTATATAAAACATGTACATTTTAAGGCTCATTTATGAATGAATGTTGGCAACACTCACTGTTAATTGCCGAGAAAATGAAGGAGATATAAAACACAACGGCTAGGTTTTATAATATACGCACATGATGTACAAACAACTCATCATAAAATCCTACAACCGTTTCCTTCAAATGAACCATGTGATGTTCACGACGCTACTTTAAGCATTAAAACTTTCCTTTTTCCGAGGCAGCACACCGGAAATGATCCCATTTAGCTTTCTGATGTTCTTCTGCCGAATAATTTTGCGAAATGAAAAAGAGATTAATTTTCTAATGTGTTTGCAAATCAAATCAAGGATCCTTTTCTATAGCCTTCAGGTAAAATTTTCAATATGAGAGGTTTGCTGACTTTTCCCTTGGTAGAATGGAAAAGTAAATATGTTATGGCATCCTTTTTACTTTCATCTTATGGCTTTGCTGTAATGTGTACGACTAAAGAAAATAGCCTGTATAACATTTTTACAGCGTAATTTCAAAGGTAACATACATCGTTGACCCCATTACTCATTCACTTGTTATTATTGTATTGTTTGGTCCGATGGTCCTAACATCTTTTGAATTACTGCCTGGCCTGATGTTCCTCCAGAAGAAAACACCAGGTACAATTTTATTGTTCCGGCAGTTTTCTTGCCTCTGCTCGTAACTCTGTCCTGCTCAAGTCGTAAGAAGATCCTTGGTCCTTTTTATAGAAGCCAGGTGAGATTTATGTGCGCTGAGGCTGATAGTAGTATTACATAGGAGCCCGAATGTAAGTGCGCGGTAGCAGACTGAAGAAAGCGTATAATATGCAAATCATAAATTATTGCACCTTCTGTGGTATCTTTCACTATTGATAGTAGTGCAGTGAATGGAGTTTTTATAGTAAAAAGGGAAAAAGTGAATGAAAGTAAAGTAGTTTTGCGAGAATGTGGTTTGCTTTGAGTACCATACTCCCAAGACTACCACAATTCGGCAACACACACTGGGCATGATAAAGTTCGCATATGAACTTTGTGGCCTGGCCACTAAACTAAGTTGGTACAAAAGATATAGCACGTGTGGCGACGGCGACGTGCGTGATGTTACGTTTTACCGTTGAAATGTTGTACGAGAGGATGCAGGAAAGAAGTATCAGAGAAAGATAGAACATTCAAACATTTTATACAACTTTACCACTACCTCTCGCTCACACACCTTCCTGCCCCAAAGCATTTACCAATGGATATACGATGATGACCATGGTCATGAATCTTTCGTGATATGTGTATTTCCAACTCCTTCCCAAACAGTTCACGAAAGATTTAAACACATAAAACCAGGTTGTTTGGGAGAACAAAACTCCCACACACGCGGACACCAGGGGCATAGGTTTGCAACCAGGTAGCCACTTCTCATTGTGCACAAGCACATACATGGCAAGAAGGCACTTGATGAATGAAAGCATAAATAAATGAGCAGAAAAACCGGAGAAAGCAACATTCTTGAATTAGAAATTAGAAGTTTGTTTCTCTCAGGAATGGTTTTAGAATGCCCAGATGGCAGTGGTTTTCATACAACAGTGCACAGGAAGTTAAATATTCTGATACGCTTACAAGGCAGTAAAAGTAGCCTTTCTCTAGGTATATTTCCTAAATCCCAGACAGATTTTATTATTAAAGCAACTATTGTATGGGCAATTTGTGAGGATATCTTGTTTTGCCAGTTTTCCCTAATTGGACAGAGGTAGAATTTGCCCTAAATGAAGGAAATTATAGTTTGATCTTTGTATGACCTATAGCTATTAATGGTAAAGCTTACATATGAGAAATATATTTGCACTAATACATTATTAGTACAAACTCCAAAGTATTTCCGTCCAGAGGACTGTACAATAGCAAGTAAGTAATCGAACAAAATTAAAGCCCTTTTCACAACCAATTTACTAATAATAGACTGAAAACATTTCATGATTTCCTTATTCACTTGACTGTAGTACCTAATATCTTTTTTCGCATTTTGTGCTTTTTCTTACGAGTCAATGTATGAAAAATTGTCCTCCCCCAAAATCTGGGTAGTGGAGTTCCTAAATTGAATGTACATAAAGAGCACACTTAGTTGGATAAGCATTGCTCTGTAGTCATTAGTTTTGTTTCATTTATTATCAAGTCAAGCATAGTGAGAAAACGGACATGCATTTCCCATATTAACTTGGTGTTTACACACTGAGGAATGTTATGTTCATGGGATTTGAGTATAAGTATTTGCCATTTTGACAGATAAAAATGAAGATATCTTCCACGGTCTCTTTTTTCTTTCCATTCAAAGGGAGGAATGTGAATGTGTACGTATCTGAAGATATAAATTCTTGTGTACCAGACACCAAGAGAAAGAAAATTTTGAACATAAAAAACTCTTCTTATGTCTCAAGTATCGGGAACCTGACTTCATTTGCTACATAAAACGGTTTACTTCAAGCAATAGGGTTCGGGCTCCCCACACAGGAAAAAAATCTATTATTGCTAAAGGGAGGTAAAAAGCCGTAAAAAATGAGTGGTAGTGATATACCTTTACCTACACCACTAGTATCACTGCATTGCACTACCAGCAAAAAAAAGAAGACAGAAACAACTCTTTTTCCCCTCTTTTCTTCAAAGATTCACTCTTGTTGCAGGAGGGCAATAATAATAAGTATGAGTAAATAAGTTATTATGAGCTTGTGAACTGTAAAAAGGGTGAAATCTGGCAGGCTTGCCAGGTTATTGGTACGTCCGGAGATTTATTATTCGTTGCTTTGTTGGATTATTGCTGCGGAGAGTTAGCCTCAAAGTTTAGTAGCGCCTACAGTACAACTTGCAGCACAAAATTACTACTAGCCAACTTGAGTTTTGTACATCTACCAAATATTTTTCAAAGATAATAAAGAATCTTCGTAGTGAGCTTATTTTTAGGATGTGTTGGATGTTGAATCATGGCTGTTAGAGAGGTACATATTTTTTATGGATGAAGAGTATCCAAGAGAAAAGAATAGATGGTTAACCCGCATCTTTTTTTGAAAAGGGTTTTTGTTATTGTTGTCTGTGGCTTGTTTTTTGCTGAGACTGCTGTTAATACGCGGATAAGTGTAGAGAGGATCATAGAAAAGATATTATTGCTTGCTGGTAAAAAATATAAAAAACTATAATATTATGGTATATAAGGGTTTGCTTATATGATGAGTAGCAGCAGCGTGCCTACAGCTTGTCTAAAGTTGAGAAGATCATAAAAATTTTGTTAGAAAAAAAATCTTCCGTCAAGTTTATGACTCTATTAGAGAAAAAGTCGAGAAGGGTTTTGTGGGCTTCATTACACGAAATCCTGACAAATTATTTGTCTATATTAAATTTTACTTCGCTCTGGTGCTTACGCTTGTAAAGGTACTCGTACCACTGTGCATATCACATGCATGCGCGAAATGCAATAATAATAATAGTTTGTAAAAACACAAGATTCAACTTGGGTGTTAATTTTCGAATGGTGATCCCGTCATGACTCACGATGACCTTCTTAAAAGTGACTCACATAAACATGTTGAATTGAAAAAGAGAGATTCGAACAACAGTCTGCCGCCACACTTGTGTACAGAAAAATCAGTATGTAATTCGTATGTCGTATGTAGCAAATTCCAATGATTTGTTTGTCAACTAAAAATAAGCCCTGTTTTTGTAGAGAGATAAATCACTCTACACACAAACTGGACTAGAAAATTACTTTGTCATCTTCTTCCTAACAAGAAGTCATACACGTCATCACGCTCATCATGTCTATTAAAATATATTTTTCTGGCTTATTCCTGACGATTGTTCATTCAGGTACTCTAGCAGTATTTAATGCTTCCGCCAGCAGATAAGTATGCAATGATAATACTTGGTCCTGCTTGCCTGGCTCCAGAAAGGGACGTGCATAATAATGACAGTTAACAACGCTGCTCACCACCACCATCAACTATGTAGCTTTTCTCATTGTGTGACTGCAAAAGTGGAGAGAGAGAAAAATGAAACATGCACACGAAGTATAAGATAAAACGAGTTTGAAAATGTCACATTCACGCATTTTTTCCTTCTCACTCTGAAGCGGATCCACCCTCTCTGCCTCGTTTAATAATATAGATCCGTCGACGAGGACTTTAGACCAAAAAACACTGAATCATCTCCATTGTTCGTTCCAAATCCAGCCATGCTACCACAATATAATATCTACTTGTGCATTTTTAGTCTCACGAAATACGAATTCCTCGTTTATTTACGTAACACGAGAAATGTTTGTATACTGTGTTATATAGGCTATATATAGGAAATTATGTGTATATTATGCACAGTCCCGATCAACCACAGAGGTGCAAAACACGTTGTATTTTGGTACTTTTCGTGGAAATTTCGGGGAATATTTTTTCTACCAATTATACTCTATTAAAAAACGTATTTAACACGTGGAATTTTCGTGGACATTTTTAGTTTGACTCCGAAAATGATTCAAGTGTTTGATACGTAGAAAACACGTAAATTCCACGTGTTGATTTTAAATTTAAAAAACTCACAGCTGCAAACACGCTGAGTGCCATTGTCATTGAAAGTAGTGGGGCAAGCAGAGATGCCTGGTAATCCAAATCTCCCTGATGTTGTCAGTCTTTATTTTGCCTGTTGACTGACGAGAAAACTGTATTTTCTTGATGAGAGTTGGTAATTAAACTACGAAGTTGTGATTGGCAAAGTGGTGGAATATTAATTAAGAAAAAAGCTGGTAATATTTAACAGATTTCAATTTAGGCTGTTGAAAATGATATTAGGGATTTTGGGTTAATTTTGAAGTGATTTGCAGTTAAGAGTTGAAGTTTGTGAAGTGGAGGAAGCTGGAAGGCTGTACAAGTGCTAGGTTGTGAATTTTTGTGAAAATTGATAAAGAGCGAGGCGCTGAGGAGGTGACAGTGTTTTTGTAGGAGGTGATGGAGGGGATTTGTTGAGGAGGTGGATTGTAAGGTGATTTTGGAGGAGGTGATGGAGGGGATTTGTTGAGGAGGTGGATTGTAAGGTGATTTTGGAGGAGGTGATGGAGGGGATTTGTTGAGGAGGTGAATTGTAAGGTGGTTTTGTAGGAGGTGATGGAGGGGATTTGTTGAGGAGGTGGATTGTAAGGTGATTTTGGAGGAGGTGATGGAGGGGATTTGTTGAGGAGGTGGATTGTAAGGTGATTTTGGAGGAGGTGATGGAGGGGATTTGTTGAGGAGGTGAATTGTAAGGTGGTTTTGTAGGAGGTGATGGAGGGGATTTGTTGAGGAGGTGGATTGTAAGGTGATTTTGGAGGAGGTGATGGAGGGAATTTGTTGAGAAGGCGAATTGTCAGGTGTTTTAAGGAGCTTTTCAGGGTACTTTTTCAAGTGGATGGAATGGCTGCAGCCTCAGGTGCGTTGGAGAAGAATGTAGAATGGTGAAGAGGGGAAGGTGGGAGGGAATGAAGAGGATGACAGTAACAACAGGGATCGCAGTTTGTTAGTTTGAAGGGATGATATTAAAGAACAAGTATGTAAAGTTTTGAGGAGATTGCTAATAAAATTAATTTTATCTGATATATTTATGTACTTGTATTTTTGATATCATTTAAATATTTAGCACCGCATAATTTTTTTCCGTTAAATGGTAGTTGAATATTGGATTCAAATTGGTAGAATTCTCGTGCGGTTGTGTACCAAAATTCCACGTGTTTTACTCGTGTTGTAGACGGACATCGACACCCGAATTCCACTTACTAAGCACCAAAATTCCACGAGTTTTATTCGTGTATGAGGGCTCCAAAAGTGGTGTAGAATTCGTGGAAAACTGGGATTTTGGTTGATCGGGGTATGGATGATTCGTAAAACGTTAAATCCATTCCATTCCGATGACTTTGAGCATTGTTTGAAAATAACGAGTAAGAATGGCTGTGACAGCCAGTGTAAACCTGGTGCAGCGGTAGAGAACAAAAAAGAAAGGGCTGATTTTTTTAACTGCGACAGAAATATGAACGAATTTACATAGATTTCGTTAGAGTAGAAAAGCCATCTCGTTGAAAGATTTAAACTATGCAACACTTGCTCGAATCAAAGTTTGTTCTCTACTTTAAAGAAAGAAAAACATTGACTTGCTTTGATCATCTTCATCAGTGACTCACAATTTCTTTTGCTTTTATCTTGGAAAAAAAGAAAAGAGATGATGAAATGAGATATCAATCTTTTCTTGTCACACTGTCAGGGGGTGTTTATTAGATTCACCACGACTTTTGGTTTTACGGTACATATTCAGTAGAGCATAAAAAGTTTCTGCTAAATGTAGCTTATTTCAGTCATTACACGATGCTGGAACTAGGGAGTGCGACGTTGACAAGATGACTGGTGCCAGAAACATGTATTACACTGTACGAATTTAAAGTTTAAGAGGTAGCACATTTGACTTTGGAGCATGTGTCATGATGACTGCTCTTATTAGTAGATTCCAGAAAAAATGATAGGAAAGTTAATCAAGAATTTCCAAGTTTGGATAAACATTATCACAATCAGTTTTTGTCAACAAATCAATCGACAGATTAATTTAAATGAAAACTTTAGAATATTTCAGGGTGTACAGACCACCATTACTTTACTGACACTATTAAAGGAGAAATGGGGGTATCCAATTGATCAAGCGATTGAGAAAGACATTATTTTTCTTGACCTTATTTGTCGATATGGGTTGCTTGATACATTCACAAAAAATGCGTTGCATTCGTATCATGACCACACGACAAAGGCACCAAGCAAGTGAAATGGATTTCATAATCTAATCATGATCATGATGTGTTTCTGATCATTGTCTGGTTACTACACTCTATTTTCTGGAATGTTAATGTCATGCAGTTACAGTTGTTGAGATTTGAGATATTGATTTTAACCCCTTTTTCAAAGTTCCATTTTGGATTGTCATACACATTTAACCAAGTAGGAAAAGGAGGTGCACAAGAGATGAGACATGATGATAGGAATGAAATCAAATAGGCTATAAGAGGATGCTGAGTGAATGTAAGAATAATGCTGAATTTGTGGATACATTTTTTTCAGTTAAAAACAAGAATAAGGATGTACTGAAGATCATTTTATACGGACTTTCTTTTAAGCATTACGTGCTTTTACCCTTTTTTCCAGTTGAATCTGAAGAGGTATTTTAGTATCCTATCGAAATTCGTATCATCGTTAGATATAACGAATTCAGCAATATTTTATACATTTTTACTATTCGTCTTACGCAGCACTCCCAGTTGTGGTTGGTAGTAGTGTGGCACACTCTAATAGTAATGGCAGGGCTTTTATTCTATTCAGTCACTTGTAATTCCTATGTACTTCTTTAGAGAAAAAAATTCAATTTCCATTTTCACAACCACAAAAGGGAGCAAAATAGCAGGAAGATATTGAAAGCGTAAAGTTGGTGGTGTCAGACGTAAACGCAATGCCATCACTACACCGGTTTTTTGTGTAGGTGTGCCTGGGTATAAGGGTTGACGCACTTTACTTGGCTAAGTGTATTACTGAACTCTGTGAAGTACAAAATAAGTGGAAGAATAAGTGGCTTATTTTTTGGGCTAAATATGTACCTATCAACGTATGTAAAAAGCAAGCAGTCTAAAAATGGTATCTGATACTGGAGAAGCAAGAGAGGAAGTAATATCACAGTCTTAGCATCATTCGATCTCCTCCTCCTCCTCCGTCGTCTTTTGATAACCCTTTTCTTTCTCCTTTTTCAAAGTGCAAAAACATTCACAGAGACACCGAGAAAGAGAAAGAAATTGAGGGAAAAAGGAGTTACACGAAAAAGAGCACAAAAAGTACGGTTTTGACATGGTGTGGGGTAAGCATTTCGTACAGGGACTTGGTTACGTCTGTTGAACTTTTAATACTACACCATTCCATGTATGCTCATTTTTTTCTTTTTTTCTTAAAAAAGAAGCCATTAAAGCGAACCTAGAAAGTCCCCTGACACATGATATTAGATGCAATCTAAACGAGATAGATGGGAAGGGTAGATCTCCCCAAACACAAGTTTACTTACTTCACAAGGCAAGAAAAAACTCTTGAGAAGTGTTTTTGCGTCTTCTTCTTCGTCTGGAACTGGAAGTACAGGAAAAGTGGCTCTTGCATTAATAGGCGGCACGAGCTTTCTGGTTAACCCACACGCAATGCTTTGAAGGAAGTAGTTTGAACTTGAAGAGATATTATGGAATCATGTTGTAGTTGTAATGTAATCACAAGCTTGTATACGACGATACGAATGAGGTTACAACTCTTTTTTTCTTACATATTTTATGGGTATCATCATTTTCTCCGTTTACTAGCAAAAAACAGTTTTGTTGAAAGTTAGAGTATTCATAATATTTGTGTGTGTGTTGGAGGAACGAAATTTGACGTTGCGGTCTTTTTGCAGCTGTACAAGCTTTTTGTACTTTTGCTGTTGTGTAGTTTTACTTTTGCTAACGAGCAGTTTGGTTTTCTGAGCATGGTGGTGGTGGTGGTGGCATGTTAGTAGTAAAGTAATGCCTTGAAAAAACTTGGGAGAAATAAGGCTTGATAGATAGGATGATCATGCACGATAAACACAATAGTACAACATTCATATCACTCATTTCTATTCATAGATGAGATGATGAGGCTGGGTTGCATATAATAAAATCCCATTCTTTGTGAATGCACACACGACATAAGCCAAAGAAGAAAAAACTGCTCACATTTTGATGATCATTTTACTGCAAGGAGGCTCGTTATGATGAGCCGGTGTTATTGCAAGGATCATCTAGAGAGAAATTCCAGATCTCTCCTCAGATTATACTCAAACTTTTTCATGATTCATGAGTTTCATCAAGCAAATCAAACCAGTAACCAACAAAAGTAGCAAATTTTAGGTCTACACGTGAATAATAATATACGTTTCGTGTGCATGTGGTGGCAGCAATTGGCTTGGAACAGAGAGGAAGAAGAAAAACGAGCAGTTCTGTACACCGTGAAAATTACCAAACAAGAACTTGACTTTTTTATGAGATTATACAATAATACGTTATACGTTTATGCTCATTTTTGTAACAAAGTAGATAGAAACTGCTGATGCATTCACATGGCTGGTGTGCACGCTTAGTCATTAAAAGACATCTATATAGTCGTAATACGTAATCTAGCATGCAGAGAGACATGAGCATATTTTCCATTTTTCATTTTATGCTGTCTCTCTTCTCCATTTCACTGGTTTCTACCGCTGTCACAATAATAAAAATCACGTAAACGTATGTTATTGTTATGATTGTGCATAAAACGTACGTAATGAAAGTAGCAGAAACTGATAGTATGATTATGTTGATGTTCATGATGTTTCGCATTTTGATGATTTTGCTGCTTGGTGGATCGGGTTTTATACTGGTACCTATAATGGATGCTCACAATAGTGCAAACTGCTTGAACACTAAATAATATACCTGTATCAAAATATTTTATGTGTTTTGCGTCCCATGGTCTAAGCTGGTTGGGTTGGTAAGCCAAGCCAGACAACTGCAACAACAAAGGAAAAAACAGAAGCACAGCGGAAGCTGTGTTTTGTGAGAGCTCGTAGGAATGAGCAGAGTGTTATTATAAAGTCAGGAACAACTTGGGCTTTACTCACCACATCTCTACAAACTGTTGCAAAATAATATGTCCATCCACTTCCCAAACATCAAATCCTCTTCTTTGTCATTACTCATTAAAGCTATTATTACGGTCATTCTTGCATACAATGCCGAGACGCAGCACATGATATGAGCATTCAATGTTCCGTAAAGTCAGACACGACAGACATGACAAGCATACTGCGCCGGTAAACTTGTTGGCTCCTTTTTTGCAGACGCTATCATGATTATCATCAAATTGTATCTTGCGATTCAAAGATATATTTTTCGAAACAGCATTTCCCTTCACATATTCCAGCCACGATGCAAAAAAGGTGTGCTCTAAAGTCTCGGCTAAATTCATGAAAAAACTACTACACACACAACAGAATAGGTCGCAGTAATTTTTATAGTGCTCATTTTTGTTAATACGACGTGTGTGAGCCTCTTTGGTCTTATATATAAATTACGACGATACAATGATATGATATATATGCTACTTAACAAAGTTAATATAAGTTGTACAAGGACCATCATGTGCATGGTTATCATTTTAGTGTGCTGTGTGTGTGTAGTTTTTTTGGTCAGTTTACATCCTTTTTAGTCACGTACCTAATGCAAAGGTAGAATTAGTGTAGTACGTGCTTTGAAGGTGGCTACTGCATCAAGCACATGTGAAAATGCAAATGCATCAAGAGTCCAACAACTCAACAGCCCGTACTTTAGCTCATTTTTGCTAGGATAATACGTAGTATTACATTGTTTTTGAAGCCACTAATTTATCCAATCTTTCAAATGGCCAACTATGGATTACACTAGCCAGTGGCAATGACCATGGTCTACAATTGAATAAAAAACTGTCAGTTTGCCATATATGCGTAAAAATATATGGTTTGTGCATGAGTAGTGTGCTGGTGAGACTGAGTACGTAGTAATAATAATTCACGATTAAATTATACTTTGAGCTTACAATATTAGGTATTCATGACGTGAGATATTTTGTGAGCCTTATTTCTGTTGAGTGTATCGAGCTCCATGTAATTGTAGTACTACATAGCGTAAATACGTCAACGACACCATTTTTCAATTTTTCTGATTGAAAGCGAACACGGTGAACACGAACTTGGGATAAAAGTGCTTGAAAAGGAGTGCACAAGCAATAATAGCTGCATAATAATGAACAGATAGTTAGATATTGACCTCAAAGTTCAAGCACCGTTGGCTATGCGATCTGCGTGGTCAACATTAAATCATCATTTCCACACGTACAAAGAATACATAGGTAGGTAGATATGTTTGAATTCGAATCAAATGGGAAGTTGTGCTTGGTGTGTGCTAATTAAAAAAAACGTAACTGGAAATAGAATAATGGATTTGCTTTAATCATAAATTGACTTTATGAATTGAATCTAATACAAGAGCAGATTGAACAAACCATGTCGTGGTTCATTTCATGATGCTAATCGACCAGAATCTCCTGATTGAAATGAAAACGAAACGGATATTATTATGTAACATGTAATATATAAAAGCATTGTGGATCTATTCAATTGAAAACTTGTAATAAATTTTTATCTCACTGACATATGTCGGACCAACCATTCCCTCTTTAATTTATGAATGAATGAATAAGAATAGATCTGGGTAGAATCATGAACGAGACGCGGAGAGTAGTAGGAGCTCGATTTTATCAGGAGACATTTAAAATTCCTAAAGACTTATTCTCTGCTGATAGAGTCACAAGAGAAGCCAAAAAGATGTTAAAGCTCAGAAGCTAAATTCCAGATTGATTCGATACGCTATTAGTGAAAAACTCTAGAATGCAATGTGATTCCAAACATGGAAAATGAAAGTGTACCACTACTCAAGCCACGTAGATATTTTGGCTTAGCTGCGTTGCATAACCTGCAAACCTAAGAATAAGAACGGTTTTATGAAAAGATGCATTCCTCCTAATCACATAAAAACCTCATACATTCCCAAATGGGCCATTATTTTTCATTGTTGTCAACTATACACAGTCCCTTTCACAAAAGTAGAAAAAAAGAATCTTTGGGGCTTTTCATGCTTGATCATTAAAATGATGATGATGACGGAAATCATTGTTCAAAATGCTCTTAACAAGTAGGTAAGCATGTAATGTTAAAACGCGCCAGACAAGAAGAAAAATGAGCTGTGCTATACACACTACTAACTCAATGCGCGCATTATCATTATCAAAAGCGTCTGTTTCTGTTGGTTTTATATAATATCCTATTCCTGCAGCAGCGTTTGTGACACCCACTCCTTCATTGTGGTTCATTTGTATGACTATGAGTTTCTGTGTAAAGGTCTCACGTTTCGAAAATGCATCTCTCTCGACTGCTACCACCAAAACACCGCCACCACGACTGTAAAATGAAACCGAGACTCAGTGTGTTGCTCTATCATTGCCAGATACCCTATTGATATTGATTTTGTTACAAACATTGAAAGAAGGAATGTATTATTGCTCGTTAGATTTTAGATACACAAACATTGCCACTGCAATGCTGATATTATTGCTCGTGCTACTGCGGCATTTGTGTGCTTTTCTTATCACATCTCTCTTGTCTTGTCACTTACAAGGGTATAAATGCATGATCTCACAATAATTGTGCGCTTTACAGCTTTGAATGTGTGATCCAAGTACTCATTGCTGCTGCTGCATTACATCCTTTACGAGACTGCTTTTAAGATTCATGTGTTTACTATGACCTTTCAAGGTTCTCAGTTCTGACTTTTAGAACCACTTAAAGGATTCAACCATGCGGAAACACGCATGTTTACTGAATAGCTGAATCAGAGATGAATTAACATCAGCACTCGTACACTATTACAATAAAAATCTCTTTAGTTTAAAATATTTATCTGAATGCTGATTTGGTAATAACGTTATGTGAGATGTTTGCAATGAAATTTAAATCATTTTTGCTTGAAGGATGGGGTCGAGCTCTACCTTGCTCTGGCTGTCAATACATCTTTATCGAGTTATGTTCCCCTGTAGCTCCTCCGTCTTCTTCTAGTGAAGAATGTGAGATGCTTGACGCTAATGTGAACAAATCAATTGAATCGCTTTAGCCTATAATACTGTCATCCGGTGTTTCAGGGATAGACCACCGAATCCCACTAAAGGTATTCCTTTTACCTTTTTCAGAAGGATCTTAAACGAATAAAAAATGTACTCCTGTGATCGAGTGTGGTGCTGGTGATGTGTAGTCTTTTCCTTTCCTTTAAGGATAGCTACACCTTTCAATAACTTTTCTCTCTCCTTTTTATGTCAAACTACTTCGTTGTCGCCTTTGTACACGATTTTTGTCGCTTGACTTGTTCCTTTCTGAACAGCAGCAGCGGAATCCTCTGTGGACGTCTCTTCTGTCAGTAAGTCATTGTACTGGGGTGCCTTTTACTTAAGTGAGTTGTCTGTCTCAATTCCAGGCGCATTTACATCCATAGGGAAGGGGACAGAGAAAACGCGATTATATATAAACGTCTACCTCAGAAAAACTTCACCGCTTCACTGATCTGTGTCGTTTTTGTAGCTTTCATGCAATGAATCCTCCAGAGAAAACTCTTTAGTGGTAACTTTCATTAAAAGGTTACATTCATTATATTTGTATGTATCTAATACAAGAAAAAAATGTGCACTGGCAGTGTGATATACTTGTACGTACGCAAGAATCGGTGACTGTTCACTGTTCACTCTTATAAAAAGTGGGGAACGCTGATATGATTGTAAGCGATAATTGGATTTTTTCTTATTTGAAAAGATTGTCCGTTATTGTTACAGCTCGATTAACTCATTTTTTCCTTGTATAAAAGGAACGCAGTGAGCAAAACGAGATTATAACCTGTGAAAAGTTGAAGAAATGAATCTGTCAACGAGCAGCATTCAGTGTATGAAAAAGTCGCATTTGATTTATTCTATTTTTTAAGTTGGTGAAAATAGGTTGGCATTGACCTTTGCACCCCTAAAAATGATGTGAGACCAAAAGTCGTTTTTATTATTTGTCTTCTTTAGTCAAATCTCATCTTTCTAAAGAGCATGCATACATTAAACAAGTCCCTAGATTTACTTTTTTATGCAACACAAAGAAAACCTAGAATGGAATCTGCGTTGGGGAAAAAAAGTTAATTCCATTGAGACCGTCAGACAGCGCCTTCCATTGAAATTCGGATAATGCCAAAGGAATCATCTTGCATACGAAAAAAGTTGATAACAGTAGAAAACCAAATACCAAAGCATTTTTTTCGTCTGAAGATTCCTATAATCATGTGGCTAGAGAAGGCCCCCACAGATGAAGACATTACTTTTGACAATGATACCTACACGTAAAGTTGTAAGTACAAGTGTAGCAGTACATAAAAACGGTTTTCACATATTTTTTTCCTCCACTTTCCTTTACCACACAGTCAGCTCGAAGAAAAAAAAATGACTAGATCTAGTCATCCTTGTTGCTCCTTCGGGCTATACTTTAGTTTGGTCAGGAAAAAGGTGTATCTACGAAGCAGTGAAAAGAAACTTTGGGGGAAGATTGGATCGTTGTTATTACCTTTTGTTGCGTGATGTCGTTTTTGTCCCATATTCCCCATCGTGCTGAGTATGGGATTCCAGGTACAATAGTATAGGTACAGGGATGAGCACGAACACCTTTGAACAAAAGATCACAATCCTTAAATCCTCAAACACACAAAAGCACAAAATGTTAATGATGATGTCTTCATCTCCCACTTTCCAGAGGTTCAACTTTTTTGGCTACAGTATCATTATCGTTCTTGTATAAATGTGGATACCTTCCTTGATGATGATGATCTTGTTCGAGGTCCTGGTCTTTTTGGCAGGATGAATTCTAAGAAATCGTGTTCCCTCCGAAAAGTTGTGTATGAGCGTAGGCAGTGTACTTATATACCTATCTTTTAATCCTATCACCTCCTCTTGACTGGAAATGGGAAAACATCTTACTCACTCTCTACTTACCTGAAGAGGTTTTATCCTTAATCTTCATTTTGGTAATGGAAATGTTTAGTTGTTCCGTTGATTTTCTAAGCTGACCTGATGTATCGGATTTTCGTGTTTGTGTGTAGAAAAGATCTTTTTTCTTACTCATGGCATTAGGGGATCTAGAGAAACACATTACAATGCAAACTCATTTTTACCTTCTTAACTTTTACGCATGTATCCATTATTCCGTTTTTTGTGATCCCTTCAAATCCAAAGTACCCACACCATCTTTTTAATGGAGAGATTTACCAAATAAGCTGGAAATACTTAAAAGCTGAAAGCGAGCGAGCGTTTTCCAACTTATTTTGAAAAGAAAAACAAACTCACGTCAGATAAATGTAAGGGCAACATGTGGTAAAAATAACGAACCCAAGAGTAGAAACGTTAGGTTTACAAAATGCTTGTTCTTCTTGTGACAAGGGCGTCCTTAAGGGAAGATAGTGTCTAGTAAAAAGGCAGTAAAAAACAAAGTCATCATCCTAGATGACAGGTAAAACAGATACAAAAGCAGAGTTCCTTTAGGGCGTTGCTCCATATTTTGTTCTTGTTTCAATTTTGAAAAGCAATATTCTTAAAACTCATCCATAAACAATGACTGTCAGATCGTAAGCAGGAAAATGAAGTAGTTGTTTTAATGTTTGAAAATGAATCAGCAAACTAAATTAAATTATAACAAAACTAATTGTATAAATTATATAGCAGGTTGGAATGCAATTTTGCAGTTTGCCTGCACGCAATTTTATGAAAGTCTCCCGTATAAAATTATGCACCCTCCCTGTCAATCAAATTTAGGAAGTGAAATTGTATGCAGCCATGATTTTACTCAAATATAGCTTTTATTACTAGTGTTCATTCCATTTGCTTTTATGGGTGTATGAATAAACGCACACCACACATGCATCAAACATTTATCATCATTCTGCATTATTCCTTTCCAAACTCATTACTTTTGATTAAATAAAGAACAATTAGAATGAATAAATAAATAAAAAGTGGTAAAAAACAGTAGCACAGTGGCAGCAACAAAAACAACAATAACAATCTTGGTACACCCAGAGGAAGGGAGAAATGAAATCCAAATAGATTAAATGCAAATGACTAATGACTATACTCTTGAAAATATGTGGACCTACATTGAAGAATCAGAGCGGATATTCAAATTTCTCCGACAATTAACACGATAAAAGCCACTTTTTGTAGCAAGACCAGTTGTTATACAATCATTTGTAGAGCGGCAAGCAAGGCAAGGGGAAAAGCTGATAGCAGGTCTTGTCCGGCTCAACAAGACCAACAGCATGGGAGTCGGAGTCTCTAGGTAAAAAAGTAAACATATCAAATGAGATTGTGGAGTAGGTGAGCAGGGGAGAGCTGGATTCCGTCGTTCTAACCGACACCGGTGATAAAACGCATACCTATATTTGTAAGCAATCATCATTTAAGTTGTTTCTATTATGATGTAATAATAATCCCAGACATGTGTGCATTGACTACCCTCAACGAAGAAAAAGTCGGCCGTAAAAAAAAACTGTGTCTTGTCTGTGTAAGGCTTACAGGAAAAGTGCACACAGGAGAATAATAATGATAACTATAAAAGTAAGTCATCAATATAACAACGTAGAAAATTACTCAATGTCTTAATGCACAAAATGTTTATTACCTGTACTTACAATGCAATATTCTTTCGTTATTATGCTCTATATGGACTTTTTTGGTGAAACACATTTTATCTGGACTTGAAATTGGAAAAGTATAATGCATATTGCTTTGTAGTGCCAAGGCACAACATGAAAAAAAACTGATCATGATAAGGAGATAGCCTGGTTCCAGTTATGTTTACGACGCGTCATGGTACGTTCTACTCATCATATCTACGAAAGTACACCATGTAATGATGATGAGAAGAAGAGAGAATGCAGTATTACTATTATTAACGGAATAGCTCTATTTGCTGGATACATTTTGTACGTTGGTGGTACTTGTAAGGGAGGAAGCTTAAACAATTTCATTAAGGTTCTCAACATGAGAAAGGCTGTATTTAAACTCGGCCAGATTGTTAATGGTTCGACACATGTGTGCATATATAAAACAGTGATGCTAGTTGTTGCTTGTTATGTACTGAAAAGAATAACGTACAAAGATTTTTTATTCTCCTCTCCTGTGGAAAAACTAGTGTGAGGAGATAGAGATGTAGTTTGATTATCTATTTTGGGGGTGGTCCAGTCAGTTATTTGGAGGAACCCTGTAGTTTGCCCAACAGAGAGATTGATAGAGCCCTTCCTTTGCTGTTTCACTTTTTTTCTAGGAGCAGTGTGTGCGGTGTAGTGAGTAGGTAAATTGAACAAAACATGTTATTTGGCATTTTGGAGATGAGTTGGTATTGTAAGAAAAGAATGAAAACGGTGGGCTGGATAGAAATGTTTGCTGCTCTGAATGATGTTATATGTTGTGAAAAGAACTTTTCGTTTTTTTTCCTTATGCCCGTCATCCTGTTACATTTCCTACATGTTGCTGGATGGCATTCTTGGGTTGGTGGTGAATCGACCATACATAGAAGAATTACCGCATATTTTTTCAACTGATTTTTGGCCTATATCACGTAGCAAACGTTAGCATGCGTACTATCTCTGGAGCACATCAATTTCTTTAATTCAATGTTATTATAATTCCGTCAGTCATGTGGCCAGACAGTCGCGGAGCAATGTTATCTGTTTGCATAGGAATTTATCTACAACTACTAGGTGGACTAACCTAGATATTTTCAGAAAGTGAATGGGAGTGTCTAAGTGCATTCTGTAAAAACAGTCATGTATGCAAATGCGTTGATTTACGCATTTCAAAGATAAAATGAAAGCACGTTCGTTCTCTTTGGAGCGCCAGAATGCATATTTAATAGATATAAAAATAGATCTGCACGTTCATCCTTTCTTTGCTCTTCCTTCCTCCACATTTGTGTGCAGAGCTGGTGGGTGTGCTAAGAGACATGAAGACGGGACGAAATGGGAAACCTGACTTTTACCACTTTCTTTCTCCATCTTGATAATAGCCCAGTAGTAGCAGTCTATATAACACTCTATACAGCTTATTGTGTGTGTGAACGGGATGATAACGATAAAAATAATATGAGTGAAAAGTTTTTCACAGACTGAAGGATAAAGGTCATATAAAAGAACATGCAGTAGCTTCTTGTGTTGTATAAAGCAGTCACAAAGATGATGATAAGGTTTCATAAGCTTTTATTCTTTTTGCCAAAATCACAAGCTGCTTGGTAGCTTATTTCTTTCTCTTTTCTTCCGCTATACGCCCCAAGAGTTACGTATCCCATATGTGTGAGCATTTCCCGTATTCGAAAATCTATTACTTTAGTGGCGCACGTATTAAGTAAACTATTCTAGGAAAATCCCGTAACTTACAAAAAAAGTATTCCATCATCTCATATCACATCAAATCACTTAGTTCAACACCTCCTGTTTATGTAGCTAGCAGTTCCACAGGCTTAATATCAGTGTGGTGACTGGAAAAAGTGAAATCTCTTTTTTGAAAATGCTATATATGGTAGTGTGCTTGTTTGCATTATATTACAAAGTTATGTTTACATTACGGAATATCATTCATTCGTACGACTTTTTGGGTCTTTAAACTAGTCTCGGATTTCCTCATGCCCTGCTTTTTGAAGGAAAGGAAATAGAACACGAAGAGAAAAAGGCATCAAAAAGCTTTATGGGAATTAAAAGAACGGAACTGATTTTCTCTCTTCTTCTCATCCTGTCTGCTTCTATCATCATATCATCATCATTGAGATTCTAAGCTCATCATCATCGTCTCTCCCTTCAGCCACTACTATACCGAAGAATGTATGCCTTTGTCGGTTTAATGTATACAGTTTTGGGGCAGAATAAACTATTCCATGTAGTTCAGAGTTCACGTAGTAGTAGACCGTTCGACTTGGTTCAAAGCTACTTTTTCCAGTAATGTAATATGAAGCCAATCAAGTCTCTCCTCTATGTACCACCTTGTCTGTCATTTCCATATTACGTTTTGCAACTTTCGACGGGAGGTGAAAGTGAAAGGCGTGTGAGGATAGACTTCTAAATAGCACAACTTGGTCGATATTGAATAAAAAGTCACGGATCACTTGATCATCATCATCGTTGTAAATGAATGACATGAAAGAAAATAAAGTTTTACCTTTCCAAGTAACCTACGTAGTTAGTATAGAAAGGAGAGGAGCTTGATGGCATTGATAGCACACCTTACTTTTGACCCAACTTGCCATCATGAGTTTTTTGACAATCTACATTCATGTGAGATGTGCTGATTTCAAACATAACATTCAAACATCAGAGGGCCGACTGCTTTGTGAAGTAAATTGCTTCATTTCGTAGACCCAAAAGGACCCTACAACTACAACGAGCATTCTCATCATCACACTTTGCGCCACCATGAAAAATTGAGTGGTTTGGCTGATGTCACGTTACTACATGTGCGAGAGTTCAGCCAAACTGTCAATTACATTTTATAAAGGACATCAACACGGAAAATAAACATACTTGACCACCCACACCTCCAGTCCAGGCAAAAAAAGTGCAGGTGGAGAAACTCAGTGTTGACTGTGAGCTGTCTGCCGTGTGAAGTAAAAACAGAATTTTCTCTTTAACCTCTTCTCGCAAAGAGACTATTGCTATACACACATATTGACTGCACAACCGTATCTGTTTGTACTTTAGGTATCAACACCGAAATTACAAGTCCAGAAAGATTCGCCAATTCACGTATAAATAGGTACATGAATGTGACTGCGCTGCTGAGTGAACAGCGGTTACAAAGCACTGCACATACCCAGACTATTACGTTGCTTTCATACGTGATCTGCTCGTCTTCTCGTCGTCGTTTTCATTACACTTGAAATGATTTCCTGTTTCTACTCATTTGCTACTTTTCTGACGGTGAAAGTAGTGTTTACCCTCCTCTCTGCCGTTATTGTTGTGCCCTCTGCGTATTTTTTCAAGAGCTCCACTGGCCTTGTTTTTTGCCCCTTCAACAAATACATACATCTCCTCTAAATGAATCATCATTCCGGGAAATGAGATTTCACGTATGTCGCTCTGTAGCAAGTTTCAGCAAGGCCTTTCGAGAAAGCGAAAAGAAAAACTACTCCACAAGTATGATGAAGACTACCTACGTAATAATAAGAACAGTCTTTTTGGAGTTTTTAATGGGTCTAGGACGACCCAACTATTTACCGTTTATACAAATAAGTGGAAACCAGCTACTAATGTTGTTATACAATAGCACATACAACAACTTTTTTATGTTCTGCTGGAGGCTCACTTTTTGTTATAAAGGGCGCTACTTTAATTTTCCAGTGAAGCTACCAGGCTTGGTTGAGTTGTCCACATGCATTTTATAGTACGTTTGAAGATCTCTCAAGTGGAAATGTGTGTAGAGTTTGCATTTAGAGTAACGAAAAAGTATTTATTTGATATGTTTGTTCCAACGCTGCTGATGTTGTGTAAGCAGATTGAAATTTCACAAACTGGAAAAAGTTGTTGTTGCAACGCAAAACTTCAAGAGGGGCAGAGCGGGTTTTGCCTAACTTGCTTCTCTTTCTGAGGAAATGGTCGGACCTCATCCTTACTCTTATATGATGACTTGGAGATGGTTGCTTTCATAATGGTTCGCCTACAAGCAGAATATTACATACATTGCGAAACTTGTAGCGTAGCCAAATGCCGCTGTCAATGGCGGTGTTTGCTAGTGCTTTCTGTATCTGAGTAGTAGTAAAGTACCTACTACTTTCACCAGTGCTGCTTTCTCAACTTCATTCATATACCCAAACAATGTAAGCATTTTGCATTCACGAAAGACACACATTATTGTCTGTTCTTCAATGCTTGGGCCTTGTACCAAAACTGCTAGCGTTTTAGGCATATATTTGCCTGATGGCACTCTTACTTGCTTCTTGTTTTGAACTAAAGTCCTTCCGTAAAGCTTTTAGTAATCATAGATGCATTAAATGTGTTCGGTGAAATCGGCAGGCGGGTAAAGAGAAAACTGATTTTCTTCCAAAGCACCGAAAGCAAAAACGTACTAAATGTATTGAGGTTTCTGGTACAAGCTCTATGAAAACACTATTTCATAGCATGCTACTACTACGTTTATATAAGTTTGTCTTTTCTTGGTTGGCACCAAAACTCTTTGTGAATAATTGCATTAAATTTGAGATTGAATTGGATTTGTACTTTGCAAAAGTATATGGAGGAACGCTTAGAAAGGCATTAGATCGGCGTTCTCTTTCCATCTTCTCTTGGAAGTTGGTGTGTGTGTGTGTCATCAACCTGCTGGCAGTTTCGTAAAATGAAGTAAAAGAGTCTGCTGAAGGATGTAATTGGAATATCCCGAAAGGGAAAAGGAGGATTTCGGAGGAAATTGTTATTAGTATTTTAGATGGGCTATTACGGTAGTTTCTGTATGCTCAGAGCCACGAATATGTGTGCTCAACATGCACTAGTACATTAGTCTCTTCTCCAGCTACCTACCTGAACGAAAGATAAATACTTGAACGAAGAACAACGGAAAGAGGCAGAAAAGTATACATAGTGCGCTAGTACAATGTTTCTTTTTCTGTGTAATTCTCAACACCTGGTCTTAAAAGATCTGTCCAGAAGAAAAAGGTAACGAGAATCCCGTTCTTAGCAATTTGTAGGTTACAGAGTCAGTCGTATTTTTATATAAACGAGGGAACAGAGCATGATGAGACCATGTTACTGGAACACATTTAGTAAGCCACTTTCTTCAAAAGCAAATAAGCTGTTAAGCCTTGCAGTAATGTCGCTCGGTGGTGGATATAGGAAAGGACTGGATGGAAAAGGAAAAGTACGCAACATCATTTGTTATCCCATTACTCCAACAAAATGACTTGATAGACACAACAAGGCAAGCTGTATCTTCTGTGATAAGTTTACATAACATCCTGTGTGCCTGCCCTTCGTGCCCCAAACTCATTTATTTAATGATTACTGCTGCTGCTACTACTTCAGAACTACTCCCACTCGACTCCCACTATGATCACATCCCATCATTGTCCAGTCTCACGTCCTGAAGCCTTATGTTCATGTCATGTCATGTCCCTTTCGCCTGAAGTGTGCAGATATACATTTGTACTATGTACAACAAATCCCAGAATTACTGTTCTTTTAACTTTACTTTAGTATCTGCAGTATATGCAGTGTGTGCTCTTTTAATTTTAATTGCGCTCAAAGATTAGTATCTCACTGCGGTAGTCTCCTGAATCCAACTGTGATACCAGTTTATAGAATCTCGTTTCTCGCTTATGAATTTTAGTAGTACACACATACAAACAATGCAGCTTTAACAATGCTATATAATACAAAAGCATGTTGCACATAACAAGCTCACTAATTTTATAAGTGGGGCTTTGCAGCTGTCCTTTACTCGTTCACAATCCCAGTAAAACGCTACAAAACCCATTTTTGACAATTATTCATTGTTTTTGCTCCGTGATACGAACAAAATCTGCTCACACACATGGATGACTACAGAATATGTTGTACCTAACATAAATTCCAAGAAGAAAGAAGTCGCATCATCCTAAAAATAATAACGTTTGTTTCCATTGTCAGCTCGTTGGAAAAATTCATGTTGTGCATTTTGTACTCGAAAAAATTCGGGACAAAAGAGATGTTTCCGTGTGATATGCAGATTAAACTAAATTACTCAGCAAAAATTCCAGGGAAAGAATACACGTAGGCGGCGGCTTTTATTGTGACATCAAATTGGCATTTTGGTAGCTGTTGTACTTGTGACTTGTCTCTACAATCTCTCTTGAGACTCCACTCAGTGATGGCTAGATTGCATCTTCTCTCTGAATAGGATTTTTAAGAGAATCCAGGTTTCTGGGAAAACCAGGGGAAGCAGATGTGAATCTAGGTTAGGATTGGACTTTGAAAGTTAAAATGGTTTCTCTTTCAAACTGAATGGGAATATTTGCATCAAATGTCCGTTAAGAACAGAGAATCCTTTATATCTTTTTTTTCTGACTTGTTTCACGGTTTTATACTGTAGTAGGTACACCAACAGCTAGTAGTACATGTGGGCATTTTAAAAGGAAAAGTCTGCGGAAGTTAGATATTGTCATTGGTTGTGGTAAGATGATAATAATAATATTATAACAATAGGTGACTCTTACATTTCTTAGGCCTAACTAGTATCTGCAAAATGATGACTGATTAAAAAGTTGATGGCTGCATGGAAGGATATCAGATTCTGATAAAATAAGCATGTGTGCATTTTATTTATTCGAATGACAATTGCCCAATTGACGACGACGTCGAGACAAAAGATTAAACTGATGGAATCAGATAGGCGATGAATTTACAAATGACTTCATCATCTCCAAAGGGAACACACATATTGATAACTCCAGCCGAGCCCTCTTATAATTTTATGATCTTTACGTCTTACATGAAGATGGTCATAATCAGCGTTAGCATAACGAATTGTATTAGCCCAACCACGTATCCTCTTATCAATCTCTGTAAGAGTATCCCCTCATTTTTCCTTAGTCAGCATGATCAAGACGAGATCTAGTGTCTAGAGAGATAGACAAAATATAAAACACCAAAACGTTAGTGTTGATACAATCGCATATTTTGTAAATTTTAGGCATGATAAGAGCAAAAATTCTTATGACTAAAAGTTTGTGAAGACAAGAAGTAGTTGGGATATAGATTGGAGTAGAGTACATTTGGTCATCAAAAGTCATTGGAATTTGAATGACGATTCAAAAAACGATGTCTGATTGCTTTTATTTTTTATGTGTATAATTTGCTATTAAAACTGTACTCCGCCAACAATAATAGGAACGCTGAACGTAAAACATTATCTTTGAACTTTTAATAGCAGAAAAACTCATAAGGAAATCACCACGTAATGAAACGGGAATGTGGCAAGTTGTATATTTTGAAAAACTCTACATATCATTGCGTAGGCATTTTATTAGGGTATTTCATCCATGTTGTATCTCTCTTTCAACTTTTTTGGAGACAATAGCACATAATCAACTTTGACATCGCCAGTGGTATTGTCCTGTCAGTGTGATTCTTCTTCAGATGGCACATATTTACCACATCACAACAAGTGATATCGTCATCATTATTATCACCATCATCAGTATCAGCCTTGACAAAAGATTTTCCTAGTCATTGGCACAAGCATCGGTATCATTGTCATTGTCCTGCGGGAATGAGATTATGGACTGACTCTTTTGGATTTCCTCTCAGCAGATATTCCGCTGCACCAAGACTTTTCTAAAGCGTTTAGCAGTGTGTACCTTATTACCTTACCTTTCGTAAACCAGCATCATAAAACCCAACAAAAGCTTATTGGCTTTATAATAAGCTCTAACACGAGCCAAGAAAAGGATATATGATGCTCCAAGTGCTAAACATGTATATTTTTATCTCTCTTCTAGTGATACCTATACTGTACCTATACATGCATTGTTATGGTGTATTCGAACAAAACCAAGAGTCGAGTCAAAGAAGATGATTCAGATATGAGAAAATACTTGGTTTAGGTTTCGGTCATGGGCCATCATTCTCTTTCCTCTTTATTATCATCTTAGCTGTAGTTACGATTTTAATCAGAGGTTTTCTTTCTTAGTCATTGAGCTGGTGTATGAAAAATAATAAAGTTCTCAGGAAATTTTAAACTGTGCGTGTCAGGTATTCTTTTTTGAATTCTTGAATGATGTCAAAAAGTTCGTCGGCGGAGAAGAATATTAGTACGTTATTGGGAAGTTTGCGCTGACTCATTTCAACAGTTTGGATGAGTTTGCGTTTTCTTGCCAAAAGTTTTCTATAATTCAAAGTTTCCCAGGATTGGAAGCGTCACTAGAAAGCAATGTCTGTCTTTTATTTACCAAACCTATTTTTCTGCCTGGGAAATTTTATCAGCGCGATCTTCAAGAATATAAATGAAATGTTGATACCCGTACGTTTATATCCCGTAAGAAAACACTGTTGTTGGGTAGGATATTATGAAATGTCTTGACAGAGTAAAAGACTTGATCAAAGAAATCACCATAAACTCAACTCTCGTATTTGACGGATTCTAATATAAATTTTATAAAATTCAGGATTTTTTGAAATGTCTGTCAAAATTAGAGTGTTGTTTGAATTGGCTCGAGGTTATCATGGTAGATAGCAAACTCAAGGGGGTACTTTGTCAAAATCAGAAACGCGGAAATGATCCTCTACTAAAACAACGGAAGTCTTGATGTTTTGCAAGTGCATCATTTGCCATTTTGACATAACACATGCCTACGTAGTATTTCCGTGCTGGGAAACCAGACTCACGTCGCAGGATAAAAATTGATGTTTCAGAATTGGGAAAGACAGAAAAGTATGTGGAAACGTACCTATAAGGTATATCTATCTAGTTTATAAATATCCTAAGAAAAGAACTAAGTATTATAGCTTGCCGAAATTAATGAATGACAAGTACAGACAGCAAGCTTATTAGAGATAGCGGTGATGCTTTTGGTATCCTATGTTATTAGCTCAATAGTACAATCACGCTCTATTATTATTGCGGTATAAAATGTAGACTGTGGTTTTATCTTGGTGTATATGAAATTCGGGCAGTAGGGTGTGTATAGGTAATCCAACATATAAAAATAGTAATAAAAGGTACTTGACACATGTTACACAGATAAAAGACAACTTTGGAGAGAAGAAGGGTTTTCAGTTGATAAATCTTGATATCTCACTTATCTCTTAACCTCACCTGTAAATTGGATTGCTTGTTGGGAGAACGAAGAAAACCACTGGAGAGGATTTGAAGGGTGCCTTAATGAAGATACAACAGAGTAGTGACACGCAGTATTTCAGTAATGAAAGGAATGACAGGGTACAAAAAAATTATTTTGGTATTTAGTGCCTTTAGGACTTGAATATCTTTTGATATGTGAAGTTATATCCAATCTTGATTTTGATGAAACTCATCTACTTGATACTTTACCCACTTGCATGAAACCATGAAAATTAGGTATCCTTCTCAGCGAGCAAGATTGATTTCAAGGAAGAAAAGGATTTTATTCTTCTATCATCTATACATGTGTATAGATATATTTACAGAAACAAAATTTCGAGAACAAGTAAAAAGAATCAATATTCTATCCTCAATCTCGCTAGCGTATATTGTAGCCTAAATATAATACATTATGTACTTGTTACTTTACTTTTTATATCGTCGTCAACAGAAAAAAGAAACATGATACTTTTTTGTCTGCGCTCAGTGATCATATTGTGCCGGTCGAAGATGATGATTCAGAAATTGTGGAGCCAGGCCAATGATTATCTTATTATGTCCGTGTAAGAAAAGAAACTGTAAGGCTGATTATATGTGAGAATGAGGAATCTTGAGGATTTGTGAGCGTTGTACGTGTGTACTGAGTGGCGCTCCATCCATGACGTGCAACTTCACGTATTACAACCTAATCGTAAATAGAATTCCTATTGACTTCCCTTCAGCTGGAAGGAATTGTGTATAGAGAAACGAAAAGGCACCCTATTGAAATTGAAAAAGAAAAAAAAGGATACAAGGAATAACATTTTCTTGGGTAGGATGACTTTGTAAAGCTTCAGTCAATTGAGTTGTTATTGTCATCAACATCATCTTATTTCGACAAAAAGGGGAAAAGTTTTTGAAAGGATACATTATAGTTTACGGATACATGCATCAAAATGTGAGTAATCGAGTGAACAATATTGATGTGCTGCTGTCGATTACTTTTTAATAGCAATAAAAGGTGTTTTAAACATCTATTATGCAAAATGGCAGAATGAAAGCTGAAATGGATCTAATAACCCCCAAGCTATATAATTTATATTCTTACCTGGACAATGCATACAATATCAGTATAATCGAATGATTTGGCAGGTATTGCAAGCTTAAATTACAAATGGACATTCTGGCTAACAACGTGAATTATCGTCTTGATTATTATCATAAGATGGATTCTAATTCCACGAATTTTCTCCAGTTGATAAAAAGTCTCACGAGATCAAATGAATATTGTGATTGCAACTTTTGGTCATTATTACTGAAAACGGAAGTACCAACTTAAAAGTTCCAACAACAAAGTACTAACTTGGTCCAAAGTCCAAAAGGGTGGGCTGCGGACGAGATTCTGATGTGATGACGTTTCTATGTTTTCTAGCAGACACAACTTTGGTCATAACACTAGTGTATAACTATGATTTCCTAACAAGATGGTGCTACAAGAAAAGTAATGTCATTGAAAATGCCTAAACTTTTTTACACTTTTGCTGTTTTATCCACGTTTCCTCTCCAGGCAAGGTTTCGGGTACAAGCTGTGAGGTTGTTATTCCCAAGCTGTTAGTTTTAATATGCATTCATGTGTGATGTGAAATGACACTCACATATCTCACATGTTGTTCCATTTAGTTGGACTGTCTTTTCTTCTCTGTTTTCGTGATTTCATTAAAACCTTAGAACATTAAGCAGGCAAAATAACGACATTTGAGTTCAAAAGTTGTCAAGAATCTTTTATAGTTATTACAAAGGATGCGCATTATTTTTAGATTTTGCAAGCACAATAAGATCCTGCTGAAATAAAATTCGTTACGAGTGACTAGTAAAAATCAGAATTTTTTTTAAAAAGTAGTTGCTCTCCCTATAGGATCTTGTTGTGCTACATAATCATGTGCCATGCCATTTCTTAATGAAAAAAGAAAAGTAAAATAAATTGATCACAAGAAGAAGGAACTTTAACATCCAAAAATTTACATGTCATTTTAGGTTCAAAATTTTTATATTTATATGACAAATACATTGGTGGAAATGAAAATGAAGCTAAAAAATTGTAGCTTTAAGTTTTTAGAAGGTGATTACAGGGTATAATTAAAAATGTGGAACTAGGGCCCGATGTAGCTTGTACCTAAATTGTAGATTTAAGCTAAATCCCACTCCCACATATCATTTCACTATTTAGCAATAATGAAAAATTGATCCCTGCCCTGGTACACTGCACAACAATACAATAAAACGTTATGGTAGTACATAGTTATAATGTTCTACACTAAAGGCCTTATTATGGGATTTTTGTGGCTTCATTCCCAAATGTAACACCGGAATCATTTAGGATATGCTTTTCCAAATCGAATCATACATCAAACATGGTTTTTTATCGTATAGTTTTGTTACAATAGGCATTTTAGTAACGTCCTTAACGTGTTTTTTCTGTATTCATCAAAGAGTTTTCTAAACACGTTTTCTTTTTCCTTGCAAATCCTCAAGAATATTTCCTAGTTTAGATTGAAATAGCGATTAACTTACATGGATAAATTAGTGTTAAAATTAAAAAATTTGTTCCATCACTTGATGTGATCTTGAAAATGAATTTATTTATATTATATAGCAATCAGTTTCGGTGCAAATTTAATCAGGATTTTTCAATATTTGTAGCATTATAAAATAACCAGAAAGAAATGGGCTAGTATAGAATGGTTGGGTACAAAAGAAAAGCATTTTTACAAAAAAAAACGATCTGCAAAGCTTGTTTATAGTCTTTTTAACTTTTTAAAAGTCGTAAACACCAAGATAGAAAAGACACAATTGAATGTATTCAATTGTTACAGTAGGTCTGCAATTTGAAATTTTGAAGACATTTTTGTCGGATTTAAAATCACTGAAGCTTACATGATCTTTTAAAGTAAACCATCTAAAGTATGCCACAAAAGATGTCTTGTTTGCACTTTGGCAGTTCGGGCAGATTACATTCTCTTAGTGTTTTAATTACCTTCAATATACTGAGGTAGGTGCATGTTTGAAATAATCGGTTCTTTCCTGACTTCTTCAGATAATATATTTCCATATATTTTGCATTGCAAATATAGACCAAAGGAACTTTGGCTCTCATTCTTATTTTATCACTCAAAAGTTTTAATAATCTACTTTTCATTAACGCCTGCATGCGTCTTATCATCATTCCAGTGCTCTAGTTGCAAACTTTGTCCTCACTTAATCTAAACCATACCATACCAGTAGTATGATACCACTAACCAAGAAGTCAGTGTCTGTCCGTACGTACGTGTTATTAAAGTTCTCCAACTTTTTCCGCTTTAACAAATCCTCGCGTTTGCCTTATTCTAAAAAATCACAGTCTACAGTCCCTGGGGTGAGGTAATACGTAGCCAAACTTGCATAGCAGATAGCATTATAGTATGCAACCAAGAAAATTGCAAAAAAAATCTTTTATCTTGAAAGAGAACAAAAAGTTTGCATAGGTGAGGACGTGATCTAGCATAAATATCAAATATAGGTTTGCAATCCAACCAACCTTATTTCATACTTTGGGTTGGCAGACAACAAAAACGATCGCGGATTTTGCTGATACAGCTTGTATCATGCGATTTCCAGTCCAACAAGTTGCTAGAAAGTAGAGTAAAAAAGCGAAAATGTTTGTGTTCTCGTCTTGCTTCCTTGAAAGCATAGAGTGAGGTTTCCCAAGAGAGCTGCAGTGAACTGCATCAAGATGATGTCTCAGCTTACTATACACGAAGTACATCTCACCTGGATTTTCCATCTATAGTGAATATAAGAAGCTAGTACTTCAGAAAACTGGCTGTGTGTTGACACACTTTTTCTGAAAAGCATTCTAGCAGAAGACCTACTCTCAGCTTTAAGCCTAGTACAGACTAGCTCAGCAGAGAGTAAGCCTGCTTTCTTAATGTCCTTGCTGGACGAGGATGAGGAAACCAACGCACGTACTACGGGAAAAAACCAAAAGAATTCTTACATGCTGTAACAAGTAATCTAAGTAATTTCCAAGAGCTTTTCCCCTGCGTATTTACTTCATTCCTAAGACGTGTACGTACGGGGTGAAGGTATTTTTCTGTCTGCGTAAAAAACTATAAAAATAAAACGACTTTGTCAAAGAACGAAGAGTAAAGGTATGTTTTGTTTGGGTGTTGTTTCGTTCCTTTTTGGCTTTAAAGAATAATGTTATTTTTACGAAGCTGTCGTGTTTTCATTCACTATCAACGGCAATAAGCGTAAAAGCTAAGTAGCTTGCGTATGTACTCATAGTACTCTCTCAGGTAATGCGTGTAAACTTTCCTCTCTTGTGTGTGTAAATATAAGCATTTGAAGATGTTGTACAAGTAGTTTGAAGGATTGGACTGAGATCCGTGGAGATGAGACGATGCACTTTTGGCTAACCCTACCTTAATTCAAATGTTTGTTTGTACACAACAACACAACGAACACAAGTGAGTTTATAAAAAGATGAGATTGTGATGATGATGTTATGGTGCTGACGCTGCTGATGAATATCATCATCATGATGATTATGGGAAAGACGAAAATAAGAGATGAAAATGAAGGAGAGAGAACCCCCACGATGCGGCACGATGCCCACCAAAGACGATGGACTTCCCACGTGGAAACGTTTGTCTTTCTTGATCGTAGCGTATACCTTTTGATTCCTTATGTTCATGGTGTTTACTTGTTCGCTTCTCCAGTCAACCAGCCAGAGGAGAAAACACCCCAGCTCAATAAGATAAAAACGACATGCATACCTGGTTGGTGTAAAAGGTGTGTTTGCACTAACGCGCATAGAAAACACGCATAAAATCTCCGGTATTGTGTGTATTCTGTTTGTAGAAAAAGGACAGACGAAAGCGAGACTGACAATAGTGGAAAGGCAGAAGCTGACTTCTTCTGGTCCAGTGAATTCAAATTGAAAATTGTTATTGCATTGTGTACGTACTATGTTATTATTACGGCCATTATACACCTTTCCCATTTCTTGGAGCTTGGAGGCAGCAAAAAGAAAGATTACATGCTTATTTCTTTTGCTGTTTTTTCATAGTAATCATATAGCAGCTTTTATAAATTCGCTGGAAGGGATAGAATAAGCAACGGTCTTGACACAATTTACGTGATTCCAGGATTTGACTCCTTCATTTCATTGCGGAATAGCATGTTTCATAGGGAATATGATATACCGTGTATCCGTTTGCTGACTCAGTGAAATATATTCAGTATTCTCCATAATTTTTGCTAAAAGTTATTTCAACAACAATTTTAAATTGAAAGAAATACAGCTTGATTTGGTAACATGCGTCCAATTCATTTTCAACTCTGCTGACCTTACAGAAATTCCTTGAAATGGAAATTATTTCTCGTCATGATTCATGACGTTGTTGTTTTCAAATAAATGTATGTGCACATGAATAGCCACATAATGTTATTAGTTATTAGATAGTACAGGCATTTTATACCCATATTATTGTTTCCCTACACTCAATTTGTACACCAAGAATTAATGGTAAGCTTAGCTGGATGAATATGAATTTCATATTAATAAATCAGGTTTCTTGCTGGAGCGAGACCAATATTAATTACTCTTCTCGGTTCCTCCAGCAGCAGCATATAAGAAACTTTTGGTTAAGGAGAGCTACAAGATATTAATGTGATCATACTATCGAGCTTGACAACTATGAAGTTTAGTGCTCCATTATTGTACATATGCAGTATCAAATCTATCATGGCATTCACGTTGTCTTGCCTGTAATATGAAATACATATCTACATTTTATACTGATTTGACTTGGCTCTCCGGAGATTATATGTCCATACGTGTTCTTAAACTTGTTTAAAACTCCGGATCTTGTACTTACACTCACGAGTTTACAAGGGAGCAAATTGGTTTTCAAGGAATATCCCAACAATGTTGATTATTGTTCGCCGTTGTTGTAACTTCTACTTTCCCTTTTCTCCTGATGCAGCAGAAGAGACGCAAGGAAATAATATCCGTGTGTGTGGTATACACTAATTAGCCAGTTTTCTTTATAATTTTCAATTTACTCCCCGTTCTTACAAGAACTCCCTCCCTACCATCAGCTTCCTTGTTGTGGGGCCCCGTCCTTGGAATACTAAAAACAATGCAATGCACTGCACGTTTCCACTTCATCGCACCACTACCATTTTCTCTCTGGAGAATAAGAGCAAGCAGAGAGCTCACACACGGAGCCAGCACCCCATAATTCTAACAAGTCAAATTTATCTTACCATAATACAATAATTACTTCATTTTCTTCCTCAACCAGTGCAACCGATTGGCCGGTGCATGATTAAAAGAGACGTGGTGGTGCGTTTTCCAGCTTGTGTTTTATAGTTGCATCAGTAAATAAATATTACTTACCCGTACCTCATTGGAGATCGCTTGCCTGATGCTATTTCTGGAAGTGGACGCTACATGCATGTATCATGCGATTACCTGTATTACCTTGTGTCATAAGTCGGTCATTTGTTTCAGAACCCATGTTAAAAATAGTCTGGGTGGTACTATCCATTATATTTAATGTACTATGTATTTTCACCTCCTGCCACATGTAAACTAATTTTCGGTAAAAAAATCTTTTTCAATGATGATCACACAGAAGGGTGTCCAGCCATGTGTTCAGAGAAACTACCGTTTTTACTCGTACGTTCTTCATTATCGTGCTGTGTTCTCGTAGTATTTTATTTTTGGGAGGAGAAAAGCGGTTAAGTTGTCGGTTGGTAATGCCAATTCAATAGATTTTCTACCTACATCAGTGATAACGTGCTTATATCTTAAAGAATACTATTATTATCATCTTGCCGTAAAATCGTCCTTGCTTCCAGCTACGGCATCGGACACAGGAATGATTACACTTTCAGTACATGCTCGTCAACTCTGTGTTGTTGAACACCTTGAAGGCATGAAATATAATATACATTTACATGTTATAAATGCGCATCTTAGATATTTTTCATATAACAAGAGACAGAAGCATAAAAAAGTAAAAGTTATACTTATAAATACCCGCTTAGCAATATTTTGTATTTAAGGTATATGCAGAGCGTATATTCGATGTAGTTTAAATGGTGTATCATAACCAACCGACGTGAACAAATGCTTCCAGGCTCCCTTCATTTATTTTCTCCTGATTTCAATGTGCTCCTTTCAAGAAAATTGAATTGAGTTGCATCTTTTCCAGTCTACGCATCTCAACATTTTACATCTTTACTTTTCTAGAGATGCTTCTGTGCACTGCACGATACAAATGACAGTGGGAGGAAAATATAGAGATAGAAACCCAACCCGGTACCGTTTTTATAATGTGACCGATGAATTGAGCGTGCAGTGTAATATAAACAAGATATAAACTAAACTCTTTCTCTCTCTCTCTCTCAAATAAAATTAATGCCTTCTTTATACTTTATGGAAGGCTGAAAATAAATAACAGGAGCATGCCGGGTGAAACGGTAGCATTTGGTACTCGTGTTGCAGTTTTAGGTTATTTCTTTGGAACAGTTCATCTTCTCGGTAAATATACGCCCATCCATATACAGTTTCACAGATTTTTCATGAGGAAACATGCATTATGTTTGTAAAGCTCCAGTTTGTGCACCAGAACCTGCATACTTTATGCAAGCCTTTCTTCAACAAATAAACGTGTTTTTATTGCTCCATGTGATATGACTAATTAAAATGTGTTTAGACTCATTAACATAAATTAAAGCATTTTCTACGGTTGCTTTAAAAGGGGCACTAAAACTTTGCGCGCTTAATGGGTGTTGCTCTTATTGCTGCTGATGTTAGAGTGCAATGTGTGCATACGCATTTTCTGCTAAAAATAGAGCGACATAAATGTGAGCAAGGCTTTTATTCCAAACTCTTCTCCTCGCAAAACATTTTAGTTCTCTCTTTACACAAGAAATAAAGTACACACAAGTGCAGTAAATTGTGGTTCGCACACGCAATAAAATACAGGCATCATCGTCCTGATTATCGCTGGTATAGTGGTGAAATACTGAGTAGTAAACAATAACAAAAGGGATAATTGAGAGAAGAGAATATGTTCCCATACGCTAAATTATAAAGGCGCATTATTACCGCCGGCACTGTAACGACATATGTATACCTATACTTTAGTACACTTGTAACATTTTCAAACATTAAACCGTACATGACAAGCCAAACAGATTTTTTCACATTGTTTTTATAGCTTAGAATTTTTTGCTTCCCTTTTTTGCAACTGCCTATGGTATAGCATTAACTGCAATAATTGCATAATGCACTAAACTCAACTAAAGGCTTACTAAAAACTTTGCATTACAAAAAGATTAAGTACAGCAAACCATAATTCCTTTTTCAACCATGAATAGTGAGAGTACGAGTATAAAATACGAAACAATGGAAAATCCGCATTAAACACAAGTCCATGCTTCAACATCATCAGTCAATCAAACGTTAAAAGAGTAGTCACATGAGTGAGTCAACAGTTTTTTAAAGATAATAGATTTTGCAGACTCTACTGCTTACATGTAAGTCCTTGTTTTAGGTTTGCAACTTGCTAAGACAGCACTGTAATTAAACTACATGTTCATGTTGAAAGACATGACACCTTTGATGATGATATGTAGGTTTAATGAAAAGAAAGCAGCTAATGGACAGCTTCGTTTAAAATGTGCTTTATAGATATTTATATTGTTTCCTAATAATTAAAGCTTTAAAGCATTCTGTAAGCTGTCTTTTATTTTGAGGATTGTAGAGAAAACCAAGTTTAATCGGTCTTATGCAATAGCAATAGTTAGGTTTTTGATACAGGGGAAATTACTCGAATGGTGGTAATTATCGAATTGATGTCAGCATATATTCAGATTCAACGTACAAGCAAGTATTTGTTGATAATAATTGTTGCTATTTAGGAACTTGTCATTTGCCGTTGGCCGTGATTGTCACCATCACCAATTACTATTTAGGTAGCCAAGTAGCAGCAAAGCACACAAGGTTTTGTGGCGTCAGTCTGGTTGATTTGCTGGTTGCAAGACCATAATTGAAACACGCAACAATGGCTATATTCTTAGAAGAATTTCAATATTCTTCATGCTTTGGCTGTCCGTTACTTATCCGCCACACAGGTCTCACGTATTAATTTTTGCAAACAAAATTAAACCAGCTTACCAAAGACAATAGCCGCGTCATTGCTTAATAATTAGGAGATCTAACTGAGTATTTTGAATATTAAACATTGCAATCATGATTTTTATACAGCTTAAACGTGTTTGAGTGCCCTTTCAGTATTTTTTAAAGGACAAAAGCATCTAAAATTGAAATATTTTATTTTTAAATTTTAAGCTCAAGGAAATTTTTAGTGAATTGCAAAGATCATTAACTTTAAAATTGCACATCTTTACGGAAAAGAAATCTAAAGGAGCCACATAATGATGGGTTTCAAAAAAAGAAACTACTGCTTTTATGCAGAAACGTCAATTATACAGTGCAAGAAATTGAATAATTTTACTAGAAACCTATAAAAGCATACCTGATGAAAATACGCATTATCATGAAAAAGAATTTTGCTTGTATTTACCCTGTCAATAATTAAAGTTTTCACATGATTTTCTCAGATAATCAAGTTTAGGTATAGACAATTGACTACCAGTTTATGTAATAAACACTTAAAAGCAAATCCGGTAATTCGTAGTTTTATAAACATGATCTTTCATGCATGAAGTGCATGTTTATCTGGATGCATAACCATAATATGCATAAATATGCATTTATAATCAACCCGAAATGGTTAAAGTCAGCCACGAGAAAAAGTTCTTCTGTACGAACAAATACCTAGTTTATAAAACTTTGAATATTTTATTTCCATTTCTGTTTACAGGGAAAGGGATAGGTACCAGTATCGGGTTACAGCTAACCAGCATTTTTTACTGGTTTTCGTTGTAGTAGCCAAATAACTGAACAATATTTTTCGCATAAAAAGCAAATAAATGCGTGGCTTTGGATGAAAGACGATGATGTAAAACGCAATGTGTTTTTTCAACTACTTTTTAGGAAAAGACAATAACTGCCAGTTTATATGACAGAACCCTAATATACGACAGAGCTGATAGCTCTGGTCTGGTGTGTGCGTGTGTGTAGTGTGTAGGCAGTTTAACATGAAAATAATTTTATAGATGATGTTCAATGTAGTAGTAATGTCAAATATCTACATACTTAAATTCTTCATAGCTCATCTTTAGCTTAATATATACAAACGACGAGGACGACGACAACGCACTCACACATAAATAATCTCCGCATTTTTCATTCAACTGTCCCTCTATTATGTAAGCTAATAAGTAAAAGGATGAACAAAAAGCTGTAACGATGTTCATTTAGCTTTTCCTGTTGAGGAAAAAAAAGTAAAAAAAGATGAAGGATTATACAGTGCAAAGGAGACAATGAGAGATGGAAACTTCTTGTATGCAACGAGAGGGGCACATTCTACCATGTCATGACATGATGATGATGATTCAATGAAAAGCCGTAAGACAATGGGAGTTGTCTCCTTTTTCCTTATGTAAGGATCCTTCTTATTACTCACACGGACCCATATAATTTTTCCTTTGACTGCGACTTTATATATTCGAGCAAATTAGCACTGGAAATTTATTAGTGCTGCCATAATACGAAAACACCTCTTTTTCGTATTCTCTGTAGTCTGTTGACGAGGAAGATACGCTAAAGAAGAGGAAACAACCAGTATGCATGGCTTGCAACATTATTTTGCCATTTCCACGTCAAGCATATTTGCCCAAGAGAGTATAGATGTAATAACATGGTACTTACACTACAAGTGTACAAAATGCTACTACTTATTTTTCAGCATGTACTCCCATTCCATATTTGGTTAAGACAACTCAAAAAGAACTCTTCTCTCGTATTTTTTGCTCTGCTTGTTTCCAAATGATGGCTCGTTCTTTGCATCATAATGTCAGAAATATAGTGCGGATGATGAAAGTAATGAGGATAGTGGTGATGTGAATCAGCAACAAGAGCACTCGGCCCTTTGGGTGTCCTGTCATGGCCGTGTCATTCAATGGCCCAATATGTCATTTTAATATCCTTGTAAATTTGTACAACTTCCCCTATAAATATCACGGGCTAAAAGATCATAGGCATACACACGAAGAAACAAAATTTAAGATAATGGCAAGCTTATTTGAATAGAATGAAAATAATTTTGCTTTCCTTTTTAAAAGCTGCATCTTTCCCCGCATTGTTTGCTTGCCTCTCCTTTATTTATTTGTGGCAGGCAGGCTGGCCAGGGGATTTATGGAAATGGTTTTCTCCACTATTATTCAGAGAGTTGCACAAAAAATGCCATGCGTGCCTGTTCTGTCCTTTGTGGATTTTGCTAAAAAACGAATGTGCGCACAATGAGCTGCAAGTGCATAGATACTTTCGTGGAAAATAAAAGGCAAAACACTTTTGCATTGTTGAACTGTGGAGAAATGGCCCTAACGTTGCTAATATAGACATTATTATAAGGTGTGGAGTTTACTAGTAGTTTCATAGTTGGTCCAGCTCGTTTACAGAGACGACGACGATTTGCTCGTGTGGTCATCAGTTTTTATGGTAATTGCCATTCCATACGTTATTCGGGCTTGATGATGATGACGGTGATGTGATGAACTTAAGGTCAACAACGTTGAATGAATAATACAAGCGGACACATTTACTTTGTACTTGCTCACTTTCATTCAGTATGACTAAGTATCGTAAAGGGAAAAAAGGAATTTTTATGACGTAATTATACTACGTTATGGGCAGACGCTTCATAATAACTGCCGGGAGAAAAACGGCTATAGATAAAGCGAGACAGAATAAAAAAATGTTAGCGGGCGAGGAGGATTACTTTTATTTTCATTGATGATGGTGATAATCAGGCCATTTGCAAGCAGTAGTAAATCTGAAGATGATTCGTTGTCATTACCCAATTTAATTTCCAGATAAATTGAGTGCTAATAGGAAAACAAAGGTGAGGAAATGTTAAGCTAGGTAAAAAACGATATGAAAGATACAATAATTTCATTGCAAAACTCAACAAGTTTTTTTACTATTTCTGTCGGCAACTTTTACTGCCCTTGTTTTCAGTTTCTTGCGGAAGCGATTTAGTTTCAATAGACATGTGATAAAGTGAAAAGTAAATTACATGTTATATTGTCTTTATATGACATATTTACTTGTGCTCTTTAACTCTACGGTTTAAAAATAAAATTTGCACTTTGTAAAATTCAAGGTGATACTTTGCAAGAGACTAAACATGACACATACAGTAAGTAATAAGTTGCTTTTATTATTTCTAAACAACCTTAGCATCGTCGGTTCAAAAATCAGTACACAGATATCTTCTAATATAACGCCATTGTATAAGCTATTGCGTTCACCTGCACTACCGGAAACCAACGTGAATGAATGGTACAAAGAGTGCTCAGAGTGGAGATATGCACCGTGCACCCCCATTTCCCCCTTTCTCATAGTCATCAAAAAAGAGCTTAAAGGTGGCACCCTTTTTCCCACAGGTTTTTGTTAAATTGCTGTACGCGTACACTTGTGCTATTTGCTAGATTAATGCTGATGAGGGGGAGGTTGAACATTGCAGATTCACAACATTGTACATTGCACAAAGTCACGGTAATACGTAATGTAATAAGAGCAAGCAAGAATTGATAAAGCACTGTGCGTTTACATATTAAAACTTCATTTCAATCATTGTTTCTGCCTGTGTACTATCCTCCCCCACCTACATGACTGTTTGTTCCTAAATTATTCAGCTCTGCAAATAATATTCAATTTTGTTTCATTACCTCGAGCATCAAAAGGATTTTGGTCAAAGAGTGAGTGAGTAATTGCTACAATGAAATGAGCTGAATAAAGTTTGTGTGGGTGAGTAATACTAGCAACGAGCAGACGAGCATATCATACACCCAGCACAGGATGTGCTTGTATTAAAGGGATTTGAAAGAGTGCACAAAAGTCACTTCCTGAAAACTGCTCTCTTTTTACGAAAATATTTGCTTGTGAATAGGGCAGAAGTTTTCTACGTGGTATTAGTGCATAGAATGTACTTGCATTAATAAAATATGTAATACATGCCACAGAATCCTTCAGTAAGCTCGAATAGTAATCTCGTAGGTCAATACAACCAAACCGGCTTTTGTAAACCTTAAAATAAATGAGAGAAGGCTACATAATCCTGTCATCATCAATATTTAATGCGCATTACATAGTCAGACAGACATAATCAAATCATTGCTGTAGTTTGCCATTACCACCAAAAGTAATGTTTGGTTGGCTGTTGAATTTTGTAGGTGTACAAGCATAAAATGAGAAGATGGGTGGGTGGACGGTTGGGTGCCCAAAGATTGAAATATTTTGCAGAAACAGATATCCTCACAGTAAAGTGACTGGGAATTAGTGTAGCTGAAGCACTTTTGTAATTAAAGTGTAACACACGTTTCACATATTATATATATATCCTTTTTAGCGATTTAATACAGGACTATTTATAATGGGATTACACACAAAATTCGACAACATTAAAGTCAGTTCGGTGGCACATTTCAGAATAAGCAAAAATTAACATTATAGTAGATTTTGTGTTAATGCAAGTACAATACAACATTTGTTTTAGCCATATGAAGGTCCAGCAATTATTGTTCGTACAATTTCTACAACATAAGGCAACGGAAAGCATTAAAAATACAATACCAATCCCCTTTATTTTCACATACCATCTAGGTAAATGGTTGAGCTTATTCATGCTGAGTAATAATTCATCAAATAATTGTTTATATTTGTAAAAAAAATTAAGCCCCGAGTTCTGCTTCTTGACAGAGCAGGATTGCTGAGAGGCAGGTTGCTATTTTCTATGGGTTCGTTGCGTTTAACTGAGCAGTAGTAATTTAATTTACATAAACTCTGCATTTTCGTGCAATACTAAACGTTTGCATTGTAATATTTTAAAAAGAGTAACAAGCTTCATTTTTCATCTCCGATCCTAAACAATGAAGTCCGTCGTAAATTACAAACGTTTGCGTTTTATAGAGATATTTGTCTTTGTCAGGCCGTCTTTGCAAAATGAACGCCTCGAAAACTCCTTTAATTTTGACACACACCTAGAAAAAGTTAGGAGTGCATTGATGAATTTTGAATTGTCAACTACAAGAGATCTCCTGATAAAAAGTCAATCTTGAAAAGAAGAGAAATGTTAATCTTTTAATTTAACTTTTATTATTACACCAGTCAGTGTAGCATCCTGGCTCTTGACTAATTTACATGATTATGAATAGAGAATAGGAAACCAACTTATTGTGTTATGATGATTAAAATTAATTGGTAAATTGCAGTACAAATCTCAATTAAACAAACTTAGAAAGCAGGACATGCCATCTTTCCAACATATTATCCTCACTTCATTATCTTAATTAGAGAGAAAGGAATGATGTTCATAATATTATGCAAATCTAAAGATTTCAAGCGTTATAGGCAAGAAGCAAAATATTCCTTTACTGATGTCAAAATCCTCATCTCTTATCTCTCCTCGTTTTACTTTACACTTCACTAACAGAGTAGCATAAAATATACAAATCATGTGCAAAGTACATAATGATGACAAGAAAAACGATATAAACACAATAATATTTTGAATCCTCATAAAGTGCATCCCTCTTAAAACACTGAAATCAAATTATCGTCATAACAAGAGAGTCGGTCTCCAATTGCAGACGCTTCGTCTCCTCACTTTTTTCTCTCCCTCTCTCTCCCTGCACTTTGCATCGTCCAAGTCGCGACCTCTTCCTATTTAGTATATTTATTACGCTACTTGCGCCCATGTGTATTTTTCAGTGTATTTTCCTCAAAGCAGTGAACACTAAGTACGCTTTTGATTTATTTTAATGGGCTTTAAGCAGTTTTCTTCGTTTATTACATTACATCACTTGCTTCTCTATGCAATGTAGCAAACAATGTTACATGAATTCTCTTCACTGACTGCAAACTCGAAGAAAAACTCTGCTGGTACTGAATGCTGAGTATATATGCCTACTTTTTACGGTTTTCCTTTAGCTACCAACTTCATTTTAAAGGATTTTTTTATGCAACAACAAAAAGAAGGCAAAACGAGTACCAGCATTGCACCCTCAGAGAAAAACTTGGAGCAGTAGTCTCTTTAGTAAACATATATGCTACTATTACGGTATTACTGTTTGCTCTATGAAAAAAAAATAAAGAAATGTGCATAAGTCATGTGGTAATGTGCTCATAATGTAGCTAGTTATATAAGCATTCAAAAATAGTATTAAAATTTTTATATTCTTCTTGGTATGCTTCTCTCCGTGGTATGTTGTTGCCTTTATGTTCCAAAAAATGGAGAAACACTCATCGCTGCAATATTACATTACATTCATTGAAGCCATTTTTGGGAAAAGTATTACACTTGTAACACTTATTTTCTACTTTTATGAATAGTGAGAGTGCACAAATGCTATTACTTGCGTGCGTTTATTCGAATTTCGTACTTTTGCTCTAAAACTTTCTCGGGATGATGAAACCCACTTTCATATTCCTCGTGTTCTTTCTAAACAAATGTGATCTACCAAAAGTTGGTAGGAAATGGTTTTCCTGAAGCAGGATCATTGAGAGAGTGCCTTCTGGGCTACTGATGCAAAATGCTTGAAACCTAAGTTCTGTTGAAATATATGCAAGTACACTAAAATTTTTAACTTTTTCATCTCTTTACTCAAAGAACTAATTCAAAGCAGTATTGGTTTTTTGATCATATACAAGCCCTGCACTGCAGATTATTATTGTAATTATATTAGCAGTTCATAACATATGAACAATACACTGTGGAGATTTCACCTTTTGATATACCATTTTTGGCAGAACTCTGTGGTTATTAGCATTATTTAATTAATTTTTTCTTTTGTTTTCAGGTAAGAATCTGATGGCTTTTACAAGCGTTTGAATAAGAAATCCAATCCCCAATGAGTCAGAAAATTGGTAAGTACATGATACTCAACAATGGTTTCAAAGGCATTCTCGACAAAGTTTTGAACTTCACTGGATGACTTACCCACTTATTGTTTCTCGTCTTCACCAGTCACTGTTTTGGGGTGTGTCAGTCAACAATGCTTAACAATAGAAATGCACCTTAATCAAAGCAAAAAAAAATGTCAGAAAAATTTCATACCGCGACACAGCGGATAGTGCTACATTACAACACGCAAAATTTCATAATACATACTAGCATCCACAACTTTTCAAATAAAAAAGTGATGATGATACTGCTATTCATTCTTTTTTCTTGTAATAATGAGAAAAATTCTGCCTGACAAGTGGTTTGTTGAGCTTTTGTGACAGGAGCTGTCATCCTGGCACCTTCTAAAAAAATTTAAAACACTCAGCAAGCCAAGGCGACCTCTCAAATAGGGTTTAAGTCTCTAGCTCTTATCTCTATCTCCTCCTCCTCACCATTAAACCTGCCTTGTTGGCTTTTAACACGATGAGAAAAGATAAGAGATACTACTGGCAGTATCTTTTCGCAGATTCATATAAAAATGATCATTATCACGAGAAGGAATGAATTTTGCCCAAGAGATACATTATATCCAGAGATTATAGTTGTGTAGGTAGTATGAATGTCTTTCTGCACTCACTACTCCTTCCAGATTGTATGTTGTGCTACGTTTACTTACAGTTAGTTTGTGTGAATTAAGCATATTTTTCTTGCTTTTGTTAAAAGCTGAACCCACCGTATCAACATTTTGTGAATTTTACATGATATTACACACGATTATGACTACGACAATCGTGCCATCATCATGATATCGCATAAAAAATTGGAGGAAAAAAGCTTTTCTACTTTTCAAGATCTTTTGCCTACACCGTTGATATATCGTTATCTTGTGATATACACACTGTTTTGCATGGGTTTTCATACCTACCTATTGAAGTACGTGCGGATGTCAAAGCAATCAAGCAACGGAAAAAGAAGAGAATATCTGACAATCTGTGATTATGCATAAATACAACATGCACGCCTGGTTGGTGTCCGCTGTGAAATGTTATGCCGTGGTTGGTAGTTTTGTTGTTGTTTGCGTTGTTTGCTTGTGATGCATTATCATAAAATTGTACACATGACAAAAATTGTTATGGACAGGCTTGCATGCATTAAGGAGAAAAGCGCCACATGGTGTCGGATGAGATGTCTTTCGTGAAAAGATTTTCCCTCTTGCTCCTTTCCCCTTGTCTATATTGCATGCTTTCAAACATTCGTAAATACTTTTGCCCAAAAAATGATAAGGTGAAGTGGCGCACAAAAATGGGAAACTAATATTGCAAACACTCAAAATGCTTTAATCATTATAATAAAGAAGTACGATCAACCGAACTAACCGAATAAATACTGCGGAAAAAGCATACTACCACCACACGCACACTTCTACTTTTCTGGTTTTGAGTGAAACCACTCAAGTTGTTTGATATGAAAATGATGATGGAAGCAGAGAGAACCTATTCAATTTGAAAAAACATCATAAACATTTGAAACTTATCGGCTTGTTTAGTACAAAAATTGCAAGACACGATATAGGTAAATGCAAAACAAAAAATGAATATATTCATCTGGGAAAGTGGTATGGATGTTTAAACAGGAAAAGATGTAATCATGTGCTTTTCATAATAAGTCAATATGAAATACGCCATGCTATTCAGAACAGGTTCTTTCTCGCCTGGTTTTCAATTCTACAAAATAAAAAGACATTTAATGAAGGCAAAAGTAAAGAATCGCAACAACAAACAGAACAATATCTTACATAATGTACAACGTTTGCGTATTTCATATTTCAGAAGGTTGAGCGCATTTTATGCTTCTGTTTGGGTATTCTGGTTATGCATCATGGCATGGCATCAAAAACCTTTTTGGATAAAGAAGCTTGAGAGAAACTCAAGAAAAAAAACTACTTGAAAATATTTTTACCGATTATACCATATACTCTTCTTTTGTAGGAGGCACAGCAGAAGAATAAGAGTAAAAAAAGGTTTGAAACAAGAAACAATGAAGGCAGCAGCCGCAGCAATGTGTATGATGTAATGTAATATGTAGACATATCTTCTTCACCTCTGTTACCAGTTGGAAGATAATTAATGCATATTTTATTTTCTCATTCTTGATATTTTTTGTTTTCGTTGGGCTCGGTTGAACATCTTACCGTTTTATGGGCATCCACTGCAGCAGGCTGTCTACTACTGTATGTGCACGCAGAGATCGCCCGGTTGCTGGTTTTTCATAACGTTTTGAACTCGAGTTTTTAGGATCTTTACTGTTCACTAACCAAGTTTACTGCTGCTGCATTGTTTGCACAAAGTGTACTTTGTATTGTACAACCATATATTTTTTGTAACCAGCTGGTTTTAAACAATAGTAAATAATAAAACAACACTTTTCGAAATTGCAATGAGAATAGTACAATGTGTGTAGTGTACATGACAAAAACACCAGCGAAAAATGTAGATAATTCAGTATTAAAATGAAGTTGCATTGTATTGTGTGTATACAATATATTATTCAAACATTATAATCGCATTTTATCTTGCTGGACATGAGCCTCTAGAGTTGCTCCTTAAAACAAAAGCACAAGAAACATGATTATTGCTTGTTTACCACATTCCATGCAGTTTTTTGTATTATTTACCCCTTCACCAAAGTTGTAACCAGATTCCATACACGATGATGGGTACGTGATGGGATTATTGGTTTTATTGCTTTTTTCTAACGAATAAATAGGTATCAAATTGGAGAATCGGCGAAGAACCCGTTTTTATTGGCTTTTTTATAATGCTGTGCTGCTGTGTTTACTAGTTGTGGTTTTTAAGTGGATGCCTTGTGTATCAAGTACACATATCTTGTAAAACTCTTGTAAAACGCAAGTATAAGTTGCTAGTAATTTGGATAATTTGATAGATTTCGTGCATATTCTTGAATGAATCATGTTGCTGCGAATTTAAAGCCCAAACTTTTATAAAATGATTGGACTGCAAAAATTATTACGTGATGTTTTGATTTCATGATGAAGGCACCACTGAAAGAAATAATAAACATAAATACAAAGTTTCTCATGATTTTGCGCACATCTTCTCAATTAGCCATTAGAATTTCACAACACAAGAGTTGATTAGTGTTGTTAGCTTTTCATGAGAAAACGCCTTTATAGCATATCTTCTTATTATCACATTATTCACAACAATTAAAGCTAAATAAATTAAATTAGTGATAAAATACAAAGATAAGATAGGCATAAGTTTGAATATATGCTCTTTGGAATAAGGACGCAACGAATTTTCAAATGCATTCCACTACATCGTCAAAGGCATTAATCAGAGCTAAAAAGTAGTTAATAAGCATACTTTAACAATACCACATTAGCCAACAAAAGTTAACAAAAAAACAACACATATGTCAGCTTAGATTAGTTAGCAACTTCATTAAAAAATTTAAGCAGTACGCACACTCGAGGATGGTAAATGGTAAACTATTTTGACTGCCTTATTATCTGTACTGTGTAGGTGCTATACGTATTAATATCTTTCAAACAAGAAGGCAAAAGTGACAATAATTATGACTACTTTGTCCAATCAAGTCACAACAACTCCTCTACATTTCCATAATCTTTCATTTTATCTTGAAACCAAACTGCAAAGCTTGCAGTTCAGCAGGAGTGGAAAAGAAATGAGATTCCTGTGTTTGGTCTGACTTGTCATTTAAAAATTGCTTCTTTCAAAAACTCAACACTTATAAGCCTACCAAAAATGAATTCTTTCGCTTTTATCATCCACCACTTGAGTTAGTTGTGTGTATACTGCATTATTGCCTTATTCGTATCTTTGTAAAACGCAGCAGCACACCACAGTTTCTTACTTTTCCTTCTTTCCCAGCAAGTGTGGCTAATTGACGTAATGAGGAATGTGCACATGATATAGACAAAAACACTTGCAATAACAACATTGTTTTACATAAAAACTTGAGAGGCATGCGATGCGTCGTCGTCGTGCGTTCAAGGCATCCTGTGAATCAGTAAGCATTTTAATTACTTCTCTAGTAGCTCGGGTCTCTCTCTCTCGCCATATCTATGATGATATATTGTGCGTGGTAAGCAGTTGTAGTAGCAGTCGCAATAATAAATTTAAGTTTTATCTTGTCTCTCGTCTTCTTTTCAATGTTTTCAAGTAATTATATTCACGCTGCACATGATATATACCTATGCATTCATGAACAGAGAATAAAAATGTTTTTGTGTAAGTCAAAGATTTAATTTTTCACAGCATCAGCCAAAAGTTTATGCTTAAAGTTTCATGGAAGCTTTGAGACATGGTCCTCTAAACAGAGTGCAAAACAAAGTTGCTGACAGCTTAAACCTAGAAATGTGTCCAATTGGGAAGTAGCGTGTACACAAGCTTCCGATTCATTGTGCAGCTGGATTTTTAAGCTGTGCACTGTAACAATTCGAGTTTAATGTTTCTGTGCTATAAGTCTAATTAAGTGTTTGGATTTTATAGTACATCATGAAACCAGACCAGTAAATATAGTAGATATATATTTCTGCATAGCAAAGAAATGTCGTCGTGAGTGCTACTACTGTTACTACAGTCATGTAATTACAAAAAAATCAAGGGTAATAATAATCATAATATTACTACTGTTCTATTATGCATTTTTCCCATTGATTTCCTTATCATTTCAAGCGCTGCAATTTTTTAACGCAATATATGCATATTTAGCAAGTGATAATGAAAATATGAACAACTCAGCTTCACAGCATAACTTATTATTGCTCAGTTCTAGTAGCATTCTCTACGACTTGATGACCGTGTAAAAAGCTATTGTGCACACATTGACTGAGAAAACGAAAACAAAGTTGTAGAAAGGAAGGAAAACATGTACAAGCAAAGCGTGCAAGCATATTATCGCTTTTTATTATTGTTATTTGAGGATGGTGATGATAATGTTGTGTCTTCGTCGTCGTCAGTTCTACTTGCATTTGATGATGAACATGGTGATAACCGTAATAATAATATTATAGCAAAGCAAAGTTTTTGAATGACTACATTACATTTTGTAACGAACCACCTTCTATAGACAGAAGCAAAAACAGCAAATGCACGTTATCATCGCCAACCGCATCACAAAAATAATGGTAGCAGTAATGGTAGCAATAATAATACTAAGGCAGGGAGACAGCAAGAAAACGTGAGTAATAACGAGGAACTGAGGATATAATACCATGAAATCAAATAATAGTAATGATAATAATAAGCGCTATGTGTGCATCCTTTCTTCATGTGTGCATTTTCATATTTTACTTATTCGAGTCAGACAAGAGACACACTGAAATTGGAAAAGAAAGAAACAAGTTACACGCAAGAGAAAAAAAGATGAAGAAAAAAAATGGAATATGTAAATGTGTCTGTCTGCTAACTTTGCAGAAGCAGCAGCATCAGCATCCTCTTTTTCTGCTTTTGTGGGCTTTTTTTCTTGTTGATGTGTGCCTTATGACCGTGATAGTGACTGACTGACTTTAATTCAAAGACTGAAGCTAACTAACTACAAAAGTAGAAGAAAGAGAATCAACATCAACAAAAGGAAAATGCTCTTAGTTTCTACTAGACTTCTTGGTTAGTTCTGCATTTACATTTTTTTCTCTTTTTCATCTGATGTTTTCACAATTTGTTTGAGCTTCTTTGTTATTTGACTCGGTTGACTTGCCTGTCTGTTGGCATAATGTACAGAACAAAAACTGAATTACTGAATACCTTATGTTTGGGCTTCTACACTCAGACTAAAATGCAGTGCAATTTGCTACTACCATGCCATTTCAGTGCACAATATTAGTAAGAATCTTGTAGTAAAAGGAACAACTGTAAAGATTTTAAATATCACGTAAAACATGCGTATGAAAGTAGGATGCAATTCATTGAATGGTGTAGAACAGACATGGATTTATGCGCTTGTCAACTCTTAATGATATGCTGAAAATGTAATAGACAAACAGGTACACATTATAATGTAGGTACATAATCTGAAATGAAGAAACAAAGACATTACACAGCGAAATAATAACATTGCAGAAGGAATGAGTTTAGTATTACTGTTAGCACTAGTACTCGGTGGCATCCTCTATCTCAAGCTATTTCTTTCTTTCTTGCACACACCCTCTCCTTTTTGCTACTTGCATTGTTTTTTGCCTGTACGACTGCGAGTGTCTATTACCTTACCACGTGTACTACTAGGTATTTATTATTTTCCACCGAGCGAAAAAGTAACTTGAGAAAAAATGTTTAACTTTTTTATTTTCTGTATTAATTGCACAAGGGAGGCATGAAGAGTTGTCTTTCTGGAAGGCATGAAAGCTCTCACTTTTAAAACTCATCCATCTGGATCAAAAGTCATTGCCTGCTGATGTTCCTCTGCTGGAGAATGGAATGCCAGTCAGGGAAGAAGGAAACATGGCTTTTATCATAATACTACAAACACAGCATGTATGAAATGAAGCCCAGATGCCTTTGCCGAGCGGTTCTACAGGTGTAGTTCTAAAGGATATTAAGTTGAGAGAAATATATGTAGAGAGAGGTGATACCCCTTTTGTGTTGAAGAAAATTATATGTTTTTCGTCAACACACATTCTGCTACTCTCCTACTGCATCTAATACTGCAACTGTCAAATCGGTGGGTTTCAAGATGACTCAATTGACGCCCCGCGCAATCAGCAACCATTTCTCACTTTCAGTTAACATCTATTTACAATCTTTTTTATTTCTTTTTCTCTGCCTTCTTTTTTTTTCGAGCAAGAAAGAACATCTTGTGTGTTTTTCTCTCTTGCCGCTTCCAAACTCTGTTGAGGATCATTGAATACAAATACATGATGCTGCATGCATACATGCATAAATGATGATCAAAAGGAGATGGGGCATTATTCGTATAAACATACTGCAAAGTGTGTGTGTGTGTATCAAGCGTAAGTTGCGAGACGGAGACACCCAGAAGAATGACACCAAGATGACATTCTAAAGCTGGCATATTTTATGAGTCGAGTCGAGCAAGCAAGAGAGCAGAGAAAATGCGTATAAATATGAAAACATTTTTTATTGTATCACACCACTTGCGCTCGCTTTAGTACAAGTACAAACAAGAGAATAAAATGGGAAACGAGCATCAAAATCAGAAATCACTGTAGTGAGTTGTAACAACGCAGCCTTCTTTCTTTCCAAGGTACTTTCAAGCTCAACTTGCATAATGGAGCACATCTACTGCTTGCAAAGAAAATACCCATTTTCTCCCATTTTGCGTGATCTCCATAATCATGATGCATACTACCTTCCTATCATAATGCGATCACTTCTTTTCGAAAGATACAGTGTTCCTTTTCAAAACAGTCAGCCAACGTTAAGTCTTACCTTTGTCAGATATTGTACTTGGTAAGGATTTTTGTGCTCATTTGAAAACGTGCGTGTGATGTATTATTATGCAATTTCCACCATAGAAAATACACGTTACAGTACATGCATACTTTGGTAGAGGTATGGTATTGCTGCTGTTTTGGTAAGAAAAGTTCACGCTAAAGCTGTCATTTTTTCACAAAAGCGGTTGTTTTATGCTCACATACACAATTTTCTTTTTTCGTTACGCATATTAAGATGCGTGTACGCATTCTACGCTGAGTGAATGGCAAGCTAATAGAAAAAGACATGGCTTTACTTTCTTTTACCAAAATCCATTTACAATGAATACATATAACCGTAATAACAACAAATATATACAGGTATCATGTATAAAAATTGCTTCATTTCTGATACCCCAAGAAAGGAACAAAAAAGCAAGCATTGTCGGCGGAAGCCATCAAGGAAGAGTATCATGCTATATAAGCATGCTGGTACACGTATGACATTTGAGTTACAGGGACGTTGTGTAAGTTGAAAAGTTAAAGTTAAGTGAACCAAGATTTCTGCATTCTTTGCACACATGTCTCTCCAGTGTCTAATATGCTGAATATGTAATGTAATGTGATGCAATCACTTCTGCTACGTGCATTTGGATTCTATAAATGTTTCGTCGGCGATGTGGAGGCTGAATGGAAAAGGCAGAAAATGGGGCCCTTGCTCTGTTTCTGCTGCTGACTTCATGTATATTTTAGACTTTCATTCGCTTGTTTCCTGGATTGGATGTTTTGGGTAGAGTTGTATATTTATTTTGTTGAGCACATGCATGGCCTATATAGAGCAACCCGCAGCACATATCGCAGTAAAAGCATCCCTTGAAATTTTACGCGGCGAAAGAGCCTAAACCAGGGAATTAGGAAACAGAGAGGAAAATAAGGAAACACCAAGGATGATATCAAATCAGACTCGGGCCACTGAATTTCGTTCTCTCTGAAGAAGAGACATGTCGGTTCGCGTGACGTCTACATTCTTGGTTACACTTTTTTATCTACCATGTCCATGCGTATAGTCGTCGGTTTGAACTATGCTCCAGAAAAAGGATTTTTACTTGTATTCGGTTTTGTTAAAAAAGTATCGTTCGCAGTACATTACAATGCACATCAGCAAAAGATTGATTTGCATTACCGGATCAAAGCAAAATCTGGAGGCGAGAAAAATAACTAAACAAAATATTATTTGCAAAAGAGGCAGCATGAAACGGCCTTTCACAGAAAAAAAACTGTTTTAAAAAGATGCAATGTAGGTTTACTTGTCGTGTCCTTTTCTAAACTAGGCCATTACTCTCTGAGACAGTTTCAAAATACCGCACGTTTTTTGTGTTGCCCTTTCATCTCTACCTCATAAAATATTCTAGTCATGTTGAAAACGTTGGAGATACTTTTCTGAGAATGATACAGGAGAAAAATGCGATACATGCTGAAAAAATGTTGGCCACGCTCAAAACTAGAGAAAAAGTACGGAAATTTCATGGAATGTTCTGTCATTGCGATGAGATGGGTAAGGAGTATTATGAGGGACTAGACCTTAAAGAAAGCTGGCACACTACTGCTCCACGAAGATGGTTTTAAGATTGCAGATTTTCTGCATGTTTCATCGTATGCAGGCTGCCACCACCAGTGAATAATATGAAATCTAGTAAAATGCAAAGCTTCGTGCAATGGGAAACCCATGTATGGGTAAATTGGACAGTAAAGAATACTAGGGAGGTAATAATATTACGCCTGGCCCGTGTATGCCAAAAAACGAGGTCTACACAGAAGACAAGAGAACGTACCAATAAGTTTGTTATATATTTCTTGTAGACAGTTTGTGCCACAACTTCTATTACATCCCAGTTAACATTCGTGACACTGTTTTACCATTCATAATGTATTTCCTATGAATGAAAGTGAAGGAAAAGAAATCCCGTCACGAATCGAGTGCAACGCACGACAAAACTCCTTGTCTTTTATCTCTCTCCGGGGCAGTCATAAAAGTAGTAGTGGAGGCAGTCGGCTCTGGAGAAAGCCACTCCACTCAACTGATTTGTCTTCTCTGCTGGTCTGTACAATTGTAAAGTTGAAGCTTGTCATTTAACTTGTAATAGTAGCAACATTAGCAAAAATAGTCAAGACTCACTCACTAGCTAACCGCAGTCTATGGAGATGACAAAGAAAAAAGAAGCCAAGCACTATGAACTGGAAGGGACAAGTGAAAAGGAACGAGATTTCTCAAGCTTCATTTACTCACCGGGTCTTTTCGTGTGCGAATGAATGAATAATCTGTTTGAGACGAGCAAGAAGAAATGCAAATGTAGCGTCTTAAGTTAAAGTCAGCTTTTTGTGCCAGTTAGTTCGCAGTCCACACTAGAATGGTGAGATATTATTACAAGCAGTCATCAGTTCGTAACAGAGTTCCCCGTCTATTCTACGTATTAATTTCGCGCACGTTTATGCAAATTGGTTTTGCGGTTCTTTCAGAGACTTTTCATTTGCAAAAAAGCAGAAACTTCCAGCTGTGAACAAGTACATATACATCAGAGGAGAATGTCGAATAGTGTATGTTTATGACTAGACAAGCGCAAAGTCTTGGTAATAAATGAAACTCAAATATAACAACAGTAATAATTCTATAAAATTTTACGTTTGAAACAGTAGCTAAAAACAACAGAAAATCAAATATGCTTGGCACTCAACATTTTAATATTCCAAGCAAAGCTTTATGTCTGCCAAGTCGGCAAAATTAGAGAAGGCATGCTTAGCAATTCAGTACAACAAAAATATTACACTAGCAAACAAACAGGACACCAAGACAGTTTAATATGAAAATACACACAAGAGCTTCTCTACCCAGACGAAACTGTATAATTAGTCAACTTTTTCTGTAATGTTGTACTACACGTTTAGAGTTGACAGTAAAAGTTGTACAAGAATAACAGCAAACAGATTGCAACTAAAACATCCATTAAAGTGAAGCTTTTTGTATGAACTGCTTTATAGAAAGGAAAACTGAAACGATCAACTTGTAAAAGATTGATCTTATGTAACATGCTCGATTTTATGATTGTTTTGCTACGAAATAAAAAAGCGATCACAGAAATTCCTTACGTTTTTTACCAATGGCGCAGTGTGCTACGTCCTGCATTTCATTTCCTTTCTGCACTGAAGGTCAAGAGCGGAGAGTCGCTCTAGACAAAGAGCTCCCCTCACTTTTGTGATGAGTCAAAAGCTCATCGTTTGATCCCGACGGAACATAAAAAACTGGAGATAGATTGCCTGACTCTATCCGGCCGTAGAAAAGCACTGATTGCTTGTTCTACTCAGTTTTCAGCTTACTGTAACGAAATTCTTTATATTATTACATTTTTATTATGTGTGCAATATACGTAAGCTTTCTTATATTGCTGTTCTTGCTGGTTTTAGTGATGACCAAGCCTCAGTCTTGAAGAACACAACGATGATGATGAAAGTTATTGATGAAGTTGTCTTGTTTACTTTCTAGTTTCTACATTGTAGTAAACCAAAGCCCATCAGCAAGAAAGTATTTTCTTTATACAATTGCACCCATCATCGTCAAGCATGTATGAATGTCTGTCAAAAATACAGAAGTCTATAAACACTACCAGCTAACTGTTGTGAACAGTATTTGGTATTATATACATGATGAAGAAATAAGTATTTTTATTATCCTTATTATCCCGTATTTATTATTATGATTTCAAGTTTTTTTGCCTTACAAGCTCTGATCTGCTTGAATTGAATGAGTTCAAGCATTATGCCCCGACGTCATATCATAATCATCTTTATCATCAGTGTTTTTCGTTTCGTAACTTGAACAAGCTCAAAGACTTCATACCTTCCATCCATCCTTCATCCTTGATCAAAAAAAATGAAATATGCTATTTCTGCCCTAGGCGATCAACAGTGCGTTTTTTGTTCCTCATGTTCATTTTTCGCAATGCATTTATTTGAGTCGAATGCCTTTTCTTCATTATTTTCAAACAAACCTTTATAATGAAACGACGAGCAAACTCTTTAGCCCTTCTTAATTCGTTTACAAATAAACATTATTGAGAAGGCAGATTCCATAACAAAAAATAATGGAGCACAATGCACCACCACGCAGCACCACTCAACCGATGATGATGTGATGATTGATCAATATTGATACGGACGCAATGATGACAACAACGGCCGTCGTAATCATAAGCACTTACTTCCTATTAAAGGAAAGAATGGCTACATTTATCTTTAGGCTAAATGACTGCTCTTAAAATCGTTTCTTCTTCTTCATCTGTCAAGTGTGCACACTCGAGACTGATGCTGGTAGTTATTCATTACTTTCTCAATGATCAGCTTTGAGCTGTGTGATGAAATTATAATTCTTTAAGAGCGTGTATCTAGCAAAGTATCGCGAGTAGGAGTAAAACTCATCATCATCCCCATTCTTATCGACACTAGATCTTCCATTTTGAATTCGCATTTGCATTGTTAAGTCATTTTAAAAGATGAAAGTGAATAGGGATCATTGCATCTCTCTCCCTGTCTCTCAAAATGCACAAAGGAAAAAGGATCGTTTGTTGTTATAATGAAGTTTTAAAAGCTCTTGCGCGCACCCGGCCTGCATATACATTGTTGTCTCTTGCACAGTCAAAAACTGCGTACAGGAGGCAGTGGTGGCTTTCCGAGTTATATCAGTCTGCATACTTATTGCTTACATCATCCAATTGTTGCTTTTACATGTTCCGCTTTTTTATGCAAAAGATGTGATCTATATGTGTTACTGTGGTATACACGTAACACATAAAAAGGCTGTGCCTGTCTACACAATGTCTTCGTTTTATTCCCCTGAGCAAAAATGGATCAAAATTGCACGTTTTACCATGTACACCATCCATTTTATTTCATTTGCTTTGAATAATCCTTCAAATATCCTTCGTACCAGCTCTGTAAAAAGTTATAAACGCTAAGCCATTAAAAAATGCGAGGGTGCGTGAGGGTTGAGCCCAAGAGGGTGGTTTTGTGTAAGACGTAGACACATCATCCCGACAGACGTTTTATTTGAAGTGAAATTATTATGATGAGTGAGCGAAGGTAATCATCCACCCTTTTTTGTATGAATAATATTATAATGACATCACACTAATAGTTTGTAGTGATAAGTACAACGTACGCATATGCATGCATGGCAGAGTAAAATATCAACGCAGTATATTACGGAATAATAAGCATCGACACAAGTTTGCAAGTAAATCTCCAGCAGGAGAACATACTTTTGATGGACTACCATCCGTGGCGTTTTTAAAATGTGCATGGCGCATTAAATAAAAAATTCACAGGCGAAAAAAGTTTCTTTTACCATTCATGTGCATGAGCTTTTTATAGTATACCCACCAGAGCAAGCAGTATCATCATTGCCGCCGCCACCAGCACTATTATGGACGACGCTCACTATGCAAAGGTGGGAGTCGTTCTTTACCGAGCTCACTCAAGTGAACCCAACCGAATGCAGACATTAGATTTTTTCGTGAGTGTAAAAAACAGGATACATTTCCATAAGCAAGCAATCGGATTATAAAATGAACATAAGAAACACATTCCTCCATCCTAAGTGACTGCTGCTCCTTTTTATCTCGTGTGCTTATGTGCTCACTCTAATAACGTAATGGGGAGAAGATTTTGAGGTTCTTTTCTACTACTTTTGCACATTGTAATGCTTTTGTTGACTGCATACATTATACTACCTGCCTTCATTTACTCATTGTGCCTTTGCAAACTGAATATAGCAAAAGAGAGAGAAGGAGACAGAAGAAAAAAGATCTCCAGGGATTTTCTTTTTGGGGTTCTTTGCTGCTGCGTTTATAGCATCAGTGGCAAAGCGGAAAGCATATCTGGAAAGGAAGTTGATAGGATGAGGGCATCAGTATAATAATATACCAAGAGTATGCACAAAGAGAAATGGAAAAGTAAGCTAAAACACGAGCAAAGGCGTATTCCGTTTCTCCAACTTCAATGAGAATCTAATGAAAACCCCTAAAGGGCAAGAGGATTAAAATACAAGCAGAATTACTAAAGCATTATTGTCTGGCCTATCACTTCGTTCTCATCCCTATCATCATTACATCACATCATTCTCCTCACATTCAGTCAATGTGCAATGCAGAGTGTGGTATTCTAGCAAAAAGAGCTTTCAGCATGGATCGTAGAACAAAATATGGTCAAGACTGATTTTTTAACAAAAAATCTACGTCTTGGCATGATGTTGCTTGTTGAATTATCTTTTTCATTTTATTCATAAAAGTGCAAAGAATGCACAAAAAGGCAAGAGATGATGGATTCTGCCAAGTAGGAATGACGGTTGAATGCTTTCATTGTACACGCAAGGCTGTGCAAACACATGATATATTCTTTTGTACTGAGTTTTTGCATTATTTTTTCAATACCTACATACGATTTCACGGATACACTCTGAAAAAAGAGGAAGGAAGTAAAGCTGAAATATTCATTTATGGCTCTTCGTTGCGTACAAACAAACAGGCAGAAAAAGAAAAACATAAGTAGCTAGCCAACTTGAACTTTCTGACTTTTTATGCAACACTGAATAGTAACACCTTTTTCTTCACTAGGAAGCAGATGAAATCATCACCAGTGTACCGGTGCAATACACAGTGTTCTGTAACGTTTTTATGTATCTTATTGCTTTATATGGCTTGATGCTATTGTTTTTCAGATTTTTTACTCAATAAGCACGTTGCATTGTAGTGTACAGTGACTGAAAAGGGTTGAAAATGTGCTTGAGACCACTACTCATCGTCTATATAAACGGGCGAGATGTGGATGGTAATCACCATCATCAACGGCACATCACATAATCATCAAGAACAGAATCTCTTTCCCTCTTTTAGATGTTAATGGTTCTGAAATGAGCTTTACAAGAGAAGAGGAACAACAGCACACAACTACCAGTAACAGTCACCTCTTTTCAGCATCACTTGAACTTGTTTCTCCTTCATCATTGGGATCATTATCAACCTCATCATCATCATATAAAATTCATTATCACCACATCCCTCTTCAGTTTCTTGACACTGTTTCAGAAAACATGGTTTTACAATACTGCATGTTTTTTACTTCTTGTAATAATGAATGCTATCTTGCTGACTCTGGAAATACGACAAAACGCACTTTACTAGGTCTACCAAGAGAAAATGCGAAGGAGGGAAAATTATTGTAGGGCTCATCAACATTCTCAAATCTTTCATTTTTGGTTGTGATAAACATTACCACCCGGTTCAATTCGCTGAATCGACAATGAATTGTATAAGCATACATGTAAGCATATGTATAACTTGGAAGAATAAATGTGACGGTAAAATACAATTTTGATTTGTTCTTGGTTATCACACTCTCATTAGTCAAAAGAGAATAAAGTTTGGAATTGCTACGTAAGGACATTTTTTGCTTGTTCAAAACAAAAGAAATCAAGTCATCCACCCTGAAAAGGGCGTCAACGGAAATATACGACATAGTAGTAGGGCAACAATCTTCAATCATAACAACAAAAACACGAGTGTGTTACAATAGAAGACTTTTCCATCATTATCATAATAATCAAACTTTTTTCCTATTGTTGAAATGGTACAATTTTCTTTCACAGACGAGACTGGATAATTTTTTTATGTTGTTTTATATTTTTGTCATCCTTATTTGTGCTTTGCTATTTGGTATTGATGTTTTGCCCTAGAATTTGTAGACAATCAACCAAAATAGGTATATGATGATGAAGCATTGTATGCTGTAATACTTGGCTTGCAGAGATCGCAATGGATCCCTGGCTCCGAAAAATTAGCAGACATTTTTTTGCCTTCTTTTATATATTTTCTTATTAGGAAAATGGCCTCTTAATGAATGGAAATGTTCTTTGTGCTGTAGATTTTTAATCCCACGCATATTTCAAACTGAAATACATAATGGTATGAAGTGAGAGTGATGTTTCTTGTTACGAGATATAAGCCTTTTAAGAAACTATTCTGCTATAACAGGATTAATATTATATGCCCGAATTTTTTAAAAGTATCGTTTTGTTTGTTCCTGGTAAGAAGAAAGGCGGAAGCTTTTAGTTGGTATAATACACATAAAAATTCAGGATTGACGGGAATTAAATGATGATGGATGTACGCATATATAAGAATATTCATGGAAAGCGTACCTAAGCCTCCCTGGTGGCAGGAGAAAGTTTTTGCAGAAACGGGAACAGAGCATAAAATATTTACTTGGCTGCGACAGTATTTTTAAGTAGTCAGGCGTACAAGAAAGATCAAATGATCTTACATTTGAATGATTCGCTTTTTGCTTCAGTAACTTTTGACTGTTTTTTCGCATTTTTTACTACTTTATATTCCGACAAGATGAAGATGATACACATTACATATGTAAAAGATGATTAAAATGTGGCACATTTGACAAAAGCCAACATTTTGTATTCATGTACGCATTTATCTTCACGAATTTACCAGTTTGTAGCAATTTCCAACTTGTCGTTGTTTCTATTTTTCACTAGAAGATGAAATGGTCGGCTTGAATTATGAATTATGTGTAGGACACTTGTGTATGCCTACTTTTTTGCTCACTCACGTTTACATACAGTATAAAGTGAATTGGATGTTGATGGTTGATGTAAATAGCGGGGACATAAAAATGTTGCACCGTTTTCTATTCGTGGGAAAATGGAATGATAAAAGTATGCCTTTGGTATTCACTTTTTCTTTTTACCGGGAAGTGGATGTACTCGAAGTAGTCGCAAAAAATGTTAATATGATTATAAAGCGTAGACTGTGAACTTTGTATATATTCTGGTTCATCCGGTTCAAATTATTTAATTTCGCTTTTTAGAATTAAAGCAGTATGCCTTTCCACCCCTATAAGCTAATTTTGGTTCTACTTTGCTATCCCATAATCCCATTCCTATCTTATACATCCTTTAACAAAATCGAAGTTTGTCTCAATTTTGCAAATTTTGAGACTGGCAGTAGAGCGCCTAACTATACATGCCCACAAGCTGGTGATGGTTTAACCATTATGCAAAGTTTAACCAATAATACATTATTGGTACTAGTAAAGGTACCAAAACAAACCCAGAGAATGTTTACATTCAATATTGAACGATCTTCCTTTTACGCAAACATTTTTAAAAAGTGGATAAGATCTTTGAATAGCTTTTGCTTCTTTTCTCTGCTGGATCGCTAGCATTTCAGGCAAAGTCACACAGGTAGTATTGCTATCAACTTTGTCAAACGTTCTAAAAATATAAAAAAGGAAATTACAAAATAGGCATGTAGGATATTGGGAAACCTGCATGTACCGTATAGTATAAATTTTATACTATAAAATATTTAAATTGTGGAAATAGGATCTTTCTCTTTGATGATTTGTGTAGCCCTTTGATCTTCTTTCGTCAAAGCTTTTTAAACTTTTATGTCTATAATGCTTTTAGTTCACCGACTAGACCCTCAAAATCTTTTAAAATATTCAAGGGTTTATCTATTCTGGTTCATAATGTTTCGTTTACAATGTGGTCGCAAATATTATGGTTTAACTGAAGTAGAGTAACTAAACATTCTCTACCGCGGAATATCGTTATATGCTGACGGATGCTTATATAATTCCTTTATACATGACCATCCTCAAATAAATTTCTTAATATCCTCTGATATGTATGATGATGAAAGCCTGTAGGTCTTTGTGTCGTGTCTACTATTATGTAACTTACTTACTTTTGACGAGCACCGCATTTACTTGTACCATTTGTCAAGCACAAAAGATGTTTTGTATGCGTGTTGAAGTATACGCATTTGAAATCATTTTCCACAAGTAATACATATCTACCTACGCATCCATCCGTTTTCTTCACTCACTTAATGTATGAACCCTAGTAAAAATATTAAAGCAGTTGGAAAATATTATTATTGGTCAGTTGTTCTTATCCAGATCTCGGCAATGACATATTTCATTCACAATACGATTATTTTTATAAATTATGATGAATTATTGCATTTTAAATGGTTTTTGTTACCAATATACATTTTCATAATAGCTAGGTACGAAGTATTTATGTATTAATATCGATCAATATAGAGAAATTGCTTTCGATTCATTTGTAATACTATTTTCGTATAGCAAGATGCCGACATTTGATATCAATATATTTTGAAACTTGGTTTGATTGAAAAATTACCGAGTCAAAACTATATGAAGGCCGAATTTCAACTTCAAATAATGATATTGTTGTAAGATAGCTACGTCATGATGCTAACCGTGTACTAAACGTGAGGTGAATCCTTTATAGAGTTGAAATGAAACAAAAGAGCATAAAAACTGACATCATTTTTGGTTAAAGTTCTCGTCCTTCAGTGTCTTGTCTGCGAAAGAAGTAGAAATGGCATTATGTAGAGCACATGTCCATAATACTGACACTAAATATGTCACAACATGCAGACCTTCATGTCAAACTGAATTGAAATTGAAAGTTTTATCATGTACGACACATTTGAAACGACAGATCCCTTTAATTGCGCCTGTTTTGGAAAAATGAAATTTTACACGGATTCATGCTCATTAACAAACAACCACAAACACGGATCCACACTCAAGTTACGCAACCACTTAACCGCTGATGTCCCTCCACACAATATGTAATTAGAACTTGAGATGCTTTTAAAGCAAGCGTGGTCTTAACAATTTAACAATCTCTAAGATTGTTGACGGCAGTCAAGTACTAAAATGCATATTCATGACGCATGTGTTCATAAATAGTAACGTAATCATAGCCAGCACACTTGTTGAAACATTTTTATTAGGTTGTGTATGAGTGAATATTTTTTAAAATCTGCTTACTCAGGTATGTCTAAGTCAGATTAATATGCGTATTTGTTAATGTAAAATCCTAAAGTCCATGATTGCGACATCATAATGGGTACTATGCATCACTTATGTCACTCACGAATCAGAGTCAGAGCAATAAAATGCATATCTATAAAATTATTCTTAGATCCAGAAAATGACAAGGCATGATGTATTAAATACAAGCGTGAATTGCAAGCATGATAGTTCAATCTCATTCAGAATATTCTTTTACTTTGTAAAATTTGCTTTATCATTATGGTTTATGATATACGTATTTTGCATATTATTTAGATTCTGCGTATGTGTGGTATGAAGTGTCAATGCCACCAACACGCATTATTGTTACTGCTGCTTTTGAATTACAAGCCTGCAACAAAACCGTGCTTTACTATCAGTTGATGGATGATCATGAATCATGGTTTTGCGGTATTTCGTGCACACTTTTTACCGCTTCATTGATTTTGAAGTAATCATCATACGCATGCAGAAAACCAAACGCAAAATGGTTAATCCACTTTTGATTCGAATAATGATTCAAGTTATGGTATTTACACCAGGTAGGTTATCAGAGTTACCATTCAGTGTAAATGTCTTTGCGCTCTTCGTTGTTTTTGCTCTAAAGATAAATGATGCTGATAGCTTGACTCTAATGATGATGATCGGGAAAATTCTCACAGTTGTAACCGATCTTGGCTTTCAAAGTATTTAATAGCATTCGACTCAGCACGCAAGGTTAAGAAGAAGGCATGTATGTTATATTTTTATGACATAAACTGTTAGACAAAAAAGATCCACTCCCATTATTGCATAACAGGCTACCGGATGGTCACCTGGGAAAGTGGACTTTGACTATAGTAGGAGGGTTTGTTTGCTTTTGGTAGAGATGTTTTATTTTATTTATTAGGTTTTTGTGACAACGACAATGTACGTGCTCTTCTTGTACGGACTTCATGCTGCTACACGCTACTGGTCTTTCCTTTGTTGCAATGCATGACTTAATTAGGTCGCTCCCTTGTTCTCCTCATCCCTCCACATTGATTAAGAAATTTTCTTCTTGATCACATTCATCACGTTGACAGAATGGGACAACAAATGACGGTTATGCGACAGTATGCTTATAAAACATATATTTTAGAGGTACATTAAGTTCACAATATCTTTACTATCATGGTTTGTTGTCTTTTTTTCTATCGGCCTTGGGGTCATTTTAGTCGGTGGTGTGCACAGAAAATGAATGAGTATAAGGTTTGTTTGTCCTCTCGTTCTGTGATTCATTTATCTTTGAGTAAATGAAGTGAAACTAGATACAACAAGCGAAAACAACACGAAAAGTTTGTTGGACATCTAAAGGATGTCCCCATAAAAGTTGGAAACAACAAAACTACTGCTAGTTGGATGTTGTTCTACTCTGTATCAACAGCCAAATGTACCGTGTTTGGTTTCACATTGACCATTATGATGATTGTAATGTGATCAGTGGTTGATCATATCTGTAGAAGACTTCTACTCTAGCCCGTGTTCTAGTTTTTGTCGAACAAGCCATGTAGCTTCTGGATTTAATCTTGAGTAACGAACTACACTATTTATCGAGTTCTTTCTGAGGAAGACCCACATGGAACTCGAAACTAGAATATAATGATTAGTATTCATTCATTGTCGCTGTCAGTATTTGGATATATCTTTTAACCACTCACACGCATAATATTTGGTGCACTCGCTGTACGTTCATTTTGGCCAACTCAATCTAAATATGAAATAATAATAATAATGATGTAACTTTGAATAAACCGTATGAAGAACACGACAACTGTTACACGAGATGCATTCATCGCATACAAAATATTCAATTAAATCAGAGATGGTGAAAGAAGGGATAATTAATTTATCAACTCTTTCCCTTTATCCTTAATGATCCGATAGAGTGTGTCAGGATCAGAATGAATCTCTGGCTGCGAGCATAATGCTTTTTTGCTTATTGAAAGATATGGAGGAGAAGAAAAAGCCCATAACACGACTTTTTTGTTTTAGTTCACCAAGATTTAATTAAAACAATGCGTAGAGGAATATAAAGAAACCTGATTTTGCATTTATGTTTTCATGCACGATGTTGTAAAATAAGACATAAAAGAAGCATACCCTGCATTTTATACCAAATTCAAATTGATGATGTAAGCATCAACGGCGTGACACTGTATTGACCATTGGGGATTTCACGTTTCTGCATGTTTTCATACACAAATTAAGTCACATACTGTTCAATATTTTTAATCCATGTTTTAATTTGTTTTGTCCACAGGTAAGACATTCATCCTATTCAATCTACTGGTTTCAAGACGTTTGCAATATTTATCATCCCAAAAAATGAAGGGGAAACGAGATCAATTCGGACATTGGCATTCCTATGAATAACCAAGAAATGATTAATGGACCAGTCATGGTTTGTTCAAATCTTTTTTTACACATGTAAGCATCACTCGACCTAATATGTGGTTGCTTTTTTTTAAACGAACCGGTACTTTACAGGTCACTAGTTTGTCATTTGTTTGCGTAACTTAATAAGACCTTAACGAACCAGCAGTTTTGTAAATAAATATTCTGCAATGAAAGACTAATCACCGGTTTGTAACCGTCAATTACTTCTCAACATGCAAATAAAAACTGAAATTTTCCCGAATTTCGCCACGCTTTTTCTGGGTAGAGATGAATACATAGAAAAAATTTACTGATTCGTCAAGCCTCGTCCTTATAATTACTAGAAAGATAAAAGCAGATTTTTTACAGTTAAGCATTGAATTTTGTATGTCGTGCACAAACGTCATCATTCGTCGGTACACGGTAGAGCAATAAAGAGATGGCACAAAGAAAAAATAGTTTACAAAGCATAATGATTGCTGAAGAGGTCCGTACCCGCTACCGAAAGTCAAGTTTCTAGTCAACCTTTGAATATTTGCACAATGATCAAAGCAAAATACAACCTTTCAATTGTAAATATTTCCGTCGTGTTCCGTTTGTAGTAAAAGCGTAGAGCACAAGTTTACTTTAACATATAAGCAGTGGGCTGTATGGTGCTCTTCGATTGCACCTGCCACAGAGCAAATGTCTGTTTTCATTTTTGTATTTCCCTGCTAGTAACGCTATCTAAGCGTTACAAGCTATTTCTTTAGAATTTTCCTGATATTTTTTACTTTTGACCAAAATGTGCGAAATCCATGTTTACCACAGGCAATAAAAAACTTCAAATTCTAGCCATTGTGCTGCAGATCTATTGTGAACCAACCAAGATAATATTTCCGTAAAATGTGTAGCAAATAGTTACAATTACGAGCACAACCGTACATTTTTTTGTAATCTTGCATCTTCCCTCTGTGTGTGACCCGTTCAAGTAGCAAATAAAACCGAAATTCCACACATTCAGTGCGATAGCAAACAGCATTCTGTTAAATGGCCAGTAATTTCATAGCGGTTTTCTTGTACTCTATTCTATTTGTACACAAACTTCGTACCTGCACTTATGTAACACTGTGGTGATCTATTATATTAATGCTCTTTTTTATGACCGCTTTTAATCTCAATGGCTTTCATTGTTTTGCTCACACTTTTAAAAGTATCCATCCCAAAGCATGAGCTACCACCTCATAGAAAAACGTATATCTAAACTCCAAGTTGGATTTATGTATGGCGATATCGTGATCATTGTCATGATAAAAAATAATAAAAAACATTTATTTTCTCAATTTAATGTACGTGCATGAAACTTTTCGTAACAGCAGTAATCTGCAAAAAAATATAGTACAGTGCGTAGCAGTGAACAACAACAAATAACGGAATGTATCAGGAAACCCACATACGTAAACTTAATGGTGGTGAATGGTGATGTTGCGGTGATAACTGTACAAAAGTCAAAATACGAATTCGAATGCAAATGAAAGGCAAAAGAATCTGCGTTTTAGTTTCGTATGATTTCAGCTATGTCATGGCTAAAAGCTAGAATTTGGGCAAATAAATATTAAATATTTCCTTTCGTCAATGGTCAAACAAGCCAACAAAATAACCATTTGGAAACAATTACACACGTTTTTGACAGGCATATTTAGGCAATTCAAAGTCAATTTTTCCTTTGATAAGGCTAGCATGCATGCGTATAACACGAAGAGCTATTAACAAAATAAACTTTGATTACTAAGAAATAAGACATTTGAAGTCCAATTATTCGCCTCCAGCAAAAGCATACATTTATGTAATTTTGTGTTTTAGAAAATTCAAAATGTATGCTACGCATTCAAAGCTGAGTTTCTTCATTCCAAGGCCTGCTATTTATTTGCATCTGCTACGGAAGCCTTCTAATTTGTAGAACTGGCTCAATAGTAAAAAAGAATTGGATTATCTGACATGGGAAAATGTTCATTTCATTTGTATTTTGAAAAATGACCGTTGATTAACAATAAATTCTGCGAATTCAGTTAGTACATCAGAGTCACAGAAAAATCACTTTTACTTTGTCATTGGCGTGATATGCCTAGTAATAATCCAGAACTCGTTAAATCTTAAATGCTGATTTTATCAGGTGAGCTTAAACCCGTAATATGTGGCATTATTCATCCATCATCCTCGCATTCATCATTATTATTTCAAGTGCCATAAATGGTTCACTATTTATCTCAAAGATTTTAAAATGAAGTGACTCTCGCACACGTACGTAGTTCTTTCATTGGAGCATGCTACGCATAGACGATATCCTTTTCACAACCATCTTATTCATAATACTTTATAAAGTTATAAAGCTCATTACGTGGTTGAATACATTGTGTAAGTTTAGGTTACAACTATCAGATCGATAACAGATAGTGAATCTATTAATTTGAGGCTAGAAAAGTGGTTGGGGCTCACTTTGCCCGAAAGAAAAAATCAAAACTTGAGATCAACCTCAATTCACTTTCACTTTCCCATGAGTTGAGTTACCCATTGGCAAATTGCTGACTGAGTACCAGTTATGCGTGTATCAACAGGCGTCCACACATGCATCATAATGTTGAACAAAGTGCATTTTTACTTGTGCATGTTGACAACACACAAAGTCTGTAGGATCCGTTCGGCATACCGTTTGTCTAACCCGAAACGTTTAAACAAGTCCCAAGACATTACATTATTCATTCCTTCATCTTGAATTGGTGCATATAATCAGAATGAGCGCCGTGTTACGCCCTTGGCTAACTGCATGAAGATTATGCGAAATTATGAGCACGTCTACTTAGATAAGAAAAATGACGATTATTTACCATACTAGTCATCGTCATTATCATCCTCATCATTCTTGTTCGTTTTGTCTCACTTTTTCCATCGTTCGAAGGGATTTTTGCAACTCATCGACGGCTGCATCAGCGCCACCGTCACTGCTATTTTACATTATTCACACTTTCAACTTACATTCCCCTTTGATTAGCCTAAAGAGCGCCTTTACACCATGGGTGCATTGTGATTCTGCAAAATAATAATATTTTTGCACCTCGTAGTCGTGTTTTGAGTATGGTAATGGTCTATAAAAGCAATATTTAAAATGACGCTTCCCCAAGATTTGCACATTGTAACAAAGCTGTCGGTTTAGATGGTATTTCAATGAACAAAGCTTTTGGCAACAATATTACATAAATTGATCTGTAGAGAGGTGCGTGTGATTACCTTCGTAATTCTAGAACAGCACAGAGTCGTTGGCTATGCATTTTATTAAATCATAAATAACAAAGATACTGATTTTATTATGAAATATGCGAGCATTCACGTTTCTAAAAAACCCTTTTGATCAGAATGAATAAAGTTCTCATTCAAAACATGTTGTGTAATGCATATTCATTCAAACTGCTTTATAATATTCACATTTTTTTACAAAAATTCAGTATATAAATTGTTTCCATCAGTTAAATACATGAAAATTCAAAGAATAATAAAAAATCGTGTGTATATTTTATAAGGCAGAATAACTTGAACGCAAAAGAGATCATATCGCACACAGTTACACAGATACGTCACACATTAAAGTAGTACTGCCGAATTAGGGCGAAAAATGCTTTGCTAGCAGCATGAAATTTGCATTTAGCTTTAAGGTCGACATTGTCTGATACTTGCTAAGATAATTTGTCAGTGCGAAGCTATAAAGGTGGAAATTTGCCGTCAACATGTCTGTATGATATGATAACCTAATGGTTGCTGAAATTGGCAACTTTGCACAGGGCTACAAGCTTCCTGTTTAAAAAAAACTTCTGAGCATAATGAAGTTTATTTTATTTATTCCAGTTTGAAAACTACCCTGAAGCTAACAAGAGGAAAACACGTACAGTTCACATGAAATCATGGAAAATGTTTTTGTGGGCTGTTTATAACCAAACGAAAACACTTGTCATTGCAAAAACTACGAACATTAAATGTACGTGATAGGGTTTTACTGTTGCATACTACAATATTAAAATAAAAAACAACATTACTGCAAAATAAAGAAACAAGGGTGGCCTTGACTTGTTCCTTGAAATATACGTGATAATTCAAACAAATAACAGATGGGTTGATTTGATTATTTGGTTTGCACAGGGCGAACGCATTTACATTTGATAATGTAACCACGAAGCTCATCAACCATTATAGAAATCTGGTATGGAATGGGGAATGGAAAATACCCATGTAGGTACATAATTTTATTTAAGGAAATGAGTTTTCATTCGATAGTTATCATCGCAAAAAAAGTATACCATGTAATAACTTGCGTAATTGTATATTTTGTTTATAATGATTTGACTTACCACTAGCTGCTTAATCTTTTATGTAGTTAGCAAGTGAATTCTACAAAAATCTTAATTGTAAAAGTTATAAATTATAACACATCATAAAACACTGTAGTTCGATACTCGTAATTTAGTTTTGATTATATATTATATTAAATTGGGCATTACATTCCCTTCATCCCTTCCTTAGTCGATGATGAATATTGCTCAAAAATTGTAATTTACCAAGAAATTGGAATTTTCATATGTCAGTTAGATTACGAGTTTATGTTGTAATTGACAATTTCACATTTTGTCGTCGTCACATTATCTACGACAGTTTTGTAAGCAACTTTCCAAAATATTAGTCAAGCGTTGTAAGAAATGACTTATCCGTTCTGCCAAGCAAGCAAGTACAGACATTCAATGTTTCTTAGAGCCCGATGTATACTTATTATTTTTAAAAGTTGTACACAGAAATAGGATAAAGTTGTAAACATTTTGAGGGAATATTATGTTGGTAGGGTACACATTTTTTCTCGTTTTCGACATAATTAATGCATTTGAAACAGGTCATTACATTTTAACAGCATGCAATGACACGATTGAATTGAATAAGAGACCAACATCAACGCACAAGGGTATCGGATATTTGAGTAGAGCAAAAAGCTTTTCCATACGACTTTTATAAAGTGTAGAGGTTCTTAAAACACTCCTTTCAGTGACAATATTTCAATTTTTGTTTTGACTTGTGACTGGCACTGTACACATAAGCAATACGTTTGCGCTTGTTGAAGTACCATTTCCTGTTACACATTCATTTCTCATGAAAAACAATTTCGCTAATTCAGTCACTTGTGCCAAAAAAAGAATGGTAACTTTAACAAACGTTATAGCTGTAATATCTGAGTAGAAGTAGCTAGTAGTAAGAAATGTGTAAACTATAAAAATACTTCTGCAAACGACCCAATAATATACTTGCAGAGAGCTGTAATATTAAACAAGTACAAGTACATAACTCGGATGAAATAGTGAATACAATAATACATACCGCCTGACTGGGTATAGAGTGTAGAGTGTGATAAAGCTGGCAGATTCTAGTTAAATAAATAATCATAATAATGTCGGTGTGCGTGTACGTACTTGAACGCACGATTAACTCTAAAATGACTTGACGTGAATTTTTGAAGACGATCGTCATTCGTTGTTACCGTGTGTATAGCCATCATAATGATGATCGCTGTGACTTTAACTTGAGCCACCAAGTGAGTCAGCAGCTGTGAATTGGACTATTTTCCCTGCTACAGTATATTTTTACACGCCAAAAACACGCACATACATAGAATGCTCTAGTCGCGATAATAATAAAACGGGCAATTTTCATTGCGAAGGAGTTCATCGGCAAATGGCTCATTATTTTTGCTCTTGCAAGCTCAGCTCTCTGAACTACCCTAATTTTTTACGGCTTTACATGAACTTGCACTACTGACCGCTTGTATATTTATGTAACGAAAAATTCAAGGAATGGAGTAATAATAGAAAAGAGTTTTGAGTCTCAGAGGGCTAATAATGAATGAATTCTCTTGTATTATTTCAGTAATTGTCCGCGTTCAAAAATGCCGAAAGTACCCTCAAGTGAAAACATGTTATGCAGGCACTATGTAATTTTAGGTGTTTGTTCTAGACTCGAGTACTCAAATCAACGTGTATAGCTTCTGTGCTACGAAAATAGTTTTAGTTAGGACTTGCTACTGATGTCAACTACCGATGATAAGTTTGACTAGTCCCAAAGTAAAAACTAGCCCATAACAATATTTCCACAACGGTATTCTCTTCATAGAATATACAAACTAATTTAATTGAACATGACAGTTATACTTGTGTAAACACCGGTGAGTTTTAACTGGTAATGTGCCCATGTCATGATACATTACTATCAGCATGCAATATGTTGAAGTACAAATGCAAACAGATTTTGTGTACACTCATATACACCGATTTTTTAAACCGTGCAAAAACACTAGTAGCATAAATGTGTTTGAAACTGAACACGGACGACAAGACGTGTTTGCCTACTTGACAAAACAGTAGAAAACTACCAGACTACTACAACAGCGATAGCAATTTAACAATGCAGTGCAATCTTGTCACTTCACGTTAGTACACAATGAACATTATTCACGCTTCATCATCATCATGCCTCGTCAACAGGCAACAGCGTTTTTCGGTGCAGTGAATCGTTTTGTCATTATTTTTTAACGCTGTATCTCTCTGACTTGAATTTTGCTATTATTGTAAATTGTAGTACGTTTAAAGCTAGAGTTGCGGAGATGTTGCTCATTTGGAAGGTACTTGTAGTATTGTATAGCACCACAAATATAATATCTTCGATCATATACAGTCAATCTGTGTGTTGTACATTGTCACACAAGTTGAATACAACAAAGCTGGTTCTGTTTCCTTTAGCATTCTTACTTTTTTCGTGCTCTGATTAAGAAGTTGAATGAACATTGTAAATTGCCGACGATGATGCCTCAGTTAAATCTGTATTTGAACAATGACAACTTTTGTAGAGAAAGAATAATATCGTTATCAACAAAATGATTTTTCTATGAAGCAAAATATTAATAATATGAAGCACAAAGTTCGATCTCATAAAAACTCCAATCGACTAATTTAATGGTACAGTTAGTTAAAGTAAATTGAAATAGTATTCTAAAATAATGGTCATGTTACTAAACAGCACGTTCTATATCAAACGGGACGTGCCCGAATAGTGGACATTGTAAAATGAAGTCGAAGAAATATTAATCATATTATAGGCTTCGTATTCCCTGTTAATTTCATTTTAAAGTAATGCAGTTCTTGTTCATGATGACGATGATGTTGGGTGTAGAAATGTCGCCACACCTATGTCACTGCTTCATGTTTGCTACATCATCTAAAAATGATGATGAAACATTACGCAAATCATCATCCCAGTCAATTCTTTTCAAACTGCTCATAAACCTAAACCATCAACTGAACATCATCATCATCATCCTCAGGAAGAAAACACCCGCTGCGGGACAAACAAAATGATTTATGACTGTTTTCAGTTTTAATAGCATATCATTCGTACACATAACTCTTTTACAGTTAAGATTTTTTGGAGGGGGTTGCATATAACACGGACTTGGTCGTTTTGTGTCGACGCACAAACAAGTGCAGTACACATTGCAGCTGTATATAACAATCATCAAATGGAAATGTCACCTTCTTTGATTATTAGTCATTTGTTGACAGCACCGTGCATCACATCATCACAACACAAAACAGTCTAAGTTTTGATTGACGTTGACTGCTCGGCTGGTGCTATCCTTTCTGTTGCTTCCATCAAATCGAGCATCGACCTTACCTATTACATTGCATTATAAACGTACTATTGTGACTGCGTAAAATACACTTAAAATCTCATCCAACTTTCAACTCCCAAGCGACAATCGTAACAGCAACTGGGATCGCCCTTTGCATTCATTTTGTTGGTACCATTTCCTTTTTTGATGATTGATTACTACATGAGTTTACACGAGTAATGTAGAAATAATTGGAGAAAACAATTACTACGGTGTGATCACAACCGCCCACTATGCTCCCATTGTCATTCAGTTGAGTGTAAGAATAATACAAAGATTAGTTGATATCGACCCGTTTCTGGAGCACGGCCCTTGAACTTTATGAAGAAATGTACAGGAAGTGCTAATCTCATTTGCTCTCCCTAAATCCCCCATGGCATTTCTTAGTTGCATTTCATCTACAAAACAAACTGATAGTTTTCTGCACATAGACAGCTAGGGATTTTGTAAGATGCAACTTTTGTATTCTCATGTGTCTTCCGTTTCCCTTGTTTCTTCGGACTTTTAAAGCATTCAAATAACCGTTCGTAGTATAAGACCCGTAAATCTTACCGGGAATTAATGTGGGATTAGTCAAGATTTAGTTGTTGATCGAATAGGCTTACCAAGCTCCATAAACCAAATTTAACATTAAACAATAGTCATTATATTCGGTAGGACGTGTGTGCGTGTAGGACAGGAACATGATGCGCACATTCACGTAAGCTTGGAAAGACTCAGCAGGAAAACGGGTTTTATTCACTAAATTAATACCCGCAATAAAAAAGGGGTGAAGAAACTCTGCCTGCTGGATTTGCCGATTGATTCCAAATGCATGGAACGATCATTTGATTGTCTTGATGATTGTGGCACATGCACCAGCAACAGTAGAGAAAAAGCTTAGGAGTAAGAGTTTTAGTAGGAAAGAAAATAAGAATTGCACTCGTCTTTCTCCATTCCTTGATTTACTTTTTGTTGAGTGCTTTTGTGTTTTGTTGTTGTGTACCTTACTTTGTACTTGTCTTTGGTTTAAGGAAGAGCTTTCATCCTACAAACTACGTATATGTTTTTGCTAACATTGCGTCAATTCCGAAACACAAATGGATTTTCCGTTTTCAATAAGTATGTAGTATGTACTGACCCTCGCGTGGAGATTTTCAATAAGCAGGAAATCATGATCGCCATACAGTACACGTTTTAGAGTATACAAAGTTAACCAATAATTGAATTGAATCAACTTCTGTCACAACCCACAGTCCTGTTTAGATTGTGATAAATTATTGGCAAACTATTCCCAAACCTTATATTAGGCGCTTTGTACACCATAATTGTTCATAATTTATACCATCAGCGCTTGAACCTAGCCGCTCGTTTAATTTGCCCGTTTTTTCCAGTTTGTTTCCTCCACCATTAATGAGCAATGACAGCGAAGGAATATATATGGCTCAAGTGAATTTGTTGTTTGCAACATTTTGTTGGCTGTTCAAGCTGGTGGTGGCGGAAGTACCCTGCTATCTACGCCGCCAGTAACACACTCTCCAAAAACTCCAACAAAGACCACCAGAAAAGAAACTTAAAAACACAGTCGAGCCCCACTGCTCCAGTTTTTCTGCCTTCTCTTTTCATTCTCCTGCCTTTTGCCATTTTTATCTAACTTTGCTGAAAAAAAGTATTAAAGCCCGAAAGTTTCCCTTTCTGCATAATACGTTTAACTTTTACTTACATAGCATACTTACATTCTACCTACATATTGTTACAAAAACCACTGCTTTTTGGGTGAAGCAAAGCTGTACCACATCTTTAGCCGAACAAGGAAAAGAAAGAAAGGAAATCAGCTTTAAGTGATTTTGCAGCAGGCAAGTCAGCACACTCAACCAAGATATTAGAATTGAGCACAAACCTGTGTACAACTGCAATATCACATTTTCTTAAAAAGTATAACGTAGTCACTAGTGGAAAACAAAAAAGTTGAGGACAAAGTTTTTGCATAATGTTATTTAAGTTTTTTCCCTGTATAAGTCAGGGAGAAGGCAATTCATAGGGTTAATATTTTACTACAAGTGCCTAAATTCATAGCATAACTTGTAGGTAAAGTATATGATAATACCTATGCACATTCTTCCAGAAGAGGAGAAAGGAAACATGACTCTTTCTCTTCCACTCTCCATATTTCTTGCAGAAACTCTGCAGCAGCAAAAGAAGCAGCTCCAGAGGGAATAATAGAGAAATACGCATTGCCTACTTTGTTTACATTTTTATCATATTTTTGAGCTTTCGTTAAGGATGCCTAAACATTACTACTTTTCTTTCTGCTACTATGAGCATTCATATCTTTTGTTGTTCTAAGAGAGATAGCAACTTTTTTGGAAAGATCAGTAGGCGTACGTGCTGGGTTCGTAAATATGAACTTTTTCTTTAAAATGATTAATCTCTTGTCAGCAGAGTTTAGAAAGGTTTATGGGTCTCCGTACAAACTTTAAAGAAAAAAATGGGCAAAAAAAGAAGTAAGTATAAAAACCGACGTGGAGTAGTATTACTACTAAGATAAAAAAGATGCGTTTGTTAAGGCAAGGAGGAGCACACAACAACGCATCTTCTTGTTACGCAAGCAGAAAGACAAAGTGAAATTCACAAATTGCCGGCTGACTTTACATAAAAAGTCTTAAGGTATACGATTATATAATGTAGCGACTTTGTAACGCTTTCCTATCCTCACCCAACGCTGTGCAGACAAACATTCATTTTTTATCAGGAAGGAGCAACTTGTTTCAAACAAAATCCGTGGCTATGTAAGCATATCTCTCATATTATAATATTTCTCCGTCGTCATTGCTTCAACTTTTTTTCTAAACTAAAGAGTATCATCGTTTTATCGTTTACCTCTCTTCATCCCAAGTCAACAGTCAACTTTCATACAATCTCTCTTCGGCTCCATTCTCCTCAGAGTTTTGTCTAGTAGTGTCTAAGGACGGATAAAGCTCATCTTCGTTTCATTCTTTGTGCTGAATTGAAAATGATAATGGGTACAGTCGGGAAAAGAAAAGAGAAAGAAGGAGAATATAACCGATTTTAATTTAGCAAAAAAGAAATGGGAGAGAGATAGAAAAGATGAAACGAGAATGGATTCAGTCTCGTTCTCATCTCTGCTTATCTATTCTTTGTTGGCGAATAAGTCTATGTAGTGTGCGTTTGTGTGAAGCGTATATTATGTATCTGCAAGTTTCTCTGAACAATAAATCCCTTGTTTACAAAATGAAAGATGAAATTTTACATAAATCACAGCCTGTCTTTTTCATTTCTATACACAAAATTGCAGCATTATTGCAGAGAAAACGAATAATGAGCAGTGTGTATTAGAGGAAATGATACATATCGTATGGGTCGTATTTGTAGGCATCATGGCCAACACGTAGCTACAACAGTTTGGCATTCTTTTATCGATCCCTTCCAACACCGCTGGGCGAGAAACTAATTTGAATATTCATCATGTGTCATAGGGTACCTGATACAAAAGGGATTTTGCAAAGTGGTGTAGAGTAAACATTAATCGATACTCGCGACAGGCAGTCAGATCCACAACACTACAGACTACGCTGGCAATAATCGAGACGACACATTGTCATGCATATTTTATTGAACGATGCGAAAAAGAGTGTGTATTCAGCCAATCTATCCATCTTCCAATATCATGTAAAGGGTAATCGCACTAACGCAATATAAGATGACAAACAACACTACTAGTCTGATGTTTGGTTAGTCGTCTGACAAGAGAGAAAATGTTTATTCAAGAAAATAAGGGTTTAGTTTATCTCAACACAACAAGGTGTGCAAAAGAAGTGTGCGTATGTATACGCGAGGAACAAGCAAACACACACAAAGATGCATTCTAACCAGTTGATACTTTAATTAATGGGTTTATGGTGAAAACAAGACGTGAGAGATACTTGATGAAAGCAGCCGTGTAATTAATTGCTTAATTAATTTACAAAGGAATTGATTAACTTTCTTGTATGCCTATTTGTTTAGGGTGAATAGCACTGCAAAGAATAGAACTACGCAAAAATATGCGTATGTTTAAAAAATAAAAGCTTAAAGCAACGGAAAATAAAAACAAGAACAGTGCTGCAGGAACAATTTTTAAATGGAAGGCAGGTACACATGCAGCAAATTATGTGGTTTATGAATAAATTTGCATACTCACACACACAGAAATAGGAAGGAGTAGAAAGGAATTAATCTTGTTATATGGACAAATAGAAAATATTTAGAAGGCATGTAGAAAGTTTTATTGATGGAGGGTAATATTTTCAAGAAAAATTACACAAAAAGGAAATTTATGACCTCTCACAGAACACACAACGACAAGTGAATAGCGGAGCAATAAATGTCCTGCATTTTTTGCTTTGAATATTGCCTGACCTGAAGCCATTTTTGATTGGCAGTAAATCAAGTATGGTTAAACGTGTGTGGATAGCAGATTACTATTCAAATTCTTTACGTTCTGTAAAACATGAGTCGAGTATTTTTGCGTGTAAGCTGTCCAACCTTTATGCAGAAAATGCATGCAGTTGTTAGAAATAAATACAAGAATATTTGCAAAACTCGACCAGCAAACGACAACAATAACACTGAGGCAGAGAAAAAATAGCAAGTGTTCTTCCTCATTTAAGGCGACATGTAACATCAAAATACCTTGTTTTTGCCTAAAGTATGCATACATGCAATATAATATCGACTAGTTGGTGGTTTTCTATACATAAAAAATTATACGGAGGTGATAAGCCTTCAACAAAAATTTGAATAACAAAAGATAGTTTGCCAACAGAAAGAAAAGAGACGAGAGACAACAATGAAGAAGTAGAAGAAGCACAAGAAGCACTTTTCAAACTTTTTTTGGCTCATGAAGATTTGAAAAGAAACGAAAAAGATATTGGACAAGTTTTATGTTCATTCAAGTAGAAAAATACTTGGATGAACGAAGGGGATATCAGTGTTGTATCATCATTATTGATAACCACATAACTTTATGTGACTGCGTCTACAAAGCTATAAAAATGTTTTTAACAAAAGAATTTCAACGAATTATATGCCACTCGAATAGTCGTAATAAACGGTATTTACAGAAATGATAAACGTTTATATAAATAAATCCGCCTTTTAAGAGAATATGTAGTAAACAAACTTTTTTTTCTTGTGGTTCACGATTTTCTCCACATACTTTTACATTCATTTTGCAATAATAATACTTTTAAGAACTAAGAAGAGCTTGCAATGATCACCATTAATTCAGGTTACATACTTGAGATTATAGATGAAACTGAAATATAATCGTAGCGAAACCAACATTGTTACCAGAAATAAAAACTGAAAGAAATATTAATAAGAGTCAACATACTTTTGTAACAGCAATATGCATATTTTGCGGTCTTCAAACTTTTTATAAATACGACTTATCGTTTACCTCAAACTTGTCTACAGTTGAATGTGACTTTTTGTCGTTGCTCTATTTTCAAAAGTTCTTGGTTTATAGCGCTACCGACCACACAATGTACGACACACTTATGTACTGGCAAATTTTAAGAGAAAAGTTTGGACAGCTTATTAATTACGTTTAACTCTGGTCAAACAACTGGCGTGCGTGTTTGATGCAACATTAAAAACTGAATATTTGTTTTATAAGAATACGTTTAATGTATACATATGCAACACACTTGTATGCACACCGGTATGTGTGTGGTATCGCTTCAAAAACCAAGTAAGTACATTGGAATCTATTCGATACTATAAGCAAATATAGAGCATTGCGTACTTTGTATGCAATCCAACAAAAAGGTTTTCTTGGGCCAAAAGTGTGTTTCCAACTGTCATCGAAAGATTGGAACAACTTTTCACTTTTCTGGATCACACCTATAGTATAGATGCTTGGCTTTACAAACAAAGTCCCTAAAACGAAACTCTTTTTTGTGATGGAGAAGAAAAAACGTGAGTTGCTCATGTTTTATGTGTCTTTTCATATAAAGCTGTTACGTATGCCATCATCTTCTCCGTCGTAACGAGAAGGAGGGCATCCCAAACACTTTTTATACCGGTGCAACGCTCGCTACGTAATATTATATTACTTAGGCCTGTTCACGAAAATATGTGTCATCACAAGTTTACTCTGCTCTAGAAGAGAAGGCATAGGGTATATATACATATAGGCACTTCATGAGAGAAGTTAAGCATGTAGAAAAAATACTTTCTTTCTTCTTCAATGTCAACAGCGTGAAAAGTAGTGAATGAAAGAAAGAATACTTGCTTGTTGTTGTGCTGTTGACGAAAGGATGAAAAAAGTTGTAAAAGGGAGAGAAGTAGATGACAAGAACTTTAATAGATTACAAAAGAGCTACTACTTTACTCTTCGTTCTCACATCTTTTTCAATGTGCCCACCTCACACACTCTTCAGTTTGGTCAGAGTCACACTAACGAAGTTGCTGCATTTAGAGAACATCTCGGAAACCTGCATTTCATTATCACTTGTCTCTTTTTGTGCTTTATATTGCTTGTATGTGGGTATATAGGTTTTCAAAGGAGATGCATCTTTTATTCCTCTTCAAGTTTATCCAAGTTTCATCCTTCTTTCTTTGACTCACTCAGGATAAATTCGTTTTCTTTGAACGCAGCGTTATATAGAAAGAGGAAAAAGAGTACCGGGATACAGATAAAAATGAGATGGGGTAGAGAATGTTGTAGGTGTGGACGTGGACACTACGAGCCCTTGCAAGACAACTGCTAAAACGAAGTTGACAAGACGAAGATGGTATAAAAATTGCTTTACTACTGTACTTTCTGTGTGTGAAAATGCAAAGAATAAAGGCATGATTGAATCAGATAAAGTTGTCTTATGGAGAAAGATATAAAAAAGATGTTCGTTTGGACAATGAGGAAAAAACCTACACGACTAACTTTTTTTATTCCTTTCTTGCATTCAAACCGAAATGAAGGATGGTAACAGGTGACTTTGTCAAGTTGTCACTGGATTTGTGAGTGTCACTGGACAATGTGTTTCATTAAGGAATAAAAAAGTGGAATCTTCAAAGGGGTAGCACTAAAGCTTGGTCTACTATGGACAGATTGTGGGCAGTTTTTACAGTCCCTGCCTAACAAATGAAAAAATATCAGAATATAATGACATATTATTATATAATGCATACATAACGCTTAATGATTATAAACGCGCAGCTTTATAGTGTAAAAAAGCACCGAGTGTTCACCGTCATACTTTTAACATGCTGGAAGAAGTGATTAAGTTTATAAGTTATGTAGATAAGCACATATAATATAAAGCGCATATAATATTCATCGTGAGCAACGCAGCGATGTGATTTTTTCAAGTATTTCAGTATTTGCATGACTCGAGTGTTGCCTGCCTCCTAGTAGCAGAATAAGAGGCTTGGCATGTCTTTGTAGATTACACGTTTTGATAAAACTCATAAAAATTATTATAAAACCTCTTTCCACTTGTCTTTTTCTTACCTATAAAAGTTTTTCACAATTTTGATGAGTTGGTTGAACATAAAGTTGAAATGGTAGAGGAATGCGCATCAGCATCATCACGGAGTTTAGCAGATGTATATTGAATTCAGTGAGCAAAAGTAAAAATTCTCGTCTACGCTCGGTGCTGCTGCTGGTACTAGCTTTGAAGCAGAAGCGGAATTAAGGTCAGAGGAGCATAGAAGCACATGCGAGGAACATTACACCTGCCTGGCAGAAAAGTGAATAAAACTTTTAAATTTAAAATGGCATGATGTGTTGCAGGTGTCTGTCATCGTTATTTCTGTTACATAAAAGGTATAAAAAAGAGGAAGGAGTAGGATTTTAAATGCAAATTAAAATTGGCCATGAACCTTACAAGTGTATAGCTGTTTAGCCGGGGTTGAAGCTTCTACTTTGTTGGTGGTTCCTCTTGGATGATTTTTTAACTTTTACATCATGGTGCAAATTCCACAAGGAAAGGAGTAGAGACTCACGTATAACATTTATCTACTTGCTATGCTCGGTTTCCTTTGCATTTTTCAGTGTCTTATCGTCATCGCGTGAAATACAAATACTTATGTAATAAACAAGCTAACCTTCCTCGCTTTCTTCATATCTGTCAAGCAATGTTTATTTTTCTTTCTGTTTTTAACACTATAAAAAATCTCGACAATTCATCTCAACAGGCAAATATAATATGTGTGAATGGAGAAGAGTATAATGCAGAAAAAAATTACTGCGCGATGACAAAACCTGTGTATCTCACGAAGACGACGAGCCACGTCTTCAAATAAACTGTAAGATGACAGTTATGTAGTTTTGCTTTTCTTTTAGTTGTTTTTTCTCTTTGATCTCTGAAAGAAGAGAAAGATTAGAAAAAATATTATATAGTTTGTCGCTGTAAAAACCAAGGAACGCGGAATAATAGGTTTGTCAGAAGGCGTTTCTTCGACGAAAGAACGCACAGTGGAATTTAACGTGAGAAGTAATACTATTATGTATAGGCAATAGTTTTTATACTAGGAAATAGTAAGCGTGACATTTTTTCACTGAAGAATTTACGAAAACCAATCTTTTTGTCTTCATCATTCACAGCGTCGTTTTACGTTTGTGTTATACACGTATCTATGTTTGTATTTATGTATATACGCACTTAAAAAGCATGTTATTTATAGGTTTGAAATTATTCCTCTTATATTTTTTCTCTTCTTTCAATCTTTGCTTTAGCTATGCCACTTCAATTTCCAACAAAAGCATCAAAGTATTAATATTTCTTGTTCTTTACACTTTTTGTGCACTGTGTGTGCCTTGGGTAAGTGTGAAAGAACATGCGAGAGAAAATACCATAAACCTCACCAGAGAACCAAAAAGATGAGAAGTACTGCTTCCCATTCAATCGATTCACTTGTCACCGAAAATCTCTCGTAGATTATTTTTTTCTCTTTGCTGTCCTTATCCTAGCAAATCTGATTTTATCACGCGTGTTATTCTTTCTGCATTGTCCTCGCAGCGTTATTTACTGCTGCTCTGAGACTGACTGGCTACGTGTTCTACTCTTCAATTATTGTCCACCAAAAAGAGGAGAATTTTTTAGTTTTTTTGTACACAATGAAAAAAGGACACACTAGCACAAACTTGTCATCAGTTATCATCGTCATCTTGTTGTATTTTTTATCATCATGAGGCAATAACTATTTTTCTTTATGTCTCTGTCTCCTCTTTTGCTCTGAATGAACTTCCTCATCAACTGTAATCTCCTTTTTACTGTTGCATCGTACGCGTTCTTCTTATCTTTTCTTCGTTGACTGCTAAATAAAGTCAAATTAACAAGAGTTGACAGAGTTGTTCACGTAGTCAAAGTGGCTGGCGATATCTAGGTAAATACCTAGATATAGCTAGAGAGGTTCGTGCTTTTTCCAATATAGAATAATAATATAATATATAGAATGACTGCTGAATAATAGGACTAGACTCTAATCTTTCACTACAATTGAGGAAAAATCTATTTGACTGTACAACACACAACAAAAACAGGGAACGAGTGTCATCCCATTTTATTTATTATTAAAGCAGATTGACAATGCAATGAGCGTTGACTGGGTCGACGGTTTATTCGTTCTCTTGTACAAGCCGTTTGTTGCATGCTTGCTCTTTTATTGAAGCAGGAGATGACTTTGCATTTGGGAATAGCTGCTGTTGAAGCAGCTCTCCTCTTCCGTTTTTGTCTCCATTTCGTTCATCCGTGTACCGTGCTGACAGAATTTCACAGTGCTTTTGTACCCAGTATAAAATGGTGCTGTGTGAGGAGGATGAATTACATTAATCCTGGCGGGAGGGAGCCTCCCATTTCTGGCTCGTTTTATTATTCTCCTTTTCTTTACTGGTGTTTGTATGCTTTTTATAATTTGGCCAAATGAATTTGTGGGGAGAAAATAAGGCGAGAGAGAGAGAAACTGTGGAAGTGTCAGTATGTTTCGTTGGTTGTTGTTGGTGTTGTTGTTGATGATGATGATGACGGTACGCATACGCATCCAAGCGTTTTATTGTCATTAAGATGAGTGTCAGCAGTTTGTTGCTTTCTGCATGCATGTTCATTCGTGAAAAAGATTAAATAGGGAAATAATAAAAATGATGAAAGAAATGTATAAAGAAGTGTCCAAGTGAGAGATCACAGGATGAGATTTAGGTGCAAAAGTAGATCTTTATGTTACAAAATCTACTTCACAAATAATGTGTGCTACATGTTTCTCCATTTACTTTTCCTTTGAAGACGTTCAGCACAACTTCACATATACCAGTTTCCATTTTCGTTTTACAGCCTTTTATGCTCTGAATTTCTAGCAACGTGTGGCTCTGGTGTGGTCCCATTATCTTGGGAGTAAATAAAAGCTCCACATGACGAATATCTCAAAATGTCTAGAGATATCCATATTTCAGTGTTGAACGTACATTGTACCTACCTACAACGCAGAAATTTGCAACAAGCAGTTAGATGGCCTTTAAAATTAGATTTTTTGCATTACAAAGATTTTCTTATTTACTTCTTAGAGACATGTCCATAACATACCAGAGAACACGTACCTACCCACTCAAATAATGCTAGACGAGAATGACATTTACATTGCATTGCTTTTAAAACCTTGATAATCATGAAGGCCAAATTTTTCACACCTCTTTTGTCATCGTCACTGCTCACCACACTTAAAAACGACTTTGCAAACGTTGATGGATGCATGGTGGTAATGATATACTTTTCAGAATGATGCAGCTAAAATGTATTACAGCATCCTCTCCTTAAATAGAAATCAGCACATAAAAGTCACAACAGGGAAGATGTGCATAGTAGGAGTAAAATGTGATTTTAATATGGAGATCAAACGATAAAAAGGAAATGTGTGTGCATACTAAAGACGACAGAACAGACAGGCATGTAAATATTTTTCGCATACAATATCAACAAAGAAAACATGCGAAAATGAGTGGTGTTGTTCCTTACGGGAAATGGTACAATCTGATAGTGTGTCTGTGTAAGACGGATTCGAAAAGAACCAAGAATAATGCATTCAAAAATGCATTTTCTAGCTGTACTACCACCACCACTACTGTGTCAAAAGTTGTCCATTTTCCTTTTTGTGCTTGTAGAATGTCAGTCAGAGTCTTAAGACCAAGTTAGTCGTGGTCACGTTGACCCAAACTTTGTATTTTTCTTTCAAGTGCAATAACTTGATAGGGCAGGCTATTGTGTCGTTTTCTTTCTTTAGTCAAGATAAAATGTGCTGACATGCAAAAAATACAAAGATAGAGTCAAAATCCCATTGTGAAGCATGTTTTATGGCATCTAGTTGTAATCTTGTGACTACAGGGAAAGAGTTATTGCCTTACAAAAAATGCAAACTTTTTTTTTCAAATTACAAGTACGTTTTCTCACTCAATACTAATCTTTCTGTTCATTTCTCGTTATCGCAAACCCAGCAGTTTCTTCAACTCGTCAGACTAAACGAAATAAGATGAATTAGTCTTCCAATTTGAAATTAAATCTTTTCATCGCTGCTTGTAGGTGTACAACATTAAAAGCCAGAGCACTACTTTGAGATGAAAACCGATTTTTTAATGAAAAGCATTCATTATATTCTCGTTGCCTGTTATTGCAGTAGTGCAGCCATCAGAGAACACCGAATGATAATGTTTTTGTTCCTTATTAACAGTGTACATGTTACGCTGATGTACATTGTATTACATCCATGACCGAGAAAGCGCGAAACGAGCCTGCCTCTTCTGCAGTGCGGATCGCTCTACTTTTTTTCATTCCCATTCACCATTCACATTTACTTTGTGAAAGATTGGCCACCATTGAGCAAACACAAAAACCGACGCACATAGCAGAAGAAGCAAATTTTGCGAATCCATTCATTGGATCATAAACTGAATAACCAAAGAAAATTAGAGAAAATCGTCAGTACCTTCACAAGAAGAAGCGAAATGAGCCAAACTACTATCAGTAACATTAACAAGAGGCTATTCACACTTGCACCAACCGTCATTACAATCATCATTAGCATGAAACCACACGAACAACATTGTCCGCTGCAGACATCAAACAAGCCGGGCAGCACCAGAAAACGGATAAAATGTGAGTGAATCATTGTGCGTCTTCTGTCTTGTGTGTCATTAGGGTAGGTAGGTTGGCTTGGCATAGCTTATGAAAGAGAATTATCATTAACAGCAAGAATCATTCATTTTCATTTACCATTATTCTCTTCCCTGAATCAAACTGTGATTTGTAGCCATTAAAAAGAACATGGTATCGCCAGTTTGACGTTCGAAATGGCGATGATAATTGTTTACAGAAAAAGCAGAAATATCACTGAATTTCCTTCATTCTCTATGTGCGCCTGTTTTTGCTGGCCTGTATTCTTTCCGCGTGCACAGATCGCTGTTTGTACAGCAGGAGAAAATAAGAAAAAATGAACTAACAGTGGGCCTTACAATAATAAGTCCAAGTGCCACCGCTTGAAGTACAGACATTTGGGAGCAGGTGCATTATGGTGTTGTGTGCATCATTAATGATTGCGTGGGTAAAGCTATACAATATAGCTATTCATAAAAAATGACCAGACCGAACCAAATAAATGAAGATGTGCTACAAATTGTGTGTTATTGTGCTACTCTGTACAAAAATTGCACCACTGCTATAATTATTTAATGCCACTGCACCTAATAACCGACAGCTTACAAATAATGTATCCACATCAGGAGCAGTTAAAGTAGCTTTAATCCGCCTACACTGTACACCGACAACTGAGCGACCCGATTTGAAAATAACAAATTATGTTTAGTTGCATGTCTACTTTGACCGCATGCAAAGGAAGGAAAAGAAAATAGCGGAGATGCATTTTTATAAAGAAGTATACGCTGCAAGTTTTTGTGGTAAAACTCTATCATTGCATTTTTTATGTGCGCGCGACTGATGTTGCTATTATAGCTATGATTGTTGGTTATTACCAGCCTCATGATGATACGCTCAGTCAAGAATTTTATAAATGTACAAGCGTGTAATAATAACTAGTTAGATACACGAATGTAAAGAGATGATACGTGTAACTATAAACTAAAGTGACAACACCTTAATTTTTCTTAGATGATGTGTTGGTTTCTAAATATGATGTTTCCCTAGCGTGTACTGTGCAAAGGAAACGTGCGTTTCTTACTAAAACCAGGTTTGTAGGATTTCTTTGCGAGAGAAGAAGATCACAACAAAACAGAGTAGTGCAAACATGAAATGTGAAAAATGCAAAAGCTACGTGGTCGATGTACACTTGTACTACTTTAAAGCGATGCATTTGACTTGCATTACTGTGGAAGGGAATGGTTGGAAAAAAGTAGCAGCCATCATAATGATGACAATTTGCGGGTTTGTTTACCAAAGTGAGCACGATCCTCATATAAATTATGTGAAATATATGAGTACTTTCCCAGATTAATGCCGGAATAACACGCATATCGTGTATGCGGTTTCTTTTTTTCACGACGCGCTATAAACTGTAAAAATACGAGTAGTAAGAAGCACAAATCCGTTTTCTTTTTTGGAATTAGGATCTATAATGGTGACGAAAAGGTGCATGCTACAACTGTTTCTTTTTATATTGACAAAGTCTGGTAGTGTGAATATATGTTTCACGAAAGCCATGAATAAAATGTGATAAATTATAGGAAGCTGTGACTAAGGCAAATGAAAGGCTCTAGTGAGCTTTTTTCATTCTGTTTTTTGAATAATGCAGTAATATTACACGCATTCAAGTTGATGGTTATATGATGACAGGGTGGGGTGGGCAATATGGGAATAAATGGAATAACAGCGTGGCCTGATACACTCAATGCGGTCAGAAACTGTCGGATTTTATTCGAATAAGTTATGCGGAATAATTAAAATGAAGCTAGCCAACCAAGCTGAATTCTTGAGTTGCTGATATTGAAAGGATTTGGCAGGAAGTAGCACCAGGCAAAAGTGACTGACTGACACACATTCAAAATATTGAAGACTTTTAGCCGTGCTACTCTGAAATCCCTATCTTTCTTTCAGGAGAATTAACTTGAATCTGGAATATATGTAAGTGTGTGGTTTACTTATACAGAACAGAGGGAACATTATTTCTGCTATCGGTGCAAGTCACACAAGGCGCCTTTAAGACAAATGGTGATTCTCGCAGTGGGAAGTGTAAAGGAACAGGAACCACCAGCCAAGTGCTGCTTCGTATAATTCATTCTTTGTCATTATATCACCACACGAGTTGAGCGTAATGGGCAGCTTTAGTATTTCCTGCTCTGGAGATTTCTTGTGCGAAGCTTCTTTGGAATGATGGCAATTTTTATTGAACCGTGCTTTATGCAACTCCACCTAGTATTACTGCTACTACAAAGTGGATATCCCAAAATAAGAAGACAAAGCTAAAATAATACATAATGATAGTACCATTCATATCATAAAAATATATAAAGCAAGTAAGCATCTTTCACATTCCATTTGCTTCAATCTTTTCTCTTATTTTTGACAAGAATGGCAGCGAGAAAACCGCCATCATCAGTACGTAGGTTCAGGAAATCAAAAGATGAATCAAGCGAAATTCTCTGCCTTAAAACACATGAAAATGGCTACCAATGAAATATTTTCGATTGACAGTGTTTCACTAGAAAGAAAACGTTACACGACCAGTCAGCAGTTAGGAAAAACCTCGATGAGATCATAGACGGGTTTGAGAAAAGTGGAGAAAATGAAGCTTGAATGAAATACATGAGCACATATATTGCATACATTTTTTGCGACAAGAAATTTTTTTGCTTCATAAACTGAATTCCACAGTTGGCACGTATTTCTTCATATTTTTTTGTAGTTTCTCGGTCATTTTTATCACTCAACACTACCAGTCAAACATGCGTAAAGTATTGTTATGGTGGGCATTACTGCTCCTAACCACCATCATCAAGACGAGCATCAAACAAACACAAAAACGTATTCGCTATGAGATTGCCGACTGTCTCTCATGCGGAATGCAACAACTGTAGAAATATTATAGGCATGTAGAGAAAATGAACCGCACACCGACAATACGACAGGGACTGCAGACGTCGGCCATGTAAATAGACACGAAATCTAGCTACTTTTTGAAACACAGTTGTGCACCACTCTTTTTCATTTCTCAGCAAAATATAATCATTTCAAGCAAAAAATCATGAGTTTTGTTACCCAGTACGCAATACACGAATATCATGATTATATTATGATGATGACAATTTTCATGATTTTTCGTGTAGGCTGGCTAAGCATGACGGAAGCTGTGCTACTCTGACTGGGTGATCAAACATTATCAGCAAAGAATAATAATAGAAAATCTTTGCAATTTAATCAAAATCTTGAAGGATGCATTATAACAATGTAATGTTATTGCTGTTAAGTTACAAAAGTTCTGCGTAATCCAAGGAAGGTTGCACTGTGTGAACGAATTCGTAACAATGCAAGTGCTAATGAAGCATAATTTTGTTTCTTGTTGTTGATTTTTTTTTCTTTTTAGCTCGACTCAATGTGTGCGCTAGTGATTTTTCTAGGAAGGTAGCATTGTTACTAGCAATTGCGCAGGTGGGTAAATAAAACGCAGTTGTGTATCACGCAAAGGAAATGAGAGCAATATAACTTTGCTAAAAGTAATTTCATGCTGACATGACCTGATATGACACTAGTACAATATCCGTCAAAAAACTTCGGGTGAGAAGTTATGGGAATCTGAATTTATTATTATGGTATCCATTATGAGCAGGTGAAATTTTTCTTAGCATGTTTCAATGACAAGAAATTCTGTTGATTTTACCAATTTACAGTTTGCGTGTGGCTATTTCGGAAGTTCAAACATGACATGCTATTATTAACTACCAACAGAAAGTCATTAATACAAACATGAATGTTGAAACGTTGAACTCTAAAAGGTTATAAATGAAAATGGTAGAAATTAGTATCGTAATTCAAAAAAGGTGGACATGGTTTTATTGGCAATCAGAAAATCGGAAATTCTTATCCAAAAAGTCTTACTAGAAAACATTTATGTAAACTACTTTCCATTATTTTTCTAATACTGCTTGGTTAGTGAATATGTATCTAGAACTTTTGAAACAAATTATTGTATTTTGTACATGCCAAGAATTTGGTACTTTTAGGAGTGACTCTCTTAACATGTTTTAAATGGTTTAGGTTAGTATGATTACTAGGCGTAGAGAAAGCAGCTTCTCTATTAAGTAAAAAACCACATAACTATATGACTTACCCATGGTCTAGATTTGCTCGTCGTTAGTCTTCTGTCAATTTAGCAGGAAAGAGGTATGAGGAGCAATTTATTCTTGACCTTTATCGTGTTTTATACACTCATCTTATTATCTATCTTGTTTAATCTAATCTAATAAATGCGTGAGTTGCTAGCATATTTCTTATCCAGGAAGCATGTAATTTTGCAGCATTCATCTAGAAAGGCAAGAGCACGAGCATTTGTAAATTTCTTTTTCTTGACTACACTACAAGTATATTGGCATGGCATGACTTTGCTAATAGGCACGTAGACCGCTATTGAGCCCCTGATACTTACTGATGATGATGTCGATGAGAACGAAACGGTCTTCTTAATGCATTTACGTTGTTTGCGGCTCTGCTCGACCCCATGAAATATGCGTGATCTCTATAAAGTATCCTTTACATTCATATATCAGCCTTTCTCCCTTTATAGTTATAGAGACTTGATTCCGATAATGATAGCCTTGCATTTCTTCTTGCTTGATCTCCAACAGCCTCATCTCAATTTTATCAAATCAAGCAATATTAGATAATCTAATAATTTCTTTTTAGACTTTGTTTCTTGCTCAAACTCATATTTTTTGTTTATTATTGAATGGCCAACTTGTTCTTTTGGGTATCATGAACATGACGATGATGTGAAGGAGGGTAGATGGGAGGTAGTTAAAGTAATACAATTCATCACGGACTAATTTTGCCTTCCAGCTGCAGGAGGATCAGAAGCAACTGCTTGCACTGATCAGACTACTCTTTTCAGATATATAAGCTAAAATTATTGTCCCTATCACATCATAAAAATGTACAAGTAACTTATTTTGGCAACGTATTTAGCCATTTTGGTAAATTTTATTTACCAACTATTGACACTTTTGCGTGAAACCGGAGGCTCGGTGTAATGTTTCTGTCATGTTATTACATGCGTGTTTCACATCTATATAGACTGTAGTACGAAAATCATCTTGAAGACCATGAGGATCCTCATGAGAAAACAACAGGATTTTTATCAGTGAAACTTTGTTCTTGGCCTTGAGCTCTTTGTGTAATCTCGCACGACTTTTTCTTCTTCTTTTTTTGTGTAGTTGCTTAGTCGATTGCATTCATTCGATACAGTGAACTTGTCCAAGAGATTGATTTTATTCAGCAGATAATAGCATAAAAGAGATTGTCATCAAGTGAACCAGTAAATAAAATGCAACTCTGTTTTGTTTACTTCCTTTTTATGTTGCATTACTGTCATGCCCAGTATATCTAACTCTATTATAAAAATATCAGAGCCAGTTTTTTTGTGGACAGAGTTTTTCAAAACATTTTTTGCTTTTAACATTAAAGTCATCTCCGTTGTTCCATTACTATTGCCCTTGAGCTGTCATTTCTGATTTTTAATACAAAATAAATGTATTATATAGCAAACATTTTTGAACGTGTACATTTTAGCATTAAAGCATCATGATTTCGTGTTGAGCGATTCAAATCAGTTACAAAGTAGAATAACATTATTATTGGTGAACATCTATCTAAACTGCAACACCAGCAGATCGAAGCCAGATAAAAGCAAACTGTCACTGATTACTCAACGTATAAAATCGATAATAGAATAGCAGGATAACTTTACTTGATACACGACAAGGTCCATTTTTAGCCGGAAGTACGCACGTTAGACTTGAAGCAAAAAACGTTCAAGTTGCAAAAAATAAGCAGAATGTATTTTGCAGTCAATTGGTTAAGCTTTCTACATTGAATTTCAAACCATAACCAGTCTCCTGAACCATAACCATGAGTCTGGCCTATGTTAAGTGAAAAAATGTATAATTTTATGTGTTTCTGGATAATAATAGAAATCTGCACTGATCAAAGTTCACTGACCAGTTGGAGAGTGAATTTGATTATGCTAAATTTCAGCAATACAAATGTTGAATAAAAAGGTTGTAAACATGACCATAATCAAATCTACTTTCTCACATTTCTTCCTTTTTAGTTGAATGTATAGTCCATTTATACTACTAATTTTCGGTAAAAATATGACCTAAAATTATGCAAAGTTTGCAACTTAATTTGGATTGGGTTGGCAGTTTAAATTAGTGGGGGAGCTGAAGCAAGCTGCCTACGTTTTATGCAAAAGATTGATGAAGGTCCCAGTAACAATGAAAATGTCTGCTCGTATAAGGCAATGCTTGGCCAAGGTTTGCTAATTTTCAATAAAGTTTTCACTAGAGATTTTTAGCTCATTGTACTCAAAACAAGTTGTTGTAATTCATTAGACATTTTCATCAACAAAATACCATGTTACTCAATGTAACTCATGAAGTTTCATCCCTTCTGGTCCATTTTGTGTACAAAACGCAATCTCTGTATTTAGTTTATGCTCTTTGTTAGCTTATAAAAAATGATAACTGTATCAGAATTACTTACTGTTTTATTTTTTTGCAAAATCAACTTTTCTTTTAAACTTATTACTGTGGTTGTTTCTCAAGTGTCTTAATTCACAACATCATCATCCGAATTATAGTCCTACGCCACATCTATCATTTGTCTTAACATGTGACCATCATGTTTTCAGACGTTTTTACAGAAAAAATAAATAACCTGTATCATGCAAACTAAAAATGATGAGGTTGTAAGTAGTGTAACATCCCTTGCCACAACAAACAACCACACTCAAGTGTAATGTATTCCATTTTATTGTTAGTCAAATATTTTGCTGAATTGTTCTTTCTGATGATGAGCGCAATGGAGGAAAGCTTATTTCATTCTTTGTACTCGCAGCAGTAGTAACAAGGACATAAGGGAAGGCTTTTTGGTATTTAACAGCAACCCAACAAACTTACAAACTAGAGCTCATTAAAAAGCCTCACCAAACCACACACACATGATCCTGTCAGTTTGTCTGCCTGCGTAGTGCCTACCACCGTCATCATTGTTATCATCACCGCCACACCACACATACCACTTCTCTCTTGTTATAACGACTTGAACATAAATCCCAAAAATGAGAATTTACAAACTAGAACAATGTTGTTCTTGGCTCGCTCCATTGTACCATTCTTGCAAGATGGGTAGACTTAATTTTTCTTATTTTGATTGCAATGATTTCAGATTCAAAAAGAGATAATTTTTCCTGTCTTTTAAAAACATACTGCACTTTTGAGAGTGGAGGGAAGGTTCAATTATTGCTTTGTGTTGTACTTGTCAGCTAAATATCATCTCTTCATTTTCAACAACAGCACATTATCGAATTTGTTTTTATGCCACTTCATTGTGTTCATTCTTGAATATTTTCATACTATTTTACTTTGGCCCATTTACTTTGTAACTTCATCTTCATCAGGAAGATCATCATGTTGATGGCGACGACCACGAAGATGATCATGATCAGGTTGGTTCATTCAACAAGAATCGTATTGAGTTACAAATAAATACCAGTAAGTCAACCACACTCTTATTACTGTTGGTTGCAACTTTGCAAGTAGTGGAATAAAAATGCAGGCTTTACCAAACCGACAAGAACGTGAGTGCATGACGCTCTATAACTGTTCAATTCATGGGAGGATGTTGGCAATCATGTAGTTGCTGACTATGGTCTTATTGTAAAATGCATATGAAGTCGTCAATTATAATGTATCTTTGATGATGACATTTGTATTAATATTCTAGTTATTGTTACAAGCTTCTCTGCCTATTAATGCAGGGTAAAAAGTTTTGTGGTCTATGATGCATTTTTGTTGTTCTTCTGAAAGGAAAGCTATTTGGTTAAGTTCGTGCTCATCAACAAAGCTATTTCCAACTGACATGTTTTCAAAAGTTTAATTCACGAAATTATGACGTTTCTATTCTGCCAACCACTGCACGCGAGTATAATGAATGGAAATATTTTGTTTTGAGCTTACTTTACTATGACTGATGCAATTTACAAGGGAAAGCTAGCTTAGTAGTGCATATTGCACGCACCGGTGATCTGTTATGAGTAGATTTCCGTGTGGTGATCATGCCTTGATACTGCACGTGTATATCAGAGGAATTAAAATTGCCGACACTTTTCTTGAGATGCTTCACTAACTCAAAATAGCATGAGCATACATGAATGAATCATATAATTACAGGACTAATTAATACGTCTCAATTATGACATTCACATTAGCCTGTTTGTGTTAAATTTTCTATTACAAAGTTTGTACATCAAGTTTCAAAGTTTTTCTTGTTTCGTGACTAATGTGTACTAATTTTGAATCGTATATCATCGTTACGAAAACGAAACTCTAGTGAATGAAAGTTAGTAACACACGATGTGTCAACTTTATACGCATCAGTTTGTTTGATACCGATCTATCTTTCATTGGATGGGATGATATTTTTTCCTTTTAATTTCACAGAAATATAAATGTTCTAACAAACAATTTCTTTTGTGTATTTTACAGGTAAGCTGATTAACATATTGGATTTTAACCACCTGTCATCAATGGACGGTCCTTGTAATCATATAAATTCAACCAACCAAATTACCTTCTACATCGAAGATTATTACTTCAAAGTGACGACTCCTATAATTTTCTCTACGATTCATTTTCACTTTGCTTAAAAAGCATCATGATTCACAGTGTTCATAAAACTTTTCACGGTTTCTAAAATGAGATAGATGACACCAAAAAAAGGGTTTTTGTACATTAAAAAGCATATAATGTCATTTCCTAATTTTATAAAAATAATGATAGTGGAGTGAATTTTTTTCGGTTCTCTTTCCCCACACTTTGCAGCCATCTTTTATTATCATTATTAATGTCAAAGCGGCAATCTTCTTTACTCTGTGGTGATGTAGCATATTACTGAACCATTCAGAGTTTATGACAGTAGAATACATGCATATGCATTCAAAATAAAAATGAAATTATTCCGGAAATTACATGTCATCTCGTATCAAAAGAGACTTCCGCCTTTCCATTCTTTTCCCCCTTTCCCATCTTCCAAGCAGAGCGAGAGAAAAGGAACAACCGCTGCCACACCAGCACCATCATTCACCTAATCGTAAGCAACAAAAGCATGTGATATTATTATTACAGTGTATAATCATTAAGCCCAAGATACCGCTTGTGTCGGGTTCCATTACGTCTACCACACCGTCAAAGGCATCGAGGAAAAAAGACTGCTCATGAAATTGTCGCATCGCATCATTCATTGATGGAAAGGGGAAACCCTTTTAGCTGAACTGGAACCGTCACGTTGACGCTTCTTTCCCTTTTCTTTCTCCCTCTTCCGACTTTGTCTTTTTCTTGTCTGCTTGCTTATACGTACACATAGTACGCTACCATGATCGTTTTAGCTTTCTTTTTTCTCGGTCGGTAGGTTTTCTGTTTGTCATTCTAGACATTACATCATGCAACGAACAAAACGGGCAGAAGAACAATCAGGAAGCGGGAAGCAGGCAAAGCAAAAAGCAAAGAAAAAACTGTATTCTTGCTTTTGCAGAAAATGTAGGTACGAGGAAAAAAGGTGATAGCTCCTCGGGCTTATTCCAATTCCAGCCAAGCTGCACTTCGTCTCGGGAAGAAAGGAAAGCAAAGTCGGAAGACTAGCTACCATCCAACCATGCATATACGTACTTCAACCAAAAGGGTACAAAGTACACACACGGTAGAGAGTATGTAGGAAGGAGAAATCACGTTTGTGCTTTCAGGTTTCACGCAAAGAAAAATGCTCTAAACATGACAGGAGGAAAAAGTAGACAGGGAAAGTTCAGTTGCCTCTTTTATACATTTAAGCGACAATGCTTTTCTGGGTACACACGAGTAACAAAATTAATAACGGTTATGTGCTTGGTGCTCTGGTGAGGCGGATGTGTTATTATTTGTATTACCACGCAAAATAGAGCATGTTATGCATCATGAAGCAAATAAAGAGGTTATATGGGTGAAAATTTTGTTCAATGTACAAAACACTTGAAATAAATGGATAGTAAACCAGTGACTGACTTATTCCTTGTTTTCCAGTTGCAATTGTGTGAAAAAGATCCATGCATGAACAAGTAAACAAATATTTTATGCTTATGTAGGAGAACATTTCAATAAATATGGGGTGCGCAGAGGAAATGTTTTCTTTCTAAAGAACCGAGCATAAAACTAATAACAATAGTTAGTCAATGTGGCGGTTGTACTTAAGTGTGTGCGCTATATATGTGATCGGACGACGTAGCCATACAAACACAATCGCATGAATGACAAACAAACGCATCCTTCTATTTGAGCGCTTGGCATCCGAAAACAGCTTCTAAGACTGCCAAAACCGCTCAGACAAACAAGAAACTATCTTCTTGTAAAGCACACTGACTACTTTCTCCAGAGAAGGGAAGGAGACACGCGAAAGAAGCGATTCGTTTTGCTTAGCACCACCACATGAATCTCCAGTTGTTATTTCCCTTCACACATACGGCAAAGTAGAGTAAGAAGACTAATGCCTTCTAAATCCTTTAAGGAAAACCAAAGACTATGTTGACTGAGCGAGACGGGCAAAAAAGTTTAAGACAATATAGAACACTATTTTAGTGGAGAATGGGAATTCTTTAAAGAGTATCTTGCTGGAGCTGTGTGTTATGGCAAGTATAGCAGCAACTATATAGCTTTCACCATTCAGCAGTGACAAAAGGTGTTTGTGGCGCTTACAAGGCAGACTATCATTTACGTTGCGCTGTGGATGGTTTCGTAAAACTTTTTAAGTCATTGAATTTTAAGAAAGATAAACGCGTCCAGTATTTGCCACGAACAGTAAAAAATTGTGTGCATTCGCAAACAAGCAAACAAGCTTTCTCTCGGCAAAATTTATATTGCCAATATTTGTGGGTTTAGTTTGTCATGTGCCTAAAGTATAGATTATAGGCATGTCTCTGCTCACTGCTCACCTTTCGGAGACAGGAAATATAAGAGGAAAGCCAATGGGAAAAATTGAGAAGGAGGAAAGGGATTGGTAGCGGAAACACCCAGGTTTTCATCTGTTTTTTCTCCCTCTTGCTTTTCCTGATCATAGTCCACATTTAGAAGCAAACAAGAAATAAAATTGGAAGTAAAAACAAGAAAGAAAATGCTGAGCAGGAAGAGAAAGGAGATGATTGCAAGTTTCAGACTGGTTGTTAGTGAAAGAGAGAGAGAGGAAGAATAAGAGGAAAGAGACAATAACGGAAAGATTGGGATGTAATCGATCTTTAGTCTTCCGATATTACACATAGACTGCCTCCACTTATTCCTTCACCAAGAAACCTACTCAGTCACTCGAAAGTCCCCCACTCTGACATTCTTGATGGTTTTTATATTCTTTTGGAAAACAGAAAGAGAGGAATAAAGAACGCATATAAAGGAATAAAGTATATAATAATACTACTGTTATTATTATATCATTGTCTTCTTGTGACTTATTATGCATGTACCTACACATCATGGTCTGATTTTCCGGGGATAAATAAGGAGCGTATTATGCTTATATAGTCCACACCTCTGAACAAAGCGCCCAAACTCATACTACTCAGCCAACATATTACTGAAATGAAAGTGTAAGATGTTCTCCTATATTTTGCCTAAAAGTAGGCGATGCTGGTAACTCGCATGCTATATCGTTAACCCGCCACTAAACTCCCTTTCTATCCCACTTCACTTTCCAATTTTTATCCTCTTGTGTTTCTCATTCAGCAAATTCTTTCTAGACACGTACGGTTGGCTGGGTCTTCTCTTCCTGGGTACTACCATACACCACGAACAGGAAGCAAAATGATGGTGGTTGTTTCCCAACTAGAGAAATTCCCAGAGACAAACAAAAAGCGTGAAGAGTTGGAATTGGAATGCTCAATTTTTTTTCTGGTTCGTACACAAATGCCAATGCAGCGGAACAGAAAAGCTGTCTATAATCTGTACTGTCTCATACCATACTCAATACTCCCCTTTTTAACTGCACTTACATGCACTCGAATGTTTACAAATGATCGGAAAAGCAGTGGGGATCGGCAATGATTAGAATACTGATCAAGATGTCTTTTTCCAGTTTTCACATTTTTTACGCAAGTCGTTCCTAACTTGCACCGTTTAAAGAAATGATCATTTGATTACTACAACCTCGATGGAAGTGAAATGTACAGGCTTACTAATGTGTCATTTATCAACAGATAAGTTTATAAAACTCGTGGAAATGAAAAATTTGTTCTAGTTCTGTAGCGTAGCAGGGATTATACGTAGCCATTACAAAATTGGGACATTTTGAGCACTGAATTTGTGTGTGTAAATGACTGCTTATGTCAATCAAGCTCTAATGCAGTAGTGTTTTCGAAAACAAAGAAATGGAGTAACTCAAAGCATACAGTAAAAATATAGGCAAAAGGAGCAGATTGAAACATCGTTTCCATTCAATTTGTTACAGCTTCATTTTTTCGGTTTGTGTAAAGCTTCAGCTTCTTCTTCAACAGCAGCAGCATGTCCCAGTTTTTTCTCCAGCCAACAACACTCGCAGGCACACTAAAAATTCAACGTGATTCATGGAACGGATTGAGCTCCTTACAGTTTATATTTGTAAGAGCCTCTTAACCACTCTTCTCTTCCCATGGAATCTGGTCCACCAAGAAAAGGAAGGAAAGGAGGTTACATGGCGGTTCATCCATATAACAATGCGCAAAAGGCAAGTGAAAGCATTTATATGTCAAGCAAGCACAAATAAACTTTTTATACGCTTGACTTCCCTGGATGCAAGTCTAATTTTTTGCAAATGTGTATTCACTGGGTGGCACTTGAATACGTGTACAGCGGGGAACTATACTACTTCAGCATATTGTAAAACCAATTCCTCGCAAACACAAAAGTGCAAACTGCAAAAATAAAACGCAAAAATCAACACCAGCAGCCAAATAGTTTTGCTGATTCTAGCTGTATAGCTGTGCCAGAATCACAAGTAATCTGATGGAGCTGCGTTGGTATGTTTTCCACTTTGGGTAGATTCCTATGGATGAAGTGAATTGAAAGATATATCATACGTGAAAGCAGTGTGTAATAAATAAAATTTCTCGCATTTGACTCACTCACTCAGTGAAATGAGAGCAGACGGAGTAAATCCTTCCTGTTATTGGGTTCCTTTGCTCTGCGAAGTGTGATGAGGAATGTTTGCCAGTGCATTACAAGCAAACCTTCCAAAAATGAAAGACTTCAATACACAACTGGAGAAAGAAAAATGAAAGCACATGAAAAGGAAGCCGTGTTAAAACCGTTTTTAGAATGAAAAACCCACGCACTTTCATAAATAAATTCGTTTCACATTCGTCCTTTTTAGATTTTCCTAAGCTGTTGCTGGAGAAAGCAGGAAAAAGTGCCAATTCATGAACCCTTAACCGTAAGGTTTATTTTGCGAGTTCATTCTGCTTTGACCTCATACCGTTACACTGTAACAGATACCTACTTTTTCATACATGGAAGATTGAAAATTAGGATTTTTCAACCAATCTTCATTTGCTACTTTAATTTTCTTTAGCGTTTTGGTTTCAACCTACATTTTGATCCTAGAGGATACTAAAAATGCTGAGGCAGTTAAGAATTGAACAGTGGCGAGGGATAGAATTACAGAATTGCAAAATCCAGCAAAGGATATGAATGTTGAAATGCATATATTTCCAACGATATTGCAATATGGATAAAAATATACGCACAATTTTTCGATTACTTTTTGTGCTTTGTCCCCAACCGCTTCTGCCAAACGGTCTGGTCTCTTCTACCAAAAGCGGCATAATAATGCCCTCGCAGTTCAGAAAAAGATTACCTTTTTCCGGGTGACAGAATACCCCATTCTTTTGCAATAATAATAATAATCTATATAGTGGAGGTCTTTCTTTTCATCTCTGCCTCACTTTAGCTGCTGCTGCCGCTTGCTTGTTAAAGCGAGGATTTCGGTTTTTGTGGAGCTCTCTGTACTTGGAGCTTAAAATAGAACCAAACCAATACCACTACTGTTGCTGCTACTAACACCACCACGACCTATTTGTATTGTACTTCTTGTTTCCGGGTAAAATGGATTTCTCAAATATTTTTTCAACTTAATTCTCAAGGCGTTCTCATTCTCTCCTTTTGTGTCCTCCTTTCTTGAACTTTACTCTGTGTCCACATTCCACAAGCTTAAGAACCCGCCACTATTACCCTACTAAAATATTCGCCCTGGCCGGACTTTCATTCTCTTGATCCTGGAATGATGCTTTCGCCAAAAAATAAACTGCACTGTTAGTTCTCTCTTCCAGTGGAAAAAGCGGACATGATCAAAACCCCAAAGCCGAACCTTTTAACTGTACATGATCGCTTGAAATGCGAGAGGAAACAAGCGGTTTTGTTCTATGAAATGGAACCCACTTTTCACAGAGCCTGGAAATACACTTTCCTTCCTTTCACTTGCATCATCCACTCCAGATACCCAGTTTTGCACTTTTTCAAACGGGCAGTCTACTGTTGTGAAATCAAAGGGACAAGGAAGTACATTTGGTAGGAAGACAATATGGAGCCCAGATTATGCACTGCATTATGTACGTTGTAACACGCTTTCCTTCATGATTTTCTTTCTAGATTTGATTGCTTCGTTTGTTGTCCAATTCCATACTCTTTCGACCATTTGCAAATGGCAGTTTAGAAAAATTGTATCTTGACACCAAACCCGAGTGCAACACAGAGGCTTTGTGATAAATCAAAGCTGTAACGACGACGGAAAGTTCAATCTCTGCCGCATAATCGCCAGTCAACAGTTTACATTTTACTCATTATTTAAATTAATGTACATTCCATCAACCGGCCAAACCGAGTTTTACTGTAATTACAATAATAAATGAGAAATTGCCACTTTGTTGCTGCATAAGTTTGTTTCATTCTCTCTGCATTCATTTCCCAGGTATATTCACATCATGCTCTCAGCAAGAGACATCATAAATGAGATTCTGCTAATGGCCTATTATCACTCACTCTTCATTTCATCAGGTGTTTTAACTTATTACGGGAGAAATGCATCATGCTGGCTCTCCCCTTTTGTACAAATACTCAGCTTTTACAGGATAACATTTAGCTTGCAAACCTCCCAGCTTGCTTTCATCACCACCACCACGAAAGGCTTAGTTGTAGGTTTCCTCAGATGTCGGATCATAATAATAATAAATTCGTTTGCATTAAAAGCGCAGTTACTATTATGTACTGATGTATGTATTATTTCAATTGCCAAAATGTGCTTCCTCCAGCATCATCCAAACAGCGTTATGTTGCTTAATTTAATGCATATTATTATATAACAGGAATGTCAAATAATATTATTCTATTACATACACTGCTCTGGTGGCATTTTCCCAACACGGAATCCCCGCATAAAATAAAAAAATAATTGAAAAATATACAGAAGAGCTAAAGGACAAAAGAGGATTTTGTCGATATAATCCCGCTGTTGAGAACAGATGAAAAGTGATAACATGAAAACGCTTATTTGCCTCATCATTTCCCAGTGTTTTCGCTGAAAAGAAGCGTATAAATTCTTTTCCATTAAGCACAAGCTGTGCCGATAATACATACGCCTCTGGTGTTTATGTGGCCGTGGCATTGCCATTATTACCTACATGTACACCAAACAGATCTATAACGGGTTGTTAATGTTATGTCTGTTTGTGTTGGTTCTTTGCAAAAACTTTGCTGGGTGAGATAATATCCCTCTCGTTGAACAAAACCCGGTGCAATGTAGTTGAATTGCAACCTAAAGGTAAATAGAAGCAAAGTACGTAATAATCTTGTAAAGATGAAACCAATCCTGAGATGCAATGAAAAGTACCTGCTATAATATATGCTGGTACATGGTACAAGTACACTCACTCTTCTCTCGACAGTCGACAAAATCTTTATCAAAAATCCATTAATGAATCTCATCATGGGTGGCAGGTCTTAGTTATCCGTACGTTTATTAATATTATTACATTACATTATTATCAGCAAAACAGTCTGTCTGGCCGGGAGAGTTGATCAAGTGGTTTGCTTTCGTTTTGTACGTCCGTATAATCCTAACTGAAAGTTATGCTTGAAGGAACAAAAAAGCAACAAAATAAAGAAGACATTGTACTCAAAATGATGATCATGATAATGAACAGAACATCATTGCAGTCCGCTAGTATTCGCGGTGAGAGTGCATGTAAATGATTAAACATGTAATTTACTTGCATATAATAACTACATCATTTGTTCAATAGAAGAGAAGGAATATTTTCTTGTTCTTCCTGATATGATGGCGATCATGATGATGACGCATTATTAGGCTGCAAAAACATAATGAATTTCAATAGTTGAATGAAATGTTGTTGGATGGATGTTTTGGCTTTTGTACATGTTTACTCCATTACGTCTGACCTCCCTCTCGTGATGTTGTTACAATCAGCATATTGCTAATGGGGAAAATATTGTGATTGAAAGTGATAGGGATTCATTTTATTCGATTGAATGTGCCCTGTGCATAATAATTTTCTTAGTGTGAACACATCATAATGAGATTTGACGGATTAGATCTTTATCTTGAACTAATAATCGAAATATTGGTATTGGCAGCTAAAATATAAATTCGGTCGGATAGTGGAAAAGCTGTTTTCCAGCGAGCGTTTCACACAACATTTGTGTGAAAGGGTACCAAAAGATGTGTAAAACAAAATTTGTCAAATAGTTAGTGCGCGCCTCGTGCACTGCAAGTGGATAGCAGATACGCATTATAAATTCCATCAACACATTTTTTGCGAATGTGGAATGCTATGCAAATATCTTCACACCAGCGTAGCCGATAATTTTTTAAGATGATCACTACAGCCTGTACTGTTCAAAGGCAATTATAAGCTGCTGCTCCCTCTTTTCTTCGGCTCAATATTCTACAACAAAGCGCACAATTGTAAATTTTTAAAATTACAATCGTAAATATGCGGAAGCGGAGAAAAATAAGGAGCAGACAGCTTCTCTAATAAGCATAACCCAGTTAGCAAAACAATTTACGGCTGCGAGAAGAAAAGACATTGTAATATTTTTCTGACTAAATTGAGCAAGGGCCAAACTAGATTACCAAGTTAATTTCATTTGTCGCTCTCCGCCAAATCCACTTAGGAATTCTTTAAGATATATCAACGCAATAATTGGTGTATGCATGAAAAATTACCCTGTTTTCTGCATTTTTATATCCGTACAAGCTCGGTTCGGCATTTATCACCAGCGTAGTAAAATAATTACATAAAGCTTTTGCATATGCAGACACAAGTAAAACACGGCGATGATAAAGATGAAGAACAAAAAATATGTCAAATTTAATCATCAGGTGAAGTGAAGTAAGATTCTTTTCTACTTTGCATTATCAGGCTTTCTGTTTCACTGATGCGAATTTGAATACAATTTCTTCTTTAAAACACATTTCCTGATGGATCATATTACACTTTTTAAACACTTCTGTCATGTATATCGCAAAGTGGATTTTTTGTGCGTTTGCCACCCTTGAAAAAGCACAGAACAAACTTTACTCTTTTGAGAGCGAAAAAAGCTGATGGATGGGAAAATGTATAAAACAACAGAGCAGTGTACTGAATTGGAAAAGCCTGACTGTTCAAGTTGTGAAAATTGTAAAAAAAAATATCTAAAGAGAGAGAAACAAAACGAGTGATAGCGTAATTGAGAAAAACTCCACTAATCATTCTCAGTCACCACACAAAAAGCAGTGCCGCTGCTGACACCACATTGGCATCTCAAGTTCTCTTAACATCATTCGACTTCTTTCAAAGTATCTTGACTTTGCTGAAATTGCAAACACTACAAAAGAAGGTGATATACACTACTAATAATGTAGAAGAAATTGTGCGTTTTGCTACGCTTAGTCGGCAAAAACTTGTGTGCTACGATTAAAAGCAATAACACAAGAAAACGGAACTACAAGTTAGCACACAAGTTAGCTACAAGGAGCAATATAAGCGGAAAGCAAAAAATAGAAACCTCGCGTCTTTTCTCTCTCTAGGCTTTTTTCTTTCTTGTACAAGCTTGATTTATTGGCCCAAGTGGTCAATAAATCACAAACCGGAAAAGAATCAACTTATCAAAAACGGATTGTCTCCATTCCATTTATTTCCTTTAAGTCAACGATGCATGATACATAATATTACATTGCTTCTTCCTTTTCCGAGTCTTTCTCATCCTTCGTCAATGCGTTTACAAAAAAATGTTTTTTGAGTTCCTGCTGCTGCTGTTAAGACTACTCCTGCTGGTTGTGATGGCGGTGCAGCCGCATGTTTTCGTGGTTTGTATAAACTCCATGTAATATATAAACCGACCTGTCGACCTTGCTCTTAAGTAAATAACCGCTTTGACTTCGACTGGTAAAAGGAAGAACGTATAGTGTCTATAAGCTGCGTTTTTAATGCTTTTAATATGCAGTTGATCAGTGGAAGTATTTTTTTTTTTGCAGTGTATTGCATACCACACAGCTACCGCTCCTTTCTTTCCCAAATATTGCTCAGAGATATGTTATGAAATTTAATCCGGATAGAGGCAAGTGGTGTCTCTTCCTTCATGTTATTCCAAACCATTTTACGACCCAGTGGCCAGAGATGAGAGGGATGATGATGGGAATGATAATAATCCTGATGACTTCTTTTCCTCCGCTTCGCTTTCTGATAAAGTATTAGTAGTTGTGCTTGTGCTTCGGGCCAGTGGTATTATGCCATGCCTCAATTTCGGCACGCATTTACCATCTCATCGAAGACATAGAACTACGATCGTTTTGAAAAAAACAAGAAAGCAAATTGCAAGAAATATTATCCAAGTTTTTATATTTTTCTACTGATATTCTATCTTGGGCTGAATAATCCTCTCGACAAATTCATTTTATGCATAAATGGCTTTCTGTCTGATTGCAGAAGCGATCCGCATGGAGGAAAAGATCAAAAGCTGAAACAAACTGGAAAGTGTATTTCCTACATCCTATCTTGAAATCGCGATTGCATATTGGTGACTAGCAGAGCTTACATAATGCTCAAGAGTAAATTTGCTATATACACGACTGTAATGTCACATATGTACGTAAATGAAAATGGGATACTCCACAAACTTTTGTCTACCACATGTGTAGCCAGTGAGAAAAGGGAATTTCCAATGTTTCTTTCTGTATTCATTTCACCAGACGATTACTTATAATATCGAAAATTCTTAATCAACAGTCACTCTTTTGCAAGCACCCTTGATATGGTACGCCAAGTCGTAAATCTTTCGACGTTTTTACTGCGGTGTTAAGTAACCTGCGCAGAGGTTAAGAAGAAAAGCCGAACCTATTTCAAAAAAGCAATGCCAATGAATAATACCAATACATTTACAAATGGTTTCAGTTAAATAAAGCAAATCTCGAAACTCGAAAGACTCACATAGGTATATAAGCAGTGCCTTTCATGAATTGGTTTTCCTATTATCCAATTCCTATAAAAGCCAATCTGGGATGGAGATTTTTGTATTGGACGCAAATACAAGAAAGTGAACTAACATATTATTTAACTGTTTCTCCTTTTGAGATTGATACAAGTTTGTTCCCAGTTTGGATGTCAAGGCTCATTTGCCTACAAATGAGTCTATTGTTCCGCCGAAATGACTGTGAAATCTTATTTCTTTCCTTTCAGATCAACTTCTTGTTGTTGTGCTTTATTGCACTCTTTTTATTTCATACGGGAATAACCTACCAGTTATGTTGCACTTGTAGCAATGTTGCTTACTGGTCGTCTTTTGTGTGTAGGGGTCAAGCAGATCTGTTTAGTAATGCTATTATCACGATTGTTATCATCTTCATCATCATCAGTGCTTTGGTATCATCAGAATTATCTACGAACTAACAGGCATATAACATTTCTTCACACGATACCACCAACCCAACTACAGCATCTTATTATTATGATGTTATCGTCTACTTATTTATTAGCAGGGCTGTAAAAATCACCATCAAAAAAGGCTTAATATACTGATGTGGCTTTTGGTCTCTCAAATGCTTACCGGTAGAGTACCTTTAGGCTTTGTAAATGAAGCGGCTTGCAAAAAAAGAATAGAGAAATAGAGACAGAGAGCCTATAAGCTTCTCATCTTCATCTCATCCATCATGTCATAAATTTTCTCACATATACGAAATTGGAATGAAGAAGAAAATTAAGACAAATTTAACGTACAGCTCATCAAAAGCCATTTAAAAAAGGTTGACCCGTTCTTGGTGAAATGGTATGCGAAAAGGTGAATAGAGCTGCTAAAATTCATTTGCATTTTTCTATTTTGAAAGTCCGCTAAATAGTAAGTGCGTGAAGGTGAGAGACTATATTATTTACTTGAACATAATGATTACTTTATTCTCAGCAGGATGCTAATGTTTATCGATAAATGCCGCAAGCCTGGGTTGTCCCGTGATTGTGAGGATGTTGAGGTTGGAGTCAATACGAAGATGTCAAGAAAGAGTTGTGAGCTTTAAATGGTGTGTAGGGTTATCCTAGACCTTTTGTCGGTGAAGACATTTTCCCCGGCTTGATGTCTCTGTAAAATGCAGCCACATTATCCAAGTCGAAAAAATGAAACTCGTTTAACCTCTTGTGTTTTGGCACTAACTTTCAGCCTTATTCGAAAAGGCATTAATTACTTTTAAGTATGGCGAGAGTCAAGCATTAGCCGTAAAGTGAGGAGAGTCAAAAGAACGCAATCATGAACGTAGTTAGTGTCGCCGGTGATGAAAGAGATGGTGTGTACGATGGCTATAATGGTTATTACCTCAATAGACTTGGGGACAATAATGCCGGTATAATACCGGTTAAATGCACACGTTTTTCATTGTACATGTCTTAAGAATGTGAAGAAGAACTTGGCGAATATTTTTACTGAAGAATAAATAAACAAATATGCAAATTCAAAATGTAACAAGGTGTACAGATACAAAGAGGAATGCAGACTGTTGTAAAAATAAAAAGTGAATAAATGTACATGCTTGGTTATGAAAAGAAACAAAGTATTTTGTGGAAATAAATTGTAGGATTTTTAGCTTCCTAATGGACATTTATGGCACTGGCTCAGCACTCTGGACACATTTTTGTTGGAAAAAGAAAACAAAAAGAGTCTGTAATGAATTCATACATTATTGCCAACCTCCTTAAAACTCTCCAAACAAAATAATCTCAGAATTTATGTTAGTGTTTAGAATATGTTACTGATGCGGATCTCCTGGAGAATGAATATTATTAATATTGTTATGCTCGTTTTCTGGAACTCTTTTGAAAGTTTATACATGTATATTATGTATGTAGTTCCTATTAGTTCATGTTTTCATAAGGCCATATAAGTAACTTATTGGTTTGAGAGGGCGTGGATTATAGGATAAGCTTCTGTTCGTTCCTAAAACATTTCGCCTCCTCTCTCTCTCTACTTTTTTCACAAAACAAGTTTATTCCAAACCAAATATACTTTGACATGTTAAATACTGAATTTGCACCACCAGCTCCACCACTGCGATCAGTGCAGACCGAAAATCTATTGTTTTCCTAAACATTTATCAAAGAAAGGGAATCTCTTGCCTCCCTTTCTACTCCTCCTTTTTCTCTTCGGTGAACAGATAAAAAAGAATTGTAAGACGCGTTGCCATTCTCTCATCAACAAGAAAAGAGAAATAAGTTAAACAGAGCAACAATAACCGTGTATAGTCAGTAGATCTTGGATCCATACATTTTTTACAGTAACAAATGAAAGAAAAAATAAAATAAGCTCATATCAAAATATTGCATCAATTTACCTTTGCAGTCAGACCCCACTTGAAGAATAAATATGCAAGCGCATACGTTCATAATAATCCGGAAAAAACTTTTATGTATTCCTATTACACTTGTTTTCATTCTCGTTTGCAGTATGGCCTGCTCAATGCATGCACTTTTGGTGCTGTTGTTCTTTTACTTCATTTTTGTCTCTATTAAAGGTAGACAAAGGAGATTACTTACTTGGTTCACCTCTTACTTGCAACTTACAACACGCGTTCGTTCAGTCGTCCATCCATTTATTCATCCCGGCAATCCACCATGCATGCGCCGACAACATTCCAGGCCAAAATCCATCTGGAATTTTTTGCTTTTTTGTGTTTGAAAAAACAACAAAAGCATTATACTCATGTTGACTTGTATGGCGCACTTAAAGCAAACATTCTTACAGAAGAAAATCATTATTTAATGCATATATCCAGTTTTCTGCATGAATGCACTCTCCAAAAAAGTGGACTATTTTTTTCATTTACTCACTACTGTAGCTTCCTAAGCCTTACAGCAGGCCTTACGTATTACATGGAGACTACCTTACTGTAATGCCGCCCTATATATACCTTTAAAAGCTTTAGATGTACGGTCGTATAATCTGGAATGATGATAAAATAAATTCCAGTGTATATGCTTATTCTGCTGCAACATCAACAGCCTGCCAGCAAGGTAGGCACATGAATGTATATTTGTGTGCCTTGTACAAGGCTTGTAGTAGTTGAAAAACGGATATCTGACTTCAATACTTGCGTTTTTGTGAGCCTGTGTGTTCTTTCTGGTTGTTTATTTAGGCATTTACAACTTCATAATAAAAATACTGGTTCCCTGCTCCCTTATAGTGCACACATAATGTGTGATATGTATCTTTATTTGTATGAAAAATCGTATAAGTAGGCATATTATGTTTCTTTCAAAGATCTCCGCACTGAATCAAAAATCAACGTGGCTCTTCCATAAACTCTACCACCACCTTCTGCATTGTAAATCTTGCCAGGTTGTAGATAGCACAATTCCTAGTATTGGAGAATGCATTCATGATGCTGCTGCAAATCTTGCTTTGTAGAAGGAAAGATAAAAATGTACAATTTTGTATTCAAGGCGTGTTCGAGCAAGTTACTTGAGAAAACATTTTATTTGCAATAAAGGGTTTGCGTGTGTGATACATTACGGCTCGAAGATGCAGTAAATGGATACTAGGTGAAGTAACAAGTAACGTTATACAATAGACAATGCTTGAAATTATCATAATTTGGTTTCCCCTTTTTCAGTTTTATTATGAAAGAAGGAAAGTTTTGCTGAAATGTTGAGATTTGTATCATGAAATTATTTATTTTTTCAAAAAAACGAAATGTTAGGAGATAAGGCTGCAAAGTTTTGGGTTTGAATTGCAAACAGTAATTGTTGTTGCAAAAATGAAACTTTTAAATTTTCTCTATATATAAAGTGTAGTCTCTTTGAGTAACATGTTCTGATATTCTGTTCTGTCTGATTAAACATGAAACTCACGCCGGAATAATTTGTGATGGGATGATAATTTCAATTCGTTCAATTTAATATTGGGTACGAATTGCTCGGTGGATTTTTATTATTTCACATGAACAGACAAACAAAAAGCTTTATGAAACCAGTATCATCAACATTACCACTTTATTATGCCACTTCGACTTGACTGGAACAAGCTTCATCGAAGCTCTCCCCGTCCGAACTTTGAGCTTGTTTGACATGTTTTGGATTGCTGTTATTATAACTAGTCTTGTTTCAAAAACATAAAGTGCGTGCAGGTAAAAGTACACAGATGAGCATATCATATTAGCCAAAGGAGCGTCTCAAAACAAGAAAATCAATTGCCTCTCGTTCATTTTTTTTCCTCTTTGCATCCTCCTCCTCGTCCTGCAAAATAACTTATCCACTTAACGATTATTACTACTCCCTCCCAAAGTCTCATCACTTTACTTTGTCGAAACTATTCCATGCCACATTGCACATATCGTCGTTCGTTTAAGATAGATATTCATGTCTTAATCCCATAAATTAGAGTCCACTTATCACAGTTTGACAGTGGACATGACACGATGGACGGCAAAATAGGAGGAGGTGCATGTATTACTTTGGATTTTTGGTGTGTGTACCTTGTTTTGCGCTTTATTGCAACAAACGACTCTACAATCAGCAACAAACAACCACTGCAACAAGCCAACAATCAATGGCATTTAACCTCTCAGCGGCGGCAGCAGCTTATGAAACGTCATCATCATTTTCATTTCTTTTCCTTTCGCGTTTTCATCTTTTACACTCGAGATTCCTCCATTGAAAGAATAAAGATAAAGAAAAAGTCCAGCTGGTTCTCGTGTGCATTACCGTTGCATTGGTATGCAAAGAGTTTGCTACCTGGAAGGAAAGACACATCAATATTTGTACAAGTGTCGGGTGGATAGAAGACGAAACGCTCTCTGGTGTACATATATGGTTAGATGGGGGCAAAGAGTGCATCTGCGTGAAAGTTTATTATGTAACGAATAAAATGCATCAATAGTCGTCACCATCAACTTTACTAGACAACATAATGGTTCATGCTTTGACAGGTGGTGGTGGGTACAAAACTACATAAAATGTAGAAATGTAAATGTAGAGAAAGAGAATCTATGGATAAAGTATATTAGCTATATTATTCTGACGTTTGAAGGTGCGTGTGTGCATTCAATTTTATTAGATAAGTCAAACGTGCCTTTTATCGATATTGACAGACTGCGCTCTCACAACTCACACCAGCCCTTACCATCAAATCAACACACGAAAAACCAAAACCAACCCATCTCTGATGATAGAATAGGAATATATTATATAGCTTAAGCCAATTTCATTTTCTTTCTATACAAAATGTAAACAAAAAATACGTTCATTCTATTAGTAATATTATGTGTTTTCCTATCAATATGCAGACAGCGTACACAGACAGAAATTGATCCATATTCGTAAAATTTACTTTTACTTGAGTGTAATTTGTACTTTTCTCAGCCTCGGAGTGCAGTACACAGTGTATCCACACTTTACAAGTCCTTTTTCAGGTAGAGAAAAAAATGCCTGAAGGATATGAGCCAAGTCGAGTGAAAAATGGGATTGCGTTTTATTTGAAAGTGGGAAGGAAAGTGATGTGGATTGCGGAGCTCTCTAGTAATAAATGTAATGTAATGCAGGAGGTATACATGATATAAGTGTTCATGGTACAAACAAACAGTCATTTACATCAAGATATACAAAAATATTACTTTTCAAATTCCTCTCCTTTTGATACCTAAAAGGGAATAGTATGCATGCATGCATGTATAATCTCTACCACACACTACTTATTTATGTGCTTCCTTACAAAAAAGCTTTTTGATTTCCTTTGCACGCATCATAATCATCATCAGGAGCAGCAGAGAATAAAGTTGTTACTATTCAATGAAGATGTTGAATATTGAAACTATACAAAAGGCAAAGGACAGGCATAAACATATACCCACGAAACAGAGTCAGCGACAACTTTATTACTTCAAGTCAAACCTATTTCCTTAGGATCCATTTTCAAGTGTTTTTATGATTCCCTGACAGAACTTTATCCTTTCCTATAATAATGATACTTGTACTACTGATATGTTCATTCTTGAAATCCGATACAATTTTGATGCTCTTATGGCGGCAGCAGTCAGTAAGCACTGACTACTCACATAAAAGTACTGCACAAAAAGCTTATAGTACTCTTTCCTTGACGTTTACACTCATTGAATTCGCACAGATTTCAAGAGTTGGTGAGCATGCCTGTACCACTTCCTTTCTTATAGACTTGATGGGCGAGGCACCAAGTATTACATGTAATCAGTGTTAGGCAAGACACACCAGCAACGCACCATTCGATTCTTTTTATAAGGCCCTTATAATACAACTTGAATACACACAAGTTTTCCAACTTTGCTTGCCACAATTTTTTTGCAATATGAAACCACGGAAAATGAATGATCTTGATCCACATTTCGGATCACTTTATCCGGTTTATCCTGATAAATTATCGTGAGATGGTGGGTTTTGCAACTCTGCTGACAAGACTACAAATTGAGATATCTGGATGAGAGATCGCCTGTAGCAGGAAATCAAGCAGGCAAGCAAACGAGTGAGCATTTTAACAGAAAAAAAGACGAAAGAGAGTTGGGAAATTCCTCGATATAGTTGTCTTTGTTTGGTGTTATTCTAACAAATAGTAACCAGTGAAGTAAAGCAAACTATATTACGGGATGCTTGTCTGTGGCATATTGCAACGTGCATTTGACAGTATACGGAGATTGCCATTTGCCACACTGCTAGTGCACAGTCAAAATGAACAAAAGTAAAAAAGCATTTTCACTGACTACACCACACAATATTATCATGCCACAATATTTGAACTGGGACAAATAGCATTGCGGCATTGTGTAAGTAATGGAATCATAGGCCGTGAGGTTGCTGTAAGATCATCATCATGTCACGAAGAGATGACGATGAGCAAGATGAGAAGAAGATAATTTTTTTAACATAATAATCAGTTTGATAGAAAACAAAGTACTACTAAAGGATGTAATACACTCATCTAAGAGTTTTGAGAGAGTTTCTCTTGTGAACATATGTGTGTTTCTCTCTGGTGAATCTAAACTAGTAACAGCGCACAGGGAAAAAAAATGTAAACCTTGACGTAGTTAGGAACGTTTTAGAAGATCATGAACTCGATCATGCTTGCTGCAATCAGCAGATTTCCCCCAAAACCTATACTGATGCCCTTTCTCTACATTTTAACATGGTAGAAACTGTATGTAGTATAGAACGGCAATATCATTTTGCCATTAAAATCTTTGTTATGATCTGTATCATTGGATGAAAGGATTCGGCCCCCAGCCTGGTTAATGATGGCATAAAAATTCAGAAATGAGCAAGAAATGATTGCATTCAGAAGGGGCAGATTGGGACAGAAGTCGTGAAAACCGCAAAACTGAAGTTGTTGTGGGTTGAGTGCAAAATCCAAGTCAAATATTTTTGAATGCTTCCGCATAACTAATGATCAAGGTTACAACTACACATAGGAAACCCACAGCATTCATACAGTACTTTCATTATGATTTCATGTGGGAGATTTCATCTTCATAATTAAGTTCTTTCAGTTACACATTTTTATGGCAGCATGTTCATTTTTAATTAAGGTCAAACCAAGTTAACACTAATAGGGTGCGTTAGCAATAAGATGCATTGTTTAATCCCAAACAAAGTAAAATGTGGATCATATAATATGTAAGCATTACAGTAAATGAGCAATATGTGCTACTATTCTACAAATATATTTATCAAATTAATTGTATTTCAAATTATTTTGGCTGATTCATATGGGTGGAATTTTGGTCAACCGTATATCGACTCGCTCTAAACAAAAGCAATTGTCGAATTTGTCACATCTAAATCGACTGCATATGCTTGCCCGCATGCATGGATTTATTTATGGGGCACAGAAAGAAATAAGAGAAATCTACCCAATCATTACCAAAGACAAATCCGTAGAGCAACAGAGGCGAAAACGACGGGAAGGTTCATAACAAGGGGATTTAGACGACATGTGAGGAACCCCAAGGAACACAAGTCAAGAGCTAGTAAATAATTTATCATGTGTAAAGATAGTAATAAGACCGTTGGTGGTAATGGAGTTCATTTCCCATATAGTCAAAATAGCTGTGCTTGATGATCCTCGTCTTCCCTACTTCTCCTTTCCTTTCTTAGTGTTTATAAATGCTTACACACTCGCTCAAGACTCAAGTGGAAGAGTCTCATGTTTTCCTGCTATGTCAAGACTAAAGTCTGTCTCCAAGCTCCTTATACAGCTATCGTGGGCTGGAATCTCAATAAAGGAGTTTTCAGAATACATTTACTGCTGTGTCTTCTCCCATTTTTGGTGAGCCAGCCGGAAAGTAAGCCAACTCAGATGTTGGCAGTAAAAATGTTACATTTTTGATGGTCCATGTGTATTTATGTGTATATGGACCTCGTCATATAATCACGGCAATATTACAAACTTTTTCTCTGTGAAAATCTGAAATCCCATTTCAACCACCATATATCGCGTACACATAGTCCTCTTAACTCTGTTATATAGAGCACTGTTCGAATTTTTCATTTTAAGCAGTTGAGAAGCACAACGAACATGACGTTATTATTACTTTGTATGATGGTGATGATGACTGCTGTTGGCGTTGGTGGTGGCAAGTTGCAAAAAAGCTTTCCTCTAGTTCCTTTAAGTAATTTGTACTTACTGTAAAAATGAGATTTTCTCCGAAATTATGTCAGTATCACGCATAATTTTATATATGATTTGAAACTTTTATCATCTACGACTTGACGATGATGAATAACTGAAAGTTCAAAAACATTTCGTTGGAAGCCTTCCCAGGAAAAAATTCTAATTTAGCTCTTTTGATAATGGCAGGATTATTAGGCTCTTTGTTTATGTTTTCCTTATTAGTTGGATGCATCAGGGAAAAATTTGCTTTTGAAGGAACAGAAAGTTGTTTCTAGATTGGAATATTTCTATACACCACAGAATTCCTGGCTTGATAAATAAACTTCCTTTTAGTATACGTACATGGATAAAATGACACTAGGTATTTTGCTTGGAAAATGGAATTACTATATGCCTGTCTGAGAGGTCCCCTTTGGTAGTCTGACAGCAGAGGAGAATAAGTAGTATCAAATGCGAGTAAACGTTGCGTATCATCTGTCCCACTTGGGGGACACACTGAAGGGATTAGTGTTATTTTCAAAACTTTGAGACATCCAGTCTGGCGAGGAATAAGTTGAAGGGAGAAACAGGGAGAAACTGTACAAGGTACCTAAAAAGTGCATGATGATGCTACTACCATCATAGACGCAACACCAGTGGCACTTACATGCTTAATACTAAGCCAAAAGAAGATCTATACATTTATAAATATAACATTAGAAGCATCATCCTCATCATCTTCTGCATCAACGTGACCCTTTTTTTATACCAAACATGCCTACTCAACTTTCTTCGTATTTCTGATGTTTAGACACAACTCGTTAGAGAAACTCACAGCAGCCGTCGGAAAATAAGCTTGTATTTAGTAGTTGTTTTTGTTAATACAAATGCTGAAGCAAAGTATTGTTGTTGTTGTTGTTGATACTGTTGTTAGTTTAAGTTTACTCAAGAATGTCAACGCTGATTGGCTTTTTAGGGGAAATGGCAGTGAGTTGAGAGTGCAGTTGTATGCATGCCCACTCAAACAGCAGAAAGCAATGTCAAGTTTTGTGCAGTTGTGCATTGCAGATTAGTATTGGAGAAAATAATATGGTGAAAATGGATTAATTCTGTAAGGATATACTTATATGTAGTGTAATAGATGCTTGTAGGATGTTTGCTGCTCACTTCACTTACCTACGAATTTATTTCTTCCTCTCTAAAGCCAACTGGAAATATCATTTCTACTTGGGCAAATGCCATGCTTAATTTAAGTTTAGCTTGTGCTAATTGCCATCTTGAAGAATTCTCAAGTTGTTTTGAAACAGAAAATGGAATACTTCATGTTGTTTGGTAATAATGAAGTATAGGTACTCGCACGCTAAGTGCATGCTTTATAGCGCAATACACGCTCAAATAAGCGTACAAGCACAACATGCTACTACTACTACTATACAAGTGCACACTGTCGATAAGAAAACTTTTCAAAAATATACTTTTTTGGTAGAAATCGATATAACATCGATACATTCGGCTATCAAGAAACATGCTGAAAGCATCTGTAGTGGATTTTTATTCTAATGTTCAGATGATTTCTGTTAAAATTACTTTTTCAAATGTATAAAATTCAGCAGCAACATTGAATATGTCGACAATTGAATCTTGGGTGCAGTTATAACAAAATATGTATTGCATTTTAACATAATTTGCATCCAGTATACTCTACTTATTCCAAGTTTTATTGAAGCACACATTGCACTGGAAATTAGAAATAAATGTTGATAACAAGAGTGTTAAAGGAAACAACAAAAAATTCAAAACGCAGACATTGCCACTGTTATGTTTTGGGAACATGCACATCATACCATCCTGAAAACGCATCATTCGTTGCAAAAAATCAAGGAGCAAATGCCCCTATTACTCCTCCACGATGACTCCGACTTCTAGCAGTTGGATAAGAGTGCATGTGTCCCACAAAGAAAAAAGCCTTTCTCAACAAACTTGTACACGCAGTACGAGGAAACGCGAGAAAGAAATGAAACATGGTCATCATTAATCTTCATAAGGAACCGTTATGCTCCTCCAAGATCCAAAAAATTTTATCATATTTCACACACTCACTCACTTAAGTCCTAACATCCGAAAACATTTCCAGAAGTAAAAACGGAGTAAAGCTAACTATTGCGCTAACATCACACTCACTCTAATACGAGTACGCACAGAGATCTAAATATCATCCATATCCAAAAACTCATGTTCCTTATATCCGTCGTGAGCTTGGGAGCAAAGAACCATGCACAGCACTTATTTTTGTTTCTTAAAGAATGCAACCCATAACCCATCTCATCTTTCTTGTAAAGATACAAAACAGTGGATATATACACCAAAATGGTGAAGATATTTATACGGGCCATTCTCTTTTTTTTATTCCAGCATTCTTAAGAAAAAACTAGAAGAAAAATATTGCTTGCAATGGGAAGGGGCAGAATTTTTTTCTCTTCAGTGTTTTCCTAAATGTGACGTGATTTTTTGTAGTTTCATACATGTAATAAATATTATCATTTGCCCAGAGTTTTCATGTAATGCTCTTGTACACGTTATCATGCATCCAAACTATACTAGCGTTCACGTACAGCTATCTATCTCTGCAACTTTGTACATTAGTGGAACATTTTCGGGGACAAACGAGACACAAACTGAGAGAGCATCTTCTGAACCATTTTTGGAATCGTTGATCATTCAAAGAATTATTTCTGTCTTTGCCTTTTGGCAGTAGGCTTTTGGTAGTGGTGGGACGATATTAAAAGTACCCCTTTCCATATATTTATGGACTTTGTTAACATTAATACAATTTGTGACTTTGGTCAATGCCCACTGCACTGTAGAATTTGTGTCTCCTTCATTTTTGGTTTTCTTCCTTTTGTATATTAAGTTACGTATGACAAAATGTAGAAAAAATGTGGCGTATTTTCCTGGCTCGTAAAACAACCATAATGTTTGTCGTAGTACGCGCAGTAGTGGTGTACCCACAAAATAAGTATTTGAAAGTACCTTGAATTTTCCATGCAAGTTGCTGAGTAATCTGGAAGAAAACTCATTTTGCTGTGCATTAAAAAGGCTTCTTCAGAAATGATCTGAGTGAAAGTAAATCTGAAAGAAAGTATTAAACCAATTCTAGGAACCAACAAGCATACATAAGTATTCATTATTTTTTGACTTAAGTACGGTATCATGATGACGGTATTACAACAGCGCAAGTTATACTACTTCATAATATGTAGCTACTTTCACTAACTTGACGTTCTTTGCATGGGAAAAAGTACTTATCCAATTTAATAACCCACATAAGGAAATGATAAAGTGAGCTTGAGATTTCCCCGTGTATTTTTTCACTTAAATAACGTGGCTGTTGGGAGCATACTTAACGAGATGTATATTCATACTTGCAAACATTTCAGATAGACGTACATACCTATATACCATTCCATTTGAAGAAAAATCTGACAAAAAACACTAAAAGCTTTCTTCTTGATGATTCTCTAAAAAGCATTGTGGCAGAGTGAAAATTAGTTTGCTTTCACCACACTATTTTGTCTCAATGAAATGAGTGAGTTCCCTTAAGGGATGGATGATGAGGAGAAGATGAGAATGCTTTGGAAATGCAAAATTGTATGCGTTTGAAGTTACTTTTCCTGCATAGTTGACTGGCTCTGCATAAGAAGTAGATTGGAGGGGGAGATGTGTTAAGGAAACATGAATGAGCAAAGGCGTGATTTGTGAACTAGATTTTCCATTTGGGGCAAACAACCCAACGAAGTCAACAACGAGTTGGGATGGAAGAATAGGACACTATATATTGGTAGCAGAAGCAAACATATAAAACTAGTGCAGGCAGGTTTTATGAGCACTTTATCTGCAATGAGCAGAAGGAACAAGAGTGGAAGTATGAAGTAGATGGAAAGGAGTAGCATCTTTCTTTACTGTAGGGATGGCTGAGCTGAAACATAGTACAACAAATACAATGATATCAAGCGTTTTATTCTTTTCCATTTTTGTATGTTTTTTATTATTAGATTATATTGCCTGTAAATGGGGCTTTAAATTGTTTTAAAATGAAAGCTAGTTCCTCCTCTTCCCTTTTTCCTTCACTGAAGTAATGTTACTGCTACCAGTAAAAATGTGACGTTGCCACCATCCTCCAAAAGTGGGAAACCGCTTGGTTTCTTCACTCTCTCTCTTTCTAAACTTGCTGAACTGGTGCCTCTTTCAATCGCATTAAGTAAAGTGAGTCGTTCATTTCCTTGTGATGATATTTGGATGGAAAGTTGGATGTTTGCCTTTTTACCAGAAAAGTACATTTAGACACCATATAGACAACAGCCAGAAAAATGGAAAGCAGACAGGAATGACATTCTCAGTAAAACGGTAACAGTAGTAGGAGCATGTAGTTTGTAAAGTAAATTTGGAAGGAGAGTGATGAAAATGATTATACCAGGGCGATGAGTGAAATGAAAGCTGGAGCAAAGCTATTGTTACAATATGTACAAAAGTTTTAAAAGTTAAGCTTCTTTCCCCTTTGGCTAACGGAACAAGTGAAACTTGAGCAGTACCATGAGCTTCTGTCTAACAGTGTTTACGAACTACGAACACTTTGTTAGGGAATTATACTAGTCTATAAGAGTCATTCTCGCGAGTAGAACCAGTAGTAGTGCTAGTTCTAGTAGTCATGTTTAAATGACGGTAATTTGAGCTATAAGTGTCATTTTTATGATCTGCACTGTTTTGTTACAAGATTAACTGGAAGAGTGAAAAAAGCTTTAAAAACCAATGTAGCAACGCATTACTTAAGTCTATACTGACGAAGAAGAAAAATGCCTGGAATCACATGTAAAGTGTGAAAGATTCAACAACAACAAAGCACTACTGGAATAAAAAAAAGTTGGCATTTCCAGATAAACGCAAAGAGTAGAGTGACAGTAGATTTTCATCATCTTGTTTAATGTTGGGTTTTGTTGTTGTATTAGGTGTATACACGCATGAAAACAACCGATTTGTTAGCATCTTAAAAGTGTGAGACGACAGATTGCTGAAGTAAGAAGCGCGGAGCTTTTTACGCATTTTTTGCTGCATCAGCAGAAAGCACCTTTACATTACTAAAGCCCCATGTCGTATTGATTTGGTTTGACTTTTACCATGTTTCATATATCATCTTGTCGATTTGTCAAATGTTCACAAAAACCGTGTTGTCAAAACGTAAATGTTATGTGAATTAAAGAAAGCGTCATGTAATACCACATGTATTCTTGCTTCTAAAAAATCTCAAAACCTTGATTGAGTACATTTCTAGTCCAATCTGCTTACGGTCAGATGCTTAAATGAATAGCTATTAGTCATGATCAGCATTCGAGGCAAACAATGTACTGAAATAAAAATGAGACAACATCATGTTCCATGCATGAGGGGAATGGAAAATTTGGGAAATTGCCGCAAGTTTTTATTAGTGCTTTTCTCGGCATGCTTGATGATGATAATGCTATTTATTAAAAGAGTGTAACATGCTTTTTGTAAAGTTGCATCAGGCGATTTGCTGGTTATTACGCATTAGACAACCGCCATTTTTCTTGCATCCTCCTTTTCGTTCCGTGTCTTCTTCTTTTTTCCAAAACAGCAGGGTAATACAAATGTATTGTTGTTTTCAAGAGATTATGTCCCCTTGCTTTCCCCCACGAGCGGTTGTTGTTTTTGAAATGAAGCCAAGGCAGGCAAGGATGAAAACCAATTGATGGCTGCCTAAAAGCTTTGTCGTCCCCCACTTTTTCATCAGTCACATCATCATCACTTATGTTGACCGATGAGTGTAGTGTAAGTGATGCTATCTGAGTTTTCCAACAGCCAAAATGATGTTCCTGTAATAAAACTTAAAATATAAATTTTGAAATGTACAAAGCAGAGTTGGTGATTTCAAAGATAACTTTTGTATAACTTTGTGACTGAACCTTATTTGCAAATTGGTACCTGTTGTACCTTGACTGAACGAAATATCCTTTTCAAGTCAAATAAGACAAGCTTGCCTTTCAACAGGAAAAATGCGTAAAACACTGCAAACTACCAATCCCGTTAACGGTAAACTTTCACGAGAGAAAACTATTTGGATTGGAAAGAAATAAAATCGTATTACACAAAGTTTAATAAAAAGAGAACTGTCATTAAGGATTGAGACTCATGTTGTTTTCTTCCACAATGAAAATCTATTATCAGATCCTATCTTATCTAGCCACCTTCACAATTCAAATGACACAGACCTGCTTCTTAAAGTTATTTTTCTTGTTAGGTGGTGGTATAAAATGGATTCTTTCAACAGGATTTTGCGTACGAACAAACAAAATAGGTACATAAAATCCTATGTTTTCATTCGCAACCCAGTATTACGCACAGTGCTTGAGTAACGTTTTTACGATAGAACTGGGCTAAATTGTCGTTGTTATTGTATACAATGGCGGATAACAGACAAGCAATTTTGATCAAAAGAAACAACATATATTTCACACTGAGAGACAATGAATGTCGGTAATAACAGTTCACTTACGTCACCACCAGCTCAATTGAAATGTCTCTCAGATATCTCTCGCTTTGTTTCTCTTTGCTTTGTACGTATACAATTGAATACACGCACAAATATAGACAAATAAAAACAAAGCTATTACCCACACACAGAAAAGGAGAAAAATCGGGAACAAAGACTCTGATGATTACGAACAATGACGCACAGAAATATTCACAAATACAATCTTTAAAACAGTTTTCATCTCGGTAGCCGTGCATCTCCTCTAAAATTGAATTCTTCACAATTTACAAATTATAAAATCAATGACATATTTTAAAGGGCGCATATAATGCAATAAAACTAGCATGTTTGCTGAAGTGCACAAAAACTGATGTGTGCGAGTGTGGGAGCATTATTCAGCAAAAATCGCTTCAAACTCATTTTCCAAGAAAATCACAATGCGACAAAGTATCTCATTTTTCACCGACGGACGACAGTCGCTCAAGAAGTGTTACTGTCCGATGCCCGTTATTGCTGTGCTCAGCTAGTTTTTACAACATATATTAGCTGTGTTGAAGGGGGAAATGTGTGCCGGTAGGTGAGCCGAAGAAATATTGGAGACAAATTCGCGTGAATGAACGGTTCTTCTACAGAAAAATTAACCAATTTATCTTTGTTAGCATCTTGTTGTCGTTTGTTTGTAAGTAGGAAATTGGGATTGATCATCTCAAACTTACTATATGGTTTTTATAGGATGGACAATGCGAAGAAAGATATTCGTGTAATGTATTTTTGTGATAATAACAAACAATGAAGTCTGTCTAGTAAACCCATTCATGGGAATGAGGTGCAATGCAATATCACATAGTGCAATGCAGTTTTGGTTGAATTACTTGAATTTTTTATGCGTCTCAGATAAGACAATTCTCTCTTGTTTGGGTATTTTGGAAAGGGGCCAAAAACTGCACCGCATCCAAACTCTAAACACTACTACTGCATTAACATTTTGACTAGATTCTTTCATGTACTGGAAACTTTTCTCTGTGTACAGACCAGAGAGACAGAGACAGTGTTGAAGACATGGGAGGAAACCTCCATGTACATGTACAAATGTCGCACCACCACCGCACACTTAAGATCGCGTTAAAGCAGACGAGATCGATTGGAGAATTGGACGGATGTAATAAACATAAGTGCTTTTTTCGTCTCATATATTTTACGTGTGGCATTTAGAAAAAAATGTCATTTGCCCAAATTTGATTTAGAATCTGAGGAGAACCAAATTGTCCATTTAATGGTATGTACCCCAGTCATCATCCAAGCCCCCATGTTTTCTACGCTATTAATAATCCTTCCACACTTACTGGAGAGGACGGAAGTGGAAAGTATAGTTGTACATGTAGAAGCGTTGCCAGTATTTGAATCGCTAGATAAAATCCATAATATCCGATGTTTTGTGCCTTATCACAGAAAAAAACAAATTTCTGTTTTTTTCTTGCCGTTATACTCACGTTTCTTTAAGTACGCCTCTGACTCTCAAATAAATATAATTCTGGCATCAACTCACGTTATCCTCACACGAGAGAGAATTGTTGAAAATAGAGATGTTTTACAATCCATTGTTCATCTCTGCACTGTAATTATTACACGGGTGACTACACTACAAAACCCGATATTCCACACGTGTATAAAGCGACAAGAAGCAAAGGCACGAGTTGTAAAAAACAGGAAGGAGAAGCTGTGAATTGAGCGTTATATACAGGCACCGTAATTTTTGTATTGTCACCGACAAAACAATATCCAAGCTGATGTAAATTAACCCTGAAATTTCGCACCCCGTATGACTCCGGCATTCTACCTAAAAGCCATAAAAAGAATCATGTTGGATTTGTTGGAATAAATATACAAAAAATGACACGCTGCATATCTCTCATCAAAGTAACAACGGACCCGAATGTAGCTAAAGAATTAAAGCTATTAAGAAACCCAACACAATAAACTATGTTTTTAATATTTGGGCACACACCACCACCCGGCACTGCATGAGCTTATTATTTCTCGTTTTTTACCCAAACAAAAACGCTTAAACAGCAACAATGGTTGTGATAATGATAAAGGACAAAAAGTAACTCGTGAAGCATACATGAATGAAAAGTTATAAGCTGATATTATTTCGGCTAAAAGGCACGTTACTATTTTTTCAAATCGTCATCATAAAGTGTAGTGCAGAGACATGGCACGAAAACCTTATTTTATCTTTATCTCTTTTCTTCTCTTGTATGTTCGGTGTGTGTGCGAGTGTTTCGACGAAAACACAACAAAGCTGTCGTCACACTTCAAACTAATAGGATTCAGTCAGTCTTCCCATGTCTCCGAGTGACTCAACCAGCGAAAGAATTTTACGGAGTACAGATCGTATCGCTGTAAAAATTAGCACCTTGTTGAGATTTATCACGGTCGTCTCTTATTCCGTTTTTCGAATACTAAAAAGTACCAGCACAGATAATCCGTAATAGGCAGTACACGACAACATGACTGCGGGTTTGGGACGATGATTGTTGTAGGGATGCAAAGGAGAAAGACGGATAGGGAGACTGACAGCAGTAGACTATATATGTGCTACATGGTTGTCATTTCATTTTTCTTTTCTCTTAAGTTGTGTCGTATCAAGTGAGATACAACCCTTTAAATCTTTATTCTTTAAATATTTAATAACCATTTGAGCAGATAAAGTATCAAGCGAACCCAAAATTAACAATCCCGTGTCAAAATTGATATTGTGTTACAAATTAAAGAATGCTTGGCTCTCTGGGTCGTTTGGTTGTATCAGTGCATTTCTGATGTAGCTATATATATGTATTATGTACGGCTTTTATTAATATAATATTGCAAGCATTCATGCACGTACATACTCTACTGTGCTCAACCAATAGATTATAAGAGGCGTAGCTAACGAGGAAATAAAAATATATCACACAAGATTTTCAGAACATTTGCCCGTTTAAGGGTCTTCATTGCTCGTATGTCTTTCTTAGCAGAAATAATCCATACGCGAAGAAATGACATTTAGCATCCATTTTCATGGAGCCAGAGAACGCGAGAGTAATGATGAAAAATTGAGCAGATTGCCCTCTGCTACAGTAATCCTTTTCTAATGTAAAAATTTGTAAGTAAAATTTATTCACTTTGAGGCAATTAAATAAATGATCTGGAACGGATTTAGAATTAAAGATACTTCTAAAGCCAGCAAAACCTTACGCACATTTAATCTGCTGGTGTATCTTTCATTACGGTGTAACAAACTGCCTCCGTACGTAGCGGAGACCAATCGTTAACAATTTCAACTGTAGTATGTTACAGAAAGAGAATGAGTATTTTAACTTTTTCGACATCAAAGGTCGTTTGTGGAGATCACGAGTTAAGAGGAGCATCATGATTATCTGTAGATTTCCTTGCAAGGTGCATGCTCTTGTGCTCTCGATGTACATTGGAATGAATGAGTGCGTGCGAGGAACCAATATTTCAAGAATTAAATTATAGCTAATGGAGCATTAACTCATTCAACTTGACAATGAAGCTGCATCCTAAAAGTTCGAAGAAACCGAAGGGCGTTTCACATTGCACTGCTGCTGCTGCTGCTACACCACATTGCATTAATTCACAGGTGCCCCAGCACATTAGTGTCTTTGTGGAAGTTATAATGAGAAAAGCTACGCACAAAAAAGTCTTAGAAAAGGGATTACAGATAGAAAAGACACTAGAAAAGAAAATGAGGAAACGATAGAGTCCATGGTACATTTCAAATGCATTTATCAGAATCAGAGTATTAGATGGGTTAAATCAGGGTAATGCCCTAACCATGAGCTGTTGTGGTTCCGAGAGAAAAAGTTTTAGACATCTCAATATTCTCAATCATGTCAGGTTGATTCGTTTTTAGTTCACGGTAAGAGAAGAAATATTGAGACATTTATTGGATTGGGGGTGCTTGAAGTACTGCACAGAGCAGACGCATGCACGCATTCAATTAAGGGAACCTCTTTTCTGCAAGACAGTTTTGATGATAATAAGCATCAATTTTTAATTGAGATGTACACAAAAGGAAGATGTTATTGAGCTAATTGGAACGAATGAAACTTAATTCAAGTTTTCTGAGTTGGTTTCCTTCGAGCGAAAAAAGTAGAATTTTCAAATGACCATTGCCACTAGCTTCTGCAACCACACATTTCAGAGTATATATTTCATTTTCTCATTAATAGTTTATAATTGATCTGTTAAGTAAAGAGAAAAGTTTTTGTGGCCAAGAAATAATGAAACTGCTGTGGGCTAATCTACTCGAAAGTGCGTAAAACCTGTCTAATGATATAATGCGTATATTTGCATTCAATATAAAATCTAGATGAATTTCACATTTTTTAAGCAAATGCGGACACGCCTTACGTTACTGCAATAAAATGGGGTTCTTGACTTGACACATGGAAAAATATAGAATTTTCTATCACTGCATTATTTTCGAACACTACAGGCAAAAAAAGTTTGAAGGAAAACTGGAAATATTTTTTGTTGGAGTGTTGATATCATAGTACTTCTACCGGCTCCCTAGCATTTACATTTTTTATTCAAACGCGTCAAAAGGGATAACTAAATTATGCACGGTTTTATGCGTAACGTGAGTGCATGTGTTGGTGCAAACACATTTCTTACGGGTACGTAATGAACAAAAGTTAACTTTGAGCTGGGACCACAGCAGAGCCAGCAGCTTTGCTCATTAGTGAAGTCAAGGGACGGGAAAGTCAAAACTTTTCTTTTGCGTCTTTCCAGCTTGGTTTGATTGATTTCTCAATTTTCAAAAAATATCAGACTTCTCCAGGCTTACGAATACTAAAAGAATGCATATCTGTTACAATATTTTTGTACACAGAAGTAGACGTTTTTTGTGTAACTTTATTTTTCTCCGTACACGGTCAAAGTTAGGATTTACATTTTACTTGCAAACAATTTGTACGTTGAGTTTCTAACAAAGACAAACAGGCAAAGGCACGCACGCATCTTTTCAGTGAGCGACGAAGAAAGAAGGAGATGAATGTCGGAATGTGAATGTACCATTTACTCTCTGGGTTTCTTTTTTGTGTACACAAGTTTGTAATACATTCAAGAATGAAAATAATTAAATTATTTCTGCATGCATCCTTAACTTTTCCGTTTGGACTTGTTCCTTTCACTGCATTCCACCTTGTCTTCGACCAAACTCGACTTGAATTTATGTCCTCTCAACAGCTAACAAGTACGTTAGCAAACAAGCCAAGCCAGGCAGGATATCTGCCTTTTGATGACTTTTTCTTACAAACATAATATTATCTATTAAACATGGGTAGTTGTAAACATGATAAATACAAATACAAACTACCACAAGAAGATCGGCAGCAGTGGGAAACCTGACTGGAGAAGAGAAACGTGAACACAAATGTGTGTCTATCTGCTTACCTGACATGTGTGGAAAAGGCAAAATATCTGGCACGCATACGTGAACTCTATACCCTTAAGATTTTTATCCACATTATCTAATCTGCACTAAACCAGTGACGACCCATGTTTCAGTTCACGAACCAAAGCACGCAATGCAATGTGGCATCAGGGCAAAACTACTACCAACAAGATGAAGATGATGTGCGCTGGAAACAATTTTCCTCTATGCTTCTCATTTCTTACAAGGGAATATTTATTAAACTGACACAAAAACCAGAACTACACGTGCAACATTCTCCTTCTTCGTCTAGAAGTAGCGAATTGTTTTTGCTCGGTTTTGTTCGCTGTTCTTACGTATGATAATTATGATATCAGATCAGTGACTGCACACGTCTTTTCCTGCTTCCAATGAACCACACGCACTATCGGGTACACGACATGTGTACATTTATTTTATAAACTCTATATTATGTTTGTTGTGTGCAAACATAGTATTAGATATATGCGCTTAGTGCATTGAGATCATGGTACATCAACATCGTCATCATCATCACCATTTCTGCTTACATGGTTAGTGAGGTGCAACCCGAGTAGAATATAAATTACTCCTGTCCTCATTAAAATCTTAATGACAGGGTTGGAGAAAGTAAAAAATTACTTGGAATTAGTATCACCACGTTGCTGTCCTGCCATGTAGATAAGCAAAGTAAGTTATGCCTCTCCAAGGTAGGTACAGAGTGTAACAAGAAAATATTATTATATGCCTTTTTCTCTCAAGAGAATCACTTTTTTGCCACTCTGGAAGAAGTGCTGTGTATATGCCACAGAAAAGAATGAGAATGGCAGTGAGATACGCTTTTTGATTCTGGAGTGCCAGTGTTGCTCTTTATGTGGCGACTTTTTTTTTTCTTTTCATAGAAAAAAGAAGACGTACGAGTTATAAAAGGATTCATTAGGACTTTTGCCAAACGAAGAGGAAGAAATGATGAAAAATTGTAGCAAGATAAAAGTGACATGCTTTCCTTTTTTCTTTGCTATTTAGACCTGGATCCTTCTCGAGCTGCTGTTGTCGCACAAGGCATGAAAAAATGAAGGAAATGTCAACTTGACTTTATTTAAGCACTATACAATAAACAACACCATTAATGCCTACCTATGTTATATAATTCACATAATATGCAAAACTATAGTGCTTACCTTTTGCTATCTTCATTTTTGTTGCATACCGAAAATGCGACAACATGTGACAATATATCAATGAGGACGAAAGGATGACTACTTCAGTTGGTCTGGTTTTGTTGTGCTTGATAGCATGACATAAAAGCGTCCACAAGCAATTTCTCATTTCATCTATTACACAAACACGTAACAATTTCTAGTTATGTAATGCATTTATCGTTTGACATCAGATACTGCTTCGTTTATGTAGTTTTCTCTTTGAGTGCATGATTTTTTCTTTCTAGTAACAAAATGAAAATAAACTGCTTTTGACAACTTAAGTCGTATGAATACATACACACACATCATAAAACAATAACAGTGGAAAAAAGCGGTAACTGATTGTAGAGTAAAAACTGTCAACAGGATGACTGCGTGTAGGTACAATTTTAACTTATGATTATTGTTTTATTTCATATCAGAAGCAAAAAGTATCACAGCAAAAAAATACTGACAGAATGAAAAGAGCATTTGGCCTTTTTTAGTTGACAAGAACAAAAGGAAAATGTAGCAAGCAGTTGTAATGGAAGTTGGTGTCACAAGCTATTGTGGTGCACGACTTGGCTGGCTGGAAGAGATGTAAAAGGAGGAAGTAACCGCAGCGTGAAAATTTTTTATTTCGTTTTTGTTCCAACTTCCAAAAGTACAAAAAACGACTAAAAGGAAAGTACAAAAGATAGAAAAACAGCACGACAAGATATAACCTAATATTGTGCTGGATGAAGATAATATGATGACTTTGTTTGCAAGACACGTCATAAATTCTAAAAACTGTAACACTTTCAAGTGTTGTTGTTATTATTATCATAGTGTATATTACATGGTTTTTTTCAAGAGTTGTTTTTGGTGAACCAGCCATCCATATAGATTGTAGCATCCATGCTAATTTTCTTGTCCTTTTTCTGGCAGCCAAAGTCTCCACAAAAAACGACTATATGACTAAAACTTAATAAGTGTTGCGTTTACTCCTATGCTCCTCGGCTTCCTCCACCCTAAAAAATAGATTTGAACAAAAGCTATCTGGTGCGGACATGAACATTTTGATTTTTTGCTCGAAGGAAAAACGAGGGGAAATAGAATGCACAATGTCTTATGGTTTTGAATAGGAAACCGTTTATGCAAAAGAGTGACATATCTTTTTACATAAAACCGAGTATGTGTGTTTGAGGTACTGCTTTTGTCATTGGCTCCATTGTGCAGGAGAAAGAGGAAAAAAGCCACAACAAAGTTTTCATGTTTTTACACCAGTCTTCCGCACTCACAGTTTGCTTCAGAAGCCCTCTTGGTGGGAGTGCTTTGTCAATTATTCTCTCTTCTGTGTAAATGAAGGTATATTGCCATAAAGATCGTCACCTTTGCTTTGAGAATCTAAAAAAAAATCCCTCTATCTTTAATATAGTTCTCTCTATGTTGTGGGAAGTGACATGTTGGAATTGTGTGTACATGTTTATATGATGTATCTCTTTCATCACATTGATATCAACCCTCGTCTACCAATGATGAAAAATGATCCCAATTAAACATTAAATTCTACACAAAAGCTATTCATGTAACCTGAGCAGAGATATCAAGGGTTGGTGAGAAAGATGATCACAAGGAAAAGGAATCATAATTCATAATAGGTATACTTCATGTGTATCTGCTGGTGAAACGAGTTGCGTATTTGTGTAATTGCAGATATTCATCATTTTCACAACCTGAGTATCATATTTCTTTATCAAATAATGAGAGAAAGAAGACGGACCTGTTTTTGAATGTATATAAAAATAGCAAATTATACAAGGTTCGTGATGTGATTTGTTGCACAACATTGCTATATCGATTGCAGACAAGAAAAGTGTGTTTATTTCTGCGGTGGTAATGGTATTAGACAAGTCGAAAGTCATTCTGTCAGTTAATTCACAAGTCTCTAGAAGGGGAAAGAACCGCAAAACAATTAATTAAATTACATATTGTACGCCACCTTTGTTGTCTTAAAGTTTTATAGTCGTAACGCTGATAAAGACATGTAGCATTTGTTGCATTTATAATAACTGATACTGACTAGCATCACTAAACTTCACTTGGACAATATATCATGTTCAGCTTGCAGAAGATGAACATGAGTAAGCACAGCTTCAGTTTCCATTTACGATTTTGCTGATGAAAACCATGATCATAAGAAAGTGCTATTGCACTCTACTCGAATGTATGACGAGGTTGATACAAGTGAACTTGTGCAGTATGAAAAGTATGAAAAACTCCAACCAACTACGTCAAGTCATTAACATATCATGTTATAATCAACTCTTTTCCTCATTTTTGAGCCATGACAGATCCGGGACTACATGATCAATATGATCATCCTAAAAAAAGAGAGAGTATTTCTAAAAGATGAAAACGAAAACGTTATACCACCGGCATCATCATCATGCTTATTGCTTAATCATGTTTATTTATTTAGTCATCCCTCCTAGCTTAACGCACATAAAACTCGTGACTTTGTGTAATTAAATTCTCCAGAGGGCATACACAAAAATGTGTGTAAAGAATATGAATTAACTGGCTCGCAGTCTATCTTTTTGCAAGGTTGAAATGAGTTATGAGAGTTATGTTGATGGAAATAATAATTGTAATGATGGGGCAAATATTCATAGATTCATTTTTGTTGATTCAGATTATAGAACGGAACAAATCTGTTCACAGTATCTTCATTAAGATAAGGAATGGATAGGATCTCTGTGTGTTCAAAATCATGTTGTATTTTTGTTAGTTTGACTTGACCTGCTTGTTTTCGCAAATTTTTAACAATTTTGCTTCAAACCACAACCACCATAGTTTACAAATTGCAAACAAACAAGTTGTTGGAAAATTAATACGAACCACTATTTTGGTAAGCACATATACCGTCACAATCACTGCAACCACCACATCATTGTAAGTAATAAACTTGAGAAATTAAGTAAAATGGCAAAAATAAAAAGTGGCTTTTTACACGACAGTAAAATTGCTGTATTGTACGTAACCAGTTAGAATTTTGCATTAATCAGCAAACAAATATGAAAAAGTAATAAGTAAGGACAATAAAACTTGGCTGAGGATATTTCACTCTTTACAATATAAACATGCTTTTGCTATTCACTGCATTAATACATTAAAAAATAACTTTTAGAGGTTTTATTACCTTGCCGTACTTGCAAACATGTAAACCCATTATGTTGTAAACTTACTGTGAATTTGAGGTACAGGTAAACAAACGGGAGAGGTCCAAGGCTTGGCTTTTTATTACACATGAAAAAATCTGTTGAGTACTTTTACTTTAAACCAGACAATTCAAGACCTCAGTTTAATTTTTTTTGAAAGTTCGTAGCCTGAGCCAGTCATCATCATTACTAGTGACGCGAAATAAAGTGAAAACATGTGCATTATAATGCAAAATCATTACCAAAGATTTTTTGTACGCTATGGGATATCTTTACTTCATTTTAGTCAAGTTTTGGCGTACAGAGCATTTTGTCGTACTGATTTTTCTCATCAAATGTGTTGATTATTACATGAAGTCATAATATCTTGTTTCTTCTATTAAAAACGCTCTCAGTTTCCTTTCTTTTCAATCCAATAGGTTTCGTGTCTTGTTCGCATTATCTTTCGTGATCTAATACATTTCTATTTTCCTAGATTATTTTGATTGAATCAAGACTGAACCAGGTGAAAGGTCAGTTGAACGACTCTTCATTCAACATGGACGATCATGATCTGTATCGCTTTTACCCAATGTTTTGCTTTCTTACTCGGCACGCACACGCAATGCAGTTAAAGTTAAGAGATTACGATCATGTTACCCTTCAATAAACGTCAAGACTTGACTTGCATTGTATTAAGCCAAGGAAGGGATAAAATACTACTTTTGTATCTGCAATTTAAATGCAGTAATATGAACAAGGTGTGCATGATGCAGCTTTTTAATAATTTGACACTGAAAGGAAATATGATTTGTCTGGCAGGTTAAAGCCTTACATATGTAACCAGTCAAAAAACTGAACTCAAGTTATGTGAGTCATCATCATCATCGTCGTCGTTAAATCATCAAAAAAGTCAAGATCAAGAATCACTTGTGTGAGAAAAGGGATGAACCCATTTCAATTCGTGTAGCTCGTAAGTACACATGACTTTCCACAATCAACAACAACATCATCATCATCACCAAGCATAATTTAACTTGTCAGTTTATACCAAAGAAAGAAATAAACATGTCAAGAAAGATATGGGATTAGTTCACTGGAACGGATTGTAATAAGCATTTTGGGTTTTTACATTCGCCTGAGATCCATTATTGAATGAAGGTGGTATTCTATAATTTGATTAGTACATTTTCTCGTTTTGATTTTCTGGATAAACGCTTAAAGACTGGACATCAGACGTGAAAAATAAGGCTTGCGATTAGATTGATGATGATTTCATTTACGTTTGCCATTTAATGAAATGCTCACTATCCCATTTACACAGAACATGGTTAAGCCATAATAATACTGTTTTATATCAATCTGCCTGGATAAAACTTTCAACCTTTTTGGCTTGCATTTAAAACTTTTAATAAAGTTGCAACACATAACATTTGTGTTGTTGAATGTTTCATTCCACTTTGTTTCCCATGGAATATGTAAAACCGGGATTATTTTCACACTAAGCCCTTCTTTATGGCATGGTGGACTGGAGCCAGAATGGAGTTTTAAAAGTGCAAACAGATTACCATATCACAAAATCCCAAAGCCCTTCCTGCGTCCTGCCAGTTGAAAAGTCAAACTTCTATTTGCGATTACCGCATAAAGTATCTAATTTAAGCACAGGGATTTATAAAAATGGTAACTGACAAGGCAAGTATGACAGAGTTATCAAAGTCAGTCGTCTATTATGATAATGTGAATGCATAAAAATGCAGTTCCTTGAACATCATTTATACTCTTTGACTCTGATTAAGTTATAACATGTTTTAAGCGTTAAGTCTCCCATCATTTGAAGAACAGCTTAAAATATTTCACAATAGGGAAAGAGTTGAATTTTGAATCTTATTAAATCGGTATTGGGCAATTTTAAGCATTTGTAGATTTCATAATTATTTGTTCAAAGTAAACTCTGAATAATGAAACTAATTAAGTTAAATTTTGGTTGGCAATTAATGTTTAAACAGAGAGCAAAAAGAGTACAAAAATAAGTTCTTTAATTATAGTAAAAACTATGCATCATAGTAATAAGTTAAAATGTATGTTACTGTAAATATATACTATACTAGTATGTTTACCTTTAAAACCTGGATTGCACAAAACACACGTGCAGTAATGAAAAAGATTTTGAAAAGTGGGCTGAAATCGAGTTGCATGGACGATGAAGTGAAGCGTTGAATGGGAATTTGTGTTTGGTTGGATTTTTTCGGGCGTGTGTATGTCGTGTATTTTTATAACCAAGCTATGTGTGTTATGTATACCAAGTAAATATCAATCTGTTTTCTATTGATTTACAGGATCCCATGGGGCTCAACAGTTCGAAAAGCAACCAGAATATACAGAGGTTAACCCAGGGCAAGAGGCAAAACTAACCTGCAAAATCTTCAATAAAAAGGGCCAATGTTCTTGGCAAAAAGATGGCAAGGTAAGTAAAAAACAATTTAAAAGGCAAGGAGGCAAGCAAAATGGTATCTAATCTCCCTAGCACACATACAATATGATCATAATGTACTTTTTTCATTTAGTACTCCTCTGCTGGAATATTAGAAAGTGTGTAGGGAAGTAAAATCATCTTTCTTTTACTTTGAGAACATGTTATATAGCCGCGGTAATCCCATAAACCCAGGTCGTTATTCCAATCCAATTGAAAACATGTGCGAAAAAGACGTATATCACTTATTGCTTTTATTGCGACAAGAAAAGCACCTCCAATGTATATATAAGCGTTAACCCATCTAAGGTTGAGGTAATTTTCCAGCACAGTATTTTGTGTGTGTAAAAAACACGCACCTTACATTACTTTCGCCACAAAACACGAGTTTGCCGTTGCTACTTTATTGCACACGCAGTAAACTATGATCAGAGCGGGATGATGAGATTGGGTAGGAGTAGAAAAGTCTAAATATCCTCATTCTCCTACCCACCTTTAACGATATGAGTATACTCTTATATTATGGTACTAGCTGGTTCATAGACACCACTTTTTTCAATCTGAAATAAACTTTGAGCCAAGTCGTGTGAACTTCAGCGCACTTACACAACACGTATAACATGCCAATATATTGTAGTTCTGCTTGATCTGCAAATTATTAATATAGGTGGGTAATGTGGATCTCGCTTTTATGTAAATCTTTTATGTTCTCTTCACGACACGCGTAGCAAAATTCCTACGAAAGGAAGCGTGTACTCATTTTAAAAGAAAAAACCATTTTCGTTTTTCTCTTTCCACACTTTTTGCAACATTACCAGTAAGCACATTGCGGAAAGACAGACAAGCCGAAGCACAATTTGTTTCACTTTACTTTCAATGGGTCTATTACTTTTCTGAGGAGAAAAGAAGGCGGAAAGTTTTTCCATGATTTCGGTGAAACAAGAAAGTGTGTATGCCTCTGCCTTAATGCTACGCACAGAGAAAGTAATTCGACAACAACGAAAAACAAGTGACCGGGGTATTATGCGAGCAATCAGTAAGGGCTCCCCCCGAATAAAAACTCGATACACCCACGCACGTTTCATAATAATATGGTTCCATATGGAGTAAAAGTACCTCATAGAGTACAGGGTACAAAAATATTCATGCAAGCAATATAGTAGAATTAAAAAAATAAGATTGGCTACAGTAAACTTCTCCACTTCACTTCACTTGGGATGGGGTATGCGGTTACTTGTTTGTTGTTGATACAATGGAGATTTTGATGTTGTTTGTATTTGCTAGGAAAAGGAAACGAGTAGGTAGTTGCTGTTTTTGTAAGTATGCTTGAGCTTTCGCAAAGACAACATTTCGCCTACGCTTGACTTTCTCTTCTACAAAATGTCTCCCAGAAGTATTTGTTTTCCCATTTTCTTGTGTGGTACATCTTCTTCAGCAGATTTCGTTTGTTGTTTCCTAGTCCTAGTCTCCATTTTTTGATGCTGAGCGTTAGGAAATATATACAACTTTCTCTTAGGTACAATACATTTGAATATGACAATCATTTATTGCTCAGATAGGAAATATCACCAGGTAATGTCATATCTCATTTCCATTTCCCGTTGTCGGGCATGAAGAGAATTTTTTCTGTGGTTGAAGACATAAGAATAAAAGCGGAAGCTTAGCATAAACTTTTCTTCAATTCGATTAAGTTTTCTTAGTTGTCACATGATGCTTTAAAATGGATTTAATGCTTACGCAAACAATGTCGCTTTAACTGCGTTTGTATTTATTTATACGTGTGGAAGTTACATGTACATCTATGTGTCTGCTTTTATTATTATCCCCAAGAGTGGAAGTGTTGGAAAGTTTATGCTTTCGGGGAAGCCAAAATCATGAAAATGAAAAATTCAGACAAGTTGCAAAATATCGCAATACAATTCTGTGAATCTTCAATCCAGCGTAAATTTTGAGGGCCGTGTACCGGAAAGCCAGACATTACAAGTTTCAAATGAATGCAACTATATAGTACACATAGCCCACATCAGCTTGTTATACTATCAAGCGAGTCGTTGTACCAAACCTACACCAAAACCCAATATTTGCACATTTTTGTTTCGCTGTGTGTACAGAAAATACCAAGTATTATTGGTGTAAGGCTTCGAGGTAAAGGTAAAACACCTCAGCTCTTGTGCAACGAAAGTAAACGTTAGTAAGGTTACCTTATGTACGTAACTGAAACTGTAAAGAATCTGCCGCTATCCTGCTGAAAATTTGAAAGCATATAGGTTTCCCCGTATTCGTAGATGTCCACCAACTTTTTCAAAGTGGCATTGGCAGTAGCAGTTGACTACTTGCAGACCAGGCATTTTTGGGGAGATCCTGCAAAACATGAGATGGAAAAAGAAAAGTACTTGAAATGTTTTCAATGTGATGTTCATGCTCCTACTGGGACCAGCCACACACCTCTATTTTATGAGGTTGGATGTTGGATCGGTATCAGCAGTTTCTTCATAATCACTATTATCACATAGACACACGTAGAGAGCATCATGATCATGACACTTGCCTACAACAACACTTACACTATTCGTGCAGGAACAAGCGGCGGCACCGGCAGCAGCATCCGACCTGACTGGTTGAAAGAACACATGATAAATCTATAAAAGAGGGAATTTGGGAAGCAATAAGCAATAATTTTTGCGCTCATATACACATACATGGCCATCATCCTATTTCTCTACTATAGATTTATACTGTAAAAATCATCTCTACATGTACGTTGGTTACAATGAAAGCACGCAAATAGCCAAATAAGCAAAAATACGCACAGCCTATACGCGATTCGAAGGGAACAACGAGGCAATCGACCCAGAGAATTGCTTTCTTCCATTCCTCTCACTTTCTGTGTCTCTGCCATGATACTTCATGTGCCACTACCACCACATCGTCACTATTCGCTGGCACACCATATCATTTTACACCAGCAACACCACCAAAACCAAACTAAATCCGGATGCAATAAACTAGGTTACTCGAGTATGTTGCTTTACAATTTTTGCCAGCGAAAGGATGATGATGAGGCTGTAAGAAAAAGTGAGAAAGCGCACCGTTGTGCAGTAGCGGTGAATAACATGCCTTGTAGTCAGAAAGCTGTGTTGCTGAAGGGAATGTGTAAAGTTGAAAAATGTCCTTGCATTTTACTGAAGTAGCGAGGGATAGGCTTCTCCGAAACCCCATACTTTACCGATTTACATAAAAAATTCCATGAAAAATAGAATCATATTGTTCGAGTGTTAAATGTTGAATGAAACATGGCGGAAAATACCACTACCACACACAAGGCACGTTGACGTTTCGTATTTTGTAGAGAAGAAAGAAAAATGCATATAATGAGAAGAAAGGGAAACAAGACGGAAACCTTGTAGCCCCTTTCATTCTTTCGTGTTCTCTGATACCGCTTTAACGTTTCTCTTTCCGCATTTTTGCCTTTCGTTTCTTAATCCGTGAAATGAACACTATAACCAAAAATAAGGAAACAATCCGTGTGGCGCCTGAAGCATGAATGCTCGTATCCTCGATTCCATGAGATTCTTTGCTGTACTTCCGCTTCTTCTTGTATACACTTTTTGTAAGTTGGTGCCCATCAAATCCAATAATCCAAATCCAACTCTGCTTGTAGCATGAACCATGTCATGCCACTTTTCTCTGAATTGTTTCTTTTCTCCTCTTCCTCGTCTTCCCACTCTCGACTAGTATTTTTCTCTGTAACAGAGTGAAAGAGAAAGCAGCATGGTAACTTCCCATTCCTTTTTTGCCAAGTTCTTCAGGCAAGAAAAATTGGCAATTGGCATTTCCTAGAAATGTCGGTGTACCAGCATAATATCCAGTACTCACCCAACAGGCATAAATATAGCCAGTGATATATGTAAAGAATGCATTCTCCTCATGTTGTATAATATTGTGCCACCTTTTGCAACATATCTTTAGCTGCATTGGCTTGTATTTGTATACCTAGAACGAAAAAATTGCTAAGAATCGGCTAACATGGTTGACCTAGATTGAGCATTGGAAAAAAGAAAAGTAATTCGACATGGATAAAAACTTATAAGTCGCAATAAGTAAAAAGTAGTGAAAAACTGAAGAAGTAGTCACAATCAGTCAGAGTGCTATGTCCCCCACGAGGACGTTCACGTGGAAAAAGGTACTCTGTCACACTGGCACAAAGGTGTATTGCGAGTTTATCCTGTTTCCAAAGCTTTTAAACCTAAAGTGAAAGTCCATACTATACAGAAAACATAACAAGCTAAGTAGACATAGAGCAAAATTGACCAAAAGGAAGGTTGCTTCATTTTGCTACTGTTGCTGCCATCATTGCACAATGCTTATTCCCTGCCAAAATCTCCAAGTATCTAACACACAACACCCGGGACACCTTTGTTTTTAGCTAATAGACCCACTAAAGGTAAAAGCTCTGTGAACCGGAAACCATCCATGAAATTCAAAACTCTCTCCAGGCGAGAAACTCACAAGGACTCCCCAACACAAAGAGCACCTCCACGCAGTACTTGTACATACTAGAGGAGATCCATTTTACAGCTATTATCCTACTATATAATATTCAAGCGTAATAATATTCCCTTTTATATCAGTGATAGACAGTACAGATATTTCGCTCACGCTTTCGACCTACACATTGTGTCAGGGCAAGAGCATTTCGCTTCGTTGCTGTTTTAATAACGCCTTCTCTCTTGAATCTTGCCAAGCTCATTGAAAAAATCGTAACATCTTTGGATACGTGTAGTTTACAGCAGTGTTAGTAGTACAGCACCTTGAACAGGCAAATTGCAGTTTTCTGTGAGCAGGCAAGTGAATTCAACTCAGGTGAAGGGCTCTTAAGTTTCCAGCCATCCACTTCAAGCATAAGCATTGTAATAAACTCGTCAGTTTTAGCAAAATATTCCCATTGTCACCAGAACGTTTATTTTCATCTTATCTCAGGACGTTTAAAGCATTAGGCAGTGTGCCGGTAGTTAATTAAGCACTCGAGTTATGAGAAACAAGCACATGGATATATTGCAACTGTTTTACTTATGATGTAGATCTAAAATAAAATAAACCGTGTAGCTTGAAAGAGAATATAGATAAGCAAAGATATGAAGCTCTTGTGAAAACATCAGAGGAATGGGAATGTGTTTCATGTTTTGTATCAACCCACACAATGAGCAAAGGTACAAGGGATATGAATACTAGGTAAACTAGTTTTTGCATTCCAGGAAATCAGTATTTTTGATGGAGCAAATACATCCAGAAAATATATTATGTATGATGCAGCAAAGCCCTTCCTGCCGAAAGAGAGGCGTATTTCGAGTAGGGTAATAACGAATAAATTTATGAAACCCGCCACGCGTCTACAGCATACTCATTTTGCAGAAAATGCATTATCGTAGATGAATCCCGAAGCTTTTGCTTCCGTATCATACATATTTTCTTCATTATTCCTCTATTTTCCTCCCAACTCAATCCGATTTAGCTATGTTTTCTCCTTCCTTTTGCATTTCTCCCGGTAGAAGCAGCAAAATTGTTTCTGGTTCATAAACTACGAATTTCAGATTTTACCTACATTCCCTTTCACCTATTTCAAAATATAATATCTTGGTTTATGCCCACGCACAGCTATATGACTACCGTTTTTCAACAGATATGAGAGTCAGCATTACCATTACGGGGTATGCACTGGCATAATCATAATAGGATAAGGTGATTGAGGAGACACCACTATAAAAATGAGAAAGAAAACAGGGAAAACAAAGCATTATAACAAGCGCACTATGACATAATAGCATATAGCCTCTGCTGCATGCTATCTATCTGACACATTTTCCTTTCAGATTGTGTTTTATTTCGCTGTGCTCTAATAACACCGGAATGGTCCCCTGATGTGTCTCTTCAAATATTGCTTACACGACACACCAGGCACGTTGATTGTGATACTTTTGCAGAGATTTTTATGCAAATTTTAAAGCATCTACGAAGGCTAGATGATATTGTATTCTCACTTTTTGCAAAGTATAATAGCACCTCTGCGTATATAGACATGTGGAATCATAACGAGGAGTGAGCTGTAGGGCTATTGGTAGACCATGCCGTGCAGTAATAACGAGGAAATGGAAATCGAATCGTTGCTTTCACAGGAACCATGCGAGTTCATCTTATCAAATTACATTAGTTTTGACTACTTGTATGCAGTAATCAAATAAATGCAACCATTTTTGCGATTCGTATGCAAGGAATTTGTAGTATTTATTTATTCATCTGAAATCAAATCCTACCTGAGGACTATAGAGACGCAAAAATACCTTCAAAGTGTTACTTGTATTTTGTGGATTCTTGAGATTCTTTCTAAACGCTGAGGCTATTGTTTTCTGCGAATCAAATGCGATTACAATGATGACAAAGTCCGGAAATATTTATGAATTTAGATTTACACACACACAAGATAATATATTATACTTTTACCAAGCTGTAAATCATTCCATGCAGACGTAACGTTCTACCCCACATTCACCACACCGACACGTAAGCTCAAATAAAACAATCAAATCCCATCCGCAACATGAAGACAAAGGGATCATAGCAAAATATATAAGCTCCACACGATTTCCCGCAATTTCTACTATCACTCTCTTTTCATCCTGATCATTCACATCACCAACATCAGCTTCAGACAAGAATTTCTTTTTTGCCGAATAGCTGGAACTACGGGATCCAAAAACAAACAGGAAACACAAAGTAGTGTTGCGTAGTACGTAGTAAGTAAGGTGTGGTGAATAGAAAACTGTATAAAGAATACAAAAGGAAAGCAAACTTCATTAAAACACTCTTGCCGAATGAAATGATAGTGGTAACACATTCTGTAACGGAACCAAACCAAGTGTGTTTGATGCTTTTTCCTTACCATTCATTTAGAGATATCAGATAAACTATCAAATTTTATGTGCTATAGTCGCATTATGCTAGAGAGGGCATGGCTTGGAGGAAAGTTTGGAAAAGGGAAGTAAAACCTACAAAAACATAATATGCATTGGCATGTGTGCGTGCGTATCATTTTGACATTTTTGCTTGTGAACGACTTTTCCTTAAAAAGCTTATTTGCGAGAAAGTATCATTTTTACGATATATACATGGAATAGTGACGTAGCCTCCATGTCACTGGCTTATACTTTTTTGCAAAAATTCCTCCAGATGTAGATTTCTGATTTTGATTATTTGCTTTTCATGTATCCGTCTAGCCTGTGGGAATCTACCTTGGGAAGTATGACTGGGCTGGAAATCCCGATATTGGTGATTGCAGTCTCCGAATACAGAATGCTGCTCTGGAATATGATGATGGAGAATGGGAATGTCAGGTGACAGCGTCTGACTTTGCCACTCAGGATGCACTCACTTCACGTCCCATGAAGTTGGTGGTTCGAGGTAAGAAAACAGTTTTTCTCTCTGATTATTTATCTTCTGGTTAGATTTTTAGATCTGCCTTGGAGCAAAAGTAAACTTGGAAAAATCAGCTTACTGTGTGTGAGAGTAATTTTACTTGATTTCCTTTGGGTACTAATGCAAACAGTAATGGTATTTCTTAGTCTGGATCTGGAGATCGCAAGACTGTAATGAAATAATGTGATACAAACTCACATGTCATTCCCATTTTTTATAATGTCACTATTTTTAGAAACAGATTACATATTCTGACGCAAAAGATTTAGCCAAAAATACCAAAGGAACTATGAACTGTTTTCATACATGAGTTAATTTGTAGGTTATTTTAGAGAAAAAATGAGAAACATCATTGGAATTTTATCAGATTATGGAAGTCGTGAAGAAAGCAAGAACAAATTCTTTCAAATGCACGTTTATACACGCATACTCGCACACACAGACACACATGACGTTGTAACAAACGCACACAAGAAAAAATTCGATTCTGTTTTCATCTTTAAATACCTGTAATAACATCATCCCTGCAGAGATGGTGAATGAGTACTTGACCAAGACAAATTGTGTGACTTGAAAATGCAATGGAACATAAGATAGATCCATAATTCATCAGACTTTTCAAATGTACCAAAAATGATTTCCAACAGGGCAAGTAACGGTTGGAGATTTTTTTCCTTTCTTATATAACTGCAGCTTATTGCTCTAGGTTATTAAAAGAAGCATTGCAAATGCACAAAAGGGTACCTTTCGTATATACCTTTCGTTTCTTTGTCAAACGATATTAAATTCGAGAGATTGTTTGCTTAGTGAGCACCTTCTGGCTGCTCATTTATATGTTTAGATACTTGTCAAAAGAGAAGAAAAGAAATGTCTCTCTTTCTCTACAAATTAGGCATCAGGTTATCAAAACAAGTGACATGGATGGAGGCAAAAAGGGTGGTTGTCACTTGTCAACCAACTTGTTAGTGAAGCAGGATTTTTTTACTGTAACAATGTCACGAATACTTGCATTGTAATAATTATTTCTACTCTTTCACAATCCTTTTTAGTGCCATTCCTTTCAGATATAGAACATGTCTTGTAAATGCCATGTAAAGAAACGATATGATATGCTAGGCAGTCCAACAGTACTACTCTATTTTTTAACAAAAGACAAAAATGAAAAAATGAAGAATTAACGGTAAACGGTAAAATGAATGTTTGGTACATTTTTCAAATGTAAGAAGAGGGATAAAATGCAAAGTTGTAAAATAGTTTCTCCAATTCACCCGCGTATTCAAATTCTATATATCTACATACGCTCATGAGCTCAAATAGTACGTGCCTCTGGAGTGGTAGAGTGTTTAAAAAACTTGTCGAGATTTTTTCACACGATAGCAGCTTAAACGAACCAAAACTTTAAGAGTCTTTGGGTGCCAAGCGGGATGTGATGTGAATGCGTGCGTAGATTGCATATCGCATACTTACACAAACAAGTCCTTTATACTAAATTGCTACTGTGTAGACTGCGGATGCTGACCTCATCTTGAACTCTGCAAAGCAACATAAACAGTTGAACGTAGTGCAATCTCTCGAAACAGCTTTCTTTTTATGTGCTTGTGCGTGCCTGCCTAAGTAAGTATATGTGTCTTATCTCTATTATTATCACCCCACGTTTTACTACGCACCCTTCTTCTTATCCAGTTTTTTATGTCTTGAGGTTTTTGAAGCTGTCAATCATGCCCTTTTTATTGATTTTTAAAATTATAGACATCTTTCGTTTTTCGCCAGTGAGAAAGGAAGGGGTAATATAGTAAGAATATCTAGAACTTCTTGGTTGTATTTGTGTTTGCCTGCGCATTCATTACCCAAACACGGAATTTGACACCTTCTTAAAGCCTGTAAGGAAGAAAACACAAAGTTTTTGTTTATTTTCTTGACTGGCATCCTTTCCCACTTCACACACCACATTCGCCCGCGGTGGGCCTTGTATTTTTTATTATTATTTTCTGGTGTGAATGAAGAGGAAACTTGAGATAAAATGTGTCAATTTTCTGATACAATTTTTTATATTTCACTTGTGTGTTTTTTCTCTCTGTTGTTAGCCGTTTCGAAATGAAAAGAAGTGTTTGTTATAAAAGAGAAAAGGACAAGGTAAAAAATAAGTCGCATTGAATAAAAAGCATTTCTCTTGTTCTTTCAAATACGATCTCATGAGCAGATTACGAATTACGACATTTCCTAAAAAGCTCGTATGTATGTATGCGTTGGCTCACATCTTTCTATTATGCGGTTAGGCAATGTGGAAACAGCAAAAACTGAAGAAGAAAAAAAGAACGTTAAAACAGGCGGAAAAAGAAAAAAGAGAAAAATATTGCTACATTTCCGTTCTTTTTCATTCACACCAATGGGACTATAAACAGAAAAGGGGACGACGGGAAAAGGAGAAAAACAAAGGCATGTCTTCAGTCCTCACTACATTTCATTTCTTTTACTTTTTGGTTGATATGGTTGGTGGTTATGTTTTGCGGATACTATAAATATGTTTGCTCCCAGTCAATGTTCTCAATTTTGTAAAACAGCTTTTTAGTTCCTGTTATTTTATCGTTATACGAATAAGTCTATTTTGGTTATGAGAACAAACAATGCAAAGTTAAATTAGTTATGAATCACAAGCTATATGAGCTAGGTTCTCAGTATCTGCATGTGTCGTTTATGAGCTTGCCCATTACATAAAATACCAATTCAGCTCACTGATTTCAAAACAACCTTTGTATTTTCACTACAGTCACATGAGTTTTGTCTTTTAATAAATTGCAATATACGTCATAACTAGAAACTTTTTGGATTTTCTTTAAAGTGCATTCTAGTCCAGATGTGATTCTGTCTGCATCCTTTAGCATTTATTATAGTGTGTCTTTTGGAACTGCGAGACGGGGGAGCGGACAGTTGGATAAATTTTGAAATCTCGGTGTGTTTACATTTCCATAAACCTGAAGCAGCAACAACCGATTTTAAACATTTATTACATCTTAAAACTTTACAGATCCTGTTTACAAATTTTCCTTTTGAGAGTAAGTGTTACCGACATTGGCATCGGGTATGCACACAGCGCTAATGAAGTTGACGAAGGCGTTGCTTATGCGTGAGTGCGTGCCTTCAACAGAGATTTTGTAGTAAGATGAGTTGGAACAGGAAATGAACACATATTATAAATGAGTAAATATATATAAATATATTCTTCTTTCCACATCCAAAACTTTCCGCAATATTTTCTTGTTATGCTTCTGCAGAAGTAAGAACGACATACACTTTTGAAAGTGTTGAATTTCCAACTTTTTTATTTGAGTTGAAATGGAGGTGAAAACTTTAGCAAGAGTTGGACATGAGTTTTTATTATTTAAATACACGAAGTTGGGAAGTGCAGCGTGAAGAGAAAGCCAACCTTGTCACTTCAGAACCGCGCTTTTCTGCAAAGTTGGATGCAATATGCCTTATACATTTTAGTTGGATAGGTAGATTCTTAATCATCATCAGAATAGAAGGCTGGATGGCATTGGTGTGTTAAACTTGGTAATTTCTTAAAGGAACGCAAGAGTGCAATCTAAATATTTTATTATGAAACTGGAAGGAATTTGATTATGTTCAAACTCCTTCCAAACTGCACTCTAATGCTAGCACTTTCCACATTCTTGTCGTTCCTTACTTTCACTGTCTTTGCATTGCATCTAATGCATATTTATGTCGGCCTTACACTTTCGCTTCGATTGGACAAATACAAGTTTCGTTAAACATAGCACAGTGTGCACAATATACCCTGAAGAAATGACAAAATGTATAGCTCTTCATAATATAATCAAGTGTAATTCTATTTTTATTTGTTCCAGCACCAGCAACCATTTGTTGTACGATTACCATTCAAAAAACAAAAACTATATTCGTATCATCTCAAAATATTTCCAATAGAATGTACATGCATCGTCCAGTTAAGTTTAAGCTTCATTGCCGAAAAGACTTGCTGCTGCAGAAATGTGTTTTCCTTTTATTATTGGAAAATGACCCCTTTGTACTTGTCGATAGTTGGAATATTATTGTATATCAAACATATAATATAACCACCATTAAGTTTATAATTTATAAAAGCTATTACATTTCTCATACTGTTTTATGTAAGTATACTGTTTAATGTTTGTTAAATTGGAACCGGGCGCCGTACGCAAGTCACAACAACAACGCAATCTTCCTCCATGGAAAATGTTAACTTGGACCTCTGTTGTTCCTATTGTTTGAAGTACGGGAACATCAGTAAAGTCTTGTATACTGGAAGTAACGCAGCCATTAAACTATGTCTCTTCTGAAAGGGCAAAGAGTATTTTTAGCCATTTTAAGTGTCGTTTTAATGGACATATGTGTAAAAAATGAGCCACAAAAGGAAGCGACTTCTCTCTTGGCCAAAAGCGGAAAGTATACGCGGGCTATAAGAGTTTGACACTTTCAATACAAATAGGCACGTTTTCTGTCAATAGCTAAACGAAATTCAATTCTCCACATCCTATTTAATTCTGCTGAAGCTCAATTTCCAATATATACCAGCAATTCTATATGGTTTCAATGAATAAAAAAGACATGAAGCAGTTTAGTGGACGAAAACGCATTTTCTGGAATGTATGCACAAACAACAGACTATTTTTTGCCAGAGAAAGGAACAAAGTTTATTGGAGCATTGCTGGTAGAACATTTGAGACTTGAGAAGAGTGTGAAATCGAAATCGCCATAATACTGCTGCTGTAATACTGCTCTACTTTTGTGTGTGCCACTTCTCCAAAGGGAATATTATGTGTTTTAGTGAGCAATTTTAAATAAGACATTCTTTGCCTGCCTTTTTGTACACACAGATGTCTTAACATTGTTGTGTAATATGATTCCAAGCCGTTCAGAAATGAAGTGAGTGCTTAAAATGTTGCATGCATCGGCACGTAATACGACAGCAACTGTGATGCTTTAATAAAAAGGGGCATTGAGGAGGAAACAGGAGCTGTCGATGTTTTCTCGGATGGTTGACTGGAAGTGAGGGGGAGGATGATGTTGATGATACTGTGCAAGTAGGTTCCCCTCTTGATGTTCATTTGTTTTCCCCATCATCATAATAATATGGTTTTGCCTCATCTTTTTTCTACTGGCTTTACAAGGAAATATGGGTGCACAACGAAAGTTTATGCAGTATTCATGTATTCCTCGGGCATTTTCACAAAACCACAGCAGCAGCAGCTAGCTACTTGAAGTAGAAGACATATTATGTGAAGCTGGAATGGTGTGGGGATGAAGGAAAATGTGGTTCAGAACTTTGCGTTTTAAGCCGTTAAGATGTGATGTGTACCAAACCGTCCTGACTGGGTCTGTGTAAAGGAGACATTGAGTGAGTGAAAATGAAAATATGCAAGCATATTTTGTAGGACGAAAAGAGAGGAGAGAACCTTCTTGAGATTTTAACGGTTGTCGTTGGCTTACTCATACAGTCAACTGCTTCTTCTGCACACAAACACACTAAGCTGGGAATATTATAATGGTATACGGTAAATTAATGGCGAGAAGCTTCTCACATTAAATTTATTGCTCGTTACGGTTATTTATGCTGTGGAGTGAAATGAGACTTGCACATTTTAAGAAAGGAGAAACTCAGAGAAGGGACTTATTTGGCCACTTCGCTTACATTTTGGTTTCGAAATTGTATTACGCATTTATGTGGAGAGGAACACAGGAATTCTTTATGCGCTGACGCTGGAGTGGTGGTACGCATTTTCTGTGCGACCCTGGCCCTGATGTGTGTGAGGTGAAATGTTACTCAACTGCTACTGCTGCTGCTACAGAGTGGGAAAATGTCGTTTGTTAAAGAGAGGCAGTCACGTTGTTGCAGTATCGACATGAATGGGTTCTTGAGAATCGACTTTTCTTTCATTCTCTTGTCTTTCATTCCTTTAAAACATCTTGAGAGAATCTTGTTACAAGCCTAAGAAAGGATTTTAATGTATTTGAACATTGAAATGGCATCGTTTAATTTTTTGCTAGGAGCAATTAAAATGCTCTGGAATGTTTTATTCGACCTCCTATTTTTAGCTTGATGTGTGTGAGGAATAACGTGCTACATGTTTGCAATCAGGCAATAATCGGCTTCACGAATTGTTTACTCAGTAATAGACTTTCAGATTTAGACAGATGCTCTTCTTGTGAAAAATTAACCTACGTGAATTGTATTCCAATCCAAGTTTAAGGTTAGTAGAATGCATAAGAATATTGATGATAAGCTCGATTTAATAGCGGGACTTGTTTTATTGCTTGTTAAAGAAAACAAGTAAAGAGACCATTAGGCACCCCTTACAAAAACAAATCCATTGTTTTTGCACTCACCGCTATCAATCAATCGTCATGTGTTTACACATTGCAATCCAGCAGTTCATAATTACTGCAATTTTATATGTTTTTCCCAAAAGCCATGTGTCTTTGATACGAGTTTAAAATTTATGCTTCAATGGAACGGACGATAAACTCCACTTCAATTTCACTGATTGCTTTTGTGCTGCTTTCCGTCAATCACATGCATTGTAAATTACATGTATAATTTATCGACTAAGCAGGTTAAGGCAGTTTCCCCTACAATAAAAAAATTCATCACCATCTTTCAGCATTTTATTTTCAAAACGAATAATAATGTTATTAAAGAAAATAGCATTATATTGAAGCGCAGTGATACTGTTAGGGATGCTCTACATTCATCAGTTTAACTCACCAAAAGCATTCCTTCTGCATCAGCTTATTCCCTTTATAACCAAAACCCTAAAATGGCTTGCGTTCGAGAGGAATACAGTAGAAAGCAGAGATGCGATGAGAGTTGGTGGAAATATTCAGGAGTAAAGTCTAAAATAAACAACACACTGTGCACATCAGGGGCGTTATATGTGGCGGTGTGTAGACGGCAGAGTAGAAGTACCTTGCAAAATTTTTCAAATAAATTGTTCCCTGTCACAAGGGCATTGTAAAGGAATTTCTACAGCCAACTTTTTTATATCTATACAAAATATTATGAACAAAAGCGCAAAACTGGAGAATCTATGCATAGTACAAACACATACACATAATATAGCATGTTTGTGTACGATAAAAAAGTTTATACGTTTGCTGTGCAAAGGTTAGTGAGATACGCATAAAGAATACTGTACTTAACAAAATACAAATACGTGTCTCAAACAAAGTGAATTTGTCTACGCAGCAAAAAAGTGAAAGTATACACAAACAACACGACTCCTGTCCAATAATCTAGATAGTGGAGTAAGTAACAGACCAAAATGAGAAAAACAGGAACATTTATAGGATAGCAGGCAAGCATACGGAGGAAAAGTTGTGTAACACAACTCCTTTTTTCGGGATCAAACGTAATGAAATAGCAGAAGAAATGGAAGGAAGTCAAATTGAAAATGACAAATTGGAACACATTACAGAAAACAGGAAAAATCAAAAAGCATAAAAACAGTGAGGCAGAAAAGAGCAAACCAGGCTGCTTTCCACCTCTTTTATTACTGGCACAAGCTTTCATCAAGCCTTTCATCGAACCATTTAACGTGCATGCTCATTGCTCACCGAGTATATAGTGGTGTTATAAACGTCTGTAAAATGGGAAATTGTATTCGTTTATTTACATAAAATGTTATACACGCACCAATTTCATCCCTTTTAACGGTTATCCCACGAACGCAACATTTGATCGGGAATGGCAGACGAGTAAATACTTCCAGTACGTAGTTCATTGTAATGTAACACAATTGTGCCTTAATATGATTAACACTTTATCACAAAAGTGATACTTGTAAACATTGAGTTTTGGTATGTTCTGTTTGCGTTTCTCAAATCGTGTATGTAACATGTAATTCGAGTAGAGCAAACCAGAGAAGAGCTTGTGTTTGTTCAGACGATTTTCCTTTTCATCTTTGTTCATATTATGAGTTCCAGTTTCCTAGTTTATAGCGGGCAAGGGAAATGGGAATAAAAATAAAATTCATGGTAAATTCTCTGCCTGTGCAGTATGTCAAATATGTACCTTTTGACTATGCTACATCTACGACCGAAATGGGTAAAATTTCTGATGAAAAAGAACCAGGTTTGTTGTTTTGGAATTTGAAATCACCTTCCTGAATTGGTTGTTTAGCACTTTGAACTCTGAAGTTTTTAGATTACTGATTTATAAGCATCGTAAAAGATCATATCGTAGTTTTCTGGATAAAAATTCTAACCAATACAGCTATTTAGTTAGATTGCATACAATACTGAAAAATAAAATTAGTAGCATGTTGTTAGATTGATGTAAAATTGTAGCAGATAGATATGTATCTGATAATTTCAAAAGTTTAATAACAACTTATCGATTTATTGTCTTCCCAAAGTTATGCGTTTAGGTACAGCATTGCTTAAAAACTGGCGAAAGGTAATATTAAATTTACGTTTACTGCCTTCTTACAAACGACTTATTTATGAGATTGTTATTTACTACAGCAATCAATTATACTGCAAACAAGGTATCCCGAAAGCAACATTTTTGTGTCTGATTACTCAACCCACAGCATTATTAGCCTACGCAAGTGCGGCTGTTGGTTAGTCGCTATTTAACATTATATAGTATGCTTTTCAAAAACCAAAGGGCAAATGAAGCCGATATATTTTGTTGTGTTTATCCTAAAAAAGCAATGCATAAATGATTTGCGTCAACTAATAATCCTACTACGTATCGCGAATAAACATGAAAACTTTTATAAACTATATTATGTTTACGGCTGACAAAGTCGAAAATATGAATATTATTTGCATTAGTATTCAAAGGATAATCTCTCATCACATGTTAATGACTATCGAAAAAGTGTTTGAGTATTTATTGTGTGATTTCATACGTCCAAAAATGTAGTTTTTACAATTATTTTGAAAACTTATTGTTTTGACTTTGTTTTGCAGTACCACCCAACGCACCACAAGTGGAATACAATGGGACTTATGTTCCTAGTGGGAAGAATTTGACAGCGCCCACCGGACAAAGAGTAGCGGTGAAATGCACCAGCCGATACGGGAATCCACCGCCGTTCATCAAGTGGTTTGTAGGTAAGGAAATGATGGTCAATCCACCTGTCTACTATCGTACAAATCAGCTTTCAAAATCGTAATAATTATTTGTAAAATTTTGTCAGTCTTTAGCATTACCATAACTGGAAAAGTAAAAGAATTTGCCAAGAAGGTGGTACAACTTGAAAAGTTGTATCCTAATTACCACTAATTGTTTGGCATTCTTTGTGAAAAGCAAAGAAACTTCCTATCCTCTACTTTTAATTAAACTGCATGATTTTGTTTGTTCATTCATTCACATTTCGACGGGATTTGAAACGAAATAAATCCTTTTCCAAAGAAAGATTTCAGAAAAAGAAGTTTATTAGTCTCCTTTATATTCCATCATATATCAAGCAAACTATTTATTAAAAAGTAGCATTGCAATATGGCTGATAGCATTTCGATTTCACCCTGAAACTTGGAGATAATTACATGAAAAGAGTTTGCATCTGGCTTCTTGAATAATTCAGAATGGAATGGGAGAATCAAGACCGACAGAAGAAATTCATTATAGCGCATCAGATAGATTTTTGGTTGCTGAACCGTTTTTAAAAGATAAAACTTTTTAACGTGTCTCCCATTTTAGCAATACGTTTTCAACTTTGGTTCCATTTTACGCTTTCATTCTGCGTATATGATTCGTTTTTTTTCCTTTCCATCTTTGCAACTTGTAAATCGAAAATGCAGGCGTAGGTAGATCGAGAACGTACGGTGGAGGAGTGAAGTGTAGAAGATACGGTGATTAGATTAGAATAATCCGGGAGTGAAGAAAAAGAAACATGAGCATGGCTGCATAATAATGTATCCAATCTAATTTCGTTGCTTCTTCAAACAGCTTTTTTGTCTTTCAAAGAAAAAGAAAAACTCAGAAAATGAAGACATTTTAGAACGTTTTGCCGACATGCTTCAACAAAGGCCTATGTGCAATACTGCTGACGTGCATTATGCATGCACACCGCTGGAGTGATACCGTATCCAGTGGAATAATGATCCCTAATAAGCATTTCATTTCTAGTCAATTTTATGCCAAACTGAATTTTGTAGCTTGTGTTGAGAGGAAGACAGTTCTAATGCAGTGTTTTCATTGAAACAATATTGTACCACGTTCTACTATTATGTTTTAGTTTTTTCCTGCATTTTGGATAGTAATTACTCTGCGGTTGTGTAACCACAAAATTCTCAACATCCGCAGTTGTTTCTTATGTTTTTTCTTTCCAATAAAAACCAAGGTGTATAGATATATAATAGGATTCAAGTACCCATTGAAATGTCTTATTTAAGTTTTCAAAAATACGAGGGTTCTGGATTGTGTGGTTTAGCACATCATGCAGCCACTATGCTACCTCTTTTCCAGTTTCTTTTGAGCATCACATTTTATGAAAAACCTTTTTTTTGTGGTTTGTTGGTTGTTGTGGTCAGACAATACGTTCATAAGCACATACACAAAATATTGAGAAATATATTTTCAGTAGTAAAAGATATAAAAGGTATTTAGTTCCCCTTTACGCCAGACCAATCAAGCAAACAAGTAGTTGGAGAATAATATAAATGTTTATATATGTACTTGATTTTTTAAAAAGTGTTATAAAACCTTGGAACCGTATAACCCTGTGTGCCACATTATATATGACGCATACAGCAATTACTTTCAGAGTGAAAGAGAGCTTAAGACATGAATCATAAAAAATTGTCCTGCTTCTTTGAACCTCAAGTAAGTTGAGTGGGTAGGAAAGAGACACAATAGACAAGGAGGTACGTCCTTTCTACTCCAAAGGAAAAAATATTACAATGCTGCGCGCTCAATTCAGGGTTAAATTTATGTGCACTGAAAAAGAAGATGCTGATGAGACGATGTTTTTCTTACAAATAAAGCATTACGTAACATGAAAGCAAAGAGGTAGGATGTGTAATAATATAATGCTAAATGGAGAGAGGAAAAGATCGAATTGAAGAAGCTGAGCGGTTTCCTTTATGCATCCTTTTTGCTTTTCAGAAAAAATAGTTCTTAAGGATTTTGTCTTTGTCCCCTAGTATTACAGTATATATTATTTTGTGATGCGGGATACGAAACTCTAAACCATTTTTGCTGTGATATGGTATGCTATTACTCACCTGTTATGCAGTGCCATTGGAAAATGTTATGTTAACAGAATAGTAATGACCCTAAATTACCCACCATTTTTCTGACATTCATTTTTTATAAGCAAAAAAGTTGAAAACGTAAAGAATGAAGTGGTTGTATTATAGCAGCATGCAAAGAGACAATGAGACGGCTCTCACTCTCTAAACTTTGACTGCACTAAAATTATCAGCAGAAAAAGTTGAACGTTTATTGAGTTGGTTTGTTAAGCATATAGCAGAATGTCATACCACTGGATCTATAAATGCTAAATGAAAGGTAAACGTACTTTTAAGATGAAAGCTGTTTTGTACCACAAAATTTACGATTCCAACCGGATTCTCGCTATTTGCTTGGTACATCTGCTTAATTGCGCACGTTCTCTTTTATCCTATCCACAGGTGACGACGAAGTGTTTGGAGTCAATCAGACAAACAAAACTGAAGATGACAATCCAAAGAAGTGGGCCGCCACTTCAATTCTCGACTACACGTTTCACAAGGGTCTAAACGGAAAGCCTCTCAAGTGTGTGGCGGTCCATGAGGCATACCCGACAAAATCAAGAGATACTCAAGTCTTCCTGGATGTTCAATGTAAGTAGTACAAACTAGTAAAAAAATAAATGTCTGCGTATTTTCCTGTTTATTCACGATTCCTCTCTTTCATTACTGCATATTATAGCTTATATACTGTGCGAGCATGCTGAGCTTCTAAATAATTTTCGGCTTATCTCAAAGTTCATGGTAGCAGCAGCAGCAGCAACAACTATCCTGAATAATGCTTGTAATTCGTAGCTATCTGAAAAGACTTGTTTTGTTCTTTATCGGTCACTCAGTCAGTAAGACATCAACATTCAAGAAACGAATTGCAATCGGATAGAGAAAATGAACAATAAATAAAACTGCTGGTTGATGTTTCCCTCTCTCTCACTCTTTCCTTTTGCAATGTCTTCTTTATCAGGTCAAAGAAAATATATTGTTTCCCTTTTATCAGAACACAAGAAGCGTAAAATGAAGAAAGCAGAGGCAGAGGATTACCCAGTGGTCTGTCTGTCTGTCTTTTTCTCGCAAGATTGCATCACAATGAAAATGTTTTCACTCAAATACTTCAACTCTTCAAGTGTATATTTTACTTCTACTCTTCCTTTCTGTTTTCCGACAAATCCAACGAGTAGATTTCATTTTTTCCCTTCCCTTTCTTCCTCTGGCGCAATTTGGAGTTTCTTCAAAAGGGTTCTTGACCCTTCATTCTTGGAATGGAGGAATGAGAGTGGGTAGGTATATCTACATGCAATATATAATGCCATTTTTAGCCTATCAGGGATCGCTTCACACTCTCATGGTCAAAGTCTCAAGGGATTCAAGATATCAGTGCCAAATTGCGAGTGGCGATTTAGTGAATTGCCTCTCTGGAGAAGAATGGCAGGTCCCTTGTTGTAAGCATTTTATCCAAGCCTCCTACCAACATCAGAAAAGGTATATCATATACCAGACACCAGAAGAGCTCTGGTTCGTATCTCTTACCATTTTTTCGCCCTTTAAAAATCTCCACATGAGCCTCGTATACCATTTTACTGCAATCTTTCCTAAAAAAAGTTGTGATTTGATTCTGCTTGTGAAACTAATAAATGAGGTATTCATCTAACTTATATTGAAAACGGTCTTGTGGGATTTTTTCTTTCATAAAGAGAAATGAGCACAAGTAGAAGTGAATGAGCCTTGACAAAAGAGCCGAAAAGAAAGATGGGCTCTTCACATCGCTTTTTAGTACTTATTATGAAACTTACATTCCTTATCCTCTGGCTCTCCTTCCCGATCAATGTGTGGTTTATGATGATTGTGGAATGACTGAAATGGAAAAGGATGGCATTGTGTGTGTACAACATGCGTTGGTGTGGTGGTGGGTTGGTGGGTGGTTTGTTCTCATGCTTTGGCTTTGGCTTGGCAAGTTTTTCTCTTCGAGGAAAGAGTTTTCGTTCAGAGTTGAATGAATTTCGTCGGTGACATGGAATGTTATCGTCATCATCATTCCATGACAAAAGGAAACACGACCAGCAAAAATACATTTTCCATTATAAAGAAGGCTCATTATTATTATGAGTTTGTTGAAAAATCGTTGATGGTGATATGATTATAATGGTAAAAAACCAAAATTAAGTCCATATGCCATGAACACGAAAATTGTACCACCAACTAACAAGAAGGACACATTATTGCTCAAGTTTAAGGCACACACGAACTGATAATAGGACGGACCACATGGTGGGAAGGAAAGAAGCATTATAAAAAGTGAAAAGCGGGTGTAAAAAATAAATCCTTGTTTCTGTGAATATTGCCAAATAATAATACTTGCACCACCGTTAGTGATTTTGGTTATCCATAATAATATATTTCCTGCAGTATTAGGGTTTGACGGTTGACTGGATTTAGATTTTTTTGTACAAGCACACACACCTCCTGTTTCATATTCTTATTGAAAATCACAATCAATGGATGTGGCATGCTGGTTTTTCGTCATTCATTTTAGTTTTCTTGTAAAAAGATGCAAAGACGAAGTCGTGAACGATTTAGAGGCAAATTTGTCATGTTTGATCGAATATCATTTCTCATTTCTACAAATAACTTTAGATAAAAGTAAGTACAAAGGCTGGCATGTTACAGCTAGGGAAGTAAAGGAATCAGCTTAATATGAATATAATTACCTTTTGCAAGAAAACTAGTTTCCTGAAAGACGAAAAGTTTTGCTAAAAGGAATCATGCAAACGAACAAAAAGGGGTAATTTTGTCAAGAAATTGACGAAACGGAATCACGTTTCGTGCCAACACACTTTGTCATTGATTATTATTAGCTATAATGACGCAGCAATAGTTTGAAACAGGTCCGAAATACCTTTTGAAAAGCATAGATATACGAAAATGAGATGTGTAGGAACGGAAGTGTAGGATGAGTATTTCATTTCGGGCATGTCAAAAATTTCTAAGCTGTATTAATGGTAATGCTCAGTTTCAAATCTTTGGCTTGGATGGACATGCAACAAAATTAGTAATCAACACAACCCTCTTTTTGAAAGGTTTGACAATACCAGTACAGGCTGATTAATTAAACTGTTATGAGGAAGCCCCGCAAACATGATAATCATCCCTTTGTGTCGATGATAACCCAAGTAAAACTGGCTAAAACGCCAAAATGTAGTATAATGTTTGAAATTGTTGTAAATCTCACTTTCTCATCATCGCCCCCATATAATCCGGACATTACTCCGTCCGTCCGTCGTGTTACTCGTGTTGAGTCATACTTCAGCAAAACCTCATGAAGATATAATCACATATGTGTCCAGCAATGAAGCCTTTGAAGCTGCGTTTACATTTCCGAGGAATCCGTTTTACTACCCTAACTTTCCCGATTACCCTACGCAAGTAGTAATAAGATTTCCTCATGTGCTTTATCTCATGTCCGCTTATTAAACCTGTCAACGTAGGAGCAAACGGCAAAGAATAAAAGTCAATAGGAAAACAACAACGTATTTAAGTACCTACACAGTCTTCTCAAGTGAGCACAAAATGGTGAAACCGTTTATGCGTAGAGGATGCATGATGTATGTTTCATGTAATTTTACACGACAAGACAAGTAGTAAAGTAGACCCTATGGTATTTTTTCATGGTCATACTTAACCGATGACAAGTGTGCCTCTCATAAATTTCCGATGGAGTTATTAACATGTCATCGTTTTCGAAGGCGTTGCTCCTCTTGTACGTACCAAAAGGTTACCCAAAATATGATACATGTAGAGAAAAACCCGACTTGAAAAATAATAAACAGCTAGGTCGTTTTTACTTGTTTTAGAGTTATGCAACATTTTTGGTGAGTTCAAGCTCGGATATTTTAATAGCATTCATGGACACAAGCATATTACATGTTAGGTACATTATAAATGACTTAATGCATTAGATCATGGCAAACCATTATGCTGAAACGCTAACTTGGGTATTAAAAAGTAAAAATTGTAGAAGACACACAATTACGATTCGACAACCAATTCTACGAAGATGTTACAAAACGTTATGTTGTTATACAGAAGGTTGTCTATTTATAATAGTAAAATGTCCATTGGGTCTCTTATTTTATCTACTAACTGCTTTACACATCACTGGCATTCAAGAAAGCAGTTGAAAACCTCATTTACCACCAGTATTTTCTTGAAAGTAAATTTTACTTTTTATGTACGCAATCTGCAGTAAAGAAAACGATAAAAATGAAAATGTGGACACTACATATTTATTTTTAAATATTCAGAAGGCCAGTTTACGCATTGCTCTTTTCATGCTGGTAGACATAACTAGAAATGTAGCTGCCTGGTTATTACCGAATTCTAAAGTTCCACCATTATATTTACTATATCAAGTATTGACAAACTAACTTACGATTTAAATGTTGTTTTATAAAGATGAGGACAAGAAGAGATTGGGGTCGGTAAACTGACAATGCCGTATTTACCGTGTTACTTACCTTCAACAAAAACGCTTGCAATCTGTGTTGAGTAAAATCACATAATATGTTTTTGTTACTTACAAGAGACTTTCCAGCCGAGCCTCCAAGTTAAACTTTAATACTTAGTCCTTTATACTTTTATGGTTAAGGTGTTTTAAAACGGTTTTTATGTATGTGAATGTACGTAGTATTAGAATTTACTGTTCCTTTTTGGTAGTGTTAAAACTTCTGCCACTTACCCAGGCAAATAGCCTTTCCTTTACGCACAACGTCATGCATTTATATAGTATTCTTCAAATAGAGCAACTTTACTTTAGTCTGCTTCCGGGTAAGAGATGTAAATATTTCATGAAAATCCTAAGGAAATTCGCAGAATTCACATTCAAACTATCTACGCAATGAAATTACCGGGAAGGCGTTTAGACCTCAGGCCTGGCTTTATCATTTGGAGAAAGGGAATTTTGCACATATTTTTATAGAAATGGGAAGAGTTGACTTTTTCCTTTTCAACATGGCACCAGCTCAAACATCCACATACAAATAAAAAGGTAGTGTGTTTTAGGTATTTTTTATTGCTGAGAGTGAGTGGCTGCATTTGGAAAAATTGTGGTTTCGTCAATTCAGCCTGGGAAAAAGGAAGGAAACATGCAGTATGGAAAACGGCAACGCGAACAAGAAAGGGAAGAGGATGGATGCAAAAACTCTTGAAAACTCACTTGAATATTTCAACTCTCCGAGAGACAAGTCACGGCCAAAAACGCGGAGCATTCATAGCTTAACCAGTGAAGTAGTAAAACAGCTTTTTATGTGTACATCTAGTTTGTGTTCAAGTGTATGTGGTTGGTTGACAAGCTAGAAGCAAAGAAAGATGATGATGGGCAAGAAGGAGAAAGAAATCGCATGAAAAAGAAAATCGGGTGGAAATGGACCAAAGAGAAAGATGCATGTTGGGCAGGAATGATCTTTAAACTTTCCAATAATGGAGCGGTGGATACTCCAGCTGAAACCACATTGACTTGGTGTAGTCAGTCCCTTTTAAAACGAACCACTTATTTTTTCCTCATTTTAACCTAAAAAAGCTCTTCCACAAACCACCTATTTTACTATGCATTGAGGTATATTGGGGAAAGGAAAAGAGGAAAATTACTAGATCTTTTCTGTATGCCCATTTGTGAATTTCAGGAGAGCATCGAAGGGAAACTTAGGGAAAGGTTGAAAAATCTATCTGCGTACAATGACATCGTGAAAAGTTAACGATTTCTTTTCATTTTAGACTGCTTGTTTGATGGAAGTTGATATTTTGTTGGTTTATATAAATGAATAGTCTTCCAATAAGATTTTTACCTTGTTTAGAAAGAATTATTGATAGACAGCATTTTTTTGAAAGGTAACATGGTTGGCATAAAAAACTACAGCTTTGCATATTTATATTTTACCAGTGCTTATAACAGAGACTTCAAACTCCTTTTCATAATGTCAAAGTCACCATTAGGCTTTCAGATCAGGTTAGCATGTCATGCAATTTAGAGACTAGTATTAACTCATCTAGCACAACGTTATACATTCTTCGAAAGACATGAAAAATCTATTTTGAATAAAATTCAAGGTAATGAGTAAAAAGCCTTTCATAATCAACTTGAAGTTATCCTCCCATGCCATCAAAAACAGAGAACGGAGATGCGTGTGAAGCTGCGTGTACGTACACCATCCAGAACCAGATGATGATGATAAATATAGTGTGTCAAACTGTAAAATGAAGTTATTTTGAGTACTCAAGACATTTGTTCATTCATGGCAAGGGCTTGTTAAACATATGTTGCGAGAAAGAGTTGTGGATGATATAGAAAGATGTTTGTTCAGAAGAGAATACTCTTCAAAGTTAAAAGTTGTTGATGGAGGAGCACGGATTAAACCCAAAGAAGGGATGGATAATGGGCTTGGACCTCCTTGTTAGTGTATGAGGGGTTAGATGATACTTATTCCAAAAGACAGCTAAGCTTTCTCCTTATCGTTTGCTTTATTTTGCTTGTGCATCCTCATGGAGCTGCACAAAGCGTTAAATAGATTTGTATTTGACATGTTTTGATGTTTAAAGAGCATTCAATTAAGGCATCCTCATCAGCCCCTCTATTTCAAAATGTTAGGTGCATACATCCGGCAACTGTATATTGACTATTGACTTTCATCTTTAAAGCAGAACTGTAATATATTTTTCAATAATGTGCTGTAAACCTTATGGAAAAACTCTGATGTAGCAATGACTGAGAATTGCCAAATCAAGCAACTTTTTTACAATTTCCAATCAGTTTTTGTTCTACTTTTTCCCAAAGAATTATCAGCCTTTCAGCCTCATGTAACATTATCAATATCAACAATATGAGTTTATTTATACCTTTAATTGTCATGAATATTATTGTGTTGTATATTTTCATTTTCACTTTGGTAAACACACTAATAGCATACGTTTCGAATTTTCCCCACAGATTGCATCATCTATATTTTCCTGCTAAGATTTTCAATTTCCGCTTTGAAATTACCTTCGTTATGTCATCGTCTATCACCAGGTAGGCTACTCTGTTGGCCTAGATTGCTGTTCGCACATTACGTAGGCGACTCAAATGTGACTTGCAAAAACTCGAAGCGCGTGCCTAATAACTTTAACTTACCTTTAAAAACTAACTTATTTTAGGCAAAGTTTTACATTAATTATTACTCATTCAGTACACAGAAAAGGACACACAAAAATTGTTAGAATCTTTGTATATTATTATATATTTGTAACCGCACACTATTTAAATTATACTTGAATTTTACTTATTTTACATCTGTCAAGTTCCCGTACAAACAAGCGATAATCATAATTTGATTCCTACTGGAAGGTATGTACCCTCTGGTCTTACTAGCCATCATTTTACTTGTCTTCTCGATTACCTTTTAATTTTTCACAAAAAATATGCGTATCAGCGTATGAAAGCAACTTTAATGTTAATGACAGCGGAAAAGACTATAAAGACAGCGAAACTTCTATGTGCATTGTTCTCCGTTTTATTTGCACGCACAAAAAGACAAGCGTAAGCTACTTTTACATAAAACATTAATTCAGGCTTGGAGCAAGAAGAACTAGCTTTGCCCCAGAGAAGAAAGTGCGTCTGTACTTGAGATAAAGACAATATAGCTTACTTTTAATGCATGCATAAAAAGTGGATATGTAGATTAGTACTACTATCAAACTGTAATAACATTTTGCGCATAAAAGCCTCATTCACGTCTCCTTACGTTTTAAGTTAAGCAATTCTTACCATTGTTCTTGGTATCCTAAGACTATAATATACTGTAGTCAGTAACAAGCACCACAGCAGCAGCATCAAGGCCACACTTACTCTATTTTACTTTCAACAATCCGCATTCATTCAGAGTCAGCAGTTGTTCAGTAAAATAATCTGCTTAACCGATCAAGTGAAAATTACTACTTTTCTGGAGAAAGTTGGTGCGTTTTCTATTTTGCATTCAGTTTTCTGTCCGCTACACTCCCTTGTGCGTTTATTCTTGCTAGCAGTGGTGTTGTGACTTCATTAGAAAGGGAACATTTCCCTCACTGCAATTAATTTTCATACATTCCCCGCTCATACAGAAAACAAAATGTCTGCACTAATGACCAAAGAAAGGAAATAAATCTAATGATTCTTTTGAATCTAGCCCAGAGTCTCTTTGATCTCTTACTGTAAAACTGTAAACCAACCAGTTGCATACAAACAAGTACACTTCCGCTGGGTCTCTCTACTAATAATAATGACCCTTGTAACATTTGGGACCGTAATCTTTGATGCAATTTCATTATGCACCAAATAAATTCCCAGATCTCTCCCCTTTTCAGGAAACTCGAATATATAGGTTTTGTAGAAAAACTTTTTGCCAATTTTCATTAGAAACCAGTATTTAGTATATTACTTTGAAAGAAAAACTTTTTCTCGGTCACATTTACCCAATCTATGGTACCTTTCACTGGAATAATATGAATCCATATCAATGAATTTACTGATTGGACTAGAGTTTCTTGGGAAAAGAATCAGTCATGGATTAAGCATTTATAATACCGTGCGTGATTCTGACCGCCTATAGGCGTCGTGAAAGTCTCCAAACCTAATTGTTTCAATGATTTATAAATGAGAAAAAGTGAACCATGGTAGAGAACGTGAGAAAAGGAAACCCGGATTTCATAGCGGTGGTGTTAGATTGTATCGTAACTCTCCCTCAGATTTTTACGAGTCCGGGCTTTATATTTCCCATAAATTATTATTTAACTTTTACATTACCTATACCTACGTTAGCCAGGCAGTAGCCACTTTCATTCTCAACAATAGGCACATTCGGCCAGAAAATGGGAAAGCATTGGTGGTAAGACTATAGGGCAGTATATCAGTTTATTGCCGTCATACTTTGTTGAGCAAATTGTAATAAATAAAACTTTCTCCAGAAGAAGCCGACCATTGGATGATTGGACCATGAGGTAGAGCTACAATACAACTTTGCTGAAGCTATTTGTAGATAGGTAATCCTGGACCAAGGAAAGTGCAGATATTCTTAACCATAGAATCTTACAGTTCTGTATAGAAAGCAAACTGTGCAATAATGTGTATCTTCTTGATGCATAGATATTATCTCAAATTGTACACACATAATATGAGCTGCTCCATTTGTTTAGGGAAAAATTGTTGAAATGTGTAGAGAATGAAATATTTATAACAGCTTGAATTATTAAAGACGCTTCCTTTCCGTCCGACAAAAGCCCATACACCAATGACAAGTCCTGCATATAAGCTATTGTTAAGCAGGTGTTTGTTTCTCTTTACTGATCCGGCTGTCGACATGATGCTACTATCTATAATATCTATGTATAGAAATAGATTCCCTTATTGTTTTGATCCCTCTCTGTCGGTATTACATTTCTTTGAATGCGTATCTTGGCGTTTGCAGCAACATTTTTGTCTTTCTCCACCACCACCACGAGACGTTTGGAATTCGTAATTTATTCAAAACTTTCTCTGGTGAAGAGAATAACAAAATCGTGTATACACATTTTCATACAATGCTCCAACTGACGGTATTAACGTATTTTTTGTATATAATACAGGTATATGGTTACGCTAGACATATGGTACATTCATGTAGTACAGGAAGTGAAATGTAAGTAATATGGGTAATATAACGTGTCGTATAATATGTAGGAGCGTGTTAGTTGTTGGTGGTTGTAGCGGGTTTCGGTGGTTATACATATTCCGACTAAAACATAATAAATATCATTTCTGTTTCTTCATGTTGCCTGTAAACAGGTTAGTTGCTTCTGCCACATAACACTTTTTCCACCGTAGTTTGACGTTAACTGCAGCATTCCAACTTACAGCCGTAACTTGAGGGGTAAACCAGAATTTAAGGAAATTAAGGGAAAATCTGAGAGAAAACTTGGGTGGTTGACTCTCTCTCTCATTCTCCAGATGAAACTTCAATCTTGTCATGAAAAATTAAGACCCCTCGTTTCACATTTCTTCTGAGTATCTTTCTATTCCATAGTTTCATTCGAATATGGTGGGTAGCTACCAAAAAGTTGCAGGTGGGTTTCACCCGCGGAAGATGGTTGTGGATGGGAATACACTCTTATCTGTACTTTTCGTTTTTTACTTTCTTTTACTCCATCTTCTATAAACACAGTACATAAATAGGCAGCTACATTACGTACCTATTACAGTGTATGTACATGTAGCGTTTTTATCGGTAGCTGCCTCTGACTTAATGAGCTATTTCGGACTCTCCTAGAGAAAGGAGAAAAAGAATATTACATGAGATATTTAGGAGGACGGTGGTCGGCTGCATACTCAAATTGCGTGTGTGATCCCTGGCGAGTAATAAGAGTGCTTTGGTAAATTGTTTCAAGCGTGTGTGGAAGTATCTTTAGGTATCTCTTTCCCACTGTACACACTGTACATATTGTGCCCTTTTTCACTTTCCCTTTTTTCGTCCTCCTCTATTTTTAAGCACTTTCCTCACATTCTAATAACAGAGTTGGTCAGTTCAACGTCCGCGGACTGTGACCACAAAACAAGCACAAAAATACCTATAGTATTATTATAGAACGTTCCGCATATGGTTTTTACTTTGGGTATACAGCTCACATTCATCTTGGCCAGCTATTTTGGTATCTGCAACATAATAAATAGGGTGAAGACAAGTAGGCACAGTGTGCTTTTGCAAATGGTGGGGATAATGCTAATGCTATGCTCAATTATAATTATTTTTAATAAGTAAAAGTGCTTCCGCATATTATAGTAAATGCGATGTAGTGTATATTCCCTACAAACTCGGCATTTGGTTAAATCTGCGGACAAACTTTAATGCTGTGGGATGTTGTACTACATTTTGTTGCTAAACTCATTTTCAATTTGCAATTTACCGCAGGGGATGCAGCTTAAATTGCCGTATAAGCGGTATTACGAAAAACATAAAGTAGTTGATTTCAGATGATGATGGAGCAAAAAGCAGAGGGAGAGTGGAGAGGAAAGTGGTCTAAAAATACTTTTATGTGCCATTATTGTATCTCTCCTCCACTTTGTTGCGTCAACTTTCATAATGCTTCCAGCGCAAATGGATTACGTTTTTGCAGAGTTGTAGAGTCGTCCTTTTCGACTTGTTTTTAAATTATCATGGAAAGAAAATTTACTCGGAGACTTTATGGTTTAAAAAAGAAAGTTTTGACAAAGTCTCTACGAAAATAAGAGGGAAAGCAGCCAGCCTTTTTTCTTCCTGGTTATTTTGGAATTTTAAGTTGACACACTTGACTACATCCATATAATACATTATAAGACGCTGCTGCCACTGCTGCTGTGTATTTTGTTTGAGTAGTTTTTGGAAGCTCTTCAGGCGCGCGGGTACGCAGAGAACTAGAGAACAGCAAGTTTTCTTATCATTATTACAACAGTTACTTCTATACTTGTAACTACTTTTACTTGTTCATAATTTACCTCGATTTCTAGTTTATGACCGCCGTATGTGTATGAGTTTAGCGGATGTTATGGGATGCTGTGGGTGATGATTATGGGGATGGGCCTGCTTCTTTCTGTTGTAAAAGTGTTTTGTGAACTTTTCAGCTATACAGTTGTAAAATAAAATATAAGCACTCTTTTTCCTACTCACTTTTTTCCGGTAAGCTAGAGTATATCCGACATATTATGTAACTACTTCCTTGTGTTGCACACAGGATGATAGGCTTTTTCCTTATTTCATATTTTGCTCCTTGTAAAAGGAAAGTAAGGCTGCCAATGTTGGGGCTTGGACTGCTGCCTCCTCGTCTCTTACATATCCTCACAAATTTCCAAGTTGCAAAATAACATCCTGTGTGAGAAAGAGGATTTAAGAGCCTCAAAGTGTTGTGTTGTTGCCCACATTGTTGTTGGCGCTCTGATAGCTCTTGTTGTTTTCTGTTGCATTTCTCTCTAGCAATGATCCAAGGACAAACTTTACTCATAAATTAGAAGAATAGGTACTTGAGCTGTGTGGCGACTATCTTTTTTCTCACCAGCTTCAACTTATGGTGTGCCTTGTAGTAACATGCCAAGTTGAGCGTTTTACAACGTTAAAACTCACATCATCTCGGGTTTTTTACGTGTACTACTACTACTGCAATAATAACAACTATGTAATTTTGTACTTGACTGTTGAAGAGCCATTTAAAAGGCAATGTAATGTGGAGGTACACGCATAAAGCGACTAGTCAGTCATAAAAGAAGTGTCTTTTATTGCAAAGTGAATTGGCAAAGGACACAAAAGGAAAGAGCGGATGTGAAAGTCATGTGCTTCAAATTCATTGGAAAATGGGATAATGGCGTTTGCACAGGATTTTTATCAATCCTGCTTTACTTACCACAATAATGTCAGCTCGAGGCATTAACTGTAAGATTTACTGACCGATGTTGTCCATGTTTGTTTGTACACGGGTGAAGAATTATGGCTCATTAGAGCTGTATATGGAGAAAAGGGACATTATTACCACTTTTGTATTTTAAGATTTTTTCGTCGGCAATGTGGTGGTAATAATGCGTATACAACACTTTTTGGTTGCATGAAAACGAAAAGAATAATATACGCCTATAACCATAATATTTTTTACACTAAAACTGATGCTTTTTTTGTTAGTTGAAAGCTTTTTCCCTTTCTGTATGCAGCTTTTGCTGTTGTTTCTCAAAATGCGAATACAGTCTTGTCTAGGAAAATGTACAAAATCAGATAAGCTTAATAGCTGTCTCATGGACTTTTAATGATCGTTTTTGTTTAATTGGCTGTTATAGATGGACCGCAAGTTACATTACTTGGAGCGCCAGAAGGGGATTTGGAGGAGAACAAGGATGAAGTTACCCTTCGATGCGTGGCTGATGCAAATCCACCTGCTACTATTGTATGGAGAAAGGCTGGCCGACAGGAAATATTTAGCTTTCAGGTACGTACTATTTGACTTTAAACTAAGGACGTAAATTTTTTGTGCTTGTTGGCATAATTTTGAGTTTAAATCCTTTTTTTTTCAATTTCCAGGAAGTGGTAGCTTTCAAACCGCTACTTAGAAGGCATGCCGGCTCGTACACTTGTGAAGCAAAGAACTATCTCGGCTCTTCTCAAGCGATTAACGTCGATATTGACGTAAAATGTAAGTTTTTACTCATTCCTGAAGAAACTGAAGGATTTCCGTTAAAATTTATTATTTTGCTGCATCATCGATTTGGTTACATGTTACATGGATCTAACATGTAGCCATTCTTCACATTTATTATAAAAGTGCGATTCCGATGAGTGCGCACATCCCTCTTCTAAAACTCTCTCTTTCCGTCCCCATCCAATTTTTTATCCTCTTGTTCCATCTCATCTCATCATTTTTTTCTTTCAGTCCCTCCAAAAATCGTTCGAGTGGGTCCTGAGCGTGTGGTAGTTGCTTCCTTGTACAACCGCACAGTTCTGGTGTGCCAAGCTGAAGGGAATCCACCACCCTCATATCAGTGGCTTCAAAAGACGACAACAGCTGAAGAGACAGTGTACGTTCGTGGTGCTGAACATATGCTCGTCATTCACAATGTAACTTACGAGTACCAGGGAAAATACTTTTGTAAAGCTACCAATTTCATTTCCGGAACTGAACGTACCAGTCAAAGCGATCAAATTGACCTCTCCGTTATGGGTAAGCTTTCAATCATTTTCCTTATTCCCCATTCGTTATTTAGCTATGACAAACTATGTACATGTGCATGTGTGTTTTCTTATCATGCCGCTCATGATGACATCAAGATCATAATATGTAGCACTGTTATATAATAATAATATAGTATAAAACCATTTTGATACGTCAGCTTCGTTCACTACTGTGAATCATCATTATGACATTCAGCAGTCGTCACTCTGATCCCTCTTCAGTTAAGTCGAAGGAAAGCTAGCAGATTGTTTCAAAAAATCCTTAATCTCTTTTTTCCACCATACATCTACCATAAGAATAAGAATGCTCCATTTTTTCTTACATTGTCGTCTTTCCAACAACTCGCCCACGTTTAATTTTCTTCAGCCTTTCGTTGTTTTTTTGTCACGAAACCTATTATCAAATGCGAAATCTGTGTATACTCTCCCTGAAGATTTACTCAAGATGCTGCTCCCGTTTCCAACTTATATATAACAGCTTTTACATAACCACCAGCATTGCCTGCTGCAAACCCACATGCTTCTTATTATTATCGGATTCTCCTCTTTTCTAAACAATTCAACCATTTTAAAGAAGAAAGACTGGAGACGTAAAATACTTGACCTTTCATTTCCGTCTTACCGGTCCTCTCGTATTTCCTCATCCCTCTCTGACTCTTACATCCTTTTCTCCGTTCGCTACTTTCGCTCTCGTTACATAAATGATGATAGGCCAACCGCCCATTACGAACTTCCACTCTACCTACCTCAGTTACTGCATCTTGTGCTTCTTTACTCTTTTTCTCCACTAGTAGCATTTTTAATCCCGACTTAACAACTTTATCCTAAAATCCCTTTTGCCATCCCTGTTTCCATAAACTAATACCCAGCAGAAGAGAGCAGTCTTTTTTCCTGTTTGACTGACTACTTACAAATATGTACGAATGGTCTTTTCTCCATGTAGCATGCTTTCACGGTGGTAGTGGTGGGCTAGACAGCAAAAAGCCAAAGGCCACTTTTGCTTAAAAATTGCTTCTACGGTTCTACATGTATATTGTGTGCAGTTACTTGTTCAAACTCTTATGATGACAATGGACTTCTCCAGACTTATTTCTTGTGTACAGATGTGCTGCTCAACCAAGTTCTTCTTATAGCTTGTCACATGGAAAGTCATTCTTGTTCTCCTAGAAGATGAGAAAAAAATTATGAGAATATATACCAGTTTGCTTACATTTTTCGGAGAGACTCTTCACGAACCCCTCTCCACTTTAACTTTCGTTATGTCCCCTTGTTTTTCCTTCGTCACTTCATGTGTCACTTTTTTCCACTTCCTATTATTACGCACAACCACACGCATATGAGAGGATATTATTATTATGTACCTGCTTCAGTCATACTGGTTTACAAACTTACATGTAGTTTCCCGTTACGTCACATCACAAATACTATGCATTATGTCTCATTCAAGTTCTTAAGTACGCTTTGGATCGTTCTGGATGGAGTGAAACGTGTAATACAGTAAATTTTGTATCGTGCCGTTCAGACAGGGGGAAGCCCCGTAAAGATGGTCTTTTGCTTACACTGGAAAAAACACATTTAGAATAATATTCCATTCTTGGAAAATAAGATGTTCGCTCTACCTAGGGATGGAGATGATGATGATGACGCTACTTAAAGTCAAATAATCTTGTCTGGCTTCGTCTCATGTTTTCCTGCGTATATGTGCAATGCGTATTTTTTCCATTATTATAAAATCGCTCTTAAATCTTTCTTCTCCATTTTTGCCCTCCGTTGACTTTGACTCAAGTTGAAAAGTGGAAGGAAAGAGAAACATAGGAATTATCGTTAGTGGTGTACAGATACAATACTCTTCTTGGATAGCTTAGTGAGCACAAACCTTATCCTTCACTTTCCCTTCGTCCTCCTCCTCCACTCATAGATTATGCATAAGTACAAGTTTAATGCGAGATGCACAATGTAATGGGAAACAAATGGAGAACACAAGGGATTACCAAAATAAGCTCCCTCTCAAAAATGCGTGTAGCCTAAATTACCCTGACATGTCGAAGAAAAACTTCCTAAAATGTTACTTTTTTCTTTTGTAAAGTTATATGTTAAAGGTAAGCAACTCATAAATCTGCAAACTTCTAAGAAAACATTTGCTTCATAAGCATTCTTTAAAGACGTGTTGCTTTTATAATAACTAATTGCTCGATTAGAACAATGTAAAGCAGCAAAAGTACATTGAACTACAGCACTCATGAGACATGAGCGCAACTCAAAATCATATCACTAACCCTAGGATGACAGATTATAAATCTTACAAGTTGGAATGTGATGTGTCGGACAAGGGCAAAGAGCTTAACGCAAACCGATCCAAAAACCCTTTGGTTAGTTGGTCATCATCAAAGTTCTCTCATTTTCATGCTTGGTTGATTGAATTTGCTTAAATTTCCAAGTATATTTTAAAAGTATCTGAAAGTCAAAATATATATGTATTTGCCCATGCAATAATAACTGGTAAATTGACTGCATGAGTTTAACGTGATTTGGGAAGAACAGTGAACGGCCGTTGTCTAGTTTTAGCATATCAAAAGAGAACAAGAAATCTGTTTATTCAAAACTACAAGAACTCTGACTGTCTGGCTTTATCCCGCACAGAACGCAATATTATGCCGAAAATGCCATAGGACGGCGGTATACGTTGATGGAAAGTTGGCTGGCATCCCTTCCTCCCAGTTTGATACTTTTTTTTATACAAAATTGCAATTATCATTTGTAAGGCCATGCCGTGCCATGTGTCGTGTGTGTGGTCCACTGCGCTTTTTTGGGTGGTTCGATGAGTTCATTTTCCTTCCTTTTGACAGCTTTCAAATATTGTTATTACTATTACCAGGCAATGATTATGCTATATTAAGAGCCAACCCGGCGCTAAATACATATGAAAAGAGCTCAAATGACTCGATATTCCGTTGGTTGTTGGCTCATGCTCACTAGCTAAACTTGAAGAACACACACACAAGTCAACTCAGATTATGAATATACTCCTCTCATCTTTTCCGAATTGGATTATTAACAAGTTTATGACCTTGGTTTTACACATTTTGTTTTTACTCAATCTCTACCTCTGTTCGCAACTTCACGACTATTAGTTCCTTGTAAGGAGTTTTAAATTAGTTATAATAACCTGGTGTAATGACGTCGTTATTTATTCCCTTTGCCTTTGCTGAAGTAACATTTCTCTTGTGAAGCGCAGTATGACGTATCCCTTTGGGGAACACAAGAAGGAGTATGATGAAGGAAGATGAATTTCATACAGAGCTAAAGCGAAGGAAAGAAATGATGGAATAATATATGTCATGTACACTGCCGTCATTTAGACATCATTTCTAATTCATTACCACTATTTCCGTAGTCGAATATTTACGACTGAGGTAAAGCACTGGGTTCTGGTGGCATAAAGAAGTTTCTCTTCATTCTGAATAACAGCAATCCTTTTCCTGGTTTGAAATACGTGTTTTTTCTAAGAAATGAAAAATGGGCAAACAGAAAACATTATTTAAGAGAATTTCTGCGGTGATATTAATCACAATTTATATGAATACGAGAAGATTTTTTTTATTTTGAAGAACTTTATTATTATAATATGGGCAAAGAGGGATGATGAACCTGTCAAACCAATGTTTATGCTTTAATATGATTACAGTTTAAAGTCTATTGTGCACAAAAAGGATTATATGAAAAATACTTTAGTAGAAACAAACAAGACGAAACGAAAATTTCTTGGAGGGATGTTTTTTATTATTCATGCAATAAAAGTAAAAGTATTTTGAAAAGAATAAATTGCAAGGTTAGATTTTGAAACGTTTGAATTATCAATCATTTAGTTTGAAGAAGATAGAACGGTTGGGAAGGTTAAAAGTACACATTTTTGGTGTAGAAGAAGGCATTGAAAATAAGAACAAAAACCACAAGTGATTATTGGGCTACACAAGACTTGTTGTCTGGAGCGGGGGCGTATGTCTTTCCGTCATTCTGGCCTGGATACTTATCCTTGCACTCGCAAGTGTTGGTGCTAGGATTGCAAAGCATGTTGTTATTTGATCCAACGCATGCGGCATCGTCCTTTGAAGGATCGTTTTGAGATTTGCAGGCGTCATTGTAGTCAGCAGCGACGTATGCAACGGCGACAAGGACAAGGAGAGCAATAGCGGCCTTCATGTTGCTGAGAATTGTAGTTACCCGGTCTAAAATTAAATAAAAAAATAAGATTTAACAAATCCTAAAAACATATTTTCAATTGGTAGTTTTTAGCTTACCAGGGAATCAGTTCAGGATTTTTAAAGTGTTGGGTGTATTCAGATGACTGAAGCACAAGAGAAACTATACTCTTTTGGTGGTCAATCCCGAGTATTTATACATCTCCAGTTTCTTTCGAAACGTCGCGTTGTTTACTTCATCCAGACAAAACGTAAACGGCCACGTCACGGTAATCAACATTATCAATTGTATGTATGCAAGAGTGTAGATACACGAAACTCCATTGTCATAACTTGTTATTGTCATTGTTCTTCCAAATCGCTTCATTAATTATGGCACAAAACAATAGTTTCATGAAAAAGATTCTGTTGTCAACTGCTGTGTCCAGGATTTTACGTTTTTAACATAATCTTTGGTTTGGCATTTTTAAAAATCAGACTATATGCAATTTACATGTATAAAAAGTAATAAGCTTTACAGTTAATGGTCAGTTGCCTGTGTGCATAAAAAGTAAACTTGTAGAACGGCTCTATCGTGAAGGTCAAACAAAAGATTTTTTGGTAATAATGACTGTGAGAGAGAAATAGCAAGTGCTACGGTTGCTGGTCATAATGAGAGATGATTCAAAAAAGCTTTTTAATGATACATGGTATTGCTCACAGTTAATAGTACCTGACAGGAAGAATGTGTCATGCAAGCCAACATTACTATTCATTTAGATGAAATAAATATGCTAATATTATGCTCTTGATATATTCTGCGTGGTTACGTAAATGAATCACGTAACAATATTTTCATATTATTTTTTTCTCTGTCAATTAACAGGAGCTCCACAAGTGTTGAGACATGCTGTAGAACGAGATGTGGCTGTTGAGAGAGGAAGTGATGCGACCCTTTCTGTACTCTTCTGCTCAAACCCTGGTCCTTCCAAAGCCATCTGGGAGTGGGGATCGATGAAACTAGAAGCTGGGTATGAAATGGGAAGATTCACCGCAGAAAAAATTGTACAGGTCAGTAAAGGTTATACATGTTTATACGTGCTTCATGCTTCTTTCAATTAATCTTGTCAATTATTTTTGCTATTGTCTTCATAAACACTACGCTCATGCACATTACATACACAATTTAATTACATTATATGAATATACGGAAGAAATAATGCCTTCTAAGCATAGTTTGCACTGTTTGTTCAGTATGTAATTACGGAAAATGAAATATCCAGTTTCCAATTACCTACAGAAAATTCATGAATATAAATGGTACTCAATGTGTCGTGCATTACCGCCCAAAACCGGGCTTTATTGAGGTCATCGTCATCTCATTATCAAAATTTTGCTTACAAAATGCCAAATCCTAATACAAGCGAGTGTTCTGCTTGTTACTGGTTTTCAGTTTTCAAATACGGTAGCTTTAAAACGCGCGGTATAAATTATGTATAGACCAACAGACTACCAGGCTCTATAGACAGACAGACTATTAACTGTGTTCTACAACGCGAGTAAAATTCAAACGATAACAAATTACAAAACTTACACTTCTTTGATGTTTTACCGTGTAGCAAGGCATAAAACGGGTTTATTCATCAGCACTTTTGTTCTTCTGGATCTGGCATAAAGTTTTCAACGACTGGTTGAAATTAAAATAGCCACCTCATACAGCAGCGAGCTATAACCTTTAGTTTTGGCAGATACATAGATTAACGGTGTTATTTCCATGCTTATTGTGCTCATAAAAATTCTCCAGACGATTTTAATGCACGCGAATGCCGGGAGTTTAAACTGCCTGCAACAGGAAATAAACATGCAAACAAGTGCATAAAGGAATTTCATCTCGTTTCGGACGCAGCAGCTTTTAATCTAAAAAGCACTGCATAAAAAGCTGCAGATATCCGTGTATGAATTTCGGAAAAGTCTACTTGCATTTTCGGTGGCCCACACACATAGCAAGCTGGCGATGAAAATACGCTTCACTTAAAATCATAGTAAAGAAGAATGGAGCTTGCAGATGTGTAAAATTTCATCTCATATTCACTTTTTTGTTCAAATTGACACCAGTAATTCTCGTTTGTAAAGGAAGAGACGAGAAAGATGCTCGGAAAATTTTTTCACGAATTCATTGATAGTCAATTGCTGATGGAATAAAGTGTCTAGAAGCAGCAAAGACAATATCTCTCTGTGCATTCCGTTTTTCAAGTAAAAAATGTATTTTGAACATGAATGAGGCACTTTATGAGCAATCCATATTCATGCCGTTTTTCCTCTTTTTCTCTCGACAAGACCTTGCAGAACGTGCAAGTAGGGTAGAATATGATAACCATCCGCCCATTCTTTTCTGTTATTGAAATAAGATCATTCCAAAAACGTCCGTTCCACGCAGTTTGCTAGTAACGATGAAAAAAGAGGAGTCTGTGGGGATCTTGTCCTGTGGCAATGACGTATTTTGAATATGGAAACGAGTATGGAGGTAACGGAAAGGCTACACATGCCAATCGTGCCAATGGGTACATCTCCATACGAGATGCCCCGAAGCACCAGTCTAAGCACGACATTCAGATTCTGAATTTAGCTTGGTTTTCCGTTATATTCTCCGATTTTCTCCTTAGGCTTTAGCGGAAGAGATGCAAGTAAGTGGGATCATCACTATTATAAGCCTTGGAAGCTTTATGTATGCGTTATATTTTTTTCTAAAACAAGACAGTTATACGTTTTTCTGCATCCTCAAGAAGAAAACCCTTGAATTTTTGTTCTCTCTTGCAAGCCTTTCTTGGAAAATGGAAACTCTGCGTAGTAGTAAAGATCCTACACGCACAAATGCCTATTACTTTTGCAAAAATTTATGCACTGCACAAAATATATTTGTATGTTTTCATCAATTTGGTAGTTCATATTGTTATGTTATAACTTATCAAGACTTGGGTCATGCCACAACCAAGACCTGGTAATCGTTTTTGCCTTTGTCACGCATAAAAGTTGTGACCTCAACTGAGCATGCAATCAATCCTGCAAAATGGAAGTATTGGGCTATATAATGTTTGATACATAAGTCTCCTGGCTGAAATCTGGAAGCTGAGACACTGAAAATTTACGGGAAAACAGCATTTCTCATCAATAAGGACACCAACCTCAAATTTACCATTCGATTTGCTTTCACAGGATGCGTAAATCTATTGTTCCATCATTGAAAAATGGAAAGTTCTAACAAAAACCCCAATCGATTCATTACGAGTATGAAACCGAAAATTGTAAGGAAAAAATCAGTCTGTTAGTCTTCTAGAATCTTTGTGATTCTTACGTTCCTCCCTTGTTTTCATTTAATAGTTATGCGTATTGTACGCACACAATAAAAAGAGAATAGAAATTGCATTTTCAAATCTCCATTGCAATTCACAACAGCACACTGGATGATTGCCCCTCTCCGTTTTTCCTTTAGTAATGGCTAAGTGAAATATTCATTCTTTTCACCGATGATCCCCTCCTTTCCAGTGACAAATTATGAGAATTTATACGCGTATTTATCCAATTTATGGTTTGGCAATGCTGACCTCTGGTCCCGCAAGTCAGTCCTGCCAGTGAGATGTAACGCAAACGTGCATGACTAGATTGTATTCTTATTCTGGGAATAAAAGAAAAGTAAGCATAACCTTTTTGCTGTTTTGTTTGCTTTTTTCTCTCCCATTTTCCCCCAAGCACTATTGCTTTTTCTCCTTTCTTCTCCTTGCATTGTGCTTGAGGTGGTCATTTTTATAAGAATCACATGAGCATCGTCGCCCCTATTGCCGTTTGCAGAATCAGAATATCTCTTTTTGGATATTAAACCTACCAACCAACTAGTATGCAATGCATCGTTATAAAAAGCTACGTGTACATTCATGTACTGCTCTAGAGAGATGAGCTCTTCTTCTACTTTTTTGTATTATATTTCCAAAGGAAGTGATGGGTGGGTTCGTTATCGTTTTCCCTTTTCTTTCCATTGTTCGTTCACCGTGCACATATCTCTTTCCCAATATAACAAAAGGGAAAAAATGGGTAAAAAGCAAAAAAAAAGTAAATGAGATGATGATGACCAAACCAAGAGGAAACACTGCTCTTTCCACGTTCTTATTTCCTTTTCCTGTGAACAAGATTCTTTTATACTCAAGTATTATTTGCAGAGATGAGGCTACGCATTATGATTGCACCCCACCTAATATTTGGATTGCATTGAGATTGCATCTTCATGACTTTTTTGGTATTCCATCAATGCACACATCAAAGATTGTTTTTGTTATTAAACATTGCACACACACAACGAGTACCAAAATATATATGTTATATTCCTTATTTCTGGGAAAAAATGTTTCCATCAAATCATACATGTATTACATCCCACACATCTCCCGGCACACTCTGCTTTTGCTTTATTGTGTACTATGCACTTAATATTTTCCATGATTTTTTATTTATTTATTCTTTTCAACGAAAAAAATGCATTGTTTTTTGTTTGTTTTTTCTTTCTCTCTCGCCGTGCCACTTGACTATCATATTTTAGACGCATCGAACTGACTGTTATGAAGCCAAGTTGAAGATTGCCCGCACAGACTCGGCGGACTCGCGTCACTACTACCTGAACGTGGAAAACAGCAAGGGTTTCGATAAGTATTCCGTTATACTTCAAGTCAGAGGTGAGTTGAAATTTTCAAGCTAATTTTCAAACTTTTTCCCAACATTACTCGGCTGAACAGCCATCTACAAAAACTGTTTGCAGGATTTGATTTTGTTTTTGCAGACCCAGTCAGTATGGCCACGGTTATCGGTGTGATCATCGGATGTTTAATTTTACTAGTCATCGTCGTCCTTATAATTCTTTACGCCTTCAAAGCTGAGAAGTGGTGCTTTTCTCGTAAGTTTCTGTGTCTCTCTCTGTACTATCATCTGCAAAACCAAACTTAAAAACTAACAAATATTAATAATATTCAAAAACAAAAAAGATTTCCAACCTCTCATCCATAGATTTCGTTTTCAAGCTCTGTAAATAATACTCTCTGTATAAAAACACATTTACCAAAAATATGTAATAATTCAACTAGTATAACTTTCTACTACACGTATATATACTACCTACCGCCATGTATACTCTACTTCTTAGACGAATTTCCTGTGGAAATGAATCTCTCACAAATCCTACCCTAATTTAATACAACTCATAGTAGGCATATATCTACACTATATATCTAATATCCAAAAACTTTCTACCTACAACCTATTAGCCAACAAACTATCTTCAAACTAATCAAAATGAATTCTACCTTTAGTAACTCGTATCGCATTTGTCTGACTTTTGGAATACTACTTTTCCCAATACTTCATGCTACAGTAAACTTATTGGCACATAAACTTTTTGATCAATCAATTTCCTTCCAAAAAACCCGTCTTATCATAATAATTAAGCTCTACTGACTTTTTACGAGAAGCTATTTCTTAACTTTCACCATGCCACAGAGCGAAACGAGCTTGAACCGTGTGGGTGAAATGTTCACAATCGATGCTTTATTGTGCAAATCTGTTAGACTAATAACTACAAAGGATTTCCATTTTGATCATGTAGCTAAAAATATATAAAAAATCGGGCTAATTCAAAGTTAAGCTTTCCAGAGATTTTCATAAGAAAGTTAGCAAGTTGTTCTAGAAGATTTCAATTAGAATCAGCAGATGGCCCAATTTTTCCCATTGAATACACAAAATCTAGTTGTTTGGCAAGCCCAGCAAACAATGTTATTATTAAAGTTATTTTTCATCGAAAATATTTTTTTAGTGGAACACTCTAAAAATTCTCTTCATAATATGTCATAGTTTTAGAAGCGGAAAGCACGCAATTTCAAGTTACAGTTATAATGCATTAGAAAGTATAAAAAAGAACAAAAAGTGCTTTCCAAGTTTTTTGGAAACTTTTTGAGGAAACTGTGAATAATCCGTAGAAATTAAGTTAAGCTAAAAGGTTCTTTTAGCGCAATTAGCAAAAGAGTATAAAGTCAGAAGTATATAGAGGAAACACGAGAGACAGAAACTTTTCGATTCGTCGGCATATTAGCCCTTTAGCCAACCCTCTTATTTCTATTAGGATAATAAAAGAGAAAGCAGCTAAATCACAGAAGAGTTTATGTAGCAAAAGTCATCAAAAATCTATTTTTATTTTTATACATACTTTTTAAATACAGACGGGAAAATATTTTTTGTGCAGATGCCTCCGGTACTACTACCACCACATAATAGAATAGTAGTAAAAAGAGAAATCGCATGCACACAAAGTAAAATTATGGTTTGTATAAATATCCATACTACTAAACGTCTCTCCAGTATCCGCTCGCGCGGCTCGTTCCTAAAACTTACCGGCTCTTTCTTTCCTATTTCATTTCTCTTTTTTTCCTTAGAAGCTTTTTATTAGAAAACTTTGAGTCATTATCTTTGCCATCACACATTTCTCACCGTCTTAAAAATCTACTTAAAGAGTAGTAGATTACCTCCTCACTACATCCATTATACCACTTCACTCTTTTCTCTTGCTGCCTCCGCTACACCACTTTTTTCCATTCCACTTTTTCCATGTCGTTCCCAGTTTTTGGTAGATGCACAGGAGGGGAGTTGTCAGTTTGTTAGATTCCTTATTTGCGCCCAAAAAGGTTTCGGAAACAGCAAAAGGGGAAAATACACCAGAGCTTTCCTTGTTCGCTCCTTCCCTCCACTACACACGTACAAACACGCCAGCCCCAGCCAAGTAAAAAAGCCAAAGTCTTCATGCTTGAGATTTGTCAGATGCCGTGTGCAATGTCATATTGTCCAAGTGAAAGTGGCAAAAAAATTGAGAACGTTTCTGCCTTGCTTTCCTACATAATATTATATCGCATCACACATGGCAAACCTCCACAATCCTTTCATGATCATCATCATTTCCAACTTATTCTTACCTCGCGAAAATTTATCCTTATAATATTTTTGCAATTGCAATAATTTAATGACCTGATTTTCCCAACTATACCTTCATGGCCAGCTTGTACCATTCCACAACAGGCGGCTGGCAAACCTGCTGGGCTTTTTGCGCGCAATCACCGCACACACAGCTTCTAGTATGGGTTTTTGGGTTTCATGCAAGCTCAATATTGTAAAATTGCCAAAAACTTAAATATATATGGACACGTCTTTCTTAGATCGTGTCCAATGTACATAAGGTAAAACGCTCTCATAAAATACTGGTTACCTATCAGGATCAAAAAACTACCCGCCAACAACCACAAACCAGCTTTACACTATTTTCTATAAATTAATGTTTCTTTTCAAAGTTATTAGTTCAGTTCTACAAATCGCAATTTTTGGCACACCATCTAAGAAAAACACAATGAAATCACATTGACAATTATTGATGATAATTGCTGACTTGTGGAAAACTTGTTCATTTCACATATATTTAGTCCACTTATTACATATATAATGTTCGCATATGCATACTACATCCTCCAGTAGTCCAAATTTTTATTATAGCAAATATTGAAATCTTGACAATTTTTGTGCAACGTTAAAAGCCACGTTGCAGCAGCACAAGTTTCAATTCAATGCTCATGTTCACACACCATATACTTTTGACTTTAGTCTTCCATAAAAATAAATTTTCTTTTGGATTCGATTTTAATACACATATTGCCATTTAACACGCAGCGACATTAATAATACTCCCATCGTACACTACTTATAATAATAATATATATTTTATTGCTCTTATAAACTTACGGTATGGTCTCGTCCGTCCAGTCTTGTGATTGTGTCTGTACCTCTCTAATAATAATATTTGTATAACAGTATAGAAAAATATTCAAGCGAGCATTGCTCTCTAATTAATGTATTGTTTTTTGTCTTGTCTCTTCCGTCTCTCTGGTCTGGTCTGTCTTACTATACAAAATGTGATGTGTTTTGTCTTTTTGTGTCTTTTCTTGCAGCCTGGTTCGATCCGTTTCATCTTGAAATGGGTGCATACAATATAAAAAATCAAATATCTCTTTTTTATAAGACATACTGTATGTGTGTACTTTTGCAATTTTGTTTTGCTGACTTCAAAGCGCTAGAGTTGATATGTGGACTATCTTTATATATAGTTGTTGCACACACGGAGAAAATTTTTGTAATTATAAGCATTACATTTAGAACAGATGCACATATTATTAAGTGTCATTATTTGAGCTAGTTTAGAATTTGCACTTGTTTTGTATATAACGAGCACAATGTTGGATTGATGATTGATTTGCATATATTGCATAATTGGAAAGACTAAACGGTACACACGACACCGCTTTCTAGTAGCACATAAAACTGTTTTAAAAACCTCGTAATCTTTTTAGAGTGAGGTATTTTTGTAGTTTCAATATGCTTACCGTTGCGAATCTCGTAGTAATTTTCTTTCGTATGTTTCAGGTTTTTACAGTTCCTTGAAATGAAAGTACTGTGAGCGTACTCAAATTATTGTCACAAATCCCTAGATGCCAGAACAAGATAGTTTTTTTAAATGCAATATTTTATAGTGTGTCTAACCACCATCACACGATGACGAATAGGAATTGTCACTGTTTTATGTTTTACTTGATTCACTTGTGTCAACAACATCATAGAAATACCGAGCATGGTGCATCTTTTATATGACAACTTTTTTAAATTTATGGAGTACTTAATTTTTTTGGATACTGTAGTTGTATAACCTGAGCATTAGATTTTCAACAACTTGAAGGGGAGAGAGACTTGTTAGAAATGTAATGACTTTGTTCCACCATTTCAACAAAACAGCAAAATATTTACATAAATTATAGATTTTTCTCTTTTCAACTGAGAACCATTGCTGATTTGCATTGCAGTTGTAAGGTGAACTTTTGGGTGGAGTTCATATGTCACCACAAATCACCAGTAATTTTTTAACATCAGTTCTAATTCCCGCAGGCTACATTACCGTAAAACGACTTTAGGGAACTGGATGACGTTAAGAGGTGTATATGTTAAATGTGCAATAAAAACAGTAAGCATAAATTTTCAGGAAGCAACAACGACAAAAACAAAGATAGAGTAGAATCAGGAAGGGAAGACAGCGAGAGATATGTATGCGCACTCTTGTGATCACTTGTGAAATTGAAATAGCACTTGAAGCTAGCTAAAATATAAGCCCGAATCCACAGAGGTTTGCTGCTTCCCATATTTCTATAGCTTTATAGGATGCTTGGATGTCTGTTACTCATGTTCATACAAAATGCATCAGGAATAAACAACGGAAAATGCTGGGAAATGCTTTCTGAGAGCATCATCGGATGAAACGCTGAAACGCTTATTTTGCACACGCCAAAAAATGTTTACTTTCACTGCTTATTGCTTTACTACTTATTGTGATCTGTCTGTGTATAGAACTAACCCGTCTTTGTTGTAAATAAACTATTTGTAAATGTATTATCTGTTATGTGTTTATTAGTATTATTGAATGGTAAGTTGTGTGTGCTTTCACTGTTCATGTAGAAATTTCTCTTTAAAAATATATGGTGATGGAATATGTGTTAAAATGTTTGTTAAATTGTTCTTTACACATTGAATACTAACATTCCTTGATTTACTCTCTTTGTAACATATTAATTTGTTGTTGTTTATTGAATGCTCAACTTAATTTCTTCCTTCTGATGAAATCGTTAAAAAGAGTGTTTGTTTGTTTTTCTTTTCATTGACCTTTACAGAAAGGGGCGACTTCAAACCTACAGACTTAGAGAGGTAAGTTATTTGGAATAAGCATTTAAATATTTTAGGTGTGAGTTTTTAAGAATAAGGTATTGCGACAAACAACATAACAAAACTTGACGTATTCACAAATTGTTTCATGAGCTAAAAGTTGAAACGTTCTAAAAAGTTTTACACTGTATCAGTTAATTTTTGCAATGCAGCATTACAATTTATGTTTTGATTCACGTTATAATTTTGCATTAAAATAAAACGCTCATGACACATTTGGTGAATGAAGAACATATCTCATGGAGAAATACTTTTGCTTTTATTTTAAATGCATCACGTAATCTTTGCCAGAGATAATTTTGTGAGTTGTGATTGTGAAGTGAAATTGAAGTATTTTTATCTATATTTTTTGCTTTTGTAAACTATACCATATCATACTATGTATTTATGAGAATAACTTTCTCTCGCTCTCATAAGTATTTTTCCAAGAGAAAGTCTAATTTATCTCAGTCGCTTTAACAGTTTGATATAATTTTATAAGTAATTTACTAATCACGCTCTGTTGTTTTTTGGTTTGTTTGTGTTTTTGGTCTGGTCTTGTGCTCTTCTCACATGCGCACACACACTTCTTCTCTATCCGTAAAAATATTTTGGCCGGTACCTGCTGCTGTTGCCGCTGTTCTCCTGCCTCTCTATCGCAAATCTGATTCCTGTCAATGGTCGTAAAAATATAAACGATCATTGCTACTGTCTTTTGTGGCGCTGCAAAAATAAAACAGTGACAAAAGTGATATGGATGGCAGCATACGAGATGAGCAGCGCCTTGGTCATCATCCGCACATTCACCATCCACACGTTCACAATAATGGCAAAACGACTGGTTTTGCTTCCATTCCACAGACCGAACTTCATTTAGGTCATCATCACAACAAGGGACGGAACACGAGGCCTCCAGACTCTGCCATCCCAACGGACTATCACATAATGAAGGTACTGGAAGTAAACCCAAATTCACTTCCTACACAGCAGCATCATAATGTATCCTTTCAATCACAGCAGCAACAAGCACATCACAATCAGCAACAACCGCAGCCCCCACATCACCAGTTTCAGCAACAGCAACTTCATCATCATCATAATTCCCAGGCTAGTAAAAGCAATAATGGTTCTGCTGTTGCTGCAATCTCGTCTCGGGGTGGTGGCAGTGGTTCTGCTGTCGATGAATTGGATGTTCATAGAACAGATCACCACCATCATCATCCTTCGCATCAGGGTCATACCACATCATCTTCCGTATCTGTAGGAATAGCATTAGGAGCAGGGACTTTGGAAAGTTGTAGTACAAAAAACCTTAGTGGTAAAGAGGAAAAAGGGAAAAGTATTAGCAATAATGGCTGTAGTAGTAACGGCGGTGGTCGCACTCGAACTCGATCTCAAACGCTTTCTCGACCCACTGCAAGCAGCACGGTTAGCTCTAATAAACATACTTCAGCGAAATCGCCAAATAAAAGTAAAAGTAAGGAAACGAGTAACGGTGGACTGGGACAGTACTATCACACGTACAATCCACACAATCCCAACAAGTCCATTAAGCCACCTCCTCCATTACCAGATTGTACTGAGAATTTTGGTGGTTGGGCTTATGGTTCAATTTGTGATACAACACATTGTTGCAACAATTTTGCCATTTCCCCTGGTGGAACGGCAACTGATGGTGGTGGAGGAACCAGTTGTGGACACAGTAATGGGAATAATGAGTCTCTTGGCATGAGCCGGTGATGGCTGGGCTCGGCGGGTCGACTTTCACCAGAAATGGTAGAATTTTCTCGTCATGAGCATCCACATCATGGTCTTGCCTCGTGCAACCAACAACAGAGATTTAGTTATGATGAACTAGGACGTGTTGTAGGGGCAGGAAAAAGTAGCAGTAGTAAAAAACCACATCATATCCCTTTGGAACTATCCTCTGACCAATTAGCAATTGTAGGAAATAGTCATAATCATCATCTTCTTCATCATCATTCCCAACAACATAATAATCGTCATGCTACTCCGATGCTAAATGGTAGCGATGAGTGCAATAATAGGCAATTCTTTTCATGCACACAGTACAACGGAGGCAATCATCAGACTTTTGGTAATAATACGAACAGTGGTAATAATGGAAAAATTAAAAAACGAAGCAATAGTAGCAGCAGTGGTGGTGGTGGTGCTGTTGGTTGCAATAAAGGTCCCACTGTCGTAGCACTACAGACATTTTCCAGTGCTTCTGGCCGAGATTCACCACTGCCTCCAGAGTTGTACTTTAAGGAGAATCCACCAATGAAGATTTAGTTATTTTAATGACCATGATAAAAAGGAAAGAAAGAGAAAGCATTCTACAAAACGGAGTCATTAGAGGCTTTGAATGTGTTATAGATTAGGGTACAGGAAAAGAAAAGTAGTTCAAATAGATGGTTATTATCATCATTACATATTACCGTAAAAAATATGTATGTATCACACGCACACACTGTTCACATTCATACACATACAACGTCTTTCCCTTGTCGCGACGACTTTCTTCGTCTCGATATCTCTCTCTCAGAGTTCTCCGCGCGCTCACAACAGAGTTGATGATGATGATCCAAACGAACCGTGTATGAAAATCTTGTCTGTCTCTTCCGATCTCTAGTAACGCTGAATCACTTTCACTCTCTCAGTCATTAGGTATCTAACGACTCTGTCTCTGATAATCTTGTTCTAATTGTGTTACTAAACATTTGTCTCTTTTGTCGTTTTTTCTCTCCTTTTTAATATAGCTGCAGCTTGTGAGCTCATGCTGAAGCTGAACTTAAGAGAGACTGTAAGACTTTCAGCTACAAGTACGGATATGTTTCCTATATATCTATATTACAACTTTTTACTCTACTGCATAATATATATGCACACGTTTTTCAAAAGAAAGTGAATAAGACATATATATATGTTATTGCTACTAGCAAAGAACCCCGGGTTTTTATTCTTGTTTGGCCTGAAACAAAGATTTTGTTTTTTGTTAACCCATTTTGTAGAAAAACTTTTGGTTTCCAATTTTACAAAAATAAACACTTTTTATATGGTACTTTGCTGTTTTCCAAATAACATTATGGCGCTTTTGGAAAATATTCCTTTAATATACTTTTGAATTTTGACAAAAAAGCACTAAACAATTTTTGCATTTTTGAGCAAAGCAATTACTCTACTAAAATATACTCTTTTATGGAGTTCAACAACCTAATACTCCGTCATTAAATAGTATAAAAATTATACTATAATCACGTACTGTTGAAAGTCTCACAGTAGCATTATATTAAGCTATTGCGTTTGCTGTTGGCTCATAGATTAATGCGCTACCGCTCATAACTGCCATTTATTTTCAGCGTTAATAGCTCTATATTAATTGCTACATTGTTTAATTGAATTAAAGTTTATGTACGCGGCTGATTGTTCCAAGTTGCAACCCATAGAAGTTATTGGCGAATCATTATGTGTTCTATTGTGTGAATCAAAGTTGTTACTACTTTAAGTTATACTTTTGCATACAAATTTGGTTTTAATTCATTTTGCAAAGTTCATATGATTTACTCCAATCCATCTCTATTTAGATCATGATCATCATTCGAAAACAAACCCTTATACAACATGCATTTTATATGTTATGCTATCAGAAATCCTTGGATTTCAATTAGTAAATCCGGCTTGTATTGAACCTCCCGATTTTCCATTTCCCAGACATATTTAGTGTTGGCGCATGATTTTGTTAACTACTAGAAATAATGAACACGCCTTTTGATGTGGTATATTCCCTTATGCTTTAAATATATTTATGTAGTGTCCATGTTGTTGCATCTATTTGTCTTATGATTAAACCAATAACACTGTTTTGTAATTATTTCAAACTCCGATGAAATACTGACAATGTTAAGTCTAACTTTGCCTTTTCCCTGTAATTTTAGCAGCAGCAACCCAGAAACGAGCGTAACTTCCGCCGATCCTATGCTGTGGACCCAACCTTGACAAAAAAAGACATCAATTATGCAGACCTTCAGCTTCCAAAAACCAGTAACAACGGCTCAATGAAGAAGAGTAACAGGGGGCATCATCCTTCAGCAATGCCAAGGAATATACCGCCAAACGTCAGACCAACAGACTACGCAGAAATACAGTTCAAACCGAGATCGAATGAACAGGCGGAAGTCTAACTAAATATTTAATGATAAACTAATTTTTAAACGATAAAATAAAGAATTAATTTTTATACTCGTGTGTATTTTGGAATCTCTGTCAATTTTTATCCTGTAAAAAATTATTGTTGGCCTGTATGTAGTTCTCTGTGCTAAATGGTGGTCGAATTTAAATAGCTTCTGTGAAGCATTTTATAATTAAAATATCCCCCGTTAATGCATGCAAATAAAAGTTCCAGTTACCTGTCGTGCATTACCGGAAACCGCTAAGCAGTAAAGTCATTGTCATTGCTGAATGGATGTTTATATCAACAAGTTAGGTTTTTGGAGAGTGAGAGTCGTAGGCTCGTTCATTGTAAAAGCTGCATGGAGTAAGAAGGTTTGGATCTCAATTACAAATTAAGTGAATAAGGAATAAAACATATTATAAGGCTTGAAAATAATTTGCTTTTCAATAAAGTTATAATACTATACCTTAAGCATTCTTTCATTGTACATTTAGTTTATGCCTGTCTTAAAGTCTAAACGAAAGTATTCGTTTCGTATGATTTCTTAAAAGTTGTAAAAAAAGAAGTAAATCAACGCAAAGTGTATAGGCTACTAGATATATATAGGCTAATAATTTATAACTATACCAGAAGCTGTATTCAAAGTAAAAGCTATTATATAGTATTACAATCAATGTTTTTAAATGTGCTTCAAAACAAAGTTTTTCAAAAAGATTTTGTACTTTTTATATATTTTTACTCAAATACTATATCCATAAAATTCTACGCGAGAGTTAAATTTGCTGTTCACGAAAAATGATATGTGGAATTAAAAATCGGTTTACTTTTTCAAGACAATTCAAAATTGGCAATGTTTTAAGCAGAACGAGTTATACAGTTTTTAAAGCTGTTACTTGTACTAAATTGTAATCATTTTGTATGTGCCAATATGATTTTTTGGAATGTTTGTAAAATTTTTAATATAATATTATAATACTTTATCAAGTAGGCATAATAATCTTATCATAATAAATCATGATGGTCAGTTTCTTGTTTATTTATTATTTTGTTAATGCAACTACTAGAGCAGTGTGTAAATAAAAATATGTTGAATTGTTTTAAAGTTTTAATTATCCAGCTTTAAATGTGAACTTCCGCCATGCACGATTCGGTCAGAGCCTTCATAGAGATGTCGCCCTTAATAAATGAAAATAAGCTTAAGTATGCGTGTATAAAGAATTTGTGAATACCTGAAAATATTTATAAAATTTTCACGTCAAAACAGATACAGTAATTTTCAAAGTGGTTGATTGTATACCCTATATAACATCTAAGAATAAATTGATAATAACTATGATTCTTCTATGACGGAAACTCCGATTCGCATAGGTGCGTAATTGTGAATAGTGTTGGAAGCCTTATTAATTATGTAGATAGGTTAGTGATAGAAATTAATTACATAAATAGATTTATCGTGTACAGTATAAAAACCGAGTTAAAGGTAAAAATGTCTAATTTTTTAAAATGTTACTGTCTTCACCACATATTATTACAACTTTTTGCTTATTCGACTCTTGCTATTAGGTGAGTCGAAAGTCATTATGAAATATTAAGGATTCAATCCAGCTCTTAACTTACTTTCATTTACTGTTGTATACACAATCAATCGTGTTTGATTGAAGAAAACTTTTAGGTTTTATGTTAAGCAATGGTAGTATTTAGCGTATTTTTGAAGAAAATTTTGACAGTTACACAGTTGAATGTTGAACTCTTTAAAATACGAAGGTGATGTGAACTTCCTCTTGTGGATCATACATTTTAAAATGCTTGGTCCCTGAAATTATACCCCTGTGTTGTCCAGTGTGTCGTACAATTAAATCCTAGTTAAGGTCTAGAAAATAAATGCATAGATAAGTTTGAAATAAGAAATAATTTAAATAATCATTTAAGGACTTTATGAAAAATCATTTAATCAAATGTGTGTAAGTGAAGTGTAGCTTCTAGCTCCTGATTTTATTTATCCAAAGACCTAAATGTAATTAAACCTATGTGGATGCGATTTAATTTAGACTGGTGTGTCGTGCGTACTTTGGTAATATGTAATTAATGATTATATTTATGTTTAAGTACTTTTGCAAGTATACAAGATATACAAACTGTATGTGTCTATAAAAATATACCATTTAATTAGTATTCCTTTAAACTAAATATTATATTATATAATATATTATATTTCAATGATGACTGTACTCACAAATATGACGGATATTATATAAATAAATTTTAACCAACCCCAATGAAATATGTAAAGAATAAAAAATTAACCCATATTGTGTTGAAAAATTGCTGAAAATCTGTGGTTTAATTTAAAGATTCTACATTTATTTTGAAAAAATTGCAGACTTATAAAAACTGAAATTCATTTAATACTTGCCTGTCACTTTTGCACTCATAAGCCATAACTTATTTATTCCATTTTGGATTCTTAAGTAAAATCGTCCTCATGCGTATGATAACCGTACATCTACATATTATGCGATGCACAAATATAAATTATTTTTACACTTTCAGTGAATGCTCTCCAGGTAATGGCACATGCTTGCTTTAAAGTATCATCATAATATGAAGTTATACGAAGGTTGCTCAATGCCATAAAATTACTGAACATATCCCATTTTACAAATAGTGGAACTATTAACTTAAACTAAGGCTTAGAATATAGCGATGGATGAACTTTGATATTATCGTATAAACTCGTACTTAACAAAACACAAATTCCCAGTAGTAAGATGTGGTCGTAATGCTAGGGTACCTATGTATCAACTTTTGGCAAGTTGTGCTTCTCCATTCCAATATTAACAAAGCTGACCTATGTTCCCACGTTGTTTGCGGCTCATTTTCAGCAACATAAATGAGATAACAAAATCCTGCCAAACTATACTGCGATATTTGTAGTGAAGATCACAGGTAGCAGAAAAGGAAACCATACCCAATAGGTACAACTACGCAGATGAAACCAAGTGTAAAGCGGAACTATGAAAGTTACTATTTTAAATATCTCACTATAACCAAGCATGCCAAATTAGTAACAAGTACTATTCAACTAAAGACATATTCAGAAGTATTTTCTTCAAAGTTTCAGTATGGAGAATTCTTTGCAATCCCAGCAGCAATTAGTGTTTGAAATGGACAGTCTGACAAACACGACGATTTCTTTAGAGACATACAAGCAAATAATATAATAGAAGTAGGATCATATAATCTGAATATTTAACACGCTTAACCAAAACAACTTTCAAGCCACACTTCTCATATGACTCATATTATTATTTGCAATGCATGTAACAAACCACTCTCTATTCGGCAATGACTAACGAATATTGAATATTGCTGGTTTTGGTTTTGTTGGTAGATTGTAGATATTTCTATTTTCAGAACAAAGACGTTTTTTCTTATTGGTCATCTCTTTTATTCTGCCGTACTTCGTTCTAGAAAACTTGCAGGTTGAACACGAACGATCCTTGAAAGAGGAATGTTCGACCATTGTTGACCACCGTCAACACAAAAATTGGAATCGTTTGAAAGTAGCATCACCGGCAAAAACTCCTTTGCCAGACACACATCTTTTAAAATGAAGTTTTTATCCACCGTGATAGCCACTAAAGCTGCGCTAATTTTCCTTTGTGTCATTATAACAATAGAGGAAGCATCATGTACTACAAACGCAACAACGGAACATCAACAATCATCCCCGTCCGACGACAGAAACAGAACAGCAGCAACGGTAACATGTAGCCTTTTGATATTTCTTATTCATTCATTTTGAAGAGGTTCCTTTGAGGAAAAGTAGACAGACGTTTGAATTGATATGTGAAAATGCAAAAATTACTTGTCTGCAGTCTGCACTTTCTGTTACCCTAAAAGTTTCTTGAACAATGGCAGTCTGTATTCTTTTAAACACTGCTGAAATACATTAGAAACTTTTTTATGGTAGCATGATTGCTAATATTACTTTTAGTACAGTGATGATGATTATGATAAACGCATTATGTTATTCAAAGGTTGAAGCTGAACTTCTTCAAAGTGCTGTCCTAGAGGAAACGATTGTCAAACAAAACGCAACCGCAGTTAACGCAAACTCAAACAAACGAACTTGCGCTTGTGATGACAATGAGGAAGCACTGATATGTGCCAGCAACGGCGTGACTTACAAAAACGCATGCAGATTCGACTGTGCAAAAGCCAGGGTTACTCGTAAGTGCCGATACGTGGATGTCTAGTTGTCATTCTTAAAATTTTCATAATTTTACAGCAATTATGTGGTATTTAGGTTTTAGTGGTCCTTGCTAAAACACTCTGCTACTGCCACTTTTATGCCTTGCAGTTTGTTGCAACAGAGTTTACGAATAGATTATATATAATCATCAGTGCAAAGAGTACAAGGAAATACTAATTAAAATAAGTTTATCACTTAACCGGAATTAATTACAGAAAAAGTGCATGCACACTAACCACTCATTTTATAGATTTGCAGATTCTCTGCTGTATGCCATCTGTACTTACGTTCTTAGCTAATCAGGTTTAGTTAATAGTGATGATCACAACTGCAGCCTAATTAACTGGCAAACAATAAAAACAAAACAATAACATCATATTTTTCAACGACCAGTAGATTACGGCACGAAAGACAACGTAACATGGTCATTAAATAGACCTCGAGCATAGTGACAGAATGACCAACATAACGCACACCACTCCTAACCTGTTTCCTTTTCTGCTGCTGCTGCATTCTCGAGCTTTTCGCTTTTACTACAGTTTCCTCCCTCAAAGCATGATTATGTGACCATTATTGCATTCATCCAAGCAAGTTTAGACATGTGAGGCTGCATATTTTTATGACGCCCATTGATGCAAAAACGCGAAAGCAAACAAAGTTGGCAATTTTTATGAAGCACTTTATATGCACATATTTTTATTGTTTATTCTCCTCAGGGATTATAAAGTCACCACACCTCATGTCATTTCAGTGAACAAGGCAATGTAACTTGACTAACTTCCCAGCTCCCCATTATCCCTTCCTCTCCCCGTTTTGCATTGATTGTTAATTTTTAATAAATATCAATATCGTACAGTACTCTTTGCCGCCCTTACCCTGAGTTAAACTACTTATATTCCTCGCATGTATATATTGTACTGAATAGTTTTTCAGACAAAATCAATTGCATTTTATTATAATGAATTTATATGTAGCGGTGTTACATAAATAACTCGGCTAAATTGAAAAGCATTCTAAATCCAAATGTTTTACCTTCCATTTTTGTTCACAGGACTTCGCCAAGTAAAGCAAGGTCGTTGCTCTCAAGCCGCAGGTGCTCAGAACTATTGGCAATCAAAGTCTGGCTGATTTGTCTCGTTTGGTCACAATGCGTTGGTCAGCTAAATTAATCTGCAGTTTCTTCAGCCTGACCATGATGTTCGGTTTATGTACCTACTTCTAAGAGAAAAGCATCTTTGTAGGTGTATGTATATACTACTTGTACGTTGAACATTGCTCTGATTATGTTTAAATAACATGAAGTGTCTCTTGTCTTTCTCTGTTTTTTTCGCAATTTTGTAATGATTATCTCAATTATAATTTGACTGGTTTGCTATCTGTTGACTTTCTTTGACAATTTACTTTTCGCCATCCTATTTCCTATGTTGGATTGTTGTGTATGCTCTGAATCTGATATGCCTCAATAAACACATTCTTTAATTTTACTGGTTTTTGTGATTAACGGAAATAAAAGACAGGCCAAAGGCTGCAATTATTTCGTTAGTAAAAAACACAAACTCGTTTTCAAGGAACAAACACGCGTTTTTCGTCCAATTTCTCATTATTGTGCCAATTGTATAATGCTTGTATTTCCGAATTTAATAGCCGGCATTGTTTAGACTTTCGACAACAGTCCCGTAATACGCAATTTTGTCATAATGACAGAAGAAATAATGACCACAAGTTGACTAATCGTCGCAGTCTCGCAGTTCAATTGAAACTTTTTATTGAGAAAAACATTTTCTTCTCTGTGTGAAGAATCCGCGCAGGTAAGTTTTAGCATGTTGAGAAAGAATTTGACGATTGAAGATTAGATCCAATTTTCATCATACTGTTGCACCAGTCGACCAGTCTATGAAACATAAATATCAACTGTTTACAGTGCATGATTACAGCTTTGAATGTAATAATTCATGGCAAGCATGGTATGGTGATTGATTACCACTGCCACACGTAAGCAAATCTTGAAAAAAGTATTCTATGACAAAATTACTTTTTTAAATCCTTTAAACTCGTCCAAATATCTCTGGCTAAATACAACGAACTCATAATAAATGCTACTTTTAAAACTGCCAGCCTTATCACCGTTAAGAGTACATAGAAAATTAACGTTTCTTTAGATTTATTTACAAAGTGTTATATATTAACTTTTCAGTGTTCACTTCATTGTCATCTGCTGCGTACCTACTTACACTTATGACTTAAGTGATAAGATGTCGAATGTGTGTAGTTTTAGAAAGAACAGCAGCAAGCACATAAAAGATGGTGATTAAATGTGTCTATTATTGATGCACACTCATTCATTCATTTAAACAATCAAAACTACATACACTTCAAGCCCAAATTGCGAAATTGTTGTCTTCTAAAAATGCAATGGGAAAATTTCTCATCACCTACTTTTACAGCAAAAAAACTCTAGATGACAGTTTGTCTGAATCTCAGTCCTGCAACATCATCGTCATCATTACTTCACATGCATAATATCCGTTTGCCTGCCATTTTATTACCTGTCTTGACGCTTCTTTGTGTACTCTGCTTATTTTGCCACAATTTTATTTACTCTCGCCTTCTTCCTCATTAGGCAAGTGCATAGAGTCAGTAGTAAAATACACACCTGAGCATACGTAATGGCACGGAACTCTAGTAGCTTGCACATGCGTACTCACATTTATTGTCAATAAATCGCGTAAATCGTTAGTCCGCCGTCTGCGTGCAAGCTGTTTTAATTTCAATTGAATTGTAACAGCATTGAATTTCCCATTCTCCCAACAACATTAGGTCTCAGTTAGTCCGTAGGACAGTAGTTGCTCTTTTAAAAAGAGAGAAAAAACGTACGTGGAAATGCAGTATGGAAAAAAGTGAGAGTTACATTTCCTTTCTTGAATGACTGCAGCATATTTTTTATTGTACGCATGTCGCAGCACAGCTCATTCATGTAACACAAGTGCAGAACACAGGTAACAAAATCTAATGATGATGATGTGTGAGGTTTGTGCAATTTTAATATGAACGTACATGCTACATCCTATCCCTCGTCTATCGGCACTTCAACTTATTTCTGCAAAACACGTTCTATATTACGTTACAACCATGCTCGTTTTTGCGGAAGGGGGTATAATTTACTTTTCATTTCATGTGACAGTTTCTTTTTATGGTAAAATTCAGAGCAGATTTGGTCTCGAGCAAGTGGTCGTCGGTCGGATGGTGCACGATCACAATAAAAGACACAAAATATCATCGCGTCAAATTCAAAAGAAATATAAAGAAAAAAATAAAATTTGACAACACAATTTAAATTATGGTATCACAATTTCATGACACAGGTATATTAGTACAAAAGGAACAACTTGATCTGTTTGAAATGTTGTTTACATATAAATTACAGAGTATCGAAACTGATTCTTATCCCAAACTTCTACACTAAGTTAAGCTATATGACATCGGTGCTTCTTTATTATGAGTATTTCATCACATTATAGAAGCATTTGATGAGGTGCAGCAAAAAAGTTCTTCGTAATCAGACCAAATCATTCTCGTATGAATGTGCAGGCGTGCATTACCTTTTCATGCGTGCAAAAAGTTGTCAAGTCCTTCTTCCTCAGGCGATACGACGATTATATCATCAATAGTCATACACACATTTTTGCGATGATTATAGGTACGTATATGTGTTGTGGTAAATACAAGCAGCTATTGAAAATGACATAACTGCACCAAACGGCGTTTCTTTGTTTTTTCTGCTTTTACTATGTGGACCAACGCAGCAATCATATAAAATCGCGCAAAAACTCGAGCAGCATTTTTTGCCCAGAGGATACATAAAAAGTGATTTATAAAATCAATTTCTGTTCTTGTAGTTAAGGGTCGGGTCAATGCTTGAGCAGAAATGTTAACCTATAATTTAAGGATCACGTCCATAACCAAGCTGCTAATCAGTAAAAGGAAATGAGTTGACAACGCCCAAATTCCATAACCACTACCTATGTAAAATGTATCACCGGATGCATGAAATGCATGTATGTATGAGTACTGGGTTATGGCTGTATGTGAGTTGACGTATTTACTCTGGCTGCAAAAATACGCATACTTGCAATTAAAAAATATCAAATTCAAGCAATCGACATTTTTGCAGCAGGAAAATCTGTACAAATTTGAAATTAAAGAACGAATTGGTCAAGCAGATGGGGATAGCAGAAATTTGGGGTTCAGAAAAAGAAAGGGTGCGTAGTGATGTCTTCCTTACTACCAAACCAACGTCAATTACTTATTAAGTAGCGTAAGTTAAATTATATTGTATTTTTGCACGCATGAAATTTATCATCCATGGATGAATTTACAAAACGGCAAATGACGATTTGCATTACGAATTCACATACATTCGAAAATGACAATTTGTTTACTTTTAAAGTTGATTTTTGTTTGATAGAAGACTGTAAAACACTTTTCTTGTCCATTTGCTGCTGTGAAGAAAGGGTGAGACAATTATGCCACTGATATCTCCGTTCTTAAAATATATGCACTTTTTCTTGACACGATGCTTAAGATCAATTCACAGATACATGTAAAAACACAGCACCTTCGATTTGACAACAACATTAACATAAATGACATAAACAGTTAAACACTCAGTGTTTCTGTTCTTAGAATGGCTCGTATATTTGCAAATGTGCAACAATATACGGTTATGAAAGACCAAATACAATCTTCTACGCTCTGAAAGAAATTTCCTCCGAACGTAATTCACAGTTCACAGTGTGAATCTGAGCTAGTGTGAACTCTTTTCTCATCGCACCGCACCAGCGTAAATGTTTAATGGGGATAATATATTTTGATGTGAACATGATTTCAATTTCGATAGTAAAGGTGCAATAAAATTCAGACTTTGCATTAAATATGGCGAAAATAACTAGTAATGAGGATAGGTGAAGGGTTAAACTCTATAATCAATAGCAAAAACATCCTGAAAGTAACAGTAACAATAACTCCCTTGTATTTTATTAAGATAAAAAGTTGCCCTCCACGCTTTAAAATTATGAACAATAAATAACGAAAGTGCTGTAAAATGACTTATAAAGTTATGTCGAATATAGACGTATTATGAATTTGGCATCACGCTTATAAATTTATCTGTATTTTTATGTATTGCAAGTTAAGTGACAAGTAGATGACGAGAAAGAATGAAGGAAACAACATATCGTGATGAATTCATTGCCACCTAAAACACGAGTCCTTAAAGTCATAAAACTAAAAAATAGAAACGGTTTTGCAAAAACTGGCACTAAAAGTATATTTTTACTTTCGTAAAATGTCTACACAACTCTTGCATCTTGGGGTTTGATAAAAAAAATCATTCCAAGATGAGGTTTGTTGTACAAAAAGAAGTTTTCTTACGAAGTAGTAAGTTTCTTCCTGAAGTAAAAACGACTATTACTATTGACTATGGCTATGGTTTGTTATTCTTATGCAGGGCTTTCCTATTATGCTTGTCATTTATCGTTGATGAAATCTTTATTTAAATCTGGTTAAAACTATTATTGGGACTCCTGTCTAAACCATTCTCGCAGCTCATTTATGTCACTTTCATTTTTTAGAAAAATTTGAATTCTTGTTGACCAGTTGTATACCTAGATATTAGATACTGTATAAACTAGCTTTCATTTTGAATCTGGAATCTAGACTTAAAATCAGTTTTAAATTTGATAGAGCTGAATGATTGTGATGCATCATCAAATGAAAGAGTAAACGATTTCAATTTCAGGGTTGTTGTTTGGTTTCAAATTTCACAGTTTAAGATGCATATCTTCTCACAACAGTTCTATTTTAGATTTGCAAGTGAAATCCTATTATACTCATGACAAGTAGAATTTCATATTTTTGTTGAATGTAATGTGTGTTTTAGCTAGGCATTACGACTAACCCCATGATTTTGCATTATTCGAAGAGAATTCATCCGTAGGGTTTGGGCCTATGCTGCAGTGCAATGTACAAATTCAGTGTGCATAGGTGGCCTCAATAATGGTCGTATTACTACATGGAAATTGTCAGTTACAATATAACATTTTTTGAATATAACTGTACGTCATTGTTGTGATCATCATCATTTTCTACTTAAAACTATATAAAACTCAAGTTGTAGTCAGCATTAGTATATATGTTGCATGCATGTATACTTCAGCAGCAATGTATTTAATCACATTGGTCCATTCATGACAACAATAACAATGCATGTATTATTAACCATCTTCTATAAACCATAGCTAATAGCATATACTAGGTCTAAAGTATAGTAGCTTATTTAAGTTTTTAAGTAGAACGAGTTTTAAATTGTCGTAGTCAGTAGTCGATATGACTGTAACAAAATTTCGCATACCTATGCTTACCATGTATTGCCACAAAATCTTTAACACCATGTTTTCAACTTTTATGATCACAAGACTTTGGTGGAGAGATAAGATGCTAAAAATATTTTCATCTACTTATCCCACCCTATTGTTGTATGAGGTGTTGACAGCAATAGTGCATACTAAAGCAAAATGTATACAAGTTGCACTTGTGTCCGATTCCGAGTAAATTGAAAAAACAAATATGGTGGTTACACATTCAATTCTCAGATTAAATTTTGGCTTTTGCAAATTATCAATAATTTTAAAACACAAAAGTCTCAAACTTTCAATTTAAAATATCAGCCTTTTGTAAGCTGTTTTAGAATAAAAAAGCTGTGACTCACATTTGACGTTACAATATTCTGCATCATCATATAATTGCAAATAACAAGAATCAAGAGACAATTTATAAATAAGTACTTGGATTTTTATAGAAAGACAGACAAACTTTGTGCAAACTATAAGTTTTTACTAATTTACAAAGCATACAAGATAGCTTTTTGCTTTGTTAATGTTCGAGCATTATATCTTTTATGCACCTACTTTCACACCGCTGCTGTGGGTAATACATCACTTGTAACACGCATTGCTCAATAAACCCCAAAAGAAAATGTAGTTTTCAATTTAATTCGTGTTATGAAGATGAGGCACATAGGATTTCCAAACTGCACCTGTTTTTAAATTACATTTACGCATGTAAAACTCAAATTAATTTTTTGAAGGCAACGCTAAGAATCTAAATTGATTAGATTTTAAGTAAAACACTTTTGAGAGGTTAAAAGTGGACTGGTCATGTACGTAATATTACAAACACATAATGTACTTATAATAGAAATTAAGCCCATTTTACAGAAAATCAGAAAATATTTTAAAAAGCTTTTTGAACTCCAAAAATGAGATAAATTTGCAAAAGACTAGACTTCTGGAACATTCTAGCTTGACATATCTGAATTTTCTTGGTATTTGAGGTTTCAAAGAGATTTTACTTGTCACGCGATCCTACAATAAACTATCATGTTTGAAATGTGGTTTCATTTTAGTCACTAAAATTACCTTTGCTAGAGATAAGGCATTTTTGTCCGCCTGAACTAACCGCTTTGATCGTTTATATTTTAGTCAAATCCGAATGCAGAATGAATTTCAAGCCAAGCCATGAAGGAGAGCAAATAAAAAATGAGGATATGTATGGATATCAAGATGCGGTAGCAGTGACCAGTTGTATTGTAAACTGATGGGGTGATAATTTATGATCTAACAGGATCTGACTTTACATTTGAGATGAACTTTTGAAGTGAGCAACAGTGCATTCTTATAAAATGCAACTGAACTCTCAGGAAGGAATGCTAAACACGGATAGATCAAGGAAGACATGCCCTCATCTCATCGTCATTCACAATGATTATCATCAAACTGCCTTTTAATTTCAATTTTACCATTTACGTTCATACATTTTATGAATGTACTGAGAAACTTCTGAATTCAAGATCGAGAAGACACCTCCCATGCTATATTTAATCGCATACCTTATACTGTGAAACAAATGAACAATGGAAGGAAATATACATGACAGGAACATAAAGGCTCTTTCTAATGTCAAAATTTATTTTTACCAGGACTGGACCACTCGATAAACACTTTGAATGTATACTTTGGGATGGTGTGCAAAAAGTGATTGATCTGAACGTAATCCTATGACTAACATTTTAAAATAACAGGTCTTTCTTGCAAACAATAGCTTGAAAATAAGCAATAAACCAAATAGAAAAATAACATTTTTAGATTATTTTTTGCATCTTTCGGTGCCTGGTACTTGCCAGTTATTATTACAATTTTGTACCTTGCCACCTTTGATGCTGGTTCAGAAGTTCTGAATCAGAACTGCTTCCTTCCACCAAAGCTAGTCTAGTCTGAATTTCATTAATGATATGATTGTATGATGAATATTATGTTGTGTATATATTATATAGCGTGTGGTAACAATGCAAATCGCATTTACGGTATGCCTAATCAAATCAAACTCAAGCCGTCGTCGCCCGAATATAAAAAGCTGTAGTACGACTAAATTGATATGATATAGCATTTCATTTGCTTTACCACTAACAACACTGCTCCGCCATTCCTATCATGCCCATTAATAATGGACCTGGTCATCCTGTTTTGAATTTTAAAAATACGTACATATTAGGCATGTATCTGTAGCAGGTTAAAAAACGAATTGCCACTCATACGAATCTACTAAAAGACAATTATACAGAGAGAAATGGGAAAATATTTATTGAGCAGTCTATATAATCTACTGTAGTTCAATTAGGGTCTACCTGTTTTACAGATTACAGAATAGAGGTAAACACAAAAAGATCGTACTAAAATGACCATGTTGTAACTCCAGTTTGTGTGTTGTTTTCATATTTTAAGGCAATTTAAATTTTTCCTACTTGCTACCTGATTAAAGGCACGTTACTTTGAAAAGTGAGGCTTATTTTCGAGATGTTTTTGTTGTCGTCTAGTTTGCATCTTCATGTTAGACACAGATTATACTATTGTTGCATGAGGCAAATCATTAAGTGATGATCACTACTGTTGCATAAGAGTAAAATGCGCATATTCTTTTTTGTTTTAAATAAAAAATGTTAGAAAGCTATGCATTCCGGGTTATCCATGTAAAATCTGTTTTTCCAATGGCCGCAAGTAACTGTCATCTTGCTGAGCATATTTACATGGGATCAATTTTCTTTGATAAAACTTTACACTTAAATTGTAGAATAACTATGTAGATAAAAATGTTTGAGCGGTGAAGGCGATGATGATACGTCTTCCGTCTCCTATTATTATTAGCTTGACGAGAGTTTTTATTGATCCAAGTTCCCTGCTGGCACTTTCTGAAGTTGTTATTACTTATTACATATTATTACGCAGTGAGACTGATGATTACAGGATGCATATATAAATCTCATCTCCCATTATACAACATGCAAAGTCAAAATAAAACAGTTTTATTTCAGACGAGATTTTTCTGATCAGGTTGATCTTTAACATCCCCATAATCGCATAAGGCATATATATGTCTTGTGATGCGGCTCATCAGTAGCGAGGATGAACGGATTTAAGACGAGCAGATAAAAAAAACTTACTCGATGACCATTCAAATGTTCAACTGCGTATTCCCAAATCGTTTCATGAACAATAAAACTTCTTTTGAGCAATGGTCACGTAAAGTAAAACATTCAAGTTTAAAGAAGGAACAACATCCTTACTATTGTCGTGTACGCTGCATAATATATAAGATTTAAGATTCATTTTAGATTTAAGAGTTGAAGTTTCGTTTGTTCCTCTTTAGTCTGTAATCAACAACCTGTTAAACCCTCCGTAATCCGGACTCGGACTGGCTACTCAATATTTTACGTGTTGCTGCTGCATCTCAACTTTTGAGTTTGACACTTTCATAGTAATCTCGTTTCATATTTGCAAACCTCAAACTTTTCCGTTTAGAACGAGCCGTTTAACATTTCAGCAAAAATACGAGTAATTGCATCCATGCATTGTATATTGGGGTGTTCTTTGCAGTTCACTCACCAAACCTGCTAAAATTCAGCAGCTACGCCTTACTCCACTAAAACGTTAAAGTGATCAAGCACCTGCGTGCAGAAGAAGATAACAGTGTGTACAACAGCAATAAATCCTCTTGCATTACATTGCATTCGAACAAAAACGGCAAAACTTCAAATGTTATTTTTTCTTTCAGGGCAGTTGACAAAGAATGGCTCATTGTGTGCTCTTGCTGTTGTTCTGCTTGTATTGAGTCTTGTATACACAGATAAAATTAAAATACAACCGCTTTCGCTGTTGTTGCATATAACGATCAACGTTAAAAAGCAAGGCTGTTTGCATGCAGAGGTATTTGAAATAGGAGTGCACACCACCCCATACATATATGAATTTCGTTCAAACGAACTGAAAGAAACGGTGGTAGTACTGAATTAGCTGCTGCAGCAGGAACGCCAACTACTACGTAAATGAAGCCGAGTTATACGCAGCGTTTGTGGGTTACTCTGCTTACCAGCGCTGCTGCAAGAGCTGAGGACGCTAACGGCTATTGAATTGAAACTTGTCTTTGGTACTGACTACTTGTTCATTTTCAGTTGGTTCGACGAACTGCAGCAACCCGAAGATTAGGTAATGCAAGATTTATTACCAAAAAATTGGTCCTGTCATTAGCAGCAGTTGAATTGGATGCTCATGCTGCTCCTTTGGTTATCTTAAAAAGAAATAGGTGAATAGTATTGTTCTTTGCTGCTGTCAAATTGGAGGTTAGAAATTTTGTAAGCGTGTGTTGCTGGTGAAGTGGCGTGGTAGAAAAGTGCATGCAAAAGTGCTTCAATGAGTGACCAAAATATTTAATTAACCAGGGTGGTAACCAGTGATCTCTATCAACATGAAGGTTGATAAATGTGAACAGTGTGCCTGTAAGTTGGATAATCGTTCTAGAAGATGGATCTCAAAATGTCCTCCGACCACGGTTGTATTTGTTGGAGTGCTACTTGTGTATTTTTCCTATTCTGTGGGACTAGTTAATGCAAAGAAGGATGATCATTTGGATTGCCCATCGGCAAACGATAATCCTGTGATCACTGCAACAAAATCAAACTCTTTAGACAAAAAGGCAACTTTGCTCAATGCTGCGTTTGCGTCAACAGAGTCTATGGAAGTTGAGTCTGCAACGAGTGCCGATGAAACGTGGGACTCCTTCCGGCCCATGTTTATATTTTGCAAAGCAAGCTACCCGATTACCTGGGATTTCAGTGGCAATAAGCCTCCAGATTTGAGCGAGGAAACGCATGTGTATGTGGATAATGTGCTTGCACCTACGAAAAGGTGTTTTGTGTCAAGTTTGAAACTCTTGGCAAGTGGCTACACCGGAAAGGAATCAAGGACTGGAAATTATACTTGTAAAAGTATTGATGGAAAGAAAGCGGTTTCAATTTATAGATTTGCTCATGGTGAGTTGAGTTTCGATTTTAATGTGGCCTTAAACAAATTACATTGAATAGACTACGCATACTGTCACGGGCATCAGTGTATAACCTTGTTGGATCTATTTGTTGTATAGAATAAAATATTTTTCGACGAGCCTGAATAAGTACAAAGAAATACAGCCTTTTCTTCAAGTTACCGAAAAAAGAAGTTTACTGAGAAATTGATTTGCATATGATGAAATGCAATTTTTCGTACTACAGAAATGATATATGGATAGATGATGTAGTATCTTGATTATGAGTTAGGCCAGTGAAACATGTAATTGTCATGTCATATCTAGTTCATGATGTAAGAGCCTCTTAAAAATCCACATTAATGACTAATGAGACAGAATTGAATGTCAAAGAGTCAACTTGTGTTATGCAATCCTTTATATTTACAATTATGCGTATAGTTTGTTCTCGTGAAGACAAAGACAATTATTTCTTTGTACAAGTACATATTATTGTGCTTGCGTCAAAAATTCAGGGTTTCCCAAAACAGATTGTTTATGCATAAGACAAACAAGTTGATAACCTTGTATTTTATTACTTTCCTTGAAATACATGTAGATGGAACGACTATCTTCAATACAAGGAAAACTTTGGAAGCATCGGTTTGGGTGAAAGCCGGAGTTGCTCAAGTGTACATTCCCTGTCATGCAAATGTTGCCAAATTAAATGCTTCTATCTTAAAAGTGAAAGAGGTAGGTATTTGTGCATTAGCATGTCCATCCAGCAGACATATTACACACAAGATCGAATTCTTGGAATACTAAGCAAACCAGTTATAATTGCGTTTTTAGGATGGTAACTTCACAACGCTGGACAAGGACATTGTACAAAATTATGATCCCAAGGTAGGATTTCTACTGCGGGCAGGATCTGACCCTAATGCCCTTGTGGGCAAGTATGTTTGTTCTGGAAGCTACAAAAATGACACCGAAGTAGTTGAAGTAACTGTGCCACCACCTAAAGGTCAACACATAATAATATTATGCTAGCTGTCAATCTCGAGAAATAATTCAATTTGCTATAATTACATGCAGCGAATACTAATGAGTTATTTGGATTCGATAGGCTTTATTGTTTCCCCAAGCAAAAACCACTTGACCTTCAGAAATTCAAAGATCTCAATGCAATGCAAATCCACTGAGCCAGTTGAGATGAAATTTGCTAATCAAAATGTTCCTGCTCAGCATCACGTCAGAGAAATCACATACAAGTCTGATACATTTAAATACGGAGCTGCTGCGGATGTTTTTACCCATCCCAAGCAAGATGTCATCAAAGGAGATGTTCAATGTGTGAAAAAGAACAGTCAAGAGGTTTTGTGGACTTGGCATTACGATACGGATTATGGATGCCAGTGTAATTGGACCTTGAAAAATGGTAATGTCAAGAAAAATCTGAACAAGCATTTGGTTTAATTAAGTTTCTACCGAAGGCTTCTGGAAAAATAACATTTTAAAATTTGTATGCAGACGGCATTAAAGCTGCAAGATTCTACTTTTTATTGGATCGTACCTTCCGCGGCACCATTCGCGCATTTGCCTTGAACACCGAGGGTGATGGTTACTTTATGAATATTCCTACACCACGAGGAGAGTTAAGCTGTACAAGCAAAGCCAGCTCACGTGTCAATATGACATTCATTCCATGTGAAAACCCAGTGGAATGTCAAATTAAATCAGGCTACTTATCATGGGTAATTACGTATTTGGTCACAAATTGTGGCGAGCCATTTTGCAACAATGTAAAATGTAAGAAATTTTATTGTTTATTGGTAATCTTGTAGTTCGACTTTGATGCGCGCAGCTACTCCTCAGAGAGCATATTTAGTGATGAGGATGGTGATGACCAACACAATGCAACCACAATCAGTCAAGGTTATATCCGTTCCGGAATCATAAAATGTGGTGTTAACGATTACATTACAACGAAATTCGCAATTGCAAACCTCGATACTCTTTGTAAGAAACGTACAATATTTATAATATTTACAGCAACAATACTATACCTACCTAGTGCCAAATGGGTAATGTAATTATATCAATCTTTTGATTACTCAAACACTTTACAGATATTGATGCTGTACCAACCACAAACTTGGTACGCATAGTAGGCCCCGAGACGAATGTCTTTGTTGGGGATAAAATGCTCTTTACTTGCATGTACGAAAAGTTCCAAATTGCTCGAGAGGCGAGATGGGCGTTTATGTACAGTAATGGTACTATCGACTTTTTTGAAGTTGGTAAGTGAGAAGTGGTATATATCCACAGGGGAATCATTTACTTCAAATATTTTTAATTTTTACGTAAATTGGTTTGCAAAATTTTGAATCATGAATTACAAATCGTGAATTAATTTTTACAGACAAGAAAGATGATCGCTTTTCATACGATTTGGAAAAGTATTTACGATCGAGTTACATCAGAATTCCAGACAAAGATGTTAAAGCACTCATGTGTTTTGCTCCTGTTTGGAACAGTACACAATGGAAGAATAGCACTTTTGAATTAAGCGTTTCTCGTAAGATAATTTTAAGCCTCTTGATTTGTTCAATAAATTATAAATTATCTCCAGATCATGTTTTCATGCTTTCATTTGATTTATAAAATTATAGCTGCTCCACCTGTTGAAATGGAATCGACCCTAAAGTAATTTTTTGTGGTTTTTGAAAGCTTCTATATTTAACAAGATTGAATAATAATTTTAAATTGTATTAAATTTAAATTGCAGCTGTCCTGTGGATTCAAATCCTATAATCATATTGCTAAGAAATTCCAGCATATCCTCCAGAAGGACGCGCGTGCCTCATCTTGTATCCAACAAAACTGTGTCTTTGTACAATCCTGTTGATGAGATTAAGCTGGTTTGCAGGGCAAACTACCCAGTACAATGGTTCAGGGGAACGGAAAAAGTGCGTTGTTTTAAAATAACGTTCAACAAAAAGATTTTTACACAAAGCCCGATTTTCATGTTTTTATTATAAATCTTATGTAGACCAACTCATCCAAAATTGGAAAAGTTCCTTGCAATAATGTGCTATCTATGAAGAAGGTGTACGAAGCAGTACTTCATATTGATCCTTTACACAAGGAGGGCACAGGAAATTATACCTGCAGGAAAACATTTGCCAATACTCCACAGGCTAGTGTGTATATTTATGCAGTTGGTAAGTGAATCATAAAAAGCCAAGTAAAGCGTGTCAGTGACCATTGAACTATTTTTATATAAAATGAGATTTCTATTCTACTGAAATAAATTTAACATTTAAAGGTGATGGAGAAGCGACATTTGTTAATGAAGGTCGTCATATGCAAGTCATCAAAGATATTAGGGATTACGACCCATGGGTAACTCTTCCATGTGAGGTGTCAAATCCTCAATCAAAACCATACTTATTCCTTGACCACGAAGACTCAGTAAGTAAAACTTTAATTTACATGAATTGTTTAAATTAACCAAATACTAATTGAATTTTTCGGTTTGAATTTAGGAAAGAATACAACGATTGGATTTAGGTAGCACACTGCGGTATGATCCTAAAATGGGATTTGAAATCGACAGTAGTAGCATCTCTGATCCTGTTACAACGTTTGTCTGCTCAATGAGCGAAAATGCAACAACATTCGGTGTCCTAATTACACTCCACAAACAGGAGGGTAAGTATATCTTGTTAGTATCAAGTTGTTACAAATTTAATCGATTATGCAATAATAGACTATAAAGTGCCTTGCCTCATAACTATGTCAAACTAAGCAAGTAAAATGTACCATTTGCAGGTCAACTAATTGCCGGGGCTATTGGCAGTGAACGGCACGCATCGGATGGAATGCTCGTGGCATTCACGGTTTTCCTTTTGGCTCTAGTCATTCTCTTGGCAGCCGGTTTGTATATAATGTACAGAAAATGCCAAGAGGTAATTAATTAAAAATTCTTTAAATCATGTATGGTCGTGCCTTAAACAGTAATGCGGCCTTCAAAATTTAATGACCCTTCGAATATAGTTCAATGGTTTGGTTTTTAAAATTCCTTAGGCCACAGCAAAACCAGCCGATGGTCATCAAATGGGGACTAGAGAAACGTTTTCTTCTTATGACGATGTTAGAATACAACACGATGACAGAGAGAATATTGTAGATGGAAATTATAACCGATTCACGTAGCCCCAATGTATAATATAAAATTAAACAAATATTAAATAAATTTAAAAAATGAAAATGAAACATCGCCAGCGAAGTAAAGGCACAACTCAAGTCATATAAAACAAAGCAAGATAAGCCACCATCTACCTGGATATAAAGCATTCAAGGGTTCCTTGTATTTGTAACATAATTTTTAGAGTGAGTTAACTGTAATTATGTTATTTCAACGAAATAAATAAACATGTCGGTTCAAATATTTAATTACTTAATGGAATTAAGTGAGCTTTCATTTGCTTGGGCAGAAAACGGATGTTTATACTTCATAATTCGTACGTAATTGATGATGTGACATAAAACAAATTCTGCATTTTCAAGTTTACATTTCTTCATGTACGAGCATACGAACACTACAGAAATCTGCGTTTAGAAAGTTTTCACTTTTTGGTTAAACGAAATGTGCGTTGGCAGACAGGCCATTAAGATTTTCATGCGTCCCTTTTATGTAGCTATATAACTTTCTCATATATAGCTCCATTCGCATGTGTAGTACTAGCATCAGTGAGTCATTGAGGACGACAAGGTTGATTAATCATCACTTCATCCATCCGTAACTCGTCTAACGACTAGGCTAACTAAGTATTGAAGTGCACAAGTACATAAATGGTTCGACCCCAGAATTAGATTATGATTAGGGATATTAACGCCTTTTGTGTTGCATGTTGCATTGCATTAGGACGGTATGTACGGTAAGGGGAAATGTTGATGATTATGACGGCTACCAAAATTGTATACTTTTGAAATGTTCGTTCAGGTCTGCGAAGATTAGTTATAGGTCAGCACATGCTTGCATTTTTACTTTTTACAGCATTTCAAATTACGCAATGCAAAACAACAGACACCGTAGAGCTCGTTACTAATTTTGATTGCGATTGCAAACAAAGTTTGTTGGGCTGTACTTTTTTCAAAATATATTATTAACTTTTTGCACTAGTTTCATATAACTTCCTACACAATGAATGACGCGCAGCAACTTTCTATTACAAAGAAAACGGAATCCGCATGCCTTCCGTCCGTAGTCAGTAAACCAACATTACTTAACAACAAGGCTGCTATACATCTTTTAAAAATCAGGAGACTGAACGAGCAATGCTCATTTATTTGTAGAAAAACTACACAGAGATCAAGAATAAGAATTGCAATATGCCGCATATTTGCAAAATTACGGTTTACCTATTCTACCTCAGTACGCTACAATTTACAGCAGCTTTCGGGATAATGACTGGGAAGAAGCTTGAATTGGCAAAAGCCACGCGAACTCCTCCTTCTCCCATTATTTCGGACCAAGAAACTCTCAGCAAGATTCCAACATTGACAGCACTACCAGAAAACATTGTTCCCAACAACGCAAAACGAATTATGGCCGTTACACAAGTGTTTGCACTGGAGGAAGATGAAGAACCTTGTGAGGTTAGTGACTCCTCGACTGGAAACAAAAGAGCCTTCAACTGCACATCCTCTTCTCGTATTTCCCCCAGAGCAAAACGGTGTGGTCTAAATGCTCGCTTGGTCGGTGGAAATTGCGTGTGTAACGAGGGCTATAGAAAGTTTCCACTGAGTGATACGTGTGTAAAGGAAAAAGGACAAGCTTGCAAGTTCCAAAGTAACGATTGTAACACGGATCTGACTAATATGGCTTGTATGAACAACGTGTGCTCTTGTGAGGACTCTGATGTTTATGATTCTCTCACGTCACGTTGTGTGGGGAAAGTAGATGGCTTATGCTATCCAGGAATAAAAGAGTGCACTTTGAATGCTGAATGTGTGAATGTTCCAACAACAGCAACAACGGGAAAGCGAATTATACGGAGAGATGCTTCTTCCTCCGGCTACTACTACTATCAAGCAGATCAAATACCACTGGAAGATCCAGACTACGTGTTGGGTTCAGGGAGTGACATTGAACTTAGCGGCCGTTGCCAGTGTAAAGAAGGCTACGTGGAGAGCCAAGGTGGTTTGTGCAAAAAGGCTTATGGCCAGAGTTGTACTTCAGGCTATGAGTGTGATAGTTTGCACTTGGTTTGCAAGGAGGGCGTTTGTTCTTGCCCCGATAGTTTACAAATTTATGATCTTGTGAGCAAGGCTTGTAGAGGTTTAGTGGGGTCGACATGCACAGACGAGCCTGGTAGAACTATGTGCGTCAAGTTTGCATTTTGCCAAAAACAAAGTTTAAAAATGGATGGAAAATGTACATGCTTGGAGGATGCAATTGAAACAAACATTAGAACATGTACACGGGCATCGTTACCGATCTCTTCAATGTTTTTGGATGATAAACAAGAGTCAGCATCATCAAACAGAGTTCTTTTCGAGGTTTAAAATGTAATTTTATTGTGACTCGTTAGTATTATAATTTATTTTTTGTAAAAACGAAATTTTTGAATTCGATGCTTGTAAACCCTTTAGCTTTAAGCTAAAGCAAATCCATTGTTAAAATCCCTTGTTGCACTATACTGCGTATAATGTATTGAAAATTAAAAATATACAGAAATAAAATGCAGCTACACTTACAATAACCGGGTTTCTGTTGCAAATAAAAAAAATCTTTTCAGTACTATGCTTTATACTCTAGCATGTTGAAGGCATGTATTGCCAAACTGCGTAATTGCAACACATTTTTGCTTTACAACCAAACGGAAATTTCTTCCAATGGTTTACGTTGTAGGTCTGGAACGGTGCAATCTTCTGCAGGATAGCCGACTGGCAGGAGAACCATAAGTTTTTCATTGCTTGGTCTTCCAAGGAGAGTTCTGAGTGCTGGACCACAATTGAGTGGTGTGCTTGTCAACGTGACCAACCCAGCTTTCTGTATGTAGATACGGCGATTCATAAAAAGAACAAAGAAAGTTTATTACAGTATTTGTATTTTAAATAGGTTTGTAGTGGTGGCTAAACCAGATTTATCAAAGAAACATGCGCATGTACTATTTATATAACTGACTAAATATCAAGACTAAGAAAGATCACAAGGTGAAAGATAAAGGTGAATAGGTTAACAAACTAACTTGAATTGCAGCCAGTAGGAGACCAGTGGAAATTGCAACACTGACTTCATTGTAATAATGGTTCTTTTTGGTTCCATCTGGATTGAAGCCATACGCCTGTTTGAACACCAGGATCAGATAAGGAGCAGTTGTCAAGTATTCCTTTATCCAGTTTGTTTTCAACGGTTGCAGATCAGTAGTCCATTGTGCCCCTACGTAAAAAGGACAATTCGGGTGTAGCCATAGCCCAAATCAAACTTGTTTGTTTGCACGTGTGTACAGGACAAACTCTTACGAAGTCTTTGCAAAAAATATTTACTCGTTCGCATGCATACGTCATATTCTACCTACTGACATAAGCTGACCCTTTGCATTTTACGAGATTGTGATGAACTTTTGAATGCCTCATATTACTGAACTAACGCAACAATATAAGTAGAAGTACCATTTATCTTATCTTTGGCGCAGCCTTACCCATTCGTTTTTTATAGTTGACTTCTTCCTCATCCTCGATAATCTGACGTACTGATGCTTTCATGTCTGTATCACTTACAACAACAAACGTCCAAGGTTCAGTGTGAGCTCCACTCGGACCAGTTCCTGAATCAACCAGTTTTAGGAACGCATAATTTTTTTAAAAGTTTTATGAAATTTTAATAGTAATACTTACAATACACTTTTTGAATGAAATCCCGAATTCGGATATTTTTAATGCAATGATTTTTCATAGATGCAACATTACCTGCTGTTTTAATGATATTTTCGATAACTTCTTTTGGAACTGGTTCTGAACTGTAGTAACGACAAGTTCTCCTATTGTTCATATCATCATAGAACTCTGCCGAGCGTTGAATCATTTCCTGTTCTCCATATCGAACGTAAGTGGTCAAGGGCACATGAGGTAGGTCTTCTGGTAATGCACTTGAAATTTTAACACCGTCTACGTCCTCGATTTCCTCATGAATTTCAGCCTCTTTAATTTAATTTAAATTGTAAAAGGTCAATCAATGAATGGATAATCATAGTATAAAAATGTAGCAACAGAAAATTGTAGAAATATAAAATAAGCTATATGAAGAATTTCCACCAACCTTGATCGGGGCTAAGATATTTCTTTCTTTTTCCAGATAAACTTGTGGGCTTGACTTTGCCCGTTTTTCCCTTTTCTCCTTTTTCTTCTGAATCTGGATTCGTGGCTTTAATGAAATATACCGCGACTGTATATGAAACAATAAGGGCCAAGACGTGGGGCCAATAATTGTATAGAAACGGAAAAGTAGTTTCCAAAGACATTTTTTCAGTTTCCACCCTCCCTCAGGAGCAACTTAAAAATCCAGTCTGACCACTGAAGCCTCAACGTCTGTCTGAAAACGAATAACCAGGAATTTGTCGTTTCAGCAAAAATTATTTGCCGACCTTGCGTCTTCTGTGCTTTGTGAATGAAAAGTGTTTGCTGAACTGATGCGAGGTCCACAAAACTGACATTGGATTTATTGATGGCTTCAATCTTCAGTTACATGCAAACATATACCATTATACATGATCAGAACCAGAAACTACCCTAAACTATTTTTGTTTGTGCACCGGTGCCTCCTGTATTCATTTCTATGATTTCAGCTTTTAAACAAACACAGAAAGTAAGTTCAGCGTAAGGGATTCTAACTATTTTTGACATACATTAATGAAGTGAGTCGTATGGCCACAACTGATAAGCAAACGCAAATAATAAGAGCATACAAATATCCGAAAGAACCATTTATTACCATAATACTGTACTAACTGTACTGCGCTTGTAAAAAATCACAAAACGACCCTCGCGTAAAGAGAGAGAATTGAGACGACATTGGTTATCATCTACATAATTACATGGTATATACTTTTTAATTCTGGTTTCCTTATGCGTGAGGAGAAGCTGTCGAAATAATTACATCCCAGATCATGCTCTCAGGGACTAAAAGAATCTCAATATCTGTTCCATCTTAAACTACCGTATTATTATATTTTAAATACTTGATGCTCTTGAATAAATGTAGTTTTTGTTGTAAAAAATCGATCCCGTGATAACTGTCAACTGTCTTGCATACATTGAAAATATTTGCACTTCTAGCCACCATACATGTCACATAAACTTTTCCTGAAACAAATGCGCATCTACTTTTACAAGCTATCTTTTGATCTTCCTTCTTGACAGGGGGTACTACTAATGGTAACACGGGTTTATGTTATGAATTTTACTCTTGCATTTCCTAGTCTTGCTATATGCGATAGTTTTAAAAATTACATTCTTTGAATTACGATAAACTACGGTACAAACTGACAGGGAACTTAACTGGATGTCATAAAAAGTAATTTATTTGCCGATTATTTTGAGTGATTTTCCCTTTCTTTCAAACTTACTTCACAACTAGCCTGCAATGTTTACACGAATAACCTTACCAAAATGTGTGTAAAAATGATTGCGTATATATTACATACCTATTTTTTCATTGTTTTTTTTCAAAATAGCTTTCTTGTTTTCGATGTTCTTTAACTTGTTTGAAACCAACTACACTGAGTAAAGTTTTTAGTTTTATAGCTTGTAGTAATGTCAAAAGATCACCTCGTGGTTCTTTAGGTTTGACGAGTTGATCTCTTTAAAGCCTACCCAGTTTACAATCAAAAGAACAATAGTATAAAATGATTACGTCACACGTTGGAGTTATCCGTCAGTTGCAGTTGAGTTATGTAAACTCCAAGAGTCAATCTTCCAGGAAAAACCAATGCTGATGAAATACTATGAAATATTTAAAATGCGTTTTAATCGTCGTGAGTAATGAAACGGACCTCCATAAAAAGACTAAGCAAGCGATAAAAGTTTAAAATCATACCATTTGTATACCTGTCATCTGTCAAGGTGTGAAAGAGGCATTTTAATGCTATGAAAAATGGGGCATTTCATTGTAGACAATGTGTTGATAAGTCCATTTTAAGACCTCGTTTTTATATCAAAACAAAAATTATGTTCCACGAGCACGGTATTTCCACAATTGAGGTTTTTCATAAAAATATACTTAAGTTTGCGTACACTCTATAAATTTTGAACCCTTACATTACATGCTGAAAGTCGACATTTTATGTCGGAGAATGAACGGAAATTATAATGAAGAGGGTTTCGTATTAAATTGAGCAATAAATAGAGCCATGAAAGATGAGTCATCGTAAAAATGCATCGTAAAGAAAAATATAGATGTGTGGAGGAACCAGAAAGTCCACTTGTTGCCTATATTAAGCCAAGGTATACTCGCTCCGCGTAATGTCGAGCTTTTCGATAATTGCTTCTTTCTGCTGTTGTTGTAAACAAGTAGATAAGAGAAAGCTAATTAGTTAGCAATATCAAATTCTTATAGGAATAGCTGCAACAAGCAAACCAAAAGTTTTTTCTGTGTAACTAGTCCCAGAACTACGAAAATAAAAATTCCCGTACAAGTTTATAGCATTCGACTACTGCAAACATACTAAATACTTACTTTCACGTTAAAAAAATAATTACTTTCATTATAAAAACTTCCAGTTTTCAGTTCGTAGTATTTAAAATTATTAGTGTACAAATATTAAATTAATGATATAGTGAATGTAGTGAATTGTGACAATTGACAAATTTTTCAACGAGCTCTACAAACAAAAAACGAATATTTATCCTCCATCTCATCGTCTGCAGCAAGCAAATACTATTTGTAAGTTTTTCACTTCCGTTTCAGCAACTTCAATGTATGGATGCATGCATTAAAGGAAAAATGTAGGCATATTATTTTTTATGAATTCCATTTTGAGTTTTGATTAAATTTCAATTTAAAATGCAGTTTAAAATTTGCATGTGTTTCATATTGCTCTTTTTACAATGCAATATGCAATGTAATATTTCAATGTGCAAATCGGAATCATTACCAAAATGTTCTGATTAAAATTATATAATACAAAAGTGTGCTAACTGATCGACAAGTGTTTGTGGTTTTTATGGAAAACTCAAAGTTGGTTCAATTTACAGTTTCTTAAGCTATGATGCATTTAGGAGTTACATTTATTTACAGCCAACTTTAAAGTTCATAGTAAAACGTGCGTAAGTTATCCCAGCTCACGCTCGATCGCACATGCACGGAATTGCGTCAATAGTCAATAATATAGTGCTCTGGTGGTGCTTAAAAACCAATTATTTGTTTGCCTCAGCCATCCATCATCTCTCTTAACTTGTTCTACATTTTACGCGCAAACAAAGATAGATGGAGGTTAAATGGATTGTTGCGACTTGAGATTAGACGCTACTGTTATGTAGCTTGCCTCATCATGGAATCGAGAATGGCTTTCAGCAGCAACCTTAACATTCAAACATCCACGATAATTATCTAAGCTTGTATAACTTGGAAACGATACTACGTAACACTGACCATTATGTCCACAATTATAACGGACAGACTATATATATTTGATGGAATTGGATTCTATTAAAGCTTATACCGATGTTTCTTGTCACCAAGCAGGAACATGACAGCATTTATATAAGCCTTTGGTATTGATATAACAGCCTTCTGCATTCAACCGTTCAAATACTTGAAAAAATCGCTGAATAGTTGATGATCGCAAGCATGCAAACTTCATATGTAAAACCTTACAAACTGTGTGTATTACTCTTTCTGTTATATTTATATTTTTTGTCACTTGTAACCTAACCCAAGCCAAGCTTGCGAGCTATTATCCTCGCTCAAGGATTATAAAACACTGCCATCTATTAAAGCTAGTGGTGTGTGTGTAGGCGAGAGGAATATTTCCTATCTCTTTTGCTTATTTAGAGCTGTACATTACTACGTTTTCATTTCTCTTTGCTTCATGTTCTTAGAAAATGGTAAAACCGTTTGTTACTTTACTTTTTCGTTTTTTAGCCTTACCAATGCAATTTCATCGATAGCGAACAAGAAGTTATACCATCACCACGAACTTTTGATATTTAGCATAATGTTAAGCCCATCTATAGGCAACCAAAAACGAAACACTGCTGTACAGACAGATTGTATATGAAAACACCAGCAGCATTTATATTCCATTTTTCTTCCTAGTTATTTGCGATCTAAACTGCATACACGATGGGCAGACTTGATATAGTGTGAAGGTGGTGTTCTTGCTGCATTACCTACACAAGACTTGTCGATTCCCTCACAATTTTCAAGGCTACAGTTTTTTTGCTCATGCTAATGTAAATGGCGTTGGCTGATTTAGCTCTAAATACTAGTCTCCACGTTCTCTTTAAAATATTTCCAACTTGTGCTAAGCTTACTCTAGGCTATTATCTCTGTCTATTCAGTCACGGAAGAGTTTATTGTGTCTGTATAAAAAGTAAGGTAGCACTGGAGCTTTTCTTTGCGAATTGTGTTGAAATTCATATATAACATGTAATATTGCCAAAAAATAAACTGCTCAAATAAATCTTACTCTAAACCTATTGTTGGTCACAATATGAGAGAAAGTACGACTAAGAGAGGTCAAAGATTGGTAGTAATTTGCTAAAACAGACCAGAAGAAGAATCTTGGTGTAGTTAATCATTAAAAAATAGAAACACAACAATGTATGCATACTTTGATTAAAATAAGTAAATAGTTTTCAACCACAGAATAATAACTGCTTGATATTCAAACAACCTAGAGACTACACAGTAGGTCTCCCGAAGAAGAATTAAACTACATACATATAAAAATCTTTCTTTGTACATAGTACATTTTATGTCCTAAAATGAAATATTTAATGGGATGCGAACAAACCAATATTATGATTTGTGGTTGATGATTTGACGATGCTCGGTAGAAGCATTATATTGCAGAATGAATGTGCTATTATACTCACGTATTTTATTTCTTAGTTTCTCCGTAAATCCCACAATTTTCTGGAAAAAACCGGTTAAAAAGCTAAAAGAAAGGAAATTATCTTTCCATCCCTTCTTTCCCATTTGAGAGAGCAAAGATACTATTACGAAACCATTATACATCCATCATGATGAAAATTATTATTTTGTAACTACCTGTTAGTTCAAATTTACGCAGAGTCTGGATTTCAAACTATTATGAAATGCTTCTAATTCTACTTTCATTCTGTTCACCTATTATAGGGTATATGAATTTTGCCCACAACGCCACAATCTTAATATAGCGGAGGAGGATCTAATACACAAGCTACAAAATGCATTCAGTTCAGTACAGAACATCATCACCTTGCCCAGGCATATTTTTTTAGCATACCAAAAACTTCTTTAGATTTTCCTCGTTAAAAAAACTATTATCAAACAGAATTGTAGTAGGATGGCTTCACGAAATAATGCGTGATGTGTGTCAGTCATGTCAGTGTCTATGTATTCTTCGTGTGTGTTTGGCAAAAAAATCCGCCTATGATGATAATGATGATGGTCATGATTATGAAAACTGACGCTGAAAACAAAGCATTGGGCATTTTTTTTTGCTGGACAAGCAATAGAAGTATAAGCACACAATAATATTTACAGAGAACGATGGATGATGATGACCACAAGGCTAAAAAATTCCTAAACCTGACACAGCCATCATCCTCATCGGGCTAAAAGCGACTAGTACAGACTACAGACCCACTTGGCTAGCTACTCGGTAAAAAACTTGAAAGCGGACGGTTTCCAACAATTCCATCTCTCGTATTTCTCGCTGCTGTGCTTCCCTAGCAGCTTTGCATAGCGCAAACCCAAACCCAAGCCATAGAGCTAGCACGATCTACCAAAACAAGCCAAACATCCAGCTCGCTTGTAATAGAATAACTCTCTCTCGGCTGCACCCATTGCACCCTACAGCACGCATTTTTTAATCAGTTTTTTCGAAATTAATCCAGTTTAGACACTCAGATTGACTTGTGACTTAAATTCAATCAAATAAGGAACACCTTTTACACTATTTCATCGAAAAAAATTTCAAAATAACTCAAAATTTTAACACAATTAATTATTAATTTGCAATTATTTTTTTAACGGACGGGAGCATCATCGCCAAACTAGGCCGAAGTAAAGCTCTAATTATGCCTGACAATTTGAAACCAAAGCCAAAACGTTGCTCCCGTCCGTTTTAAAACTACATATATTGACATTTGGAGTAGTTGTGAAGGTGAATCCCTGTTGTAGAGCACGAGGTAGAGAAAGTCTCGTAACTTTCAAACGGACGGCAGCAACGTTCTGATTTTGGTGTCTAATTATCAGAAATAATAAAAGCTATATCTGTGCAAGATTTAGCGATGTTGCTCCCATCCGTTAGAAAGTTTTTAACAAAGCAGCATCAAGTAGTCAGAGTCAGCGTAGTCCTTTAATGAAACAGAGAAATTTAAGTATTGAACAATCGGACGGGAGCTTTAAAACACTAGACACCTCTAAAAATTCCAAAAAATCAGGGCGAGTACTTGTCAGGTTTTGAGGGTGATGCTCCAATCCGTTTGGAAACTACATATATTGACATTTGGAGTAGTTGTGAAGGTGAATCCTTGTTGTAGAGAACGAGGTAGAGAAACACTCGTAACTTTCAAACGGATGGGAGCAACGTTTTGGTTTTGGTGTAAAATTAATAGAAAAAATAAGTGCATTACATTCGCAAAGTTTGAGGACGGTGCTCCCATCCGTTAAAAAGTTAATTGCAAATTAAAAGTTAATTGTTTTAAAATTTTAGCTAATTTTGAAATATTTTTTGCTGGAATAGTGTAATATGTGCTTCTGAATTAATAGGATTTGAACTACAAGTCAATCTGTGTGTGCAAACTGCTTAAATTTCGAAAAAACTGAGTAAAAAAATGCGTGCTGTAGGGTGCATGTTTTGAGTTATTCTATTTCAAGGAAGCTCATCCAGCTCGCTTGTAATAGAATAACTCTCTCTCGGCTGCACCCATTGCACCCTACAGCACGCATTTTTTAATCAGTTTTTTCGAAATTAATCCAGTTTAGACACTCAGATTGACTTGTGACTTAAATTCAATCAAATAAGGAACACCTTTTACACTATTTCATCGAAAAAAATTTCAAAATAACTCAAAATTTTAACACAATTAATTATTAATTTGCAATTATTTTTTTAACGGACGGGAGCATCATCGCCAAACTAGGCCGAAGTAAAGCTCTAATTATGCCTGACAATTTGAAACCAAAGCCAAAACGTTGCTCCCATCCGTTTGAAAGTTATCGAAGTTCGAAACACTCGTCCTCTGTCTATGCATTCACGGGCACAACTACTCCAAACTTCATTAGCTGCAGTTTCCAAACGGATGGGAGCATCATTAGCAAACTTTGCCGAATTAAAGTCCCTAGTATTTCTGACAATTTGAAACCAAAACAAGAAAGTTGCTCCCATCCGTTTGAAAGTTATTGGAGTTTTAAAGCTTCGTCCTGCGCCCAATTAATCACTGTCAGAATTACTCTAAATGTCAATCAGTGTAGTTTCCAAACGGATTGGAGCATCATTATCAAACTTTGCACAATTAAAGTCCCTATTATTTCTGACAATTTGAAACCAAAACAGGAACGTTGCTCCCATCCGTTTGAAAGTTATTGGAGTTTGAAACACACGTCCCATGCATAATATGCATTCACTGGCACCACTATTCCAAAAGTCATTAGACGCAGTTTCCAAACCGACTGGAGCATCATTAGCAAACTTTGCTGAATTAAAGTTCGTATAATTTCTGACAATTGGACACGAAAATCAGAACAGTGCTCCTATCCGTTTAAAATTTATAGAAGTTTTAAAGCTTCGTCCTGCGCCCAATTAATCACTGTCAGAATTACTCTAAATGTCAATCAGTGTAGTTTCCAAACGGATTGGAGCATCATTAGCAAACTTTGCACAATTAAAGTCCCTATTATTTCTGACAATTTGAAACCAAAGCCAAAACGTTGCTCCCATCCGTTTGAAAGTTATCGAAGTTCGAAACACTCGTCCTGTGTCTATGCATTCACGGGCACAACTACTCCAAACTTCATTAGCTGAAGTTTCCAAACGGATGGGAGCATCATTAGCATACTTTGCCGAATTAAAGTCCCTAGTATTTCGGACAATTTGAAACCAAAACAGGAACGTTGCTCCCATCCGTTTGAAAGTTATTGGAGTTTGAAACACACGTCCCATGCATAATATGCATTCTCTGGCACAACTACTCCAAACGTCATTAAGCGCAGTTTCCAAACGGACTGGAGCATCATTAGCAAACATAGCCTAATTAAAGTCAGTGTTATGTTTGACAATTTAAGACCAAAATCAGAACGTTGCTCCTGTCCGTTTCATAGTTATAGAAGTTTTAAAGCTTCGTCCTGCGCCCAATTAATCACTGTCAGAATTACTCTAAATGTCAATCAGTGTAGTTTCCAAACGGATTGGAGCATCATTATCAAACTTTGCACAATTAAAGTCCCTATGATTTCTGACAATTTGAAACCAAAACAGGAACGTTGCTCCCATCCGTTTGAAAGTTATTGGAGTTTGAAACACACGTCCCATGCATAATATGCATTCACTGGCACAACTACTCCAAAAGTCATTAGCCGGAGTTTCCAAGAGGATTGGAGCATCATTCAGAAACTTTGCACAATTAAAGATCCTGTTAGTTTTTACAATTCAAGACCAAAATCAGAACGTTTCATTAGTACAATAACTAACAATGCATTACAATGAACCTGCAATTTAAACAAATTTCTAATGGATTGGAGCATCATTAGCAAACATTGCCTAATTAAAGTCCCTGTTATTTCTGACAATTTCAGACCAAAATCAAAACGTTGCTCCTATTTGTTTGATAGTTACTGTAGTTTTAGAGCCTCGTTCGTTCACTGGCTGAACTACTCTAAATGTCAATCAGTGTAGTTTCCAAACGAATTAGGGCATCAACTCCAAACTTTGCGGAATTGAAACCCTGATTTTATGGAAGTTTTCTAAGGTGCAAGTATTCCGTCCAACTAATATTAATCAAATATCTGTTTCATTAGCGCGTTAACCTCTAGTGTATTACGCTGACCAGGCGACATGCTTTTTCAGATAAGTTTCTAACGAATTGGAACAATCTTTCAAATCTGGTTCTGGGAAGTTTACTCCGATTAACTATTGTGTAGTTTCCAAAAGGATTGAATTGTCACCTAGGTAAGTTAATCTAGGTATTTCTAAGCTCTCTTTTGTTTGTGTGTTACTGTACCTATAGGGCACAACATTGTGGCGTAGCGTCTAAGGAAAAACGGGTTTAATTACTTGATAACGAATCAGCATCAGTATGCTGATTTTTGCAGTTAGATCTATTAGTGTTCACCCATATGTACTATACATACTATAAGTAAGTTGATGCTTTAATCAGCCTAATTCATTAATTTGTTTGAAAGTAAAGAATGTTATATTGAGCCTGGTTTAGAGCCCATTTAGCCAGGTTTCAAAATAAAGTACAGAGACAGACGGACAGACAGATAGACAAACGGACGCCGACATTTGAAATAGCTTCTCTGCTAAAGCCGCAAACTAAGATAAATCGATGACAGAATCAGCAATGGGTACAAGTGTTAATTTTTTTTATTTATCAAATTTATTGCGTATAAATTGGGGAATAAAAAACTTAATAATAGTTATATTGTGTTGTTCTATTTGCTTTGATACACACCCCAAATAATGGTAACCAGTCTATGCCATAGACTCTATGGCAAACCAAAAACATGCTCGCTGGCAGCGAGTCGCTGCTAATATTGTAGAGCATAGTAAGCTAGTATGTGGCATTTTAATCTAGTTTAGAACCAATTTAACCTGTTTTAGAGCCCATTTAGACCTGTTCAGAACCCATGTAATCCAGTTTAAAGCCGATTAATTTTGGTTAAGTGCCAAATTGGAATGGTTTAGAGCCTATATCACAAATTTTCTATATATGTATATGAAAACAACTAGTATCATCATGGAAACAACTAGTATGTTTAGCATGTTCCATGAGCACCTTCGCATCAAAACCCTGAGGTTTGACTTGTCCGGTGACCAAGTTTTTCTATTCATCAATTCTGTTCAAGATTTGTAAACAAAAGTTGTATTCGTTTGGAAATCCCCAAATCCTATCTTGTTGTAAACTTAAACTCGCGTAACTCGCTTAAAGTCATTAAAACATTAATACACCCGCTGAAATCTTTTAAACCATATTAAGTATGCATTTTATTTTGAAACTGGATAATTTTCACTTTAATACCTCCAAATCTCACTGCATGAATAATAATACTTTCAAACCAATTCATGATTCTAATGCATATTAATTTTAGGAATTTTGACTGCATTGCGGAAATGGCTATAATAACAACCCTGAATGGACATATTTAAACCTTTTTGTCGGTCGGTTTGGTAGCGTGTAAACATAATCAACTTAAAGTGCGCAGTTGTTGAATACCCACGGAATAGAAATAAATCGAATGCCACTATTTACAAACTAAACTAGACTTACAACGGCGGACGTTTGCTCACTTGATTTGCTGTACAATACGCCCGAAAAAATTGTAACGTGTGAATGGTATTTCTGCTTTATAATATTGCTTCGTACACATTCAGTGTAATTTATAATTTAAGGCATGGTCTATCATAATATAATTTGCACTCATGAAGAAATTGCATATATTTGAATCCATCAGAGTTATTTACCTAAAAAAGTGTATAGAAATTTCAAACTTGTCCCTCAAATATCTATTCAGCATAATGCTGTAGTACGTTTAACCTAATATCAAAATTTTCCTCACATTGTGGATCCAAACTGTTCAATAAAATCATATATTATTAATTGTTTTTACTAAAGTTTCAAATGGTAAGGCAAATAATTTTGAAACTGCTTTCAGAAGTGTTTATTTCTTAGCACTGCAATTTCTTGAGTTCTGTCGTACAAATCCGAACATACAAACAAATCCCAAAATGAAATTCCAACAAAAATTATGTACCATGAAACAATTAATTACTAACCGCACTACTAGTATACGTCGTTATTAAAATCTAAATCTCGTCGTTATTTTTTATACGCAACTAGACGAAGATAACACGTTACCCTAAAATAAATACAATTTGCTTTGTTTTTGTTCCTATTTATTTCTGCGCTAAATATACTTAAAGATGTAGAAAAACTAAATGTCGCCTAAAGTATTCAGTCTTATCTTATATTATACCTATGAAGTTCTAGGAACTGGAGTAGGTTTGCGTACAACTGTTCTAAAACATGGAAGTGATGCTGCGTGGTTGTACAACATTTTTACTTCCTCGGTTTCACTTTCCTTACACCTTCGCGTAATTGTGAGAGAGGTGGACAATCAACTATACAGTTGAAATATTGCTGATATTATGTAAAGAATGTGGATTGCTGTTTAATATTTTAGTTTATTTCATATTCCTTTTTCAGGTAGCTGACACTGTTATTTTGCTGCTCTAAATAAAAATTGTCAAGCGTATGCTATGTTTTGCTAAAACAGTTTGTGTTGCAACTTGTTGTACCCATATAATCAGCAAGTATTTCATATTTATCTTTCACTTGCAGATATAAGTAACACTGCTAACAAAATAATTGCATAATATTTATGTCAAATTCCGTATGAAAACAAAACTGTTCTAAAAGATTTTGAAATGGCAATTTTCCGGATCCCTATGTCATGTTTGTTTTCATAATCATTCATTTCATCTTAACTTCTTTAAGGTTAATACACAAATATTTTGTGTGTCTTATAGAAATACTTTGCACCGCATATCATAAATCTTTTAAAAAGCTCGTCTGATACTTATTTTTCAACTTGAAATCGAAAAATTTACTCAAACCATATTTAAGAAGTCTTTGTTTGTTATCTTGGCGATTACATAAGGCAATAATGCAAAATTAAAAGCCACGTACCACCACAAAGTATACGCATTTGAGAGTTTCGCCATGATATTCGTGATCAGCGCAAAAAAACAATCTAGAAAACATAAATCATTTGAATATTTGGTTACTATTCCCTGCCTTTACTTGTGAGTATGGCTTTCTATTGAATATGATACGAACCTATTTGTTTGAGTTCCTAAAAGTACATTTTGCATAAATGCATTTTGTGTGGTAGTAATTTAGAGTTTTTTTGTCGCCTTGAGCTGCTACTGGAGACAGAGGTTGCAAATTACTGTTTAAAGCTATATTTAAATACTATTTGCAATTCGAAAACTATTATTTTGTATTTGAAAATGCTTCTCATCAATGTATTTAAGGAATACGGACACCAACATATAGAAACAACATAATATATTTTAAAGGAACAAGCATATTCACGATTGCCATGCTGAGCTCTCGAACTGCCATATAAAACGTCAAATGCCATTTCTCTCATAAACGTCAAACCCGTATTTGAGTTGAGGTTTAAGAAGCGTTTATTGCTACCTTCTTTTCAACTGAGGTCAAAATACTGAAGCTTTTAATCCATAAGTAAAAGACTACACCAAGAAAATATATGAATCAATGGTTGTCGAACATTAAACTTTGCTCACAATGAATATTTTTTTTTACATAACTATTGTTTTGATATTTGGAAATTATTTGTTTTTAAAAAACTTAGAGTGTCCTTTAGCCGTGTTTAAAATTTAAAACACCGTTTTGTTTAAACACGGCACTTCTAGAAATACTAAATTAACCACGAGTACTTTGTACTGGAAGGGGATATAGAGTACGCTGTCATTCTCTTTAAACTTATGATTGCATTGTCGAGATGTGATCATACGTCAAACTTAGATCACTGAGTTAACCAGTTAATGGCAAGCCAATAAAAATTATCGCTGCTAAAGACGATTAGTGTGTGGGCATAGCAACAGTCACTTCAAGAAATTTGCATGATAATTGAGACTCTAAAAAACTATAATGAATTGATCTTTATAAAAGTAATACTTAATAAGCGGGAGCTTAGCCTGGTTTAGAGCCCATTTACTAGGTTTATTGCCCAATTACCCTGTTTTATAGCCCATTTACCCTGGTTTAGGCCCATTTACCCTGGTTTAAGCCCATTTACCCTGGTTTAGGCCCATTTACCCTGGTTTAGGCCCATTTACCCTGGTTTAGAGCCCTGGATTAGGCCCATTTACCCTGGTTTAGAGCCCATTTACTCTGGTTTAGGCCCATTTACCCTTGTTTAGAGCCCATTTACCCTGGTCTAGAAAATAAAGTGGACACACGGACACGACATCTTAAATAGCTCTCCTGCAGATGCAGCGAGCTAATAAGTGCCGTTGAACAAAATGCAATAACGACTTACAGTATGGTTTAGTCTACAATTCTAGAGTAGCAAATTGTGTATACGATACTCATAAATTTGGCAATTTTACTAGTGAGCATTCCTTAGAATTTTTTGTTGCGTTTCTTTCTGTTCGACCCGTACAGTTACTGTAAACGTCTATAACGTGTTAAAACTTTTCGTGGGTAGTTACGAGTTTAGACGTTTCATAAATAATAATATAGACACTTCGCAAATCCAACTTGACTTTATGTTGTGTAAATGTGGACTACATGTGCATTGAATGTCCATTTTAATTTAACATAATAAAAATCTACCATTTTAAAATCAGAGGCTGCTACTTGAGGCACAGGTAGCAAAAATACTATTTCAAAATAAACATTGTGTTTTGTATTTAAATTTCAATATTTCAAAACCTGTGTTTTGAGTTTGTATTTGAAAATACTTTCATTAAATGCATTCATAAAATCTGGACACAGGTATTTGGAAACAAGATAAATTATTCTTCTATACTACGCCTGTTACGATTGCTAAACTGAGATAAGTGAGCCCAAGAACTGCCAAAGAAAACATCAAACGCTATTACGCCCATGAAAAACAAATGCGTAATATTGGTCGATGAAGTTTGAGAAGCGTTCATTGAATGATTTCGCTAAATGTTTTGGGTACCTAGAAATATTTTGTTTATTTGCACTTAAATACTAAATATGTTCTAAAATATTAAAGGCTAATGTGAAATTCCATTAATAGATTGACAATTGACAGTTGCCATTGAACAATATGCCAGAAAGATTCACAGTATGGTTTGCCTATGATGTTAGAATAGCAAAATGTGTATACGATACACATATGTACGTATTGGTCATCTGGAACACTCAATGCTTTGTAAAAAACTGTTAGTAGTTTCGGAACCAGGGTTATTCAAAAGTAGACTCGGCTGACATTTTGAAATAGAGCAAAGCTGGTGGATTGAAGTATTTTAGAAACTTATAGTGTAGGCAGGTTGTTAATCCCCCGAAACCAAATTTTCGTTAAAGATGGTGGTGCAACCAATAATCGTAATCATGTAACGAAGCATCGAAGATTGTAAGGAAACATATTTAAACCTTGCACATGTACATAGTAAAAAGTTAAAGTAGTACGTACACAGTTGCTCCTGTTTTGCTTCGGCATTTTAGTTCAGATTGTGTTAGTTACTTAGATTGTAGGCATAAGACTGACTTAGTTGTTGTGATCCAAATAAGGCGTTATTTTATTGCAAATGATAGATGATGGGAACGAAACCGCTTTTAAAATCTGAACCACCATTTTATTTAGCAATTTCATTTTTTCGAGGAAGTTTTAAACCGAACATGTTTAGTATGTTCAAAGCTTAAAAGAAGCAAATTTTACACATGTAAATTCAATTGTTAGAAAAACTCATTAGTAATTGCTCAGTTACAAGAATTTATGTTATTCCAAACTTTTGGTTTAAATGATTGATATTCGTGCTCAGTGTGCCCAATTAAAATCAAGTTATTGAAATATAGTGTATGCACATACGATAAAAGAATACAAGTTATATAACAATGCAATTAAAAAAGTATATTTATTACGTAGCACGTGAGCAGGAACTAGTACTGACATGATGACAATTGATATATTGATGCTTCCAATTCACTGAAATTTTTGTTTCGTCTTAAAACCCAGGTTGTAAGTGCTTAATCCAATATCCAAGTGTTAGGATGCTTACAAGTTTAATAAAATATTCAGCCTACAAAATATTACTACGATAGTATACATTTGGAAATTTTAGTAGTATGAATTCCTTAGATTTCTTTGTTACGTTTCTGTCTATTCGCACGGTTCACTTGCTGCCAATTTTCTCTACGTTTTAGGAACTATTCGTGAATAATTTACACAGGTATAAAGATTTACAGTAAAAATGATAGGATGCACATTTTTGTCCACCCTACTTGTTGTGGGGTCGGTGATAACTTTTGCGAATAATTACTTTGGGGTACATATGCAATGTATTACCTCGGATCAGTCCCGGGAGCGGCTTTTTACATCGGTTTGCTGGGCGCAAGGTAAAAATCCAGTCGACCGCATTCTTTCCATAACATATTACACAAGCATATAAATATAATTACGTGTTTTTGGAAATGCTGCATTGCGTTTATGTGTCAAAGTTAATTTATTTACTTGTTTAAGGAACATAGACTTATGCCAACTTTAAAGATTTTGACTTGTTTCGGAAAAAATTGGGTTCCAGCACAATGAATGCAAAAGCTGATGAATCCAGCGAGGAGAGTTTGACTGAATCTTTAGTATCAGAAAATCCAGGACAAACCTTCCACATGGTCTATCCTTACATTCCCTTTATATATGTGGGCTTTGCTTTCACTTGTCATTTTGGACATTATATATGGTTGCGAAACCAAGGAACGACAATGCCACAACTTGTTAGAGATCTTAAGAACACTAAGCTGGACATAGAGACCATAAACAGAATGATCTCAGATTCCACTAACCGATTTGTTAGTGACATTAGACAGCACAGTCAATTTGCCAATAACTACACAATGGCGTGCATCACTAACTGTATTGTAGTAATATCGCAAATGTTAGTGTTGATAATATGTTTTGGAAACGGCGATTACACTTACGGATACACTGCACTTGCATATTCAAACACACCCTATGACTTATGGCCGCACCGCCTTGCAAGCGCGTTTCCTCAAATCACAAAATGCACAATTAAATCTTTTGGTGTTGGAGGAAATGTAGTAGATCATGACGCCCTGTGTTTTCTAGTTGTAAATAAGGTGAACATGATCAATTTTGCAATTCATTATTGGCTTCTTGCAATACTTATACCCCTTACGCTGTATGAGCTCATGGACCATCTGTACAAAATTTGCTCTGTATCAGCGCGTTCAAACGAAATACGAAATTTAACTGGTCTTGAAAAAGAATCTGCCACAGGAAAGTTTTGCAATGAATTAAATTATGGTTCAGCGTTCGTTGTAACGGTTCTAATTAAAAACATTCCGACGGACATGGTGTGCAAAATTTTAGAGGGCGTGAAAACTGAATTTCAAAATAATGGGGCCCAAATTAATCGCCGTCTTAACGGCTTAGAATAACGGAAACGGATTTAAATTTTAGGATTGCTTGTTCTCGAATTTGCTAAACCCTAAATTAATGTGTTTACAATTTTTCGGAGCATGAATTAAATAAATAGCTGAAATTCTATAAATTTTAATTTGGTATAATGCAACAATTATATTTGGTAATTTTGTCAACGAATAGTGAAATAGTTTTACTAACAACTTAGAATAAATAAACAACACTAGTTTTATATTTTGACGCCATGAAATGTTTCATGTTAAATCCACATTTTATGCTATATGTAGCAATTTAAATATATATATATAGAAGAATATATAAGTAACAGTAAAGTTTCTTTTGATACGATACGAAATAAAGAACACCTTTGTTATTTGATTTGTTAAGTAAGTAAGTAAGATTTGTAAGTTGAAAATAGTAGTTTTCTATTTCAAACCAATATTTAAGAAAATTAGTTGCATGTCATGCAGTAGTATGTAAGCGTGCAATTGCAATCAGTACACATTATTATTAGTAAAAACAAGTCAAGCGAAATTGAACTAAATTGAATGGTAAAGCGCTTTTGAAACAATGCAGAATAACCATGTCTTATAAAAAGGTAAAGATTTTTATTTGGTAATAAGATAATAATTGTAAGTCCAAAATTGTTAAAAAAACACTTAGTGTAACTATAATAACTATTTCCGGGAACAAGTAATGTAATTCAAAATGTATTCATTTGTTTCATTTCATTCATAGGGTTTAAGCCTATTTCTTGTACATCATTCGTTTGTTTTCTAGGATTATGTTTTGATCAAGCAGTATCAAATATGTTAATTATAATTCTGTAAAAATATTCTGAAGATTAGAACAATAAAATGTTGACGTCATATACTTTAAAACTGTTGTGTCATTGCTATATACTGTTAAAACATTTAAATGCTTTGTGTAAGAGGCTTTCGGTTCACTCTTGTCTTCCTGTTACCATTAAATCATCATCAATCATTTTAGTTTTAAAATTATACGTATTTCTAAATTCCGATTACATTTCTTATGTCTTGTTTCTGCATAAATGTGTTTATAAAACTTAAACTTCACTAAAACAAAAATCAACACAAATACTTTTAAAAATTCAATGCGAGGAAGCAGAACTTGTTCCAGGAGAACTGTTCCTGTTTTGCACAATGAATACTCAGCCTTAGAGGATACGTGAATAAACTTGTGTAAAACTCTAATGCACTACTTTTACAATCGTGATCCCAATACTTGGATGAGGGTGGCGCAAATTCATAAACTTCATATTCTCTTGACACTTGAATGTAAGCTGTAGTTCTTAAGCCTAAACAGATGGCTTTGGCAACTCTTTTCATTCAACGTTAGCCATAACATTACATAGCTTAACTCGCTCTTCAGATGCCACACAATGCATTTTACTTCGGAATTTGGGCACGTGATTACCAGTTACTCCATTTTGCGACATAATTGAAAATTGTTCTAGTGGGCTTTACATCATTTTCTGTATTATACAAAACCAATAAACTAGTATTGGATTACGCGATATCAGAAATTGTTTTCTTACATATAGAAAATCTCAGACTTTGACCTACCTAAAAACAAAATGCTTAGCATTCTTTTTAAAGCTGTAACCTTTTTGAAAGGTCATAAGCACAAATCTGATTCTACTGTACATCAGCTTACATACAGGTATTTCTCAATGTTTTTGTTCTTGTGTGCGGTAATTACGGCAACAAACAACTATTTCGGCAGGCACATAGTTTGTGTCTCATCTGATAAATCCCGAGAATCATCATTGGATTCTATTTGCTATAGCCAAGGTCAGCAATCAAACTATTATTTCGCAAACATAATTAGGATTTATACATTATACTGGCATTTAGGGTACGAATAAATGAAGATGCATAAGGTAAAACAATCAAATTTCCAATCTTTTACAGGAACTTGGATATACGCTCAATACGACTTCAACTTCACTTACCAAAAATATAAACTCGCTAGTGGTGTAGTTGGTGAATATGACTTGAAAGTGGCAATTTCTCCCAATTTTGTCCGAAAATCCGATCCAAAACCAAAGCAAGTTTTTCATTTAATCTACGCATATGTACCATTCATCCTGTTGCTGTTCTCAATATCGTGTCACATAGGAAAATATTTTTGGAAAGGTTGGCTTGGGTTATCGCTGTCTCGCCTAGTAGGCGACCTCAACAATACCAGTATCAGCCAGGAGAGAACTGTCCAACTTATAGCTGATTCAGCAGTACATTTTACGTCCAGTATTCGAAACCATGACGTCATTTGCATACACTACGGTGTCTCTCTTTTATTAAATTGGTTAGTTCTTGGCACACAGTACATAATCCTATTTGTTTGGTTTTCAAATGGGGACACGTTTTTTGGGTACTCTGCTTTATCATGGATATCAACTCCTTATGAAGATTGGACGTACGACATAGCTTCAGTATTTCCGCAGATATCAAAGTGCGTTCTAAAGACATTTTCTTCAGCAGGAGAGGTGGACAACGAAGAAGCTTTGTGTTATCTAGTAATGAACAAGACCAACTTGATTGTCTTTGCATTGCTATGGTGGATTCTTTCTGTGTTGTATGTTTTAACAACATACGAAATGTGCTTGCATTTTACAAAAATTTGGTATCCCTCCCGTGGAAGCGAAAACTTGATCAATGTTTTAAATATTGACGGGAACGGTGAGGTGGGAGCGTTTGCTAAGAAATTAGGTGGTGGTTCTTCATTTCTTGCTGCGTTGTTAGCACAAAATATTCCAAAAGACTATGCTTGCAACGTTTTACTAAAAGTTAAATCTGAGTTTGAAATCAACGCATTCGAAATAACACAACGTATTCGCGGACAAATCTAGTTGATAAGTTAGTTTGACTTTACAAAGTACTTTCAATGGAAGAGTTCGCTGCAAAACTTAAATTCAAATTTCTACATACAATTCAATGTAAATATCATCAAAAATCTTGTTTCCGACAAACTGTGTTAGCAAAATGTAATGTTAGAAAATAGTGTTTATTAAACCTATTAAGCCTTATGGAAATATTTTACAACGGCGAGATTTAACTTTTAAAGCCTTTTAATTGTAAGAGTATTTTAAAAATAACTGTAACTGAATTTCATTTTCAGCATTTCTTTTTGTTTATAATATAAATTAAAAAGTTCTTATTTTACTTTGATTACTGTTCTTAATTCTTAAAAAGGAAAACATACATTTTTAATCAGAATTTCCGTACTTTTTATCATAAGCTTTCAGTACACCACTTTTAGTTATAGTACTGCAAACTTGCAATAACAGTTAAAATATTTTTAGATTTATGTTATACAATACATGGTCGCTTCACAATTTAAACGCGTACCACTTACCATTATGACACTTAATTTAGTACCAGATTCATGTCACCAAATTAGAATTAAACAGTTTGTTACTGGAAATCTTTTCACGTTATATGATTCAAGCAACCTGAATTCAACCAAAAACAAACATTTTGTATTAATCCAAGTTTTTGTCGTTTTGTGTCTATTGGATATACTTCAGATACTTTATTTGTAATATTTAGGAGTGGATAATAATGTGTGCATATAGGAAACCATGGTACCCTAAGCACGTGACATTGGGATACATAATAAGTATTTGTATTACAGTAAGTAAAACCAAAATCGTTTTAAAAATATTACCTCACAATTGGAGGATTTCTACTGTGCAAATGTGTACTACAGTGCTGGGAATAAAAATTAACTTCTTCTGATGTAAAAACTAATATTTTGGGAAATGCACGATATTATACGGTGAGGATTGTGTTATGGTGTTTACAATTAACGCAAAGTAACATAAACGAACTAAAAATAACACGGTAGTATCCTAAATAACATACCTATTTGACAAATAGACATACCTAGACGTATAATTGTTAAGTATTATAATATAATGCTATAATTGCTTTCGAAATATATGGTTATTGATAAAGAGAAAACATATAATGCAAGAATTAAAAAAAACACATGTTACCTTTTCCAAGTCGGATATAGCTACATGAAGTATCACATGTCGTTGCTGGCGAATAGTTTTCATAAATATTTGTAGTGTTTGAAGAAATATCTTGGCAGTGTAAACATCACCAAGACTTCAAACCTGGTTGATTTTATTCGTACTATAAATGTGTTTTATTTTAGTTTATGAAGGTATAGTGATGGTTATAAAGGGAAACGTTATCCTATGCATATGTGCATTTGTTGGGTAACCGGCTATTAGCTCCCGAACCAACTAGCTCCCGGTGGTCAGTTAGCTCCCCGACACACATGCTCCCAGACACATTAGCTCCCCGACTCACTTGCTCCCAGACACTTTAGCTCCCCGTGCCATTTGCTCCCAGGTAAATTTGCTCCCATAACCACTAGCTCCCGGACCAATTGGCTCCCATTCCATGTTGCTCCCTGTACAATTTGCTCCCAAACTATTTGCCCCCTAGGACATTGGCTCTCAGGCAAGTTTGCTCCCAACAATTTACCAAACAGTGCATAGCCCTTAGAATACAAGTTACCATTGAAAACATAAGCAATTCTAAGAACATAAAACCGTTAACCTTACGTTTCATAGCTTTAAAAAGATAAACAAACAAAGGAAACAAAGTTTACCTAATTCGTAAATTTGATCATACAAAAATTTAGTACATAAATCTAATCCATTCGCTTTAAATTAAGTGGCAATGATTTCATACTTAGCTCTAAAGATAAGCTCGAATATTGTAAGAAAATTATTATTAACACAGTAATAAAAGCTCTCAAACAAGCCAATGGAAATACAATGTGCAAGAGAATAAACATGAAAAGCCTCAACTGAAGGTATAAAACGTAAGGTTAACGGTTTTATGTTTTCAATTGTAACTTGTATTCCAAGGGCTATGCACTGTTTGGTAAATTGTTGGGAGCAAACTTGCCTGGGAGCTAATGTCCTAGGGGGCAAATAGTTTGGGAGCAAATTGTACAGGGAGCAACATGGCATGGGAGCCAAGTGGTCCGGGAGCTCGTGGTTATTGGAGCAAATTTACCTGGGAGCAAATGGCAAGGGGAGCTAAAGTGTCTGGGAGCAAGTGAGTCGGGGAGCTAATGTGTCTGGGAGCATGTGGGTCGGGGAGCTAACTGACCACCGGGAGCTAGTTGGTCCGGGAGCAAATAGTCTAGACCCCATTTGTTGACAGAATTGCGTAGAATTTCCGTATTTTTTATTAAAGATATTGTGCAGGGTGCAGAGATCCAAGTTGTGTATTGGTTTTTACTGAGTTGAAGCAAAGTAATTGTTATTATAACATTTTTAGAGGGGTATAATTTTAGGCAAATAAAGTAAAAAAATATCTGTTAATGTGAAGATATTTTCCCCAAACTATAAGAAATAGTAACCTTCTAAATAAAATTGCAAAATATTATTTCGTACACCCACTAGTTTTTTTGCCTCAAGTTATATCATTATTTAGAGTGTATGATAGCATAGGTATTTGTTTTATAATAAGTCAAAATAAAAGTTTTTTAAACAACAACTTACAATTAGTGAATTAATTTTTACTGTTCAAATTCATACAGCTTTGCTCAGATTAAACACTATCTTCTTAACGAGCTGTTCTTAAATATTGTCGTTGGTATCTCACAAGGTTTTATTAGCTAGTCCGGAGTTTTCATCGGCTTTTCTGAAAGTTAAAATTTTCAACATTTCAACGACTAAATTGACTAGTTTGCACAAACTTTTGAATCTACATACTTTAAATACTATGAAGGCCTGTTTGGAATAAATTCAAGCAATATCATGTAAATATAATTTAAAATAAAAATTTTCCAATTTAAGCTGCACTATTCCTACTGTAAAAATGACGCATAAAATTTTTCTTTTCAGTACACTAACAATAACAGTCATTTTTAGCAATGATTTATTTTTCTATTGTATGTCTCATTTAAGCAAACTATATTGTATCTGTAATCAAATAAGCAACTTGGTCAACACCCGTGACCTTAGCTAGTGTATATCACCGATTAAATGGCGCAATTTTATAATGACAGGGTACACTTAATTTGCAAATTGTGGAACTCCAACTCACAAAATTATCCTGCAAGGTAACGTACCGTTCAAAACCTTATAAAAGATTCTATTACCCCAATATAAAACCTAACTCCACGTTTGTCTACAATGTTTCAAAAATGTCATTGACTTTTTTATAAAATAAAGCTGCTTGTAAAGAAAAAAATAAGATTTTGTAATTCACCTAAGGTTTAACACAAGTAATAGAATTTCATGGTCTTGATATCAAAACATTATTAATACTGAGTACAACAAAATGGTACTTCAAATGAACTAAATTTGGTAATACAACGCATACCATTCAACTTAGATTACAAACTGACACACTGAAAACATGAATAAAAAACAATTTATTAGGCTATAAACCAAACTAGTTGGCTCCATTTGAATCCGAAACTGAAACTATCTGAATCAAAGCCATAAAAAATAATGGATAAACCATAGAAGTGACGCCTGGTAAAACGATATTAACATAGTTGAACATATTAACATAGAAGAAAGAAGTCAATGTACGCTGGTTTCCATCCCGTTTCTTCTTGTTTTTGTAAAGAGGGATTCTAGTAAAGCAGGCACATGCCCACATGTAGCGAAGTAGCGAAAGGTTATGTGAAAGATCGACATGGGCACCACAGCATGTAAAACGCAAATTGATTAGTTATGCGTTTAAAAAATTAGCATAAGTTAGGCAGTCAAATGCAGTGAAACAATTGGATTACTTCTGCGTTTAACAAATTAGAATTAGTAAATCATTTAAATGCCACCAAAATTGATTTATGCCTAATGCCTAGTTCCGCGTTTAACAAATTAGTATCTAGGTATAAGTAGACCAGTCTAATGCCAAGAAAAGGAAATTATTTAGTTCTACGTTAAACAACTTAGACTAACTGAACCTGTCTGAAATATTAATTAAATATTAATAAGTTGTCTTAAAGCATAATTTAGTTTAGGTATACCTTAGGTTTCCAACGGATGTCAACAATTCTCTTAGTCTCAATTACTCCGTTAAAACCATAGCTTTAACCGTGGAAAACTATGAAGAAATTTTGCATTTTGTTATTCATTTTCTTAAAGCAAGGTCACGTTGTCAGTGTATAATACTAGAATGTAGAGAGATCATATTGCATTGATTGATAGAAATTGCATAAAGTCAGCGACATATATTTATTCATAAATCCGACGAGCGATGTGAAACAACGTACACCTTAGTAAACGCCGGTAATGTTCCAATTCGTGTGGAAATTAAACGTAATTGAAATATTTTGGCACTTCCACCCTTTGCTGGGTTTAAGTTTTTTAATATTCGGTAACATTTAACCAAATGAAAGCAAAAATTGTTATTGTTGTAGTGTCTAATTTTAGGGAATAATAGGAGCTTTAATTTTGCAACGTTTGGAAATGGTGCTCCCATTTGTCGATATGTATGGAAAATGAGTCACGTCGTCTGTGTAATGCGCTAGGCGGTAATCTAATAAAGAAACCGAGCGATTTGATTCTTGAATAAACGGACGTGAGGCAACAGACACCTCAATAAACGCCACCAAATTAGAGCTTCTGTTCAGTTAACTTTTGAGTTGATGCTCCAATCCGTTTGGAAACTTGCAGGCTTGGGTGATCACCCCATTTTGGTCAAGGGATTAGTGAATTTGATTAAGTGAAGAGGCTTTTCCAAAAGATGATTAGTGATTGGCGATTAATACCAATCCCAATCACTGGTGATTAGGTGATTAAATGTTAAACGAAAATGCAAGTTCTAATAAGAATAGAGATTGAGTTTTTTTATAGATTTCTCATTTCGACAAAGTAATGTAGCAACAAACGCATACAGTTTATTAACAATATATCACGGCCAAGTATTTCAGCAGTATATCACAAGTAACTATTATACCTTATACCATTGTCGCAGAACTAATCACAACCCGCATAAGCGTACCTAAATTAAAGGTAATAGAATAGCAGCTACATGGAGGTAGGACCTAAGTGATTAAGAGGTGATTAAAGGCTGCTGTTATAGGGATTAGTGGTTGTGATTAAATGAAAAAATCTGAAGTGGGATTGGTTATTAAGTGATTAACTTAATCACCAATCCCGGATTGAGGATTGGTGATTCTAATCCGTGATTACCCAAGACTGGAAACCACACAAGTTCCTAATACTTCAGTGACTTTCAAACGGACGGCAGCAACGTTCTGATTTTGGTGTCTAATTATCAGAAATAATAAAAGCTATATCTGTGCAAGATTTAGCGATGTTGCTCCCATCCGTTAGAAAGTTTTTAACAAAGCAGCATCAAGTAGTCAGAGTCAGCGTAGTCCTTTAATGAAACAGAGAAATTTAAGTATTGAACAATCGGACGGGAGCTTTAAAACACTAGACACCTCTAAAAATTCCAAAAAATCAGGGCGAGTACTTGTCAGGTTTTGAGGGTGATGCTCCAATCCGTTTGGAAACTACATATATTGACATTTGGAGTAGTTGTGAAGGTGAATCCTTGTTGTAGAGAACGAGGTAGAGAAACACTCGTAACTTTCAAACGGATGGGAGCAACGTTTTGGTTTTGGTGTCAAATTAATAGAAAAAATAAGCGCATTAAACTTGCAAAGTTTAAGGACGGTGCTCCCGTCCGTTTGAAAACTACATTTTTTGACATTTGGAGTAGTTGTGAAGGTGAATCCTTGTTGTAGAGAACGAGGTAGAGAAACACTCGTAACTTTCAAACGGATGGGAGCAACGTTTTGGTTTTGGTGTCAAATTAATAGAAAAAATAAGCGCATTAAACTTGCAAAGTTTGAGGACGGTGCTCCCGTCCGTTTTAAAACTACATATATTGACATTTGGAGTAGTTGTGAAGGTGAATCCCTGTTGTAGAGCACGAGGTAGAGAAAGTCTCGTAACTTTCAAACGGACGGCAGCAACGTTCTGATTTTGGTGTCTAATTATCAGAAATAATAAAAGCTATATCTGTGCAAGATTTAGCGATGTTGCTCCCATCCGTTAGAAAGTTTTTAACAAAGCAGCATCAAGTAGTCAGAGTCAGCGTAGTCCTTTAATGAAACAGAGAAATTTAAGTATTGAACAATCGGACGGGAGCTTTAAAACACTAGACACCTCTAAAAATTCCAAAAAATCAGGGCGAGTACTTGTCAGGTTTTGAGGGTGATGCTCCAATCCGTTTGGAAACTACATATATTGACATTTGGAGTAGTTGTGAAGGTGAATCCTTGTTGTAGAGAACGAGGTAGAGAAACACTCGTAACTTTCAAACGGATGGGAGCAACGTTTTGGTTTTGGTGTAAAATTAATAGAAAAAATAAGTGCATTACATTCGCAAAGTTTGAGGACGGTGCTCCCATCCGTTAAAAAGTTAATTGCAAATTAAAAGTTAATTGTTTTAAAATTTTAGCTAATTTTGAAATATTTTTTGCTGGAATAGTGTAATATGTGCTTCTGAATTAATAGGATTTGAACTACAAGTCAATCTGTGTGTGCAAACTGCTTAAATTTCGAAAAAACTGAGTAAAAAAATGCGTGCTGTAGGGTGCATGTTTTGAGTTATTCTATTTCAAGGAAGCTCAAACATCCCATCTATCTGCTGTTCTCAGCTGGAAAAGTGGAAAACCTGTGCATCATCATCTGGATTCGTGGATCTCTGGAATACACACTAAAGTAGTCTCTGTGGTGTATAGTTTGTTAGGTGGTTCCTCTTTCTCCAGAAAGTCCAGAGCTGTTTTTAGATTCTGTTGCGCAGAAAAACTCTCTCTTTAGTCAACAAAATCTCCAGAGAGGAAAGACAACATCGCATTTTAATCACAAACAACACACGGCTTTCCTGTGTTGAACTGAAATATTAAGAGGAGTGTAGTTTTTGGGAAAGCGTTTAGCCAAACGCACTTTGATTTGTTTTAAAGTACTAAAGTAATCATATAAACGGGCCAAATTGAGTGATTACAGCAGCTGTAGACCAAGTCATTGTCTGTGAAGCGGTCTCTGGGTGAGATTCATAGGTTGTGTGTAGAAGTAGTGCGTGGAAGCGACTCTTTTCTGTGACTCAGCTTCATCTTGTCTGGAAGGTGAGTTGTTGGGTGAGACGGAAGCTCTTTGTCCGCTCACTGGCGTTCCATTTCGCATGCTTTTTGTATTCTTGAGGTTATGCAAGCGTCGTTTGGCAAATCTGGGGTTGGTGCATGGTAGCGAGGTGGCGGAGGTGATAAGAGGTGACACATTGTGTGCAGGGATTATCTGAGTTGAAAAATATAATCTGTGACAAATAAGTAAATTAGTAGCAAAAATTTATGAAGAAGCTACCTGTTGATTGCGAATCTGCGTATTTCTACGGACTAGAAATAATATTAACTGGTTACAACAGCATCAATCAATTAATTATGAAGAGAAAACCTATGTATTTATGTTTTTGCGGTGTATAATTTTTGCTTTTTCCATTCTGTCCATTGTAGGTGATCTGACCAGAACCAGAAGTTGGGAATCAGGGCGCAGGAACGCTCTGTTTTGAGTCGGCATCTTTGAAGTAAGAAATAAAAACAGTTAAAATCTGATCCCTGTATAATTATTGGAATCTTGGCTTTATTCTGGTTGTCTGTTTGATCTATTTAAACTAAGAATTGTCTATTTTCTCATAGGCTTTCTTAGTGTGCTTGGTGTGAATCAAGACGTCGAGACGCAGACGCTGATAGGACGGACTCGGGCTTACACTTGACAACAGAGTTCAATCATAATGTATACCTGTAAAATGAACCAAGGTAAAGGAATAGCTTAATTGCTGGTTATAAAATAGATTCATGGGAAGAATGCTTTGAACATTATTTGATTTTTTATTGCAGATGCTATTACTTTTTGCGAGATGCAATTCTTCGGGAAATGGAAGTAGAGAGTTTTTGCTCGATGAGTAGGAAAAAGATCAAGCTTGCTTTTGAAACAGTACATTACAAATAGTATACGTAATTTGCAAAGACAAATTGGTCGATAGGCTAGTCCTATAATTAGTGCTAAATAGTATTTGAGGGTGCTGTTGACTATTTTAGTAGTCTTGCTATAAAACTAGGTGCTAGTCCATATTACATAAGACAGTTAACGAAAGTTTGCCTTAGGTGGTGCCTTTAAAATATTTTTAAAGTTAGGATAGTATTTACGTATATAGAGTTTAAATTTTTGTAGAACGTTTTGGCGAATTACAAGGTTTACCTTTATTTTAAATTATCATCTTTAATCTTTTAAAGACAATTTATCTTTCCTTTAGATAGTAAGAGTTTATCTACCCTTCTATCTAGCTTAAAGAAACAATTACAATTAGAAGTAGACGAGGCAGAGTTAGCTTGTCAAATATATATAGCTACTAATCAAACGTTAAATATCAAATTAAAATGGATCCTCAACGAAGCAGTAGGCGAAAAAAGCAAAATCCAAAAACGGTTGAAACTAAAAGTACTACAATGGCTATTGCTCATTCGTCTAAAATGCTACCTCCGATGACAAAGGGCTCTGCTGGTTCCTCAGCAAAGCAGGAAGCGGAATTCGAGTCCGTCGAAATCGAATTGACCAACGGTAAGTAAATTGTGTTTTTAATCTTTGTTTTTCTTGACGCAGTTTCAAGAAGTGTGAACAGTAAAAAAAGACACTATTTTATTGGCAGTATTACACTGCAATGCTATCGCAGCCAGGTACTGAAACTATAAATCAATGGCTACATGGATTTTATATTTTATCCCTTATCATCAAATTACTATCTGATTCAAGATAAGATTGATCAAATTTGGATCTTGCGTACTTTTTGGCATAGTATTATCTAGCTGTTTAAGTTGAAATTGTTAATAATTCACTTGAGTGTGGTTTGACTTTTTTCTTGGCAGCCATTAGCTATTTTTTATTTAAAAATTTTAGAATAAAATGATGCACTACCCTTAGCCATCCGAAGTTTTCGTTGGTGTTAATGTGTCCAAAGAAAGCTATGAAACTATGTGACATTGCGCATATCATTATTTGATAGATACAAATGAAAGTATATATGTACTATCTATGCTGCTTAAAACACTCTTCATACTCCAGTTAGCGCATATTATAGTTATTGCGAGTTTCAAATTTCCTTAAACCATGCATTTCAGGAAAACTTGAATAACTATTTGACATGTAAATCGTACCTGCATGATTCAAATTTACACAAAAGCGTTTATAAGTATGTACATACGTATGATTTAATTAAGTCTTAAGAATTGAATTTGAGTTCAATTGAACTTTAAAGGAAATTTTTTATTTCCTTTTGTTTGAAAATTTGTAGGGATAAATGTGAAATATTACGTTCAAAGTTATAAGAACAAAAGCGTCTCCTAAAAATTCAAATATTAGGTTATAGTTTATCATTTAGTTAGTATAAAGTTTTTGGGGAAAATACCACTATTGTTCATGACAAATAAAATAATTCAAAATGGGAATATTAAATTTACAATAAAAAATTATAACTGGTTTATAGCAAATAGAAAGAAGGATTAGTGATATCAATTTACTTCTGTAAGAGATAAGATTTTTTCACGCTATATGTCAAGTGTAAATCTTTGCAATTTTTGCTTGACTTTTAGTAATCTGTGGTCAAATGCATCTACTCCAATAAACTATAACATTTTCATAATTACAGAAGCATTAGCGCAAGTTTATTCATACACTCGAGTTTTTTATGCTAAAAAATAATAGCATGAATTTTCTTTCTTTGTAGTCGGGTAGCATCTAAAAACAAGAGATAATTCATACTTAAAGGCGAAATGACAACTTATCAGACAAAATGGCTATGAATAGCGAAATAACCTATTTTGATAGTCATTCATCAATTGTCTATGTATCAATGTTACCTATATGAGCATGGGGTATAATCTGGATGCAAATAAGTTATTGTACGCGAGACCTGAAATAAAAAAGCGTAAGTGATTATGCATAGTAGGTACGCTTTTTCAATTTCATTTGAGTTTTTTCTTGGAAAATACCGATACCACTTAAAAAGGCATTAATACGCTTTCACCTTCACTCGTTATCAAAACTAATTGCAAAAAATACATTTCAAGAAAAGTTTTCATACTTACAACTCTCGTTAAATAAGTATTGAATATTGACATTCAGCATAGCTTTTTATCGATATGCCATTGAATATTGTATTGCATGCTACGAACTTAACATTCTTATTACGCGACCCATAGTCAATAGTGCATGGACTGTTTTATAATGACTGACAAAAAAGGTGGAATATATTTTCCATAAGTTATATTTTTCTGTGGAAAAAACATGCAACACTCTGTCGGTTTTAATAATGCTTATATAAGCAGTTTAATGGTAAAAAGTGTAAGTACGTATACGGAATGCATACTGTTGTGTGTGCGGATTAGTGGTGTAGATGGGGTCGATCCCCTTAAACATCTCTTCTGAGGAACCTCGTGTTTCATGCCATCAGCTGGCTCAGCCTTTATGGTCTCCTCTCTAGGTTTTCCCTAGAATCGCTCACCATGACATGCTGAATTCTTGCTGGTTCTGTTCTGATACGTGTATATAGACTAATATGTTATTATATAGAGTTGTGTTCAGAAGAATCAGAACTTCAGAAGGTCTTTCGCCATACATAGAATATGCCTACGCCATCCAAATTCCCATTCCCAAGCGTAGCAGCAGTAATACAAGTTGGTAACAAACCTAACTTTACTATCTTTTACTCTGCAAACAGGCAGATTTGACAGCAGCAGCGTTGTATAAGCTACAAATGGCAGCACACTCTATTCACTGCGTTACAAGTTTTACGAACAAACTTGGCTGTATGCTTTAGCATTAGGCGATCATGGGATTTCTATGTATTCATACCCAACTGGACTTGCCCACAACAGAGTTTGCACCAATGCGAGTTGTAATATGGTGAGCAAGCAAGCAATGTGTATAGCAGAGTTTCATGAGTTAGAGAGTTCTCATTGTAGTCAACCTCATTTTACCGTCAGACAACTTTAGACAACCGACTCGAACACATCTATGCAGACCGTGTGTGCAGTTATTTGTATACATGTGCTTTATGAGTTTTTGTTCGTCTCATGAAACGCTAAAAGTTATTGCAAGAATTTTCATACAACTTTCTCCGTGCTAAAAGCTGGAATAAATACTTGTACTTTCACTGAAGGTGAATAATAGTGTTACATCATTTATTTATCGAATCATCAACGACTGGTTAACAAATTGGTGCTATCGATTTGTACAAATCAAAAGAAATCACCTTCTGTGCATTAATTCATTTACTTACAAACCAAGCCAACGTTCAGTGAACAAAGAGCATTGTGCATATAAACGATTTTCTAAGGATAAACGGATTAGAAAATTGTAGCAAGTGAATTGTTGTATCTGCAGGAGGATTTCATAACTGGAAAACCTATTGTCATATTGCATGATCAGTTCATATACCAAATGTATATTACTCCAATGTGGCAGTTACAGTGCTACCAAGCAAAACCTTAAAAATCAAGAAATTATTTAACATGATATCATTGTGGAAAGCGAATAAATTTGCAGCTTACTACATGACTTCTGGGTTTTACGAAGCTGGTTGATACATTATCGACTAAAACCATAATAGAATAGCATAATATCTGTCGAACGATTAGGATTAAGTGTTTAAAACCCATACTCTTATTAAGAACGGGGAAGTGTTTGTTGTTGTGACTGAGTGGAAAATCTGTTTCTTTCTTTTTGTTTAGTTACTGCCATGTAACATTTAGTTTGGATGTGTTGTTTACAATAATAGGTAGTATATTTGTGAACTTTATTGGTGAAGGCTAACATATATATAAAAAAAATACTACATATGGGATAGCTGTATTGTGCACACGTTGCACAATAGAGAAAAGTATCGTTTGTGAAAAGTTTTAAAATACAACTGTTTATATGAGTAAATTAAAAATGGGAGCTCAATCAGACCACGAAAGTGGTTTCTTTGAGGGAGATGAATGTGCTGACGATGACGAGGTGGAAATCATTCATGAGGAAATAAATAATCCTGGAGCAATGATGAAACCGGCCAAAGGTAACATTTTAGCTCTTGTTTTGTAGCAGGTGAAAGTTAGGGATAGCGACAGGTAGTTTAATCAGAATAGGATGTTAAGGACAATTAAGGCTTGTTGTAGGAACAGGAAAGAAAGTGTAAAAGTTTTGATAACTGACAACACAAGTGTGTTTAAAACAAAAGTTGTGTCTCGAGTTTCCTTTGTACGAAGTGTCGTTGTTGCAAGAAGCAAAGGATGCTAAGTATTCTTTTGGTGCTCTGACGTGTATATTCTGAATACAATATTATTCAAGGAGAAAACCTGAAGCAAGGTCTTGTGATTGGCCATCTTGTGCTAAATGACAAACAGCACACCGCCGTTTTATGCGGATTGGCTTAAGGCCATCATGATCAGAATCTCACTACTGGTTTTCAATGTCAGTGCATAGTCTTTGACCTTGTTCAGTATTCGCATATTGACTTTTGGCCTTTGCGTTTAAGTTTCTTAATTTTCCATATGTACAAAGAGCAAATATCATTCGCAACATTATCCTGTTATATTTGGCTTTAGTGAAGTGGTAACTGGACAGGTAGAATAAGTTTGTGGTTGATGAAAAGTTTAAAAGGATGTCATTATGTGTTAATGTGGACACACTTATGGTTGGAGTTTTTGGACTTATTGTCTGGCAGTGGGTTAATAAGCGAACACAATTTCATTGACCAGGCAATGAGTCAGTCATGAGCTGCAGCAGCTGTCCTTTAGAGAAATTCATTTGCGTTCATTTTTATAAAAATCATTCAATACGCATTTTTATGCAATAATTATCATTTACGCAGTATGCATATGTTCACATTCAGTTACGCAATAATTAGGTTTGGAAAAAATAAGATTGATAAAAATTCAAATTTAAAAAAATTCTTATTAGCCTCTGTGTTGCAGCTGTCACTTGGGTGTATATAAAAGAATTGCATACTTTAAATGTAAAAATATATACACATGTACATATTTATGACAGCTTCATGTCCACTATCAAGAACACAAAATTCACCAAAAACGTTTAAAAAATAAAAAGTTACAATTTTAAATTGCTTATTGAACTGATAATAAGTTACTGATATGTGTTGGCCAATTTGTGATGAACAGGATGAACATTTTTTTCTGTGAAACAACACGTACTTCTCCCGTGAGAAGCGTGTGCCAACAACTACCTACCAGCATTACAAGTTTATCCTACTATCCTTTACCCAGTCAACTGCTAGGCAAGCAGTTGGACGTGTTTTACTCACTGGAACGCAAAAATGTTTAAATCCAATAGGCGATCGATGCCCTTTAGCCTAAAAGTTGAACTTCATTTTCCAATAGTGTATTACAAGAAAACGCTTTCTTTGTCTTGTCGCGTATCCATTCTTGAAAATTTCCAGATACCTTACTGGAAGAACAAAAAGAACTTTATGCAAGCCATATAGTGTGAAGCAATCGGTAGCAATGCTTTAAGATGCTCAATTATGGAAAACTTGATATGTATAATTCAAATAATGGACGTGTGTAACTGATGTGCATGTGCAGATAATAAATGTAAGACAAATTATGGAATACAAGATGTATTACAATGAGGTAGGATGACGAAATTTTACGTAGAAAAACTTTGGTGAAAACGAAGATATGATCAAATTATCTTTCACGTTCAAAGCTAATGTCAAGATTATATTATAATTATAGGAATACATTATTGACTAACTTGCAATCTCTGCAAAATAAAGCATCACAACATTATCAAGGAATAGTTTTGGAATTCCGAATAAACTCTGGAGCTTAGCTGGAATTTGATCGCTTTTGCTTTTTCATATTTTGCACATGTGAAACCGCCTGTCAGTTTCATGTCAACTTGCTGGCCGTGCTATTTACCCTTCTACATATTATCGCTCCTCAGCATTTAAAAAATATGTTTACTCACTTACTTGTTTATGCACTTATTATGACCGTCTGTATAAAAACAATTTGTTTTATTTTTCTGACGCCAACAGACATACAAAATAATAAATGAATCATTTCTGGGGATGATGGAGAAATAGGAAGACTTTTTTATTGTCATTTGACCACAAATCAGACGTTGTAGCATTAGAGTAGCAGTATAGTTTTAGCTTTAAAAAGCATTAAAGTGCTTTATCATTGAACGTATATTTCTACTCTGTAATGTGGTAGTGTGAGTTGAATGAGAAAATAAACAAAATGCGCTTCACTCTACTAAAAGTGAAGACATTGACCTGCTGCTGTTGATGTTGCTTGCAATGCGATACACAGGAAAGCGGAGAGCTCTGAGGTTTTAGTAATAAAATAAGCATGCTTATAGGATATAGTAGGATCGAGAGAGAGTTTTGCTCTGTGTGCAGAGAAGAGTTGGTTTTTATTCTTTCAACGTTGGTTTATAAAAGAAACGTTCCACACACACACACTCCCACTGTTACTTACACTATGCATGTTTTTTGCTTGCATGCACACATTATTTGGTATCTTTGTATTTCTCAGTCAGAACTTTGTGAGCAGCTTTATATGCTCCAAGAAAAATACCGTTGCTGGCTTTGCACTGGTTTTTTTGTAGCCGTCTTTCGTCTACCCCTCTGTCTTTAAATTGACTATGTATTCCATCCTTCCTAATTTTGTGATTTTTATGGATACCAGCATAAAACTGGCGTTTAGTTTCTGAAATAAAGTGTGAATTTGAGAAAACTACGTTTCAAACAGCTTTCATTAGGATGCATGCATGCATTACAACTACAACGGTAGTAAAATGAGCTTTTATCAGAAGTTTTCTTTTTCTTGCTAAAACTTCTTCTGCTCAGTGTACATTCTTTCTGTCGAGCTGTTAAGCATTTGGTGTGTTTGTTCCTAGAAAGTTAAGCAAACGAAATGTTAAAACTGATATCTTTCTCTTTCTACTTTTTTCCCCTTCTATTGCACGTCCACACTCACGCCATTATAACTGGACTGGAGTGCTTTTACACAACCCTTTCTGATATCTTAGGATTGCTCGTAGTGATGATGGTGTAGAATATTTGATTGGCAGAAAAGCAAAAACTGCATCCTTATTTTCAGTACACAGAGTAAAGGATTGTATGTAGGAGTTTTCTGTGCAGCAATACACCAGCTTCATTCATTGCTATTAATGACAGACAAGCCGGAATAAGCACAAACCCAGGCTCCGTGTGTGGTGTGTTGGCTTGCATGCAACAGCTGCAAACTTGCATTTTGTTCTTACAATTAAGCAACTTGATCAGACATTTAGCTGTGTTTGTACATTATACAGCTTATTATAATAATAACTATTACGCGTGGCTTCAATTGTTTTGCGCTAAACCAGCCATATACTTGCTTGGGTTGCAGTACCTATAATTTTCCATCCTGTTCGTTTCAAACACTTAAGTTATACACCCATCGTCACTCATAATGTATTTGTGCACATCTTCTTCTTCTTCCAAAATAAATTGTATGCATTGAACCAGTTAATTATAATTTTTAATTCATTCAAAAATCTTAATCATGATGGCTTCCTCCAAACGCAGATGCTGATGTTTGCTTTCTAAACTAATGCCATATCATTGTATTGATGAACTAGTATGTAAATACATTGCATAAATCGGGGAGAATCCTCGTTGTATGAACTCATTGTAAATCCCATAATGCTCCTTTGTTGCGCATATTGTGCATCGTTTGCCACGGGCACGTCATTACGTTACCAATGAAGGTTTCATCGTGAGTCATTTTTCACCTCTTTCATGGAATCGTGAACCAGCTCTTGGTCCTATTGAACCATGCTGTACTAGAGTTTAAATGGAAATGGTAACTAATCCGAAAAACATTCTCTGCTAGCAGAGCATTACCAGCTGAATAAGTGTTTGTTGCGACACTCTCTCTCTTAAATCGTTTCTTATGTTGGTCTTTCAAATGTTAAATATTCACATATGCAAAGGGTATTTGGTTAGTTATGATTTCTTCTGACTCATCATATATTCTTATGAACAGCCTGAAATGAAATTCAAAAACCTGTTTGTTCCAGAGACTCTATTTTTATAGAACATATTTACGGCCTTTTCACCAGATGTGGGATGTGTGGATTTGTTTTCAAACATGAGTAAAAATTGTTTTGTTTGTATGATTACGAAAATTAAAATTCAGAGAAGCTTCATTGGATTAGCTAGTATCTTTGCCAAAGAACAATGACTTCTTTTTTTCCAGAAACATTCCAGAATTATCGGTTGCAACTAGAAAGCAGATAAGATGATAAGTGATGAGTGCCACAACACAGGCTCAATGAAACGAAACAGCAATGCTTTGTATTGGTTAGCTTAAGGAACGAAAAGAATTCTAAACATAGAAAAGGAACAAAATGAAAAACAATGCTTTAGTCTTCCCGTTACGAATTTAATGACGAATTTTTGTGGAATGCTAGCAAAAACAAGACTTTTTGCTCTATACGTTTTTTCAGTATATAAATGAAAGTTGGTTGGTGTGCGTGCCTAATCAATCCTGATTTGTTAATGCTACGTGAAAGGAAGTTTAAAAATGTACCTAACAAAGTGCGAGTTTGGAGTTTTTTTAGTGGATTAAAGGATGTGAGGACAGTGGTAATGTAAATCTTTTGTAGATATAGACTAGCACTCGCAGCTGAACATATTTTGTATGCTCCATTACTTCAAAAAGGGTCTTTTACTGTTTTTTTTGAACATTATTAGGAAAGAGTAACGTAATAGCTGTGAAATGTCAACCATCTATTTTACAACACGCAGCGCATATTGAGCAAGCTTTTCCAGTCAAGCCCTTTTTAGTTACTGAATAGGGAATGCATAATATTGCTATTACTAAGAAATAGATTAAGAGTACTCTTGAGACAACACCTTAAATACACAGGGAAAGCGTGATTTGCATAGTTTGTTTGAAGCTTATATGAATGCGACGATGTGACTTGTGATCTGTTTTTTTGGTTCAACTCAAAATATTCATGCTGGGAAGATGATTCGTTTATCAGTCATCACACCACTGCTATCTACTCCTGCTCTGTCACTTGCTGCTGGAGTGGGTTCCAGTATACTATATACTGGATCTTTAGGAAAATATTGTGAGCCTGTGTTTTACCTATCACTACCATACGGTAATGATACTAAATTATCAGGAACATGTAACTGCTAATGGAAATGATGGCAAAGTCAAGTGCCACCTTGTTGGCATTTTAAACGTTGCACGGTATAGCACGATGAATCTCATAATATGCTATTTTGTAATTCAGTAACGAGTTATAAATATTGACACAAAGAAAGTATTTGAAAACAATATTATGTAACTTAAGAAAACCAAATATTAAACAAGACTGACTTTTGCCTTAATGTACCTCGAGGTGCAAAGTTGATATTATGCAGTGCAAAAGTTGGATGTGTCTTGTATCACGTTGCTGTTTGTTATTTGTGTTATTCCATCTTACAACCACATGTTGTGGTTTTAAAATATGTGACATTACCGTAATATTCGAGAGTTTTGACCTAGTGTAGTGTGCAACCCCGCACGTTGTTTTTTTAGTCTCCACGATTTGCTTTGTAAATGCTTAACTCTTGGTTTTTGATTGCATACATTTGCATGCATTTGATAATACATTGGGTTATATTTGATGAGATTTTAAATAACAGATACCTAAGTTAAGTATTTCTTATTTTATGTTGTGAAGTCAGTACTCTTTCAGATGCCAAAATATTATTCTCACTTTAAAGTGCATTACCTGAAATGAAAAGTACACGTTTTACAATTAGTTGATACTTGCAGTCTAGTCCTCCACTATAAAGTATGATGATGTGATACCCAAGAGCTCACTTAATTCTAGTAAAATAGTAGTAACAAGAAGTGGAATGACCTCGGCTAGCCAAATAACCTTCACCATTGCTCATTACCATTATCAGCCTACCTGACACTAAAGTGGTTTGATTGACTTTTCTAGCATTTGACTAAGTTTTGGATGCTGCTTGCTGTGGGTTAGAATAGGGAAGAAATGAGGAAAGCCTTATTTATGGTCGTAGTGGAAGCAGCAGCATGGTTGCTCCAGCAAGTTTTGTTGTGTTTGTGGTTACGCGAGTATTGTTATAGTATGTTCTTTATATGATGTATTCAATTCGACGAAATTATTCTTTTGTTCTCGTAAAATAGCTACATTGGAAAACTGCCTCTTACGAATGAATAAATTTTTATCTTTTACTTTCGTCGAAAGTCTACATTTTTATTATGTAAGGTGATTCAACCTTAAATTGTTAAACCGTTCAGGCTACAATAAAATAACGGTTTATCTGAATATTTTATGAAATGGTTCGTGTTTTAATCGATTCATCTAATAACTTTACACTCTGAATTAAGATTTAGTTGCCTTAATTTCTACAAACAATGCCGTATACAAAACTGTATTGAAGTTTAAGCAAACTTAATTATGAATTAATACAAATGACAATAACTCATTATCCTTGCCAGGTCGCTTCAGAGTGAAAATATTTTACAGTTGACATTTTCATCTTTTCAAATGTAATTTCCATATATTACAATGCATAAAATGCGTTTAAAGTAGCAAACAGCTATGTTGTATTTTATAATATGCGATTTTGTAGGATTTTGATTGTGATGTCAGTTGTCAAACGTCTAAATCAAAAATATCAAAATATGACAAATGAGCAAACAACTCGTTTGTAGCATATCATATTAGCTGTACACTTTATTATGCTTTATTAGCTCTAGTTTCTAGTAGCACACACAACACCCAAATGTTTTACTTAATTTATAGAGTACATGTAGTTTTTACAGCTAAATGGTTTCAATGACAAGAACAAATACCTTATGTTGAAGTGAAAACACATGAGATGTAGCATAAGTGTGATACTAGCAGGGAAACAAGTGCTTGAAGCCACGATGAAATTGCTATAAACAAGAGAGAGAGGAGAGAGTTTCATGTATCAACACCAACCCACAGAAAACAATGGGAGCACGTACAAAGCGTATTCTTTTTTACATTTTAAATATGAAAGTCAAAAGTAGCAAAGTAAACCGTATTTGCTCGGCTGAAGTAATACGATTGTGATTGCCTTGATATTTCTATATACTGAAAGCAGACGCTGCTCACCATTATCATCATCAGCAGCAGGTATATTGCATAGGTACAAAGCATTAACTAAAGTGGAAAAATGATAAAAAGTAGGAATGATGGTGCATTGAAGATATATTGCCATTCTGCATGCATGTAGCGAATTTCATATCCTGTTGTGTAAAGTGTAAACCAACATCTAACTGACTACGACAAGAGGATATTGCGAGGAGAAGCTGTATACAATTCACTCTAGCGCAAAACGAGTAAAGAGGAACGTTTTTTACTAAGCGGTCGAGAAGAGTGATTGAGCTAGTCTGGTTGAAGAATCTAAACAAGACCTAGTATTATGCATGATAGAAAGTTGAATGCCACCAAGTAACACAATTTCAAGATCCACTCTGTGGTCGGCGGCATTCAAAGTTAGCTTTGTTTCACTAAACCACCCTCTGTATTATGAGTACGCTGAGATCAGGATTCAATGTGAAAAATGAATAGGTAATCTAAAGCCTCCTAAAGTTAAAATTGATATACTGTGGATGTGCGGTTAACGTTTTTACTAATGTGTTGTTAACTGTAGAAAAAGAACAAAAGATGATAAATTAGATTAATGTGTAATGTAAGAAAGGTGGCGATGAGAGTGATAATTCTAATGGGATCAATAAGGTAATTTTATGTGATCTTTGGTGATAAAATGCGGCCAAATCAAAGACTATAGTGGGATCGAATGATGGCGGATGCACATTTTTGTAGTACATTTTGTGAAACTGTTATCTTCAGCGGTTAAAAAAATAAAAATGAGCTTATAAATTCCAATATTTTTTGTCGAAATCGCTAAAAAATAAAACACAAAATCAGCAACTTTGTTGGAATGTTTAATCGCAATTAAGATGAAGGTAATGTCAAATGTAAAAGCAAAGTTTACATAGTTGACAGTATACTTAAAAGGAAAAAATAATTTATAAGGCTCAGAAGAGAAGGGTTGAAATGAAATGTAGCGTAAGTTGCACACATGGGAAAACAGACTACCTTGCTTATGCAGCTTGCTGGAACGCGGACACTTGTAGTGTCTGCTAAAGCTGGCTTTGTCACTCATAAAAACGCGAATCGCTATTCGTATAATACAAATCAAAGTTTTTTGCACCTATCACCTACCTATCTCACTTATGCTCTTGTAAACACGAGCTTCACACTGCAGTGAATAGCAAGTGACTGATCTGCTGTGTAATTTGCTGTAATATATATCTATGTAGCCTTACATCTTGCATGCATTGTAATAATACTCAATGTATATATACGAGGAATTGACAAGATTGTGCATTATTTTTTGTATTACAACCTTTTTTGCGGATATTTTGATGGAGGGAGACAAACAAGGCAACTTTCCATTCGACAAATGAAAGTTCTTGTACGGCCTAGGCATATCATAGCTGTACTATGTTCCACAGCGTCTTGTTCATGAAAACAACGTCAATGACCCTGGAACTCAGCAGACCGTTTCCACAAAGCTTTTTTTCCTGTGGGGTGCTCTCTAATACATGCTTTATTACGTGCTTTAGCGTTTATATTAGCTTTATTCTCTGGGTGGGTAGTCGATGAAAACGCATGCACTTTCCTCCTTGCAAGTCAATTTTTTATTCGACTATGCTGCAAGGTTTGTGATATAGATACAGATAGCCAGGCACGCATGAAATTGCAACGGAAGGGCAGTTGTTTAAAATTCAAAACTTGCTCCAACTAGCTCATTGCTTGCTTACGCTACAACAAAGCCATTGTCCAGCATGCAAAAGTACCTGGTAAATGGAATTCTTGAAAGATAAATTTTTGACTAAAATGTTTCTGTATTGTATGCAGCATATAATTCATATACAAAACTACTGTACTATTCCTACATTTGTACGTGTTAAAATACTTGACACAAACAATTTCAAGCAAGGTTAAATTTTCTGTTGATGGAACTTGTTCAAAATTAAAAAGGAAAGGTGGTGCAGATTCAATGGGTACATATATACGCGTATGACAACAAAGGAGGAAACCTTTATGTATTGCGAGTTTACAACTTGCTACAGAAAAATCCTTGGCACCACCAACCACCACTACTAGAATCTTTTATACATGAATATTGCGTTTTTATGCAACAAAACGTGTAGTGGTATGTACAGGTTGTGCGTGATGACGACGGTAGCCTCATCCCTAACCATGGTCAGGTACCAAAATCTCTATTATGTGTGTGTAGGGGTTTGTTGTTCTCATATTATGTTTCTGCAGCTTCTGTTAAGATATACCAGGTGAAATGCTTTCTTGTGAGATGTAAAGTTGAAACTTTTGCAGCCTACTTAAATCTTGTGTAGTTTCAGTAATACATATTATAATGGCACTTGAGGGAAAACATCTGCCTGGTTGATCTGCTGCCGAAGACGAGCGTCTTTACTGCTCTTGAAAGTGCAGCTGAGAGGAAACGCAAGAAGGTAGCTTTCACGCTAGCATCGGTATAGTAGAGACAAACTTTTATGAACCAAAAGAAAGGCATGAGCTTCATGTGTAGTCGCGAAGCAAATTCTTTTGCGTGAATATAAAGGAAACGTGTACCTATTAACCAGTAGCACTCATTACTTTCATCTTGATCGCACTGTGGGATAACAGTAAAGAGTTTAAAGATAGTATAAGTGCACACACTGCTTCCTTATTGCTATTTAGACAACTGTTGTAAATCAAGCCCCCAGAGTGAATTATAAAAGGAGACAGGACTGGGTTGACTAAAATGTGATGTATTTTCACACATAATACCTCAATTCTGAAATTTGTCATGTTCCGATAGAGTTCCCACTGGGTTATGGGGATAAAAAGAAACGATTTGAGTAGGTAAATAAATAAATTTTCCACATCCAACATGAATTATCATTATCAACCATGATTCTCTGGTACCGGACTGGTGGAGAAAACGAGGAAATAAAAATACTACTGTGCGTACTCAATTCGATAGTAAGCACATTTTCTGTGTCACTTGTTGGCGTGATTAAGTTGATGGACTTATTATCGTCAGAGAGTCATATCATGTTTCCTTCTTAATAGTTTGACGTATGGGTTGCATAAGTACCCTTTTTCGTTGTGAAAATGTTGCTATCTCTAAAAGCACTTGGTTTGGTGCCAAGGGAGTTGCTGCCTTTTTCTCTCTTGGCTAAATAGTATCTGTATGTGTAGCTCTTCCTCTCTTTTTGATGCGAATGCAGACTGTAAAGATTTTGGCCATATAATGTCATCCACAGAATATTATGTATCTTGGAAAGTCATAAAAACCGACGTGGTCCTATCAACAAAGACTTGATGGTAGTGTCACATAAAGAAAAGGAAAGAATCTGCTGTAAGTTTGCTTTTAACCACACAAAACTATGTAGTAGTCTTCGTACAAACTTGAAGAGAAAGAAGAAACCAGCCGCATTATATTTTATGAAAGAATTTTTTTTCAGCTTGGCTGCTTGTTCTCTTTTGGTTCTTAAGAATGCATTCCTGCTGATGAAGAAATTCTTTTAGAATGTATGCATTACGTTTTATCTTCAGCAGAAAAAGGGTCTTTTCTTCCATCATTGTAATCTTTCACTTATTCAGCTGATCCTCATCATCACTAGATGCTTTGCTTTTATCTAAACCTTACTGCGTTGTCAACTTTTGTACATAAAGTTTAGAAAAAGTCAATGGATGAAGTACAACTGATAAGATTGAGGGTAATATATTTTTGGTAGTTTAGTGTCCATCTCCTATTTTTCCGTAAAAGACGAATCAAGTGAAAAGCAAAAAAAGGAGAAGACCTACGTCAAAGTTTTCTTTACGAATATCTATATTGCAATACAAGAAATCTATTTTCCAGGAAATAAGTCACATACGATGCATAGGACATTGAAAAAGAAACAGGACAGATTACATGGAAGCTGAAAGTATTACTTTTGCAGCATAATTGGATTAAAGACAAGTAGCTAATCAAGAACCTACGTCAACCTAATATGCATGCGCAACTGTGATTGGTCTGCAAGTGACACTGATATTTTCAAGGTTAACCACAAATTCGTGTGCGTTTATGCAATGTCACTGTCGCATCATTTTCATATAGCTATGTAGGTTCGCACATACCTGTCTCAACAATATTTTTGTTTATTGAATGAATTCTCAAAATAAAATCTCAAACATACCGTGCCGTTTTGTGAAGAAGAAGTACTAAAATGTAAAAGAGCTGAAAAGCACCAATACAAATTACAATAGAAAAGTTGCGCGGACAAGTGTACAAAATTTCATAATAACAGCTTTGTAGTATATTTAAATGAAAAAGGTGACACTTTTTAGATGTTAAATTGTTCATTCAAACATTGAGTACTGGATACGCAAGCTACCATTATACTATTACGCATGATGTAGGTCATATTCAATTATTAACTCGGCTATGAAGGAAAGGGTTGATTTTGCATGCAGCCAACAGAAAATATCCTTTCCTTTAAACCAAGAAAAAGAATCACATTCAAGTGCTCTCTGGCTTTTAAGTACATGTGTTAATTCAGCTGTAAGATGTAATCAGTCGTCATTCATTGTTCTTTGCATCAAGGCAAGGGAACTGACCACGATGTATCTGTATTCCATTTAACATTCAAACAAAATGAAGGCATGAAGGCAAGCAAACTCCACTTGCCATACTTATACCTATGCACACTGGTAAAACGGTCAAAGAAAATGATATTCTTTGAATAAATAAATAAGAAGACCGTGCATGTGCGAGCAAAGTAATGCAAGAACACCGATACATCCGGCTGTATTGTGTATTGGTGTTATACGATGCGAGTTTTGCTTTCGTTTTATACAAATGGACTCCCTTTTATAACCAGTGTATGGGAATGCAGGCATAGGTTGGACGCAAGCAAGCCACAAGTATAATATACCGTTTTTTATAAATATTTCAGTTGCGAAAGAGTTCGGCCACACATAAGTACAAGTCAGACAGACACATATATATACCTTGTACTATCAGCAAAGGCATTAACTTGCACTACAGTGGATATGCAATTATATATACAGGACTATTAAAACGCTTGTATATATACCACAATTTAAAGTTATGCTGAAGTTGAGCCACATAGCTACTACTTGTGCTATTATCCTGTCAGTGTCATGCTACCACTGACTACTTTACTCCTACTGTGCAACGTTGGGGTAGTATAGTGGTAGTATGTAGGTGTGAGCCGAGTTAGCTCAAGAATAGCATTTATTTAAACGAAACCACATATATTCAGTCCTTTTAAACCTACTCACTTGCACGATAACAGACACACACGGAACAACGCTATAAAAGTTTCTGTGTATGTTGTCGTCGTACATTGCAATATAATCAAATCGAATGGAATGAAAGGATCATGACGAAAATGATGATGATGAGGGTATAATGGTTAAAGTGTTCAAGCTGTGTTGTTGAAGTTTGTATCTAATGTGGCATAGGAAAAAGGAAAAAAGAACGTTGTTTGGAGATACGATTTTGTTGTAATATACGTTTGTACTAGCGTGTAAGCTCATGCAACTCATCTAGAGATAACGGTAACTAGACTCTGCGGTTCGACGAAGAAAGGCAATGCAAAAATTCTACAACACTGGATTTTCCCGTTTGCTACTTGCACGGGGTTGATGATGATGTGGTTGCTGTTTTTGCTATATATACATGGCTGTCAAGATACTATGCTCCACTGAGTAGCTACACATAAAAAGTAGAACGATTTCTTGCTAAAACATACACATCTGATCCAAAACCACCCTCCTTCTTGTCTCTATGATTGTCTAATATGTAATCAGCTTATTCCAACCATATACCATCGAGAAACTTATTTCCGTTGTTTTCCTACTCTAGTCGATTGTCTTCATGTTCAGGTTTCATGTAGATAATCTGTGTAGTACCTGTATCTACCTTTATTTGACTTGGATGTTTTGGCAGGTACTCGAATCCCATGTTTTGCTGCGTGCTGCTCCGTGCGAAACGCCGGTTGGTCTCTACGTTTTTACCGAACAATGGAAGCAAGATAATTGGAATAAAGCTGTTTGCGCTAACGGTGCTAACTCTGTTGTCTTGTATAAAAACCAGTATGCATATGCATGCAAGAATCTTGTTCACAACAGAGAGATCTGATGAATGGCCAGTTGTATTTGTATGTGAGTAGTAGTGTGTATCTCCGATCATAAGGTCTCTGAAATCACCATGATTTTTCAAAAAGATGCGCATTGTTCTGGTCTGGTTTTCGGTTCGCTCTGCTTCCTACGAATTGTTGTAACTGTTTATTTTTTGTTTAGGAGAAAAGCACAACAGAAAAAGAGCATCATTTTCCCCTTGTAAAAATGTAGTAATCTGTGAAAGAAAGATGCATTTTGAGTAGTACTAAATATTCATGGCTCGGTGCTCAAAGTCATTGAAAGTTTGTTGTACTTTTTATTCTCATAATTGATATTACACATTATCGTCCTCCTGATATTTTTTTTTTTGCAATAGGGTTACGGTCAGCAATATCACAACAAAGTTTACTGTTCATATTAAATGTTTGCTGATGTAACTTGGAAGGATTCTTTTTCCTACCACCAGCAAAAGCATATATAGCTTTTTCAGAATGTTGTTCCTTCTCCTGTTCTGTTAGTTTGTGTGTTCAGCCTTGCATAATAAGTGAGGCTGGCATTTTTTACGCTTTTCCTTGACTTGGCTTTTTGGCATATGGCATGATACTCCGTAACAGTTTTTTCTGTAAAAGTGCGCATCAATCATTAATATTATTACAAAGTATATGCATAGTTAGTACATGTGTGGTCACCGATTTATATAGGACTTTATGGCGTGTACAATTTGTATTATGAAATCTGAAATCCATGTCGTACTTCCAGTCACCAATGATGAATGAAACATGAAGTAATACATGGGGGATTGGCCATCCATACAAAAAGCAAAACTGCATACGCTTCAATATGATTAGCAAACTCAGCCGTTAGTTTGAGCAATCGTATGTTTATCGAGTTGAAGTCTGAATCCTTGACTCTTTATCGGGCATTGGATCTACATTAAATACTGATAATGTACATGGCTTATCAGGCCGGCCTTTAAAGTGTTCCATCATGCCATACAAAATATTGCAAGATACAGACTATAATTATAGGTAAATGATTAATAATAGATATTATAATCCAGCTAGGGTGGACAGATGATTTTTGCCTTGTTAAGGAATGATATTTTAAAAAAGTCACCTTCATTTAATTAAGACTTGCCAGTTGGTTTGACGTATTGCTGGACGTATGACTATTGTACATTTTTCAGCTAAATACAGGATTTGCACCTGTAAATGACAACTGGGTAGCTATACTCGCTACGTTTCTAAATAAGATAATTCTACGTCATCAATGGTGGTAGTCTGTAGGAGTTCATTTGGCATCCTAGATAATTTTGTAACAATATGAATTATGATAAATAAATAAATTCTTCTCCATAATAAGCCACTTCATTTCTTGAGTTTACATAGCTTGTTTTGAAGTTATATAATGCTGATGCATGTAAATTAGAAACTGGTGAAAAAATGCGGAAACGTCAATACGAATCTTTTCGCTTTGCTTTATGTATGTAACATTTAATTTAAAAATCCTTTATAGTGCACGATAGTGTCTTTGTAGGACAGTATACTTGTTAGTTCTTTTAAAAGTTTAGTGTTTTGAACACTTGTGCAAACTCAGCTTTTTCGCAGAAAAAGAATTTTAATGCTCTCATGAAACATACATGTATACTACCCATTAACTTGTTTGATATAGTTCAAACACGGATATTCTCCATAATATTTAGCACTTCATGGTAGTATCACAACTACTTATGCACCTACATGGAATGCATAAAAATAATAAAATTTTTATAGTACATATTATGCGAGTTTTATTTTATTTGCTGTGACTGCTTCAATCATTTGGAAAATTATTTGCTTGCTGACTTTGTAGAATTTGATTTGCGAGATGAGCAACTGATAAACAATATTTGCATACGGAGGCGTTTTGTGACTCTTTATTTTTTAAATGATGAGCATGTATTCTCTTCAAAACGTTTGCCCATTTGTAGACAGAATTTACTGGAAATACTCCGCTACCTTGTAAATTTGTCATCATACTAAGGTTCACAAAAATTAAACTGTCCCAGTTCCTGTTAACACAGTTATGCCTGAATTTGTTTGAGTTTAATTTAATTACTTGTTACAAACTGAAATGCTGATTAGAGAAATTATTAAAATACATAAACTAAAAGAGTAGAATGAGACAATAAGGAAAGTGCTTTAAAAAATTAACAAAAATATTTTTGTATATGAATGTAGACCGCACAAACAAGTTGATGACCTGTAAAGTTATTGACACATTGAACCGATCTTTGTTTTAAATCTTTGTCGTTGTGTTTCAAATACACAAATTAATGAACTTTAATTTAATAAGCATAGGATAGGTAAGGTCTTTCATTCATACAAATGGATATTGAAGAAAATCATATTAAGCAGTACCTAATGGATTTGTATGAACAATTAACTAAACATTCTGGGAAACTTTCAGTAGCGTGTTTACTCCATTGTACTCAAGGCCAAGTTCTTTTGTACCAAGTGGAAAGATAAACAATGTTTTATGTTTCAGTTTTAATTTTCAAGGGTATGGATGTGAAAATGGATGAACCACATCCTCAACATTTGATATCAGCTCAATATTATCTTTACCTCACCCTAACTAGGTTTCTTACTTGGTACGTTCTTTTTGGATGTTTCATTAAATTTTGTAAATTACTTTTGATACCTATTTACATTGTTTATCCAGAGGCAGCTACTATAGGTTTATTTTGTTGAGGTTTTTCTGGATATTATCATTTTCTCAAGAACTCGAAGAAAGTACGTAATGACTTCTTGATTTTAAAGTACATACAGAAATTTCCTGAAACCACTAATTGTTTGTATTGTAGATCTAGAAGAATAGTTTACTTTTTCCTTAAAAGTTAAGTATCGCTAACATTAGCAGGAAAACGAGAAACAAAATTCAAAATAGCATTAGGAATGGTTTTGCACAAACTGTTTCATGTAATTACTAGTGTAGTTGCTGTCTCTCCTTGTAATTGCCATTAAACTGTTTACTATTGAGAATATATTATCCTCAACTAAACCTTCTCTGCCAGCCCACAACCTAGCCAAGCGTGTGATGGTACAACTCTAAACACTATTATTGCGTTTCTGTTGTTGTTGTTGTTGTTGACTGCTACAAAATATCAGCAGACTTATCGTTATCAGATTCATTAATACATATGCATTTGCATTAAGGCATTTGTAGAAAAGGAAGTGCTCTATAATAGATACCATTTGCGGAAGTCTAACATGTTATTGCTGCGGTGGTGTGAGAGTAATGAGGAAATAGTAAATGAATCATACAGTATGATTTAAATTTTTTACGTTATTTTGCATTGTATGTTTTTTAACATTTTTCATCTCAATTTAGAAAATTTCCACTTGCATTCGTCTCCACATTTTATTGGATATTTTTACTATTGGTGCATACTAGAACTTAAGATTATTGCATAACGTTATATTTCTCCTTACTAGGTCAGTAGGATAAATCAGAGTTGCAGCTTGCATAATACGTTAGTGCCAGAAACACTCAAAGATGTGACATGGTCAGGGAACGCTTTTCCTGTTGACCTAAAGCATTGCACATGTTGTTTTGTTTTGTTTTGCACTTAGCTAAAAAAACTGGATAAAGAGAAAGTAGAACAACCTAGTCGTTAGCGGCATATAATTGCGCTGTATTCCTCCCGTTAAAAACGAGCGTTTATGACTTTTTAGAGCAAACAATACATTCCAGAAAACAAGTTGTAATGTTAGTGGCTGGTGGCAAGCCACAGATCAGTCATGACAAGTTAGTCAAGGAGCAATAAACATGAATATGGATTATGCAGGCATTCATGCAGATCTGGCATACTGGAAAGAAAAAACGAGGACATTGTTTGACTAGCGTCTAGGACTTTCCATACCATAACACCATCATCAGGCACATGAACTTTTATAATGCACTGGAATAAATGACATGTGCCTAAAATAGGTATAGTAGGAGTAGATCTGAGAAATTGATTAATGTGTAGTTTGCCTGACGTAGTGTTAACGAAATTTGGATGGCTTGACCTAGTTATGGGTATCGTGCTGGATAAGACTTTCTCTTGCCTAATTCATTCTTTGTATTGCGTTGTATATTGTAAGTAATGGTTATATATGCTAAGGGGTAGCTAATCCCTGACCATGCTTTCTTATCATGCTCTTAGTTACAAATAATAACATTGTGCTCTTTGTTAGCATTTTGTAGTTTTAGAAGTCAAATGAAGCTGAAAACATTTGTTAAAGTGTTCTCTGTGTAGGAACATATGTAGACATAAGTATATTGATGGTGCATGTCAAAAACCAACATATAACTGCACATTTTTATGTATATTCATCTATGCAGCTAAATAAGACCTCATTTTATTTGTTTTGTTGCTGGTAGAACGCAGTTGGAAAAATCATGCTAGTTTGCAAGGTTTGTTATATATATTTTTTATGAGTTTTTGTAGTTGGTTCCATTTACATCATTACACTTCCTTCTCCCTCATTGTACACACATTCTCATTCTATGAAATTCTCATCGACGAAATAGGTCAGTATGGCAGTAAACATTAGTGTTCCTAGCCAAAGCAAAACATCGATCCAGCACAAAGTATTCGGACATTATATATTGTAAGAAACCCTATAAGTGGGACCTCGGCCAAACTTATGGGAAAAATCCAGTGTAATAGTAGTAAAGTATGAAGACTCTGTAGAAGAACACTAGCTTAAAAACGTATGTTTGTCCAGTCACTTTCATATTGCGTGTAAATTTGCGAAAGTCTATGAGACATACAAGTAGAACGGTAACATGTCATTCATGTGTGTACATTTGCTAGAAAAAGGGAAAGTAAGTTGTTTGCTATAGGTGAAGTTTATGAAGGTCTTGGTGAGTATTGAGCTTCATACTGTATGCTTTCTTTTATTTCGCAAACAACATAGGAAGTTTTCCTTTTGTCAATTTTTGGGCTTCCTGGAAAATTACTTAACACTCGGAAGATTTCAAGAAACATATTCCATTGTTTTAGCATGACTTTGGGATGAGGGATACATAATTATTCATAATAGCTGGTACTGGAATTCATAATAGATGAACTTATAAAAATGTAATACCCAAAGTCATGGAATTTATCATTTTGGCACTTCATCATATAATACTTCATATGCTCCGGCACAATTGAATTTTATTGCTTCTGGGTTGCACTAAAAATTTTCAGATGCTCATCAAGCGACTATGAACAAACACCGCTTAGGTTTTATAACATCTCGTTTATAGCTAAGCATCTTAATAATTTTTAATGTTATTTACGCTTGTTAAACGTGGTAAGCAGGTAGTTTATATTGCCTGTCTTCATTTTATACTCATAGCTTACCTCTCAAGTTTAAGTGATCTTCAGTTTATTATAAGAGTTATGCATATATTTTTTAAACAACACGTCATAAGAACCATTAGACAATATTATTATTGTAATGATTATTGTTAAATTTTTAAATGTTTTCCTCCTTCGGAATTCGAGTGTGTAGCAATGAACTTTTAAAGATAAGGGGGTGGAACGTTTATAGGAAATGTCAGTTTAAAAGACAAAACAAGTAGGAAAAACAAACTTACCAAAAATAGTTACAATTTATATATGTATAATTGCTATGATTATTAAAGCTGACAGGATAACGATATTGTGTATATAATGTGTATAGACCTAGCAAGGAAAGAAAGTATATGATCAGGCTTGTGTAATTTAACTGAAGGGTAATTGCGTATGAAGCTATTTTTCAACAATTATACAGTCTAGCCATATTACGATTTGTAGCAGTGCATCAGTTAAGGTTATAAAACGATGTCATAATATTGTGCTCCGTGCAATGACTCTGGTGTTGAGATCTATCGGGATATCAGTGATGTTCAAGGACATTTTATTATTCTCTGTCCATGTGTCTCGTGCACAGTTTTGTATGATTTTTAACCTTGTGACTTTCCACACATCAAAATGGGCCGGCAGTGGTTTAATCTCAATCGCATAATCGTTCAGTTTTACTGAGGTGATGAGTTACATGACATGCGCGTGTATTTTAAAATGTTAATTGTACATAAATTCAATTTTTCGTTTGACAAGATATGCATGTTTACCTGTTGGTAGTGGTTGGTTGGACATACTGCAGTATTGCTGTATGGAACATAATGCGAGTTGTAATTTAATGTCAGGTTTGGTGTTTGTAATAATACAACTCCAAGAATTTACTAGGACAATCATTTTAGGAAGTATGCGTTAGCGAATGATTAGTTTAAAATAATGACGTAACTAAATGTGAATGCTATTGCACTAATGGTTGTAAATTTTAATCATAATGATTTATTTTTGTTTCAGTGAATTTGACGGGCCATAAGGGAAGAGTGGACATGTCTAACTTCGAGCTTCTCAAGGTTCTGGGCACCGGAGGTAAGATATCTTGAGTATTTATACCGTATTACGTACTAAGACTCACAAAAACTGGACTTTTGACAATAAGGAAACTCGTCAAAATATTTGTTTTTTCATCTGCTGAAGAGCAAGTCGAGTTACCTGCATGTCTATCATTTCAAGAGGTTCGGTAAATTGGCAAACAACCCATCATTCGTTTTTCTTTACCGATAAAATCAATCATAACTTGGATTGGCTAGGTGTAATGTAGCAATGCAAAAACCACAAAGCCAAGAAGTATAAAAGCAAAGTGGGTAAATGGTACCATACTACTATTACTACTGGGCATTTAAAAGAATGATGAAGGTTGTGGCAAAGAAATGGATGTCTGATAGAGATGAAACGAGAGTGAGACCTGCATCACGCTGTTTTTGTTTACTTTTCCATATATAGGTACACAGACGATTTTTTCGTAAGACTATGACTAGTGTTTCTTTTCATAAAATTAAGATGCATAGTAATACAATTCGCATGGTACTTAATGCTTCGTTCATTCTGCAATCTACATCACAACATTGAAAACCGTTTGATTTGTAAGGATGATCAGAAAAGAGCTACATGTTACATGTAGATTGACGAGTTATGCGTGAGTGCGCAGCATGAATAGGACATTTTTGTTTAGCTTTTCTGTGTTGATAAGTCTAAACTGTACAAAGAGACTAAAAATCGCTAAAATCTGACCATGATGAGAAAGACTATGATTATACTTCAACTGAACATTCTAATATCATTCTAATATTACTGGAGTGATATTTAAACAAAGCATGGTCTGACGTTTTTCTGCAACTACATACTACTAACCTCGGTAGGTAAAATACATAGTGACATTGTGTAGTCGAAATCATACTTATGTAGCCTATAGATTGCAATAGCAAGAGCAAGCCGACAAGGAAGTGTCTACGCTTGGGCCTGGTGCTATTAGGTATGTCTGTATGTCTGCCGTTGTTTTGTTTTTTAACCTCTATTCCAGATATATTGTATCTATGTCTGCTTGCTACGTACTTTGAAATACACGCATTGTGCACAGACAGATAGGTACACAAGTTGTCAATGCTTAGAAGCTTTTGAAAACCTTTAATTCACACATATCCAATCTGTATAGCAGACTGTGAAATTGCATATTATTCAAAGACAAATGTTTTACTAGTAGACTAAAGTAAGATCTTTTGTCGAAATAGAGCAATATAATGCATTGGCAATCGTGAATTTTATATTTTCAAACTGACTCCAATTTCAAATGATGCAATTAATGCCTTTTCTGCTCGGTTTACGCATTTATTGACTTTGCCAACCAGCATTGTTGTTGTAATTTACTGGTATCACTCATTTGAGTACTGGCTAGTTTTATAAACAAGTGTACTCACTCAGAAGAAAGGAACCGCTTTGTAATAAGTAACTGTCTTATTGCGGGCCCTAGACTGATTCAGTTTATCGTTATGCAGAGAAGAAAGAGGGGGTTGACATTTACAGCGAATTCTTTTAGAAAAGTATAGAGTTTCCCCCAACTTTTGATACACTCATGTTGCTAAAACTCCTTATTGATACTTTTGGGTTCTCTGCAGCAACATAAACTCTAGGCAAAGTTGTGGTTATTTCAGGAAGCAAGCCAGAGTGAAGTCGTGCTTCTCTTTTCCTCTCCAACTGCTTCTCAGATTTTCTGTATCAGTGCTCGGTACCAAAGTGGAATGTGTAGGAATAAGGATTTCTTAGCTGGTTCTAGACACAATGCAATAAATAGCATCCTCGTTGTAGCACAAAAACTACTAGTCCAAACCATGGTTTGGAATTCTTGAGGAAAAGCATGTTCATGCAGAAAAACTGAGTCGACCAGCCATGCTGCTGCTTGTGTAATTTGCATCCGACCGAAATCGCTAGAATCTTGTTGAGGATGTTTCTTGTGCTACTATCGGTTCATCGTTTGCCATTCTATTTTAACATTGTTTTTCTTGAAACAATGGCAGGCTCAACGTAGTGCATCCTTCACTTTGCACAAAAATGCCCGGCTCAGTAACATTGTTTGGGTTGGAGACTATTTATGTTGGAACATATAATAGAGTTTGAACGGAGTCTGTCTCATCAAATAATATTGTAATGAGTAAGGGTTTATATAAACGATGCCAGTAAAGAGACAGTGGCCCAGTATTAAAATTTAGCTGCATCATTTAATTCAAAAGTACAAAAATTGAGAGAAGGAGCTCATGTCTGACGGGACTGATGGCAGACACTCAACCAACTGTTATTGTTTTACAAAGGGACCACGTTTTTAATGATATGATGATAATAGCTTGTCTCCCCTTTTATTATTGCGTACTTGCTTTATATTCAATTCTTCTCAGAGATTGTATGATAATTATTTTCGACATATACTGGGCCAGGTTTGCACAAACAAGTGCATGACAGCCTTGACTGGCCTAAATGCAAATTTCATGAAAGGATAAAAGAAGCATGATGAAAGTATATTTGAAACTGGTTAAGGCAGTATGACATTATCACTGAAAAGTGGTTCCACCCATATTCTCTCACATTGCAAAACTTTGTGTAATATTTTTGTATTGAATTAGTTGCTCATGTTTAAAAGGAAGTACTATAGTTGGGCATATGCCCAATAATCATCCTTGGTAATGACATGATAGTAGCACACATAAAAAACAAAAAAATTGAAGATGGAAATGGAATTGTCAAATGATTGTATCCAGTATAATATCCGTTCGTTAGTTTTTGGGTGGGAAAACGGAAGAGGAAGCATGGAATAAAAATACTATTTGAAGGAAAAAAGAAGAATTATATGTAATAGCCGGGAAAAAAGTAAGAGTATATATTATAACATTATAAGTTAGCAGTTAGCAACACACCAGACAGATTGATTATTTATTCAGAACAGTAAGCTTCGGTTTTACATCGATTTAGCTCGTGCATGTTGGGTTGGGTGTAAAATGAAGTGGACTAGCAATGAGACTTTTTTATTGGTATACCATTCGTAGGTGACAGGTATGTAAAGTACGGCTTATTCGGTCTTACCAAAACTACAGCGCGGCGTACCGTTCAATATCACGCTGTGCTGTAGTATTACATAGTATTGACGACCTTGACGACATTGATTTTCGAACGAACCAATCTAGTATTGATAGGCAATAATTTTTTTACCGTTACCGTAATTGAAGATGTTTAGCAATTTTGCATACTAGAAACTAGGCAGCATATTTATATGAAGAATAAATACGAGCGTTTTACGCGTATTTACTCAGCAATCCGATTGGATTTGAGAGATTAACTTTGAATATATATGTCTGCTCGTGCCGGTAGATAAGCAGGAAAAAGGTGCAGCTAATCCCAATGAATTCTACCTTTTGATGATGATAGGAATGCCTGTTAATTGACCGTACCGATTTACAGATTTGATCTGGCTCTGGCTTTGCATTTTTATTTTTCCCCGTTTTAAATGGTGTGCTATTGAGACGGTATTAAATACAGCAGCACACGTGTAGTTGCATCTAACACGCAACGATCGAAAATCGAAAGTGCTTGCTACTACATACTACTAGCAGACATTAACAGAATAGTTTAAATGTATTTCAGCAATGACAATAAAAACTACTACCACACACATTCAGCTATACAATAATAGCGATTTCTGCATGCATCCCATTAGACTGAGTGGCAAATGCCACCTGTGAAGTTCAAAACGACTAGTTAGGCAACTTTCAATAGTTTGAAGGTCATGAGCAGCTTATTGTACTGGAAAGAGACGGCAAAAGTATTGTGAATTTTAAATTTGGCTAAAAACGAACATGGTGCGCTAATAATTTCTTCTTTTCCAGTCATATTTTTCTGCTCATATTCTTTATGTTATAGTAGATAAATAAAAAACACCTTTTCAAGGAACGAGTATTTAAAATTATGTAACATGTTAGTATTCTCGCAATTTTTAGCGAATAAAACACTTTTTCCTTGTGTTTTAGAATTTTTTACAAACATTTAGCATACTACTAAATATAATAGTACCAACTACTATGAACGTAACGTAGACACACCAACATGTCTTTCCTAGAGCAAATTTATTACTATTGCACACTAAAAATGCATAGAAGGTTCTTGGATAACATAAAGGTAGTCCTAATGAAAGCAGTAAATATAAAGAATAAGGAAGTAAATAATGCCAACACGTTGTAAGTGGCAAATCACAAAAGCATGGTTCTTATTAGCGTGCATTTTGGCCTGTGAGCTTTTCCTTCTCAAGGACGAACTAAAATACGCTTGGGACTGCCTTCCACAGAAATTGGCAAGGCCCATTTTTGCTTCTTGGTAAAGTTGATGTTAAAAAAATTATGGCGAGCATGGTACAGTGCTATTACAGGTTTTTCCGGAGACAAAGCACTTATCTGTTATCTGTTGATGCATGGTATTATGGATGGACCATATATTATTGGACTTGAATGGATGCTGTCTAAATCTGAACATATGTAACGTATATGGTATTTCCAACTCAATCCAAATGTTGCAATTGCACAAAATTTGCAACTTATACAACAACTCATGCTTGGATTATTGTTGTTTTGTTGAGATGCATTGTTGAGATTCTCGATAATACAAACTGAGGGGGAAAGATGCGTAGTAGTCTTCCTACTACTATATTAATGAGAACCCAAAATAGATGGTTGAACAGCTGGAACTTTTTAAATAGTTATATAGCTATCTTCTCATTATATGTTATTTGATATTTGCATGTCTACTACTTTGGCAGTATGGTACATTATAAAATCTTCATATCGTATCGCATCTGTTTCACTCATTCACTTGCCGTTGGCTGCACTGAAAGGATTGAAGGTCAGACTTTTGTTGATGAGGATGGGGCTGATTAACATCATTAACTTGTGGGCATGCATACCTACACTGAGCAAACATGTTTGCAATGCATTGCATTATAGTATCGTGTCTTTAAATAGCAACTAGGCTTTACACAAGGAGGAGACAGAACAGAGAGAGGTGTAAAAACCAAACCACCAAACTACTATTTAGCTAGAATTACTGTGAGAAATTCGTTGTTTGCGTATTTACTATTTAGACGCATGGATAAAAATGAGTACAGAAAGCTGTGCTATTAAAGAGACTAGTTGAACCAGAATAGCGGCCCACTATTGCAACATGTGGGTGTTGTGCAATAATACAAAAATGAAAGAATCTTTGTAGATTTTCTTGTACAACTTTTTTCTATTTTACTAGTACACTAAATAGGTATTATAAACATACCAATTAGCATGCATATTTGTGGTCACAATCAGAATTTCGTCTTAGTATGCTAAGCAGTAAAGACATTCCATCATGTCTCGATTAGCCACAAACCTAGCAGTAAATATAAAAATGGAATGGTTATATACAGAAAAACATTGTTGTTGTTACTTTTAATTCTGAGATGACTTGAGATTGGCAAATTGAAGGTAAACAGACATATGACTCAACTTAGGTATGAATATGTCAACTCAATCAACTGCCAAAAATAAACTTGTGAATGCAATAATATGCAATGCAGGCATTTCCTGTTGGTTTATACTTTATGATTTTAATACTACGATTGCTGAGCGTAAGTTAAGTTGTGGTGGCCTGTACTTTGTGTAGCCAACAGTTCCTAGTGAAATTACTTTCCATATTTGCTTATGCTTATATGCGCCTTCATCAGCCCTATAATATACTTTTTAGTATATGCAGCAATAATTATTTTTTGCATAACATAAAAGTAAAAAATGTTGAGGTAGTTTAGATTTTTGCATGCAATCAACCGCACCGGACTTGGAGAGGGAGGTGCATTTTTCCAAACTCTTAGAACAATCCATGTAACCATGCGGTGTGCGGTTAACTGGAGCATTTTGATGATTGATTTGTTTACGCGGGTTTGCATTGGGATAGTGCAATTAAAATCACACGTGGAGGAAATGACCTTCCAAAACATGTACATTTCGAATTGCAACTCTTTTTTGCGTCTTCTCACGCTCCTTGTACTTAATGAAATGCTGCAGGGGTCTGTGGAACGGGATTGGTTTCGGTGTTTTTTCCTACTTTGAGGAACTCCCCAATTTGACTTTTATTGCACGTGCTTATTTGTCCTATACCTACCTACCTGCACCGATTAACATTAAACACATCTTTTTGAGATCTGGAGATAGTGTTGACTACTTTATTTACATGCCAGTCTCAATCAGAATCAGAAGGCTTTTGTTTGAATGTCGCAAATAACTATTCTACAAAAAATGTAGTTTCTTTTATTGCATTTTTCTGAGCTTTCATGAAATGTATTTTTTAAATGCAAGACAGCAGTAGTCTATTGTACATGCAAAATGTAAATGATATTGGAGTCAGCTACTACATCACGTGTTGCTTACTAAATTAACATTTCACGCTTTCTAAATTCATTCAACTCAGTGAGTACACTTGCGATTGCCATGAAGTTGGTGCAATGAAACAGTTTGGGTAGAATTCTTAATTTGGGTATTGCAAATAAAACTAAAGCTTGAAGTGTGACAAAAAGGTCTTTGGCGGGTGCACAATTCACCAGTGAGAAAATTGAGAGAAGAGTCGGTATCGTTGCCTTTGTATTGCTAAAACAATAATTTTAATGTGCTCTTAAGGCAATTGAATGTTGTTTGCCATAAATTGAGCTTATTTAGATCACTCGTGTAAGTACTTTAAGGAAACTTACTTAGCAGGTGAAGAAAGGTAGAATGGTAAATAGAGTCACGTTTTAGGTTGTGCATTGTACATACAATGTTTGAATGCTGGCTAAACTGCTAAATATATCTATAAAACAATCATAATTAAATGAAAAGTGTATTTAGACAGTTAAAAGCACTTTAAAATGACAGTATGTAATATTTTTCAGCTTTTAGGCATGTTGAAAGTGTTGTGCTGTTGGTAATGCTGTTACCACATTGCATTGCAGGAAATGATATATCCATGTTGAATTTTAAATTGTTCATTTAATTTAAAACGAACAAGGAAGTATGTGATCTCCATCATCAGTAACTGTACCAATATACAGCATTCTTAATCTGCTAGTATACATGACATGTCCCTTGATGTTGTACATTCTAAGCATTGTTGAAAGTTAATATGTAAGAGGATTTCTTTATGGTTGTTTGTATTGTATCAAAATTGGGAGCCTTAAAGCTTTTTGGTGGAATTCCCAAAGATCAACTTTTACATGTAAAGACATCGACACTTTTTTACCATTTGTATTTTACGCATAAAGCGAGCAAAACCAAAATGCTAAATTATAAGGTACCTTTTTGCTAGAATGTACGAGATTATTGCACACCTTACCACAAAATGAATAGTACTTTTTGATAGGGCACAGTTACAGTATTAATGCGAAGAGACTTTCCCTTCTTGAAAACCCTGTCGCACTTGATTCGTGACTACAAGCACGCATCTCTCCCATTCAGCATTATGGTAGCGATTGATGCAAAGAAATTATTATACTAAAGCGCTTGTTGAATGTAATAGTGGTAGGTCGCGCAGTCATCCCTTTGAAAGATTTTTTAAAATGGGCGATTATTATTTTTACTGTATAAATGAAAACGAATGTTGCAAAGAATGTGTAAGTGGGAAACGCTATATCATTCAGTTTTTTATGTGTAGCACTACATCCAACACACAACAGCACATTTGATGTTTAATGTTAAGCAATCTACGACATGGTCTATGCACATTAGCATGAAAAGGCATCTTTTATAAAGACAGACAGTTGTTTCTTACAGATTTTTTGTTGTGGTGGCAGTAAGAATGCTGCATGTATCCAATGTACCACGTCGCAAAATGGCAAGAAATGTTTGTTAGCGACTACGAAAACGTCGTTCTCCGTCATAGTCATCATCATCATCGTGTCGTGATGATATGCTGCTTTGCTTTGAATAACAGGATTTGTAATATAGGTCGCAGCAAAATGCAATCCTCGCCACACGCGTGTTTTTACCCATGGCATTGTGCTACAATGAAATGCCAGTGGAACATGTGGATTTTTAGCATGTCTACATGGCATTAAAAGAGGTATTAAACGTTTTAAAGGGATGGAAGATGACAAATGTTCTGCGCTTTAAACAACTGCACTTTAAATGCAAACAAATACAAAGGGAACTTTGCGTTTATGATGGTTGTGCAGATGACTGATTTACTGTTCTTCTCATCTATTGTATATGCAGGCTTCTTTTGCTATATGCTGAAAGGCTCGGCAAGGAAGTTCCTTTTCTACGGTGGGTGAACACCACCACCACTTCTAAATTTGCATCATGCAATTATGATGTCCTTAAGTCAAGGTATTTGCATCATACCGTTGGACACGTGTGTCTCAACTTATAATAGTGACAAAAGTTACTTGGACAATCCTATGAATAATTGAATATTTGCATTATAAAATTAAATTTTAGTTCAAAACTCATAGTTCGCTAAAATAATAGTACATCTTTAAAACTAAAAACTTTATATCATATATGTAACATGACGCGTAGATTCGAATCTAATGATTAATAATGTGCTCAATTTTTGCCTGTTTGTTAATAGGATTCTTTGCTATATATAAAACTCGATTTAAAGTTAACATAATTTAAATCGTCCATATTGTATCGAGGTTTGCATTGGTGCAGATGTCAGTATTTATTGTGATATCTTTATTTTACAAAATTTTAATGAGCTGAGTTGGTTTTATGCACTTATCAGTAGAGTGCTTGACGCATGCATCACATAAATTAAATGAATACAGCAGGTATGACCGAATTTTCAAGTGCCCGAAACTGCCAAAAATGTTTTCCACCTGTACCTTTTGCCCACTCAGTGTGCAACTTACATTGTACCGTATTTCAGAAATTCTAGGCTCATCATTATTAGTCAAAGATAAAATCAAGTAATTGACGTATCATTATCATCATTGCATTACTGTTTTGCGTGTGTGTTTTGGAATTGCACATAGGCTCTCGTAACATTAAATCTTTTTATAGACACAGTCAAGAAATCGAGTTCATCCGTTTTATAACTGCGATTGTGAAAAAAAGGTTTGCAAAAGAGAAAAAAGTGCGATAAAAGAGCACAAAAATCAGCAGTACCGTTTTCTTTTGTATTTTTGTGCCATGGCTCGCTGGTTTTAAAATGGTCCGACTTACCTTTAATCTTGCTACACACAGGGACGGGCCTGCCAGGAATTTTATTTTAGCCAAGTTCTCAGAATAAGAGGAATAGTTTGTTGCGTTTTTAAAGCACAAGACAAGAGTGAAGAGGTTTTAAAAGCACTAAATAACGCACCGTAATAATAATAGGACATTAAGAAAAGTTAGAATAGAACAAAAATGTCTACCAACTTTAGACTATTTAGTTTTGTTCCCATAATATCTACCTTTGTAGTATGTCGTGCAGTGAAACCTGTGCAACAGTTGAGTATAAAATTTCAAGATTTACCAATTCTTTTCTATGATACTATAGTTGAATCTTTGTAGTAAAATCAGTCTGGGAAATTTCTAGAAAGCTGATCCACATGAGTGGAGGTACCATGTCATTTTTGGTAAAAGCTTGTTTATTTCATACTCTCACAAGCAAAATAACATCCCATGATGACACGCTAAAAATGCGTTATACATAGAACAGAAATCATTAGACTACTATTAGTCTGATTTATATTTTTTCAATACAATCTCAGTTCAAAAGTCATGGTTTATGCAACGTGTACTTTATGCATGCTAGTCAACATGACTCTCATGTCATTGTTAGTATAACAAACTTTAGCTAAATAATGAAATGCTTGTGGTAATACAAAATTGTTTCAATGATTTAATTAATATTATTTTCTTTGTTTTTCATATTTTAGTAATTGTTCACACATAACATGGTTTTATTACATGATGACATGTTACAGGAGATAATAGAAATAGTCTAAATGCACTTTCAATATCAACACGTCAGTCATATTTCTAGCTTTAATACGTTTGTTTTAAAACAATGTTGCCGCAATTTTTAAAATGATTGCCTCCTGCAGTCTCACGACCCCTTTTTTATCATTAAGGGAGCTTTTTTATGCTCACGCAAAGAATGCGCATAAAAGAATATTGCAGGTGCCTTCTCATAAAAAGGAAAAGCAGCATAGCTACCTTGATGTGCTTGTTGTATCTATTTCACATTTGCCAGGCAAATGACGTCTAGAGCACATACAACATAATGATTTTTGAATTGATGAAAGAAATATTTATACTGCCTTTCAATAGCATGAAAAGGTTTCCCCGTCATATTATAAGGTACATACATGCCAATGTTGATGTATGTTTTAATTAAAGGGATTGGTGAATTGATTTGTGATGACTTTTTTTGTTTTACCCTGCATGCATTCATTTAAACCATATCTTTGTATTTATCCTTCAGACAGGAAAATTGGTAGACATACCTAGATTGGTTTATCAATTGTACTTTGGCGTAGTATTAATAAGCGGGTAAGTACATAAAAGTTCTTACACGAGTTTGAAAATCAAACATTCTTATGTGAAGTAATATTTTGCCATTTTCTCTCTACATTATCGCCAGTACTATAAAGTCTTCATGAATGTACTATGGCAAGTCCTTCAGCTTGAGGATTTATTCATTGCTATATCTTACGTTTTTTATATGAGCATTATGTGCGAAAATGTTAGAGCAGAGTAAAAAATAGGTACAGCTGAGATAAATATGCATGTAGATAGATACATAATTAAGTACCGTTAGGACTCTTCTCAGAGCTATATAGCTATGTATATAGGGTTGCTTATAGGTATACATATATGCCTATATGCTGTCTTTGGCTTCCTTCAATTCACAACACACAAATACAAGGGAGTCTCACTACATGTTCTTGTTCAAGTTGTATAGGCTTGTCTTCTATTTTGCTAAATGTATTCATTCACTTGTGCTTTGCTTCAAGAAAAACTTGAGAGGCAAAACATGGGTGCTTTCAAGGTAACTTGAATTTTTGCCATCGAATACTACCTACCAGCACGAGCTCCTTGCAAGTGAAATGAAGTGTCTCGCTCACACAGGAGATCATGGTGAAGTCCAATAAAGCAAATGCCTTTGTTCACTTTTGTGTATCATATCTATATAGCCTAATATAACATTTCTGCACTTTGTTTAATAGCATGGTCCAAAATTTATTCTCCTTGAGCATTTAAATCATTTGTTGTCCGTAATGCCATTTTTTTATAATCAGAGAAATTTCCTCAATACTGACTAAATCAAGGTAAAATAAATAATGAGAATGTTTGCTTAGTGTTTGTATATGCTTGTCTAGAGCAATATGGAAAACTAGGTTAGTTTGTAGTTGTAGCCAAATTCCTGAAGTTCATGATTGCGTTTTTTCTTTGTATTGTCCTTGTTTTTGTTTGGGGTGTAGTTTTCGATAAAGCAAAAAATCCTGACAGACATCGGGACATCATTAGCTTGCTGCAGTAGGAGTCGTCGTGGTCGTAGGACTAGTCAAGGCAAAAATTATGTAATTGAAACTTGCTGTCGTTTTCGTCTCACTTTAGCTAAAAATAGATTACATCAGGTTGAAGTTGGAGATTTTTCATCACAGCTTGTTGCTAAAGTATGTTTTTTGCTCATGGTTCTTCGATGTCTGAGAGAATTAGATGATTTTAAAGTAGCTCTTTGGTTTTTGAGTTTTGACTTCCTGGACTTTCCTTGCCCTATCCTGCGTACTGTTTACCAATACGAATATAATATCACCAAACATCAACACGGATGCAATTCAGCTGTAGTTTAGAGTTTGTAAGCAGCCATGTGTAGGAAGTACCTTGCAATAGCGCTTATAACGTGCAATATGGTCCACAAGTAGCGAAACGAACATTACAAACTTTACTTTAGATAAAAGGGCTGCGTGTAAAGGGAAATGTGATAAAGATTTTGTATTCCTGTTTGAAATCACCACCAGCAGCAGAAAGGAAGGAAATGTCAGGAAAGGAATATTATGTGTGAGGCAGCAAATACCATAAAGTTTTCAATGTTTTCATAATGCACATATTATACGCAAAGTGGATACTGATAAAAGTAAACTCGTAATACAACGAAATGGATGACGTGAAAGAGAAAGTAGGAAGCAGGTAGAGAGACGAAATATTAAAAGCCATTGTTAAATTAGTGTGCAAAGTTTGGTCAAACGCGTCATCTGTACTGGCAACGAAAGAACTATTCACGCTTCCATTGACTTAGTTTACTTTCTTGTATAGTTGAGTTGGAAAATTAGACGAACGTTGCATTGTCTTGTAGTTACTAGTTAGTACTGAGAATAATAGTAATACTAATAATAATAATAACACCAACAACAAAAGGGCTGTAGTACTTCTCAAAAAGATTTCATTCCCAAGTTAGTTATGGCATCTTTTAAAGATTTCAACATTAAAGTACAATCTAATACACCTGCGTTCTACTTACTAACTTTTTTAACTTGATAAAAGCTCACTTGTTTGGATTATAATGGTATATAGTCTTGTATGTTGAAGGTAACTGTTATTTTTCAGTCTTCTTGCTCAAGTTCTCACAGTATCGTTCTTACCTTGTGTAAGTTTTACCATGCATCTTTGCATTCACCTGAGTATATCCTTGTTGTGAGAAAACCATATATTATATTTTTTGCGTCTGATAATGAATGATAATCTCATCATGCTATAGTCATTTTGTTATCAAAATCACTGCCATATATATATATATTTTCTCATCGCAATAAATGATATACAGGCTATAGTGAGGTACTTTCTATACATGCCACAACGGTTACATTATTGCGTATCGTGTTGTACTCAATGTTAAAGCGAACATTTCTTCCATTCCATTGAAAGCTGATGTTGAAATTCCGTCGCTTTATAGTAATAATATGGTATCTGTAATAGAATGGATAGTACATGCCACAACAGCACAACCTAAATGACTGTCGACTTTGGCTATACACTTTCTTAGTAATTGTTGTTAAATTTGACTACTATATTATTGTTGTTGTTCATTTTTTTATTCTGGTGTGTTCTTGTGGAGAACAGGTAAGGATTTTTACAACACGCTTGATGTACTACGCATTACTTATGTGAGTTGGTTAGGGCTTCGAATTAACTATATAGCAAAAAGATGGTGGTAAATACTAATGCTGAAAAGTAACTATGAAATATAGAAGTTGGTTGTTGTGTTTTTGCGTTCATTTACGTCTGAGAAAACACAAAAGGGCATCAACGTGATAAAGCAGAATGTACAATGGTGTGTATGCATGCAATGCACGTATACACCTTGGTCTGGTCTTTATAAAGCTTGTTTAGCAAAAAAGTGGCTTTTATCAAGATTGTTGTACAGGGATTCTTTTACAGAATTCCCTCTTGATATCCTGACCTGATTTCTCCTCTTGGCCACGGATTGGTTTGCATCGCATGTTTGATATTTTTTGTGTTATGAATGCTGCAAAAATTTTCTCTTTCTTTGATGGATGAATAAGAAGAAGCGGATTAACTAAATCATGAGCTTCTCTTGCTCAGATTTTCTCACAGTAACTGGTGGTGTCATCTGTATATTGCGTTTAGACAATATGTTGTAGCAATTAAATGTATTATTGTTGCTGATTGTCGATTCTTTGAATTTATTTTGGAGTGAATTCCATTTCCTTGTTATGATTGGCAAAGTAAACACTGTACTTTAATCAATGGAATATTGTACTTTCTTTGAAAACCCGGTAATTATGATGCAAAAATGTGTAGTAAAACATTTCAACAATAAATACAAACCTAAAATGGCACATGAAACAAAATGTTTTGGGATGAAGACGTCAGAATCCTTTTGTCCTATTATTGTCCTAGTCAGGTTGTTCGGAAAGAAATAGAGCGTAAGAAACAACTTTAGCTCTTTTTGGGTTTGTCGCAGACACAGACAATATAGTTTTGTACATGAATAAATGAAACAGCGATCGGCTGCCAAAGGATTTTTGTGTTCACTTTCTTACTACTTGACATTTTTGACACATACATAATTCTTGTGTACTCATAAGTTGACATAACATTGTAAAGCAAAAGTTTGCTGATATTAGTCGAGTATAACTCATTCACATATTATATGTGCTATTATATGTACATGTTTGCATATAAGTTTGCAGTATAAGACGTATATGATCGGTATGATTTTAGTTGATGCATTCATTAGTATAGCAAATGCTGTACCGTCTATAAATTGTTCTATCATAATAATGCGTTATTTTACTGTTTACACTTAGCGCATAACAATGGAATAATGCTTAAATTTATGCAATATTAATAACTTTTTAACGTACAAATCTCTAGATGCACTACATATACGAATGGATTTACTATGTACTTCATTGACGACTGATTGACAATAACCATTGATAAATTTAAACTAAAACAAATACAGAATACATATTAATTAGCAACATTTTAATTTTTGTATTACAGCATATGGGAAAGTATTTCTAGTCCGGAAAGTTGGAGGTCATGATCACAAGAAGCTTTATGCAATGAAGGTGCTCAAAAAGGCAGCTATAATTCAGAAGAAAAAGACAACAGAACATACAAAAACGGAAAGACAAGTTCTGGAAGCTGTCCGTCAGTCACCCTTTCTGGTCACGCTACACTATGCTTTTCAGACAGATGCTAAACTTCATCTCATTCTCGGTAAGTACCTCACATCCAGATTTTTCGCTTTTATCAGTGTGCTTTGGTATTTTAGTATGCATGCTAAAATTGCGTGGCAATGTTTTTGATGCTCGATCCCGCTTTCCTTTTTTCTTTAATCTTCTATTCGTGCTCGGGTGCATTTTGCACGTGAACTTTCACGTTTCTCGACAACTACGCGTTAATTGACATAGCAAGATCTACTAAAAGATGTATTTTCTAGCTAGTTGAGAAGATGTAGGAGTTTGAATTTTAATACGTACATAGTTGAAAGTGTTGTGTAAAGGAACATGAACAGTACTGCAAAAACAGATAGTATGCCTATCATAATGTAAGCTTTCAATTTTACATTGACCTTTATGACAAAATTGCGTGAACGACTCGCAACAAAGAGATTTTGTGTTAGTAGGCGCGTATGTCTAGACCAAAAGTTTCATGGGAATATTCCAATTAAGAATTATATATTTTATGAAATACCGTATGCAAGTATTGATTTTTATTGTATCGAACATTAGAATAGTATGTACCGTTTACGTTGTGTAGATTTGTTCGACATATCGATTTCCATTTATCATATTGATCAGTCTCCTTTCAAGTATAAGAAAAATGTCATTCAAATACCCTTCGCAATACTTATCGCAATTTATTATCTATTCAATGCGGAGCGGAACAAAAAGTAATTTTTAAATCTATCGCACATATGGGGCAAGTGAAATTAAAGGTGGAAACAGTGTTAACTCAATTTTTTAAATGAAAGTTCCAGCTCATTTCGTTTTTGTTTGTCATATTATAGTTGTCGACAAGATTTGAACTTACGAGCTTTCATGATCACAAAAGGTTGAAGGGATATAATCATATGCTTATAACGTTTGCTTTGAATGCCTGCGGCGGCTTAAGTGTAACGGGACTTGCTTGCTCAGCAGTTTTTTAGTATTTCGCTTGAACACTTGTTTTTACAGAGTCCGTCTGTAGTGCGAAAACGTTGCATTCAATAACTTGTAGTAGCAATTTAATATCACTGTCTGGTATAAAGAATGACATGACACTGCAAAAATGCAGAAAGGATAAGCTGGCTTTAGTACCACCTATCCTGACCATGAATGTCTACATCGTTTTTATGGACGACAGACAACAAGGAATTGGATTAGAATCCTTTGCACCAACTGACGTAACAAAGTTGAATATACCTAAGCTTTTAACGTTTTGTTACGTAGGTATATGTACATATTGCATGTAGAATAGATCCTAACAGTAAATTTTAGCTAAAAATAGGTCGCATGGATATACTGGATGTTGTTCGCAAAGTTAATTTTTTCTTTAATAAATTTTCCTCTTTCTTTTTAACACTTTGCGTTTAGACAAGGAGTTGCATCTATCTTTTTCCCTTTCCTTTCAGTTATTTCACAACAAGTCGGTGAGCAAGAATATCAGCTCATCTTGGCCTAGGTTAGGTGCCTTTTTTGAACTGCATACTCATTGTTAGGTTGCGCAACATGTTTAATTCCAGCTGGCAACACACCACTTACACAGATTTCGTTTTCAAAGAAATCGAATTAGATGTTAGAGTGCTGTAACAATGCATCAACTGACGTTTGGTTTGACAGAGGGATCAGATTTAGGAGGATTTACAAATACTAGAGAACAATGTCAAACGAAAGGTTGAACGTTGTTATTTGATGCGTAGTCACGCTACAAAATGTTGTGCGAGGTGGGCATACCACGAAGAATCATTAGCAAACGCTATTATCATAATAATCATATTATTATTATGATTATGGGAGGAGAGCCTCTGTTATGCTGGCTACTACTGCTATAATTTTCATGAATTTTGTTCACATATGTATGATTCGTATGATGTATATCTTAGCCATTCTCAATTCAAAAACATATACGACTCTGCCATTTCTGCTAGTTGTAGTGCTTTTCAGTATTTGAAATTTTACATGAGTATATACAAACACATTATTAGACATATAATATGTATTGTACTACCATGTACCAAGATAGATAACGTCTCTCGCGAGATGATCTTTTTTATCATTGATATTCGTTATTATTTGGCTTTCTATGAATGACTGCGATTGTGATATCATTACTACTTTTTGCTATTATATATATTATACTGTCATAGGGTACCATCAACAGCAGGACAGATATAAATGTTTTTTCATGTATTTAGGTACGTAAACATACGTGTTGCACTTACCTTTGTTTCGTTTTTTTAGTATTTGTATTGTCGTAGTCATGAATCTTGCAGCGATAAACTTCAGTAATGTTGATGTTGTTGCTGATGATGATGGTTAACTTGATCTATGTCAAGGATTTTTCATAGATTGTGAAACGAGAATGAAGGTGGTGATGCCTCAGTTTTTCTTTTGTAAATGAGGATTTTTTTCTTCAAAAGTTAAGATATATTTTTGTGATTTGAAGACTCCTGCTGCATTATTATGGTGGTTTCTGTAGGTATGTATTATTAAGAAATTTACAAAACATCATTATTGTGCACCTTATCCTCGACAAAGACATACCGGCTCTTCCTCAAGCAGCATCAACGAATTGAGGTTAAAAGTCGCTGCCTGGTTTGATAGAGTGTGATGATGATGTTGAGAGTAGTAATTCAAGTATCAGATTATGCCGGATGCTTTTTATGCCAGAAGAGGGTAAAAAAGTCACTTTCAGTTTTTACAAACACCTATATGCATTATTTAGAAAGCAAATTTTGTTTGCCATTTTACAGCTTTTTGCCACAATATGCATTTTACTGGTGACTGGTTGAATACTCGAAGGTTATTGGTGGACAAATAGCCTGGAGCAATTTTGCCCATTTTGGCATAACAAACTTTCTCTTATTTTTTGGGGATAGGTTAACAACAGATTTTTTATGGTATAATGTCAGTACAAAGATTTGCATCGATATACAAACATGTATACTCGCAGATTCTAATTACTTTAATGTAGTATGTAATATGTAAGTTGCATGATGTTCTCTGGTATCTTAAATTTTTAAACCATGAATGTGATACCCAGAAAGATAGTCGGTATGTTTGATGATGAAATTGTATTGTAATCTCTGAAGAAATGGCTCGAATCAACTCAATTTTTTATTACACATGTTATGCAATCAAGATGTGCATTTGAATTCTTTCAACTATTATCTTTGACATACAGGTTTTATGTTGGTTGAACTTTGTTTCTGCTCTTGTTTGATAAAAAAAATCTGTCAGTTATCAATTCAAGGTGTATTGTATTGAAAATAGACAGCATCCCAGTTGTTATAAAAGAGACAAAAACAGTTGAAAGTTGTATCTCAGAATAAAAAACTAATAAAAAAGAGCAGTGTTAAGATGAGAACAATGTACCACGTAAATATTAATGTAGTCGTTTGGATTTCTATGTTTCTTTGCATTTTAGTACCTAGTTCTTTGCGTCTGTGGTGAGAGAATAAGTAATCCAATTTTATAGTTATTTCTGTATAATCCTTTGATCGAAAACGATAGACTTACTCTGGCCATCAGCAAAGCAATAATCGTGGGTCTTGGTCTGAAAACAATGCGAGTTGTGCTGTAAACTGTTTTATAATTGTGCGATGTGGCTGTATAGCATTGAAAGCTTAATCTAGTATATTAATCCGACTTTTATTTACTGAATTATGCCAGCCAACATATTAAAAGAAATTCATAAATGCGTTTGTTTTTATGCAGATAAATATAAAATTGAAGCATTTGGATAGATAGAACAAAAGCATAAGAAAAAGAGATGGAATGGCATATTGTATTATTATATAAAGCTATATAAAAACAGAAGAGCAAGCAGCTTAGCTTGGCCTTTAGAAATACCGTGCCAAAGTATGGTGCTATAGAGGCAACAGCAGCAGCAAGTAAAGTAGGGCAATAGTTAAATAGGCCATATCGATCGGAAGAGTATGGAGTTGGAGTATAAGGAGAGAATGCTGCTGCTCACAGACGATATAAAAGTGGTAATATGGTGTTTGTGGGTGACTCCTTTGTTGAAGGATACTTTCGGCGTAGTTAATGTGTCGGATCTTCGTAGTTAAGCTACTTTACCAGCCTATTTTCCATGCCAAAAGGAGCAGACAGTCGGACATTTTCTCGGTTATACAATACGAGCAGAATTTTTCAATGCTCTATAAATCTACAAAGAACTGAGCAGCTAAAATATGGGCATAATTTTTACTTTCTACCTGCTAATTCAAAGAAAATATTCAGGGCTATTGAAAGTAATAAAATGGCTAGATATAGCCTTATTATCATGTAGGTATGTGAACTTGTGTGTAGTTTGAGACTGTTGTGCTTTTGGCCGACAGCTTTTCATTACTCTGTCGAAAGCAAAGCACCTCCAAGGTCAAGTCTATATAGTAATAGCAGATGTTTCATACTTCAATCATTTCAACATACTGTCATATTATATTTTTGGCCATTATACTTTCTCTGGAAATTGAACGCGTTTATCAAATCATAAATAAAATGCTATTGAATTACTAGCACAGTCTAAGAAATTTTCTACCTCTTTCTCTCTCATGGCGGCGGGGATTGAAGATTGAACTGGAAAGGAGATCCGCTTCTTTCTTTCTCTCCAACACACCGCACACTTGAGACGAAACATTTTTTGTAGTTTGAGTAGTATGTTTTCTGTGCAAGTAAATAATTGGAATACACGCTTTTATTTGATATTCCAGTTGAAGAAACACTCGAATAAACGTGGCAGCATAATGATGCGTTATGTCAGTATAAGAAGGTGTGTAACATTAACTGCGTAACTGTACAGTGTACGTATTATGCGGACATCCGTTATAAACACGTGCTGTAAAAAGAGAGAGGAGAAGAACGTTTTTGACAATGAGCTCAGCTCGATGATGATGTGACGATAATGAAGATGGGATGTGTGTATTGAAAGGATGTTTGTCTCTCGATCCGATTCTCAGTTTCCTTTTGCATTTATTTCTTTACTCACACTAACGTACGTCATTAGCATAGAACACGCATAACAAGGTGATTTACATGTCTTTAACCTTTATCTTTTGAAACAACTTCCATTTCTTTGCTTTTTATTTTTGTGGTTGTATACGTGTGCTCCTATTATGCCCAAAGTTAAAGATCCAAAGTAATTCAGTTGGTGGGGGTTCGAATGAGAAGTGGCACGTAAAGAAAAACGGGATTCGTGAAACATCTAACTATCTTGACCCATTTCATTTTTTGTGTTCTTAATGGCTATGACATGATGCGAACTCTGAGACTGATAAATAATTTATAGATTACTGCCTTCACGGTACATGTCAGTTTGTCCATGTATAATAGGAAAGCTGATTTACAGTGAAATGAATGTGTTAATGTTACTGTTTTTCTCTGTGGTAATACACGAGAAACACGGAGGATTTTTGGTTCATTTACATGGGATATCCTTTTCATGGTACTTGAGCATGAGGAGCTCTTTGTAGGTTTGAAAACGTTCTGTCGTTCTCTGTAGTTCATATAGGAGTACAAATTTTGAATGAAAAAGGTAGTAAAGTGGTACAGATAAAAAGTGCTCAATGAGTGCGTGCGTGGAGTTTAATCTTGTGTACAGGGCACACTCAACTCCCGACTGCTTCTTGGAAATAGATGACAGCCTCCTCTCCTCGCACACAGCTATAATGAATATGTAGCGTAGGTGCAGAGAACAAAGTTTACATAAGAATATACTTGAGTTTTTTAAGTAGGTAGCCTAAAGCTGGAAAAAACACGAGTTTTACTTGACAATATGAATATACGTTCCATTTCCAGGAAAGGAAGTATTACATGACATATTAATAATGGAATACAAAGAATTTGTAGCAAACTTCCAATGTGGTGAAACCAAGAGAAATCTTTGTGAAATGTCGTGCTCTTTTCAACGTGCACGTAAATGTCATTAACTCTGTTTGGGAAACATTTTAATATCGCCCACAATCTTCTATTATTCCGTGAATGAAGTGAAAGTTCTGTTATATATACAGAGAACTACATTAAAATGTACCAAATACTCGGTGCACCTATGGCGTCTAATTAAGAATGAACAAAACATTGTTATCTTGTCAGAGAGGATTATGTGGGTGTGGGTTGTGGGGTAATATGTCAGCACTTTCTCTGAAACCATTCACAAAACGGTGGAATTGAAATTCAGTTCAATGGCGTTTTGTTGTTTTCCATCTGTGAATCTGACTTTTTGTTAAAGTATCCTTGTGTGTAAATAAATTGCATTTGAACCAGACTTTTTAAATAGTCCTCGACCTTTTAAATTAGAGGAGGAAAAAAGATGATATCATTTAATAACATGTAGCAATTAGAAAATCACGTCATCAAAAAGTAAATTGTGGTTAGAATTGAAAAAAAATTCTTTTGCCAACAACAATCTCAGAAAGCAACAACAGGCTTCGCTTGCATAGATAGCACGCTCACGTTACCTATAAAAGTAAGAACATAGTATTGGTAACAGTGGCATACATTTTTTACAATATGTGTCAGTAGGTTATGGACAAAGTTATGTATGAAGTTGAGTAATATTAAAAGTTGTACTTGCTCTACAACACACACGGGACGAAACGCACATAATATGCAGAGCATCAAGAAGCGCAATATCAAGCAATACACAACAAGCACATGATTTTGCACATTGCTGATCCTATGCTCACTAGATATTCACTTTACCACAAAGCTTTGTGAGAATATGAGATGCAATGCAATTGTAAAGAAGTAAAATTGTAGCTGCATGTGCTAAGGAGTTTTATATACAAACAGACAAGATAGAGAAAAGTCATTATAATAAAGTTATAGTAATAGCAGAGCTTTTAGTTTTCTCGAATAAACAACTAAACTTGCCAGTCAAATGACTAGAGGCATCAGATGAATCTCTGTACTTCTCTAGCAAGACACAAAAATATATTAGCGATAATGCAGGTATTCTTTAATATACATAGTATGAAGGTGATTGTAGCAGTAGTATAGAATGTATTTAAATACATTGGGCATAAATAATCATAAGCTTGTAATGTGTTTGCTACATTTGTATATACACTATACTTTACTCAAACTAGTCGTCGTGCAAAATCTTTTCTGCAGACACTGTTCGTGGGCTAAAACATTCCTTTGTGCCAAGTGTATGTCCGTTCCGCATAACTTTATCCCATGATATCTTCAACACGCGGTTGTTTGGAGCAATCTTCTTGTGTATATTATAGTACTTTCTTTGATGTTGTTTGCCTGGCACAACAACAGCTTTGTTGTTGTTCTTTTAGAACATCGTACATGTTTATAGAACTTTTGCTAACGTGTCATTATGTTTTGATGACTATGGTTCTGATTTTTAATATATATTGCGTTTTGCCTATTTAAGCAAGACGAGTAGTAAATGTGGAATGCCAACTGTGCTCATCTTGAGTCAGATGGAATTGAAAACATCATAGTGGCCCAGTGATGTACGGATGGGACTGAAGAGTTGTTGTAGTGTGTGAGCGAGAGAGTAGTTTAAAATGATGAGAATAACGATGGAGGAGGAGGTGGAGGAATTTACTGACGCATAATAATGTGATGATGATTACCATTCATTGTGGTAAAAAGCATTGCCAAGACATGTTACCTTGATTGTTACCCTCTCATTATTTGCTTGAGTAAACACACTACGAAGACGGAACACCTTCATGATGTTGGCAGCCATTTTGGGTTTTAATAAAAATTCCCCAAAATGAATGATATAAAGATAGCTTTGGAACGTTGTTTAATGAGCTGGATCGCCGTTTGATCTTGGTCAAAAGTTCGGGATATAGAAACAATGTTCACAAAGTTTTGGATTTTCCTGAACCCAAATTGCATATTTTTTTTTGTAAAAAGCTTTTCATCACAAATTTATCTCTTCACTCAATCCATGCGCAATGAGTGCTTACATGGTCGTGGAAAATCAAAATTAATCATTTTCGGTAGGCAGTCACACTCTTGTCAGTATTGTTGTTTTACAGTGTATTGATGATGTGAAGTAAGTACGATAGGTTCGCCGAATCTAATCGTTTCGCAGTTTGCATTTCCCTTTTCAGTGCGTTCCATGAATCTGCCAAATACAGCTTACCTTCATGTTATTATTAGGCGTATTCCTGTTTCCCAACACCAAAAAATTGCTTTTGTGTTCACGCTTGACCTCCATTCCTATTTCCATCTCTCGTAATGCACGTCAGTTAAAGTGACAATGACAATAAACGTTATAATAATAACAGCTCTATTGCATAGTACTTTTCCATTATTGAGTTGCTGCTACTGCGTATGTTATAACACTGCGTTCTGTTGTTTCATCATCAGGTAGCCATGAAAGTACCTGCAAGCTTGCTAATATTTTGCACATTAAACCAATGATTTTTGTTATGTTGCTTGCTGAACACAGGTTGACGTGTACCATTGCTTTATTCGTTGATCTTGAAAGCAAACAAACAATAATCATTATAATTGTTATTGTCATTATATGATTTTTACTTTCTTTCCTGGTGCAAGTGTCCCTTTGTTCTACGGATCATGTCTAACAACGAGCGTTGTAAATCATAAGCCCGTCATTTTCAACACGTACAGTAGTACGGATGAATTTTCATGGTTAATTGTTTACCTTGATAAAACCAGCAGGATCTTCCACAAATAATGATATTAGTATAAACCTATATAATAGTTTGGTTTTGACGTGTGGGTTGACATTGACTTGGCACAAGTGTAGCTTTTTTTTAACCAGGCTGCATTTTAATGTAAAGACTTTTATGAAACACAGGAGCGAGTAGTGGTACCTAAATATTCCATAATATCATACAAGCAGGATGTGATGGCAAGACGGATGCTTCTGTGATTTTCCTACAAACACACAACATCATTTGATTTCATTAAGCAGAAAGCGTTATTGCCGTCAAGAGACTAAAACAAGATTACAAGTAGCATCAGCACTTAAACATCGTATACCGTCAACCGTGGCTTTTGGCATTTTTGAATGATGACATCCATCTCCGTCACTCATAATATTATGGTAAAACATCAAGGATGTCTCAGCCAGTGTCTGACTGGGCAAACAAATACACCATTTAGATTGGCAGGTGTACTAAACAAAATTTTGAATGTCATTCCGCTTGCCATCTTAGGGTGTTTGCTAAAGTTTTATAATAAAGAGTTTTGGGAGAGTTTCTTTTCACAAAAGATTAGAGGCAGAGCATGAAGGGTACACTTTTTTTATCTGTTTACACAAGAAAAAATATTGCCCACTATGGGACTATGTTATAGTATAATAGAACCAGTAAACATGACAGATGTCATATTTGTTTCTTTTATACAGGAAGCTTTACTTCTGCGTAGTAGTCATATTTTAGAACTGCTTCAGGGCTGATGAATATTATTGCTGCTGCAAACCATGGTTGAGAAAATGTTATTACCAAAATGGCAAATCTTATTCCAAGGCTGAATGAATCATTACAATATTCTAGGGAGGATTTGCAGAATTGCAACCGCATAAAATTGCGGAATATGGGTGTTTTTATTTTGATTGAGATATGGATAAATTCCAAAAAAAAAAATCTTATTACAATTGGATAGCCCAAGATTTGTACACCTTGAAAGAACAATGCAATGACTAGGTAAAGAAATTCCTTGTAATAACGGTCGCGTTTAGAATGCTCGACCAGTTTAAAAGGGAAAATACACAACTTGAATACAAGGATCACGGATTTCCTCTGAAAGGTGTAGTTTTGACAGTTAGTAGAAATACGGAAACAAGCGGTTGACTTGATGTGGTGTACTCTACTACTAGCTATCGCTTTCAAATTGGATTTATAAAACGATGATGATATTGGTTGGGCTAAAACAGCTATAACACCACCACCACAGGGAGATCCTAGAATTAGGGCAAGGTTTCAAGGAACCATTTATTCGGGGAAAGAGCATAGGAAGTAAAGCGATGGAATGAGGTTGCATGCCGCTCAAAAAGGACTCTTTCACCTGCAACGGGAGACATGTCCGTAGAGAATCTTTTCCCGAGAATGAGTGCATTTTCTAGGTACGAGTCATATGTTCCGATTTCAGTTCTTTTGCATGCATGGAAGCTCTAGCAGCATCTTTATAGAAAGATTTTATGAAATAAAAAACGGAAACTCTTGTGCTTCTTGCTTTTCCAAGTAAAAGATTTTCTCTTCCACTTGTGAGTATATTGTATTTTTTGAAGAAACGTTGAGCGAGTAAAAGTAAATTCCAGGAGAACGAGACACACGAAGAAATTCTTGGAACGCTGAAAGAGTTTCCAGAACTGGCAAGTCATATTGGCAACTGAGTCCATGTATATAAATGTTATTATTAGCGGATAGATACTGGATATAAAAGCAAGCACAAATACATGCCTCAATTCAGTTACGAGTTAGAACAGAACGCATATATATATACCTATTCAGCTTGTTTCAACTTTTGTTGCTGGTTTGCTGGTAGCGCTTGCTGGAGAGATTGTGCACACAACAGTGCATTGTAAGCGTTGTAGGCATATATACATGCACGACATACCATTCAAATGGATTCTATTCACGCTGTACTAACTACTATCTTGTTCGCGTTTTCTCTGTAAAGAACGAGAAAGTTCTGAGAATTGCTTATTTCATGTGGTCGCTTCCACTGTAAGTGAACTTGAATGATAACCCAGGCTTTCGTTGATCCACTCTGTTATTTTGTATGGATGTCCAGAACTCAAATAACTTATGAACATTGCCCTTGAGAGACCCGGAGAAATTGCTTTCATATTATTCCTCCATCTCCAGTTTGGAACGTTTGGAATTGACAAGAAACAAAAACTGAAAGCAAATAAGATGTAAACACTGGCTTTCACTTCTTGCTTAGGAAGTCAATTAAGCTAGTAGCTAAAATAAAATGGCTGTTTCATTTATCCCTTTTCTCTATGAAAAGGCCTAGAGTTTCTGAGTTTTCATGGTCATAGTGTGCTTACAAAAATAACCCGCATCGAGAAGTCAGAGCTTTTACCACTAGTAGCCTAGCATAGCTTCTTTTTCAGAGAAAAGTATAAAACAACATCATGGCTAGAGTGTAGTGTCAAAAATAGACCAAGTAGGTAAACACTCTCGACTAATTTGTTACAATAATAGAACCGCACCGAAAGAAGCATCGCTTATACGTAAAGAGTCGACATATGCTTTTGCAGTGAATCATTTTGGTAGCCAACCCGTTTTATTCCGTGTGCGTTCGTTATTATATATTACTTATGGTGATGATGCTCCGTGGATATATATGATACCGGATTTTATGTTTGCACGTGAGGAAATATTGTTGTCACACGTGTCACGGTATTAAAAGGGTAACATGCAGGCTGCACTGCACGTTTTTGTCTTAGCACGGTGAAATTTTTGCGTGCCTGTTATAGGAGACATATTGTACCAAGCAGTGTGCCTATGCAAATCATTTTCTTTGTTTTGTTTCATGCCTTAGCAATTTCGCAAAGCATTACGCGCATATGGAGAAAGCCTACCAGACATGGCATAAATAAATTAATATATATTGCAGATAGTCAATCAAGAAATAGTACATGCATTTATGCGAAAGTCGTATAGGGTAAGGCTACTCAGCAATAAACTGGAAATTCGTAGTATGCTGTTGCTACTCTCACTGTAAATTTATAGTGTGTAACGGTCACTTACAAATACCTACGTATTGGTTCGCTTACATCATAGAGATAACCGCAAAAACAAGCGTTTTCGATGACATTGTGGAGAAATGGGGTCACTCCGAAGTGAAACTACACAAGTATGAAAATATATATGTTAGTGGGATTTGTCGGATATCTATGCAGGCATGTATATTTTATTTTTGCCTTGGAGGCATGTTTTTCAGAATAAATAAAAGACACGAGGCTGCTGCCTATATTGATTTAATAGTCTTTTCTCTTTTTCTGCTACGCGTCGTACGTACATGTGCGTGTTCTTTGATCACGTTTATCGCCTTATATATGGCGCTTTGTTCGTCCCTTCTCACTCCCATGACATGCCTGTTTTCTTCATATTATGCTCGTTTAATCCTCTACATTTTTAGTTCTCTCTCCCTTCTTGTCCGATTCCATTCATCACTTGTTTGACTTGTCCCATGATTAATGCTTGATGATACTATTTGCCACATGCTTCGCCGTGCCTGCTTTCTGCTGCAAATAATGATAAGAAAGACACACGGCCCAAAGACGCAGACATAAGTTTAGGAGTGCTGTTGCAGCTTCCTTTTGCCTTGAATGGACGAGCGAATTGGTTTTGCAGTGATTCTTCTTTGACTGAAACGTGGTGTGCCAAAAGTTTAGTTGAATTTTATTATGGAAAGAACTCTCTCCGTCGTCGTGCCCAAAGCTAATATGGATAGATATAAAAAGAGCAACAGATTTTGTGTAGCACGTACTTCACCATTCAAACAACGGGAATATATAATGTTGCACATAGGCATTCATCCATACATACCATAACTAACACTTACAATAGGATTCACACTGAAGACTATCAACTTGTATCTACTACGTACTTTGATTTGATAATGCACTCCGCGTAGAGTAAAAATGTTGTGTACAAAAAACGTATATGCCATTGGTGACCTACTTTTGGTCTCGGTAGAATTTGATTTGTGCTCTTGGATGTACGCGGTGCATGTGAATCTAAATGCGAATTTCGCAAGTGTGAAGGGCTAACAAAAGTGTAATAAGATGATGATGGGGGACTTTTTTTCTGAAAAATAAAAGGGGATGCTTAACTAAAGTAGGATTCCCTGAAATTGAAGATAATAACAGTAATGAAGATGATAGCAATAAAAACGTTTTTGGCTGATGTCAGTTTATTACGCTGGATTTAAGAGCAGTAACTTGATGTAAAAATAAGAGGAAACCATTTAATTTGCCCAACTGGGGGATTTGTTCAAATGTATTGTCATTCATTTCTTTAACTTTTTCGTAATTTTCCAAGGAAGTTTCCCTAAAGCCTAATCTATAGTTCGTTGCAAGATTTTGCTTGAAATAAAAATGCCGACAGTTGTATTCCACTATATCCTGGTTAAACAAACCAAAGCAAAATTGCATTTACAGAGGCATAATGAGTGAACGAGTATGCTGTATGTGTTATAATTTTATCAAGAATCAAGAACAAGCTTTTTGAATGCTCAGGCTACGTAAGCTCATATAAGCATGCATACAAAGAAGGAAAAAAGGAAGGTCTTATTTCCTTAATTTTGATTACTTGTTGTTTTCTCGTCCGTCACTACCAGTCAAATAACCGGTTTTTATGGAATTCTGCGACCCACTTATTTATTTATCCTGTACTCAGTAGTGTAACTGTACTGGTGTAATCGTAATCTCTAGTTTAAGTAAAATGAAGCATGAGTGCAGTTTCAGGGAATGCCAGATTTGTGTGTGCGGCTTGTGGTTCTCATCACAGTTTATCATTTGTTTCTCAGAAACGTAAGGCCATTTCAAATGAGTTTGCAAATAAAAATGTCAATGCTTGCGAAATTATTTCCAGCAGCAATGTGATAATAATACTGGGCTGCTTGCATATAGTTTCAAAATGCACTTTTAATGTATTGTCAAAATGAATTCTTTGACGTTTTGTACTGTTTGGTTTTATGATGAACATTAAATACCTGAAAGAATCAGTGCCTCGAGTGTTTTGCCATGGCTGAAGAGGCATTACGGTCAGACGCTTAAAATTTGATTATGTAGCAGCAACAGCTAAAATGCCTTTGAGTAACAAGCAGCCGTCAATATAAAGCCGTAATAATAATCATCTCTGGCCATTTTGTAGTACTGCACAAGGTATTATTCCACTGACCCAATTTTTTGTTACTTATCTTGATATTTTTGTTCAAAACAGTTAGTCTTTTTAACTGTTCTTTCCTACGTTAAACGCTAGAATTTTGCCAAAAGTTAACAAATGCAAAATGGAAGTGACTGGCTGCTTTGTAGGAAGTACAATGCTATTATTTAATTTGACAAGGAAGAAATGTTCATGTGTGGATTATAACTCCATAAGGCTGACTTAAACACTCATCAAGAAGACAGTGCCAATCTAGCATGAAAACGAAAATAATATAAAATTCAGGAAAAGTAATGACATGAAAGTTAGCCTTGTGCTTGCATATTAAAGCCACTGTTTCTGGAATGGAACTATATCTAGGTCAAAGCGTCCTCCTGACTGGTAGGTATGTTATTACTTGTGAGTTTCGATTTCAATAATGTAATGTGGCACTGGTCTGGCTTGGTACTACTGTCATTACACATTTTGCCGGTTACTTGATGTGTTGGTTGGTTTGATGTGTATACTTAGGATTGAGAGTGAGTGAAAGACTGGCTTTTGGGCTGGGCTGGCTGGCAGTGCAATTTTTTAGAAGCACAGAGAAGGAAAAAATATTTAACATTGACATAAAACGGGTGGATGGGCTTACAAAATGCGAATCATCATGCGCTTGATCTATCTGTGTCAATATAAAAAATGTCTGACTGACAAAAGCCTATGTGTAATGAGGGAGGATGATATTCAGCAGCATAGTTGTCGTTGTCGGAAACCTTGTGACCTCGCATCGCATAGAACTTGTAATTAAGTTTAGCATCACTTTATCATCACGGTGATGACTTGACTGTCCACCTCGGCTCTTGGCTTGCTGGTACAATTTAGAAGGTTGGCAGAATGACTTTGCTATTTTTACTAATTTAATGTCAGTGTTCACTTTAATTTAGGAATGCCGATAATGTTCATGTAACGTGAAAAGTGCAATTGTAGTAATTTTTCTACAAAATTGTACATACACATTATTATTATAGTTATCCTTCAGAACTCTATAATATGAAAACGTACAATATTATATGATGATGATAGTAAAGAAGATTGGCAACTTTCACTTTATGCAATAATAATGTATATAATGGAGTAAGATTTATTGTTAGATAATTGTTGGTTTTGTTTCTGTTTAGAACACAGCAGTATATATCCGTGCGCCACCAACTGATATAACATTCTTTTTATCAGTCAGTAACATTCAGTTTATAAATTTATCATATTTTGATAGATGACACTTGAATATGCATAGTGTAGTGGAATAATTCCTTTCCACTGTCTATATCGCATTTGTGCAACGAGCGTTGTGTGAAGGCAAGCGTGTAGTATAGATGCTTGCTGGTTGATGCGTACATTCGTTCCTAGATCATTGGCTTAAAAAATATTCTGTCAGATATGCGCACTTATCATCATCATAACATAACCTACAATGTTCATCATCATTTCACAATCAAAACAACGTTTGTGCTATCCTAGTTTTTTGTTTGTTATTTTTATTATTTCGCTTCTGTTGTTTTTTATGGATTATCACGCAAACAACTGTTCACAGTGGCACATTCCTGTTTTCACATAAGCATGATATCTATAGACATTTCACATAGAGGTTTGCTGTTATTGTGTGTAGTCGGTCGGTACGTGTTTATGCACGGTCATTTGCATAATGGTCATTATCACTAGCATCCTTCTTTGTTATTATCGCCATCGCCTCGGTTGCTGCTGTTGCGGTGACCTAATGAACATCATCATCACTGGTCTGGTAATGGATATTGAAACCGAACGGTTTACCTAGTTAGTAGGTAATAATAGGTCTTCATTTTTACTTATCGACAAAACTCATCATCATTCAGACATAAAATTATTACGTGGACGTGTGGCGCTAACTAGAGTATTACCATTACCAGTAGTAAAAGGCACAGGGACGGATACTAATTTATGACAATAGTAGGCAGACTAAGGATAATTATGCAATAACGTATCGACTTCTGGTCTTACTTGGTACTACAGGGACATGTCTCACATTTTTTTATTTTGAAACCGAATTGGATTTGTAGAGCGAGCAAATGTTCAATTTTTAAGCAAAGTTGTTGTTACTTTGATAATATTTTTCTTAGAGGGAGACGAATAAGGAGAAATGAAAATAACGGAAACCTTCCTCTGACCGACTCTCAGATTTCAACTTGGGTACAGAGAAAACCAGCGCATCAAATTAAGTGCTGCTGTTGTCAGAAAGTCTGTGCACTTAAATGGAAGGGAAATGTGCATTTATCTCAAAGCTTTTAACCTTTTGCCATTAAGTCTGTTCCGGGTCCGTCCGCCCGTCCGCCCGCCCGCCCGCCCGCCCGTCCGCCCGTCCGTCGCCCCTAAAACGCCCCTTAGAATTGGAATTTTTGAATTCTGTTTTTTTCTAAACTGTACCTCTCAACGAGACCTCGCGCCTGGTCCAAAAACATTTTGACAAAACACCACCAGAGGGCGCTAAAAATTGAAAAAAGTGTATAACTCCGTTCCCTTACAACTTTTTTCAATTTTTTTTTTCTGGAATAGGTTCCTTAGGTCCTACTCTATCTATTGACACCCCAACTTTTCCCCAGCGCACGCCCCCTGGCGGCCAAATTTAAAAACGCTATAACTCCGGTCCCTTACAACTTTTTTCAATTTTTTTTCTGGAATATGTTCCTTAGGTCCTACTCCATCTATTGACAACCCAACTTTTCCCCAGCGCACGCCCTCTGGTGGCCAAAATTTAAAAATGTCATAACTCCAGTCCCTTAAGACTTTTTGAAGTTCTGTTTTTTGAAAATAAAATTAAAGTTGGATAATTTTATTTACTGAGAATGCTTGTGTGTGTAAAATTAAAATGTTCAAGTAACGAACAAGCCTTGTAATATGTGAAAGGGAAAAGCCGGCTCCCTACACCCTAGTCATTAAGTATGCAACGAATGATGTGGTGAGCCGGTGTATGATTGTGCCTAGTACCTATTTATCTTTGCAAGTTCCGCGAATAATTTTTAACAGTAAAATACATCTTTACCACTTTTGTAGAAAGTTGGAAACTCAAAGGCGCAGATTTTGCAGAAAAAATTGTGATTTATCAGCTAGACATGCTTGCTTGAAAATGTACAAGTCTTGCGAAAGAATATACGTGCTTAGACATTATATTTGAACGAGTGTTCCTCAAATATTATCTATTGCATGGCATAGAGGCGTAGATTTTTTCCTCTTTTTTACATCAAAGAAACCTGACTCCCTGCTGTTGATGGAATAATAAGAATTATTTAGTATAGGCTTACCGCACAATCATGAAGGATTCTGACACGGGATAATTGAACATGATTGGGATCAGTGTTGTACAAATTACTTCTAAAGGAACTCGCGAAAGAAGCGAGAGAATGTGCATACAGTTTGGTGATTTTTGCCAGTTGTTAATGTACCTTTTGCTGAATCTAGGTGTGTGTATAGAGCACTTAACTTTTTAGACTCACTCTATCACACCATAGCTGTAATAATGTGTACAAACGTTTTTCACTAGTCTAAATGAATTTTTGTGAAATACCTGTGTGTTCAGTGGTTACATTCCATTATAGTCAACACACGGGCAGACACTTTGTGCCTAATGATGCTATAGTGGCTTTTGTGTGAAAATGTATGGCAAGAAAGAAAATTTGCTGGTGATGATGACTACATGGTTCTGCATGTGAAAGTTGTAAATGATCACACACAGGAGAGGCAGAAGTGCAACTGCATGGCCTACTTTTACGCTTGAGCGTGTACATTAAAATCTAGCCGAACCAATAGAATTATTGTGCAGAGAATGTACTCGTACAACGTATTACAGGTTGCCTCTTTTGCCATGACGGTTGTCTAAAAAAGTTGTAAAGGTAATGCTTTATGCTACTGGTATATTGCAGTAGTTGGTGTATGGATGAATGATGATAGGAAAGAAACTCGTCGAAAAAAAAACAAATCTAAAAAGCTTCTTAACAGTTTGCATGAAAGTATCCATGTACGACCACTCTGGTTGACTGTTCTTTTGTAGAGCTGTTGCAACTTGAGGCATTTTTTGGCACTTGAGGATTATTGTGCACATCATCATAATCATTCTTGCTCTGAGCTGAGCGTGCACAAGTAAATGAAGGAGCAGTAGCAATGAAGCGTTTTGCAAAATGTATCGCTAGTAGTGTCTTGAGCTTTTTCTCTCTAGCCGAGTGTAATAGTTATCATTACCCTTTTCCTTGCTCACTTTTAGTTAGCGAGGATCATGATTATATGGTAATTTTGAAAAAAATGAGCAAATACAAAATGCTACTTTTTATATGATGGCCGCCTGGCTGCTCCACTGTCTGTCTCGTTGGTTTGCCAGACACATTTTACTTCCGTGACAGAAATGTTGTTTCTTGGTTTGATGAAGGTTTTAATATTTGTGCTCAACAGCAGTGCGGTAGCATCTTTCAGTATGCATTCCTGTCATTTTGATAACAAACAATAATGTTTTCGAAAATGATTGGCAATGTGGCAATCTAGTCAAATTACTGACAAACGTACACATCATATGTTACTCTATTTTAAGAGGGTTGTGTTTGATACAATTCAATTGGAGAATCACGTAAAACTTTATCTCTCGTTACGAAAAAAAATCGCCTCGTATTGATTCCTGGCTCACATTGTTACGTAATGTGTGTGGTCACAAACAATGCAATGGCATTAAATGTCTTGTCGATTTCAAAAGATACAAACTTGGCAAAGAAGCATCTTCATGATTCATGAGTGTGCGAAAAGTCAATTTGGAGGATAGGTTTAGTCTTTCATTTCCTAGAATCAACATTAGAATTTTGCTGACGGCGACGCCTCCGAATTACCTTTCCTTTTTTATATATAATTTAGGAGACATTAGAGTACTCTCGCGTTTTCACACAAAAAACGCAACCTTTCTCTTCTTGTATTGTTTCCAACACGGTAATTGAATCTAATAGAAATTTGATCGACAAAAGCAAGGAAACGTATGGTAAAATGGGTATATAGTGTAGTGAGTCAACTTTGTATTACTGTTTGTTGCGTAATTATGTGGTGTTTACAGCCTCTCCTCTTATGACGTGAAATGGGAGGTTATATATAAACTCAAAGAAGCCAACAAGAAGGTAGTGGATTCTCGAAATCGATGTAAAAATAGACATTTTACTCAAGCTGTGTCAGCGATACGGTACCATTTATTTACGAGTTGTCGTCCTTTGGATATAGTTCCGTACGAATTGCCAAAACTAAACCCTATAATCTAGACTAACCGACCGGGTAATCGGTTGTTGTTAAAATGATGAAAATCCTTTGAGAGTAAAGAATACGCACAGAAATGTCTCTTAGGAATTTGCCCGTAAGTTTGCTTTTGCAGATTTTCCTACTGTTCAAGAAGTTTGTTTCAGTTTGGCTTTCTCCAGTTGGTGGCCCAACGAATGATAATAGGAGGATGATGACGATAAGTACCATATTAAAGACCAAGATAAAACGAGTTACACATGAAACAAGCAACCATAGTCTGGTGTCTTGTTTCTATTTACGTACCACCACTGGGTTTTTTGTTTACAACACCCTGGTGGTGCAGTGGTGGGTTTACTGTTACGTTACGTATTATTATTTTGTTATGCTGAACTTAGAGAGCACAACCTCTTATGTTATTTTCACGTGTGACCCTACAAATAAGTGTTTATCTCTATATGCATAGAGGAAAAACATGTAGGCGGATCTGGATGATATTTTAGCCACAACATGTTGCTCATCGTGAAACATCACAAATACCCATTTACTTTATTTACAAAAGTTCTCCCCCGCATTCTATCGCATTCCATACCAGAAAGTATTCAATATTATGCATGTAGATTTTAGAATCGGTATTGACATTTCAATTGTAATTTTAATTATTTTGTGTTTTTTAAGAATTAGTTTTTGGCAATCCACTTCATTAGATGTATTATTTTTCTTATTGTCATTCATGATGCCATCTATATCCATAATGGGCCACTTGAATGATTTTCTCCTGCTGCAAGTAATTATAAATGTGTAATTTCTCACCTACACGAAAAGGTATATGATCATAAAACGTACTTTGTGCATTTGAAGTCCAAAATTTCATACACACTTGTCAGCAAGCATCCGAATGAAAGAACTTGTGACATTATCACAAGTAAGTGCAGTTTTGCAAATTACACAGTTAATTTAGACTACGACATCTTTTCAAACGGGTGATACAGGGCGACACATGATAAATGAATTCCGGTTTCTGTGTCAGCATCAAGACTTGACCCAATTATCTCCTGTGGCTTTCGTGTAGCAGAAAATTTGTCTCAGAGTCAAGAGCAAAGTGTGACAGAAATAGTATTAGTCTAGATTCACGTTAGGAACATTGGGAAATAAGTACATTTCGAAACAAGCCATGAGGCATATACAAAATGTGACATGAGTGATAATAGAATTAGTCCAGCTAGCACTATAGTTAGTGAGCTTATTTCTTGAATTGTAATAGAGTACGCAACATCATAGCGTGACGAAATTAGTATCTCTTTCCAGGGAAGCAACTGACTAGAAATTACGCATTGTTCTTTTGAATATAAAGAGGCAGAGCAAACGAGCAAATTGTTTTCTTAAAGACTGGAAATCAGGAAAGTCGAACACAGCACTTTTTCCCTTGCTTTATGTCAGTGAGTGTATTCTTGTATGTCGTAAAGATTTTTTTATCTTTCAGCCTGGTTGATTGTGAAGGTAATTAACTCACAATGTGTGGTCATTCAGTAGAATTGGAAATTATATGCTGACGACTAGAGAAAGGAACATTTTCCATGAAAAGTGAGTGTCTCGACATCGACAAATGCATACACATACTTTGCTTTCAATGCCATGTTTGGTAGTGTTACTGCCACGATGCCTTTCATCAAAGGGAATATTATGGATAAATGTATTGCTTTACATGACGATAACGATACTCTACGGTTCCATGCAACCAAACCAACCATCAAATTTTTCTTTCAACTCCCACCCGACGGTACGATATTCCCTTCCTGGCTGGTGTGTTTTGCCAAGGTCAGTTTATACGGGCAGTGTTCTGTTAAGAGTCTAGTCTAGAAAGAACTTTGGTAGTTCGGAGTAAGTTTTCCGAAAAGTAACGAGACAGGCATAAAACAACAGCGAGCTCTTCAAAACAAAGTATAATGATAAAGTAGGCGTTTGGAAAATATGAGAAATAACCGAAATAACTATTTGGCCAAAGTGAGACTACAAAGTGTTTTATGCCACGATGAATTTCAGAGTATTTCGTATAGACGATGGAAGCAAGTACTTGCAAGTGTTAAGATAAAAGGCAGAATGACAATATCGATAATTTTTGCAGTCAGTTATAGGTCACGTGTGGAAAAACGTGTTGTCACTAATGCATCCTTTTATATTATGCATTCTTTTTAGAATTACTTTGAATTCTAGATTCTTTCAAAATACTTGAGAAAATGCTACAGCTATATGCAGAACGCGTTTTGGTAATTATACACGAACGCTTATGTAATAGACAAAATGACAAATGCAAAACTGCTTTGATGATTACAGGAAGCCATTGTCACCTTTGAATCGTGTTACTATAAAAGGAGCCACGTACATTGCTATGTGTTATCACTTTATCACTTCAATTTGCTTGACACTATTATCATAGTTTTCATCTTAACGAAATGCTAGATGCTGAGTGCACCCTTTGCAATGAAAGTGGATTCGTTGATGAATCTAAAATATGATACTCATGAATTACCGTCTGTCATCATCATCCAAATACATAATAAAATCTTTTTGTTTTTGCTGTACCAGTTGAGTATTTGTTATGAATAATCGAAATGCAATGTACAGACTACTGCTCTGAGTAATGTTAAAAACAAAGGAAAATGCAGCAAGCATTCATGCTTGTAAAATAAATAGATTCAAAGCTGTCAATACAAAATTAATGAATACGATCTAGTAGGATGACATGATCAAGAAATGAGCTGTATCAATAGATAGTTGAGCAAATAGACATGTTCTCTGTGTGAAGTAAAACGGACACATGTTGCGTTTTGATCATAACGCTGTGCTGCTTATCTTTTGTATTCATACAATCAAAGCGGTAAATTGAACATAGACAGAGAAACATTTGTTATTCATCAGTTGGATTGGTGAGGTAAGGTGAAGTGGCTGGCTTATGTCTCGTTATTGGATATAAATTATTCCTGAAAATTATCGCTTTGTTAGGACTGATAATTAGAAGACAAACCAGCGACATTGTATGACAGTACCCTCAGCGGATATGTTCATGTTACGTACTTTGTACTTGCTCAACATTTCATGTGATTTATTGATTTTCAATTATGTGCCAATAAACAGTATATCCAGGGCCTTTGTTACTTGTGTTGATGCATTTACTACATCACAAACGCCCAATTTCCCTTGAGATCTTACTGGCAACATATTCAAAGCAATGATTTTTTCAGCCCCAACATATTGTAATACACTGTAGATTGGGAATGACTTATTCATTTTAATTTATTCAGCACAAAAGTTTCCCTCAAGAAAACATTTTTTCGTGTCAACGCATATAAACATCTATTTTTTCTCCCAATCTGGTGTCATGTGTTGTGAAAGCTGAAATACTACATTCTGAGCTATCAACAAATGCAAAAATGGTACATATATATACATGCAATCATAAGCGTATTACCATCAAATTATGGCTTTTATATGGCCTTTAAGCGATTTATCTAGAGTGTCATAACTTTGAAACGCTCTCCTCTCAATGACTATTACAGGTTACGCTTATGGAATGGGATTTCCCAAGAATATGATTTTTCAAAGTTGTCATAATGTACACTAGTCGCGTACTATATATTCTCCTATTATGCTAGTACAATGCATGTACCAATTTACTATATTGCTATTACTGCTTTGTTTTTTAAAGAAACACCTACCTGCTGCATTGTACAGACAAGTAGGTATATAGGTATTTGTGCTTCTAGAGAATCTACTCAAGCTTGCTGTCTCCTCATGTACTTTACACTACCTTTTTTGCCTGGCGGTTTAATATAGGCTTTTTATTAGTCTAAACTATAACTATAAAGCTTCAATTTTTTGCTTAAAATAAAAACACTGGCTTTAAAAAAAGATTCTTGTTTGAAATGTATGCAAAGTGTATTATGCGAAACTTTAATGAACGGTTATTCTTCTTTTTTTCTCTACAGACTATGTGAGTGGAGGCGAGCTGTTTACACACCTGTACCAAAGAGAACGATTCACAGAGGAACAAGTGAGAATATATATAGGAGAAATCGTCCTTGCTCTCGAACATTTGCATAAGGTGAGTTGCGTAATGAATGAACACTGTTGTAATTCTATTACCACCATATAACATTGTTGGTAATAATTTTCGTAGATACTACAAAAAGATACAATTGTTATTGCGTTCTGCCTGTTAAAAAACAAAGTCGCACAGAGCGTGATTTAAGAGTGGATGGGGAAATGGCAAAGGAAGTGTATATATATGCATAGGTATACGCATTATGTATCATCATCGCTTTGTGGAACTTTAAAAATGTGTAGGTAGGTATTATAGACTTGCTTGTTGTTCTTGGGCCAAAAAAATTGCGTGCGTCTCTCTGTCCTGTAAAACAACAATAACAACAACACGGCACCATGATGGAATGGTCGGACGATTGGAAAACAACAGAAATCTAAATTGGATTTTCCTTTTCGTATTATGTTTATACCAAAGCATACCATGCTATTATTATAGCAAATCAACCCAATTCAAATGATATTATACAGATAGATAAAAGCTCTGCAAATCGATTTTTACAGCCAAGGTCTCCCTCGTCCTTTGTTGTTTAATGTTTACGGATTTGTTCTGCATTAAAGAACTGCTAAAGTTGTATCTTTGTTTGTCTACAAATGAGCCATATTTTATGTTAACGGAGGAAGACCTACTGGGTCTTTCATGTAGTGCATTTGACAGTATTGGTGGTAGACTTCTTTGAAGCATTGAATCTTTTCCGTCTCGCCCGATTTCTGATATGCGAATTCATCCAACCAGACTAGACTGACAGCACTCTGTTTACATTCTCTTTCACTAGCATTTTATAAAGCGTTTCTAAAACATTTCTAGGAATTTGCATTGTAAAGTTTGTGGGATTTTCATTGCCAATTGTAAATGGTTTTACCTGCGTGTCAGTTGGGACTATAAAATCCCTTTATTTATGCATAATACATTAGTGATTTGTGGTTTCAGTTTTATTGGTGATAAAAATAAAGCAATACATGAATGTATATATAGTACAACCGCATTTAAAAAGAAATCACTGTCGTAAATGATGTATGCATGAACTTGAATTTGTAGAAGGCTAAGTAAGCTAGTTAGCGGTAGTTGTAGATTGGCGGCGTGTCTGTTCGTTGAAATGATGAGTTTTACCTTGGTATTTATATTGCCTTTTTGTCTGAGACATTAAAAGATGAGATCTATGTTTCATATAATGATCATACAGTAACTTTTTAGGCATATTGCTACTACTACTGGCAAACCTTCTTACAAAAAGAAATTTAACTCAGGTGCATAATTTGTAGTGTACTAATACTAATTCTACATTATGATCCATATAGAATTAATTTGTATTCATGAACTTCAGAGGAAGCTAGGTACTTGTGCTATATAATTTGTCGCTGTTTTGGAATGGCTTTAGTTCTTGTTTGTCAGGTATCGGAGTTAGGCAGAGAGACATACTGCATTGCAATAATATAATGTATTATCATCTCTTTTTGCACAAGGCAAGTCCCTTGTTTATTTGGCTGCCTTGAAAGGTAAAGGTCATGATGCATGATGATCATGATGACACTTCTTTTGGTGTAGGAATGCCGTAAAGTGGTAGTGAGTGTCAGCAGATATAGGAAGCTTTTTTATGGCTGAGTGGCGCATTTAATATGGAGACACATAAAGCAGTGGATTTCTCTACGTGATAGCATTATTATGAATACGAAGGTCATGCAGGATTTGCGACTATTGTACTTTTGGTTTTGGCGAATTCGCCATCCACCATCACCACCAGACTACCTTCAGTCTGGCTGACAAGAGAAGAATCAAAAGTTTAATTAAAGTTTCATGCTGGTAATAACAGCAACAATGGTATTTTATTATTATAAGCATTATAAGTACCATGTACAGCCTGCCAGAGTAAGTTTCTTTCTGTGAAGGGCAGCAAAACAGAAAGAGTAGCAGTCAAGTTTGCAACAAGGGAGATTAAATATAAAGAATTAATCGCATTGCATGGTCCTATAGTATGGTTTATATATGTGTTTTGCAAGAGGAACGGAAATATTCCAGTCGTTAACAGGAACGTATTTAGTCAGGGATTGGCCAACGACCTGCACTTGAGCCTTTCCTTGCGTAAAAGTTTCGTTTCTGGAGAAAAGTCCTTGCTCTCGGTTTGGTAGTTTGATGAACTGCGTGGAAACCGCTTGCTGGAAGCAATGGAAAGATTATATTATGTGCTCAGTTGGTAGCAGATGAACTGTGTGACAAGATCTCTATGCAATTCAAATATTACATTATACATATGTACCCACGTAGAACTCTTGGATTAATGTACATTGACTCTACAAATCCTTTTCCCTTTAAAAATTGGAAAGATGTATGGTAATTCGGAAAAATCTTACATATAACCTTAGATTATAAAAGTACTCATAGCACATAACAGGTGTCTACCACTATAACACATTTAACAATACGTTTCTAAGTAGGTAAAATAAAATCGGAAGCATCAAGAAAGAGAGCATCATTCACATCTCAGATTCCAAGAGTCGTTGCCTTTTTCCTTATTCTTGATTTCAAGGACGGATTTTGTAACAACCGGAATCCAATGCTGATATGTGAGGGAAAAGTGTTTACACTATTGTTGCATTTTTTAGCAGCAGAGGTCATAAGCAGATAGTTGGAATGTCATATTATGCTTCAGCAGATTTTGTTGAAAGTTGAAGGTAAAACCTCTTATGAGTTTACAAAATAAGATGGTATAGCATGGCTGACCTGGTTTGAACTTCAGCAAACACGCTTTTGCTAAAAAGATTTGTAGCTAAAAAGCAATTATTTCTACAAAAGAAGGAACTAGGGAATAGACGTAAAACTTTTGACGGCAACAGCAACCAAGATTGAATGATTTTTCCTACGTAAAGCATTAAAGCCATTAAACCGTAGGATGAACTTGAACGTGACGTATTAGTACTAGTACGCAGTTAGCGTTCACTTCATAGAAAAAGAATTTGACGGCAGACGGAATTGGAATTGGATGCTCTTTATGAAAATGCAAACATGCAAAGTGTGTAAAGTTTTTGTTGCAAAAAACATAAAGTGTAACAAATATTTTATGGAAAATACCTATATATATACTTAAGTGTGCACGTCAATAAAGGAAGTGGTAGGTCACACGTCACATGCTGACACTGTCAACCTCCTACGAAGAATAAGATGACTTCACAACAGTCATCCCAATATGATTTTTTCTCGTAAAAGTACTAATGAAAAATGTCAAAATGTATTGATACTTGAACCGAAAAAGTTGAACATGTAATAAACTCAACTGTAAAATTTAATGGCAAGTAATTTGTTAAATTTCGGTTTGTAGGATACAAGAATTAAGATCAAGAGACCATTTTGCACAAAAGCCTAATTTGTTAGTCTAGTTTTATCAGAGTTTATAAGATTTCCATCTATTTTCATCTAAGATTAGTATCTATTGGCTTGCATCAATGATTAAAACTTTGTAAGAAACCTTGATATGATTCCTGAGAACACAAAATAGCATATTACTTTCTTTTACGTCTGTAAGCTTATCTATAAATAGAATAAACTTGCGAAATAGTCAAACTCTGTTTCTATTTTTAGAAAAATCATTTTTCCAGAGTGGAAAGGTGGTTTTAGGGTATAGGCTTATGGTTAAGATCTTACGACTTGCAATTTTGGTATAAAAATCTAGTACGCGTGCAAGCCGTTAGACAACTTTGTTGTGCAATAATCTGCGCAGCAATAATATGAAAACCTTTTTGTATCTTATAAGCACAAAATTAGAATAAGACAATTTCTTGCATTCTCTTAAGCTTTGATGTTTCGATTTACATGTATATTTTTATCTTTTTTTGTAGTTGGGAATCATCTACCGTGACATCAAACTGGAAAACATTTTATTAGATGCAGATGGGCATATAGTATTGACTGACTTTGGACTAAGTAAGGAGTTCCTCCCACACGAAAAGGTAAGTTCAAGAGTTTATCCTTATCAGTGCAAAACTTTAGATAAGATTCCGTAGGCAAATGAGTTTTAATATTGAGACACAGTGATCAAAATGGAGTAGATATAGCCGTAGTTATAACCTTCAGGGTTTGTCCTTGCAGTGTGCAATGAACGAAAAAGTTTGCTCTTTATTTCTGGAAAATTCATTATTTTTCCGTTTCCGTTCGTGTGTATCTTCTTTTTTGTAATAAAATTATCGAGGTGGAAGTCAAAATGAAATGAGTTTTGTACATGGAAAAGTGCATACATGTCAGATAAGGTTTCAATCTAGAGTCAGGTTAGTGGTACGTTTTAGACATAGCTAGTGCATTTGATGCAGTTTATCTACTGTGAAGCATTATCCTTCCATTTAATGAAACACATTGTCGTGTTTGTCCCCATGATTTTTCCCTTTTTAAGAGGGCAAATTTTTTTGCTGGCCTAGATCTCACAGTGAAAAGGCCACCCAAGCACACGTTGTTCAATAATACTTTGTTATTTAATGAAGATCGTATAGGCTAGCGTGCTTAGTGGTATATTGTAGTATTACAGCCTTTTCTCCAGTATATTTTTCGTCATTTCCCTTTTCTCTGCGGAGACTATGCGGATTCTCCCTTTCCGTTGGTTCCTATACTAGCTTTTCCTTGGATTCCAGTGTGCGTTTAAAGAGAGCAAGCACGGGTAAAGGTATAGGTACGGACCTGCTGGTAGCACTCAAGTGAAATTGTATACGGCATTGACCCAAAAACTAAGATAATTCACCGCGTGTCTAATGCACATAATTTTATAGTCCTCTATTATAGACTTTGTTGCTCGAATAAGTTTTGTTTGTAAACATGTATGTATGGGTCCTAATAATAACAGCATAGTGACACGACACACCGTAGTTGCTTCAATTTGGATAGACTTGGAAATCTTGAAAATCACGTTGCGAAGCATGTATGATTTTTAACGAGACGCCTTTTCCATGGAATAGCAATAGTAATACCACGTTGTGCAATGTGTTTGCTTTTCCCAAACTTATTTGCCGTAAAAGCTGGCAGTAAAAATGTCTTTGAAGAGCCCAAGGTATAAAAGGGAAATCAATTAGAAAATGACGATGGATATGGTCTGAATGTTGATGCGACACACATGGCATAACTATTGCTGGAGGAAAGAAATTAGATTGCTATTTAGGTATTATGTATGTGCACTCCTTCTCACTGTTATTGTGTTTATGGTAGGATTAATTGGATTTTGTCCTCTTCCTCATATAGAAAATTGAAAGTAAAAGTAAAAGTTTGAACTTTAGTCGGTACAATATAATATTCTAACGACATGTAATAATCCTTTGTTTTTTAACAGGACCAAAGGACATACTCTTTCTGTGGAACGATAGAATATATGGCACCCGAAGTTGTAAGTTTAACCGTTTTTTAACCGTTTTTAATAATAATTAATACTAAATCACTAAACAATAAGTGAATAAGTTTTTAAATATATGTATTTTTTATTTAATATAGGTGAAAGGAGGAAACACTGGTCACGATATCGTAAGTGCTCATAAGTTTATGTTATTTTTTACAAACAATAGATAAGATATAAATATGGATGTTTATTAAAATGATGGTGATGCGAGAATGTACTTTTGAAGTAGGTATTAGCTAATAGCATTATAAACGAAGCATGTCGAAACCCATCATGTGTATCAGTTTCAAAGTGACAAAGAGAAAGTAGCAGGGTATGTTAAAACGTGATGCAGAGATGAATGCATTTCGTTGGAAATCCCAAAAGACCATTATTTATATGCACTTTTGTTTTTGCAATTTGCAATCACCTTTCTCTTGTAAAGGGATCATTACAAGGAGGAGGAGGAGGAAAGGAACACTTACAATAAAATCATAAATCGAACTCTTTAGGTATGAGAGAACCGATGCAAAAACAATATGCTCATTGCATACTTTCTGCTAGCTTTGGCTTTTGTAATTTTAAGAGAATAGGGAAGTAGATCTGTTCTTTGTTCGATTTCAATTCGTGCGCTTGCATTGCTGTCGTTGGAGAGATGACGATAAAAGACCCGTAATCGGATTCAGTTCAGGGCAAAAGAGGATATGCATGAAAGATTTTCGTGCATAAACGCTCTGTTAATTTAAACAAGACAAAAGGTTCGTGTAACGTTGCATTAACAGTTGCTACTCATATATCGGACTAGTTTTAATCCATTTTAAAGGTTATTCTGACTGACACAGTTATGTTTGCCAAAAGTTTTGTTTTTGTATTTGAAATATTACAAGCTAAAAAGTTGTTATAATCCATTGTGCTGATCATGATCATGACGCAAAAATGCAAATCATTATGTTCCTAAAAGCACAAATGGAAAGCTTCGTGATATGCCATTTCTATCTTGTATTGCATTGCCCCAAGTTAGTCTAGTCTATATGCAATAAAATTTAGTACTACGTAGGCGTTTCATTTCTCTATTGTCACGTGTTGATTTAATTCTAGTCAGTGTCATTGTCACTTGAAAACTTGAATAATTGCCACTTGAAATTAAACGGCTAGTAAAAGCAATGTAATAATGCAAAGTGGTTTCGGCTTGCTGTCCAGGCTCTTATGACTGCGGCATATGTCATTTATTATGTATGAGCAACTATTAGCTAATTATGTTTGCGCACACCACCACCCAATTTAGAAAATGTGATGGGTAATTCCATTTGTACCAATGCCTTAACTTGATGGTATTTATTCCAGGCGGTGGACTGGTGGAGTGTTGGTGTTTTGACATACGAACTGCTCACTGGTGCTTCCCCATTCACTGTCGATGGAGAGAAGAACACGCAACAAGAAATCTCAAGGTATGATATTGATTAATAGATTAATATTGTGCAAAACTTGTCTTGTTGTGAAAGTGCGTAGTAGTAAAGAGACAAATTCGCATTGCAATATTCTATTTTTTGTAATGTAGACGAATCTTAAAAATCGACCCTCCAATACCTGACGAATTGTCTGCTCCCGTAAAAGACTTTATCATTAAGCTATTAATCAAAGACCCCAGAAGAAGGCTTGGGGGTGGTCCGGATGATGCTCAAGCCGTTAAATCTCACAGATTTTTTCAGGTGTGTTTTCAATGCTTTTTTCAAATTCACATTTAAATTAAAGGGCTTTTTGATCTAATGCCATTGTTGGTTTGTATATTATTATAGGATTTGAATTGGAAGGATCTCCTTAATAAAAAGATTCGTCCCCCATTCGTTCCCAAAATCAGGAATGAATTAGATACATCGAATTTCGCCGAAGAGTTTACTAAAATGGCTCCAACTGATTCGCCCGCAATCGTTCCTCCAAATTTTGACAAAATTTTTAAGGTGAGAAGAATGCATAATATTATGTAGTTTTTTCCACAGAGTAATGTAATGGGTAAATGGATGAAACAGAAATAATTAACATATTATACCTTTTTTACAGGGATATTCCTACGTTGCTCCGTCCGTACTTTTTAGCGATAATGTAGTTAGTGAAGAAATTCTGAGGCCTTCAAAAATTGTGAATACAACCGCTACGATACCGGTAATTGCTTTTCGCTCATATCATTATCATCAAATTTATATCATATCCTTGTTCAACGAGAAATTTACTAAGATGTAAACCATTTTTTATCATAGAATTCTCCATTTTTCGACGCGTATGCGGTGGACGTTAATAGTGAAATACTGGGAGATGGTAGTTTCTCAGTTTGCCGTAGATGTATTGAAAAGTCCACTGGAAAGGAATATGCTGTGAAAATAGTTAGTCGTAAGATTGATTCAACCAGAGAAATCAATCTTCTGAAGCTGTGTCAAGGACACCAGAACATTGTTCAGCTCCATCAAGTTTTCTATGATGAGGTAAAGATGCATGAAAAAGGTTATGCGAGTAATAATCCTGCTGGAAATGAACTGGAAAGTAACCACTTTCTTAATGCCAATATAGGCTCATACTTACATCGTGCTTGAATTGCTACGTGGTGGAGAACTGCTGGACAGAATCCGCAAGAAGGAGAGGTTCACGGAGGATGAAGCGAGCCAAATTATGCGAAAGCTTGTTAATGCTGTACACTACATCCATTCCAAAGGTGTTGTACACAGGGATCTTAAGCCCGAGGTACGGTATTGGGTTATGGTGTGGTGAGATAATTTGATTTTGCTTGGAAGCTAATTTTTCATGGTCCATCCTTCAGAATCTTCTGTTCGTTGATGGAAGTGAGGACTCTGAAGTGAAAATTGTTGACTTTGGATTTGCAAGACTGATGCCCGAAAAAGAGACAATGAAGACACCATGCTTTACTCTTCATTATGCAGCTCCGGAAGTTATCCGGCAAGCATTAGGTCAAAACGAGGAAGGCTATGACGCTAGTTGTGATGTAAGTTGTGATCTAAATTATTATATATTAAAATCATGTATACGCAGTCTAATTATTTATTTTATTCTTTTATTCTTTTAGGTATGGTCCCTCGGAGTGATTTTGGTGAGTATTTTGAGGTCTAAATTGAGATTTGCTACGTGATTGCAGTATAATAAACATAACTTTTGTTTTCATTATAGTACACTATGCTTTCCGGTCGAGCCCCATTTCAAGCTCGAAGTCGAGACGACTCCGCTGCTGCTATAATGCAGAGAATTAAGGGAGGTCAGTTTGACTTTAATGGTCCTGAATGGGAACATGTATCCCCTCAGGCCAAGAACATCACAAAAGGTATGCTCACTGTTGATCCGACAAAGCGGTTGCGTATGGCGGATCTTTTGGAAAGTGGTTGGTTGGAAGGCGGTATGGGTGGGCTTTTGGCTACCCCAGGAATTCTGAACAGAAGCCAAAGAGGAGCGGAGGCTGCCGTTTGTAAAACCTTGAACGCTTTCCATCAAGCTCACAAAGAGGGTTTCCGCTTGCAGGTAAGCCTTTGTGCTTTTGACAGTTCTTTTGCAAAGTTACAATATGAAAAGTTTGCATGACTTTAAATTATAAAATGGTATGCCTATTAACAGGATGTTTCATCAGCCCGACTTGCTCAGAGACGAAAACTGAAAAAGTCTACGGATGGAAGATCATCTTCGTCCAGTAACTTTTCTTCCGTATCATCTGGCTCAGGTGGATCTTGTAATGCAAGCAAAAGTTCAGTTGCATCTTCCTCTCTGTCCAAACTAAGTTCTACGGAACAAGAAAGGCCTAATTTCTTCAACTTTGGAGAAGCGCGTGTTCAAGAGTACCTGTCATCGTTACCAGAGGAAAACAATCGGAGCACAAGTGGCTCTTTGAGTATTACTTCATCTGCATCAATCAACTCTAATAATTCATCAATCTCCCAATGTAGCTCCAAAGCAATATGCCTTCCACTCACTACTCCTACTTTTTCCTTCCCGCCCACTTTGAACTTTTCCTCAGCAGTCGATTCCTTGTCATCAAAAGACCCAATGCCGGCCATCACGGTAACACCTATTCTTAGTCATCATCCAAATGTTCCGGTCAATGTACCTCGCAAGGAGCATCCACCAGTGGTTGGATACCCAGCAGTTTACATGAACTTTGAACCAATTATGACTCGTGCTAGAAAGCGAAAATTTGAACAAACTCAAACTTTTCCACGACCAGGACGTACTGTGGAATCAATCTCTGTTAGCATACATCCAAGCAATCATCCTGCTGAGTCATCCAACAACTCTGAAGCTATCAATTTAGTTTTACCATCCCGTTGGAAAAATAACAATAGTAGTAATAGCAGCAGTAGCAACAATAACAACGTTCCCGAGAATCTCAGCATTTCTTCAGGTCTGAGTTCATACACTCCTCCAGTGCCGTCCGTTCGTCAGGCACATATAGCACCGTCTCTACCTGTCCCCAATTTTGCCCCCGCGGATGCTGCTTCAATTACCGTACCAAAATTAGTTGATGCAATGATAAAATATAAGAGGAGAAGGATAAAGAATCTGTGATACACGTGGAATTTAAACGAGTCGCAAAACGGTAGATGTAGTAAGAATATTAATAACGCAAGGGTTTATAATTACCGTAAACCCACGATTCTCCGTGCTCTTCTCAATGGTTCAATGTCAGGCCGGGATTTTAATATGATGCAAATCAAACTCGAGATTGACAAAATTTCCGCTGACATACAGAAGTCCTTATAATTTACTCCAGATACCTATATATTTTTGTGCAGATTCTTTATCCGTTAAGCTAGGGGAAATGTGAGACAAAACAGCTAGAATTGTAGTAAGCGTTTGTATTGATAATAATTGTTCTTGCATGAAAAATGACAAAATACAGTTGAAGTTGTAGCTTTTTATTTTAATCTTATCCGTTTAGTCAAATTTCCATCGCAAGCAAGTATATCGTAAAGTTGTTGACTACATAATAGCACGTGAAAACGTATTATCGCATTTTGAAACTTTGTGTATTTCAACATCTTTCTAAACATGTGAACGGAAACAAAAAAAAACGTTAGTATTAGTCTTCTCGAGAGATATAACTTGCCATGAAAAAATGATAATACCTTGGCATGTATTATTGTATACACCATCATCACTGTCGTAAACTGAAAATATATAGTTATATAATATATACTTGTATCGAAAACGAGAAAAATAATATATATATACTTTCATACGTAACTTTATACATCTCCCAACAAATCACACAAGCGTGTATAACGGTTTTTTAAAAGTTAAGATTGATTGGTCAGTTTTTAGAAAGCATTATATTTAACCTATAACAAACGGTATTAACAATCACCTTGTTATGCGTAACTGATAAACCTTCAGTTTTCTAGACAAGCTTCACGGAAAGTTTTGTCCACACGTTGGTGCAGGGAACATTTTCCTATATTTAAACTCTAATATTCTAAAGCACACATTGTTGTATGAGAGAGCTATTTAATTGGGCACATGTAGTAAAGTTTGCTATATCTGTATCAGCCTTCACACAATTAGGGCAGGCACTATATTGTGGACTGAGTGAATTAACTAAAGTATCAATCAGTGTCTTGTAAGTGAACAAATGACTTGGGATATAAAGCGGACGTTATAATATAGTTGTCACTACAAAAGAATAATAGTTGTCAGTTTCCTATATCGAACACGTGCTATGTTATTCTTGTAGATTGAGCTGTCCAATAACATCCCTCTTTTCAAAATGTGAATGTGATCAAGCAGAGTGTGATTTCGATAAATGTACATTAAATGATTAATATTTCAAACCTAAAGTAAAAATAGTCCGGCATAATGGAGAGAAACAAGGCATGTATTTAGTATGTATTATTAACACGAGAAAAATATGAATGAATGACAATTCTTTCGTCTGTTTCCCCAAAGATTTGTATTCGAATTTTTTTGAGTAGCTCTAAACATTGTTAATTAGGTAGATCTGATCAAGGCTGAAAGTAATAAGTTTTCGGTATAAAGTTGTGTGAGAACTGAATTGCATGTATAACGGTGACTAAAGAGGGGAATCTTTTTGTTCATTGTTCACTTCACTTCTCTTCTCTCTTTAATTATCTGTTGCAATAATGTTAATCTTTATCCCAAAAAAAACTCGAAGGTGCAGTATGGTAAAATGATGTTCACACTTCAAATATCTCGCGCGTAGTATTAGACATTAGAATTATAAGAGTTAGAAGTAGACATGGCTAAATATCTTTTTGAAAGACTGAAAACTTTAAAAAACTGTATTTTATTACAAATTGAATGGCTTCTTGAAATAGAACCTGTTATCCTTGAGATTCAAGAATCTAAAAATTGTCTAGTTTTTCTAATGCTTTCTGGAAACACAGCACAGACTAATCAAATATTTCCTGAGAGAATGGTTTTTGAGAAAGGTTGAAACTCAATATGTAACTATTTGGTGCTATCCTCTTTCGGTTCATAAAGTAAAATCACTTTACTATCGCTTGATTTCACAAGACAATGAGCCTCTTTGAAAAAGTCTTATTAAACTTGGTGCATTAAAACAAATATACACAAAAGCAGTTATGCAACGACATTTTATTTCTAGGTGCAATCTTTGAAAAACAAGATGTTACTTTTTTAAGTTCTGCGAGTTGTTGAGGAAAACGATGACACTAGTGCTAGCGCTGTTGACATCTAATCTTAATCTCTTGCTGTTTTTATCATTATTATGTGCTTTTGTTTAGATTGTAGGTATTAAAAAAGAGTTTTGTTTTTGCTTTAGTTATATACTACAAAAGGACTAGGATTTTTTTTGGGTAGGAACGATAATGTAAATAGTATTTAGTTTGTAGAGATTTTATTTTGAGTTTATATAGTAGTTATTGTAAATTGTAGAAATTATGTTCATTGAAACCAGACTTAATATTTTTCATCCATCACGCTTACGATCTTACGCTGTGTCTTTGTGAGACTCTTTTCTTTGGATTTTTATTCAAATTTCATTTTGCTTTATTTGCGTTGATGCATCATGAGATTTTAACATTTAAGTAAGTACATGAATGACAATTTTGAATTTGTCTCTTTAATACTTTCCATAATTTGTGTTTTGCGTATAAATACATTTATTTTATATAAATCCCGGTTATGTACTCTGCAGAATTTGTTGAACAGATCCGGTGGAAAGCTAAATTTTTGTAATCAGATTTTTTTCTTGTTCGAAATTTCTCAAATTTGAAGACGCTGAGAAACTAACCTCAAAGAAATGTTTCCCATTGTCCTATGTCAAATCTAGTATTATACCCGATACTGCTACGGGTAATTATTGCATTTTAAAAATTTTACTGTATTTATTGCTTGATATTGGCATGCTCTTTACTCAAATCAGTATAGAAAGTTGAATTGGTGATGGTGTTGATAATGACAATGGGTGATGCAGATTTAATAATTAATCATAATGGGTTTACTTTAACTAGTGAGGAAATATGTGTTCATTGTATACATATTAAATATATATTGAAGATCGATGATCATGGTGCGTATTATCATAATATGTCTTGCACTCCCTGTCAGTTTTTTATTATATTGAAAGACATGATACTTTACTTTAACTTTGTGTAATGGTTAAACTCTTCCTTTCCAGAGTTTCTCAAAGTTGTTAATGATAATAATAATAGAATATATAACTACATACTGCCTTTTCCCAATGATTTCCAAAAAAATCATAAATATAAAGTGTAATACGTTAACTGTTCAACAAGTCTCTATGCATCTAATGTGCATTGCGCAATAATGATAACGGCGGTTGTAACTTGATGTCCCGTTATTATCATTTACCTTTTTACCTGACAAATTATGTGTATTTATGCGTTCATGTAAGAATTTATTTTTTGTACGTCAAACCGTTTTCCTTATGATGAAAAGTTATTAAAAGGCACCTTCGAGTCTGTTTTTATGCCGTATTTATTTTTGAATCTGGTTGGCTATTCAATAATTCCTTGAAAATTCTTTTGCGGAATTTGAAACAACGCACTTGCTGTGTGTACCCTAATTTCATGTACGTACGCCTGGTGAACAGGGGTGTGATGATGCATTTTTTTGCGCAAGTATTGCCTTTTCTAACCACGTTTCTCTATTAGAGCGTTTACATGTATGAAATACAATACCTAAATATATTATTAGATATATATTCTCCTCATATACTTCATGTTACTTACTTATGTTGTGCTGTTTTAAAAGAATTTTTGTACTTTCATATAGTGCTAAATTATACCTACACACCTTTGTATAAAATATCCTTTCTTAAAAGTAGATAAATATTAAATATTATGTTGAAACAATTTCAATAATAAAAATTATATACAGATCATATTATTACTATTATTGTATCTTTACGTATTACTGTATGGTTCACAAGTCATATCCTTCACACGATGTTCGTCTGCGTCAAAGGATTGCTTTCGAACAGGTAAGAATGGTTTGTGATAATTGACGTTGAAAGCGTAAAAGAGAAATATATATTATATATAAAAAATATAAATGAATAAAAAATATATTATTGAATATTATATACTTGTTTGTGTGGTATATCAAACGAATGAAATAAAGTTATAAAGAGATTTTAATATTTGAGAAAAAAACTTTGTTGTTTGAGCATATACATATTTCTTTATTTATTTACGGTTGTTTTTATTCAAGTTGTTTATGCATTCACATTCAACTAACTGTATAAGACTTGACTTAAAATCAGTTCATGTTCATAATATTATTTCATATTTACAAGCATAATATACGAGCGGAGCAAGTTGTCGATTGAGGCGAGCAAACAATACGATTGGAATATTTGTCATCAGACTACATATTTTTAAAACAACAACAAACTAGGGAAGATAAGTAGAATGATATATTGTAAAGTTCCTTAACCTAAAACTTATGCATAGCCTACATAGCCTATCATTGTTGGAATACTTTAAACACTACATGAGCTCAGTAGTAGCAATAGTATACTATGCTAATTGGCAAAAATTAAATATATTCAGTGCGAAAAACAAATGGTAACTTTCTAAGTGAAGATGTTGATCTCATTGGAGCTGCTGGTCACTACGGGGGGCTTTTGCGTTTGCTGCACTTGCTGCAGTTTCTGGGTGAGAGAAGCAGTGTCGATGCTCCCTCTACGCTGTAGTCCAACGGGGGCATCTGATTCAGAGTTTGATCGACTCCGGGAGAAAATAAGGCGTCCCACAGAACCCAGAACTGTAATATTTCAAAAATAAAATGACAGTTTTTTAAGTTTTGTTGTCTTTCAAATGTAAATGTGCAAATCCTGCTACAGGAACTTATTCTTGCAAAAATATGGAATTGGTACTTACAGCTTGGTCGCCTCTCAACAAAGCAGGGGTCGAATGGAGGGTTGGAGCAGATGTACTGTCTTGCTTCACGTTTGTCCTGGAAAGAAAAAGAAAAGAGAAAGCAACATTAGTAACTGGAACCAATACATGTCTTTCATTGCCCCACAAACCGAGTATCTGGCGAAATATGTAATGTATAAAGTATATAGTTTGCTTTCACAAATCGTTTTGCAACTTACCATTTTTATTTGTAGTTTGGTGATGATCTTCTTGAAAGAATACTGATTTCTGCCTTTGTCACTTTTACTGACACGTTTATAGAAACGTTTCAAAACTCTTTGAAAACTTTGCGACTGATTTTCTTTGATAGCACTAATATTTCAGTGAACTGCACTAAAAATTCTAATGGCTACTTTGTTTTTTATTTCTGAGGTTGATTTTTCAAATTGAGGACTTGTGTGTGTCTTCAGAGAACTCCTATGAGCGTCTGTGCTGGAAAAGCTCAAGTCGGGATGCTTTTATTTGGTTTGACGCTCCGTGCTCCTGTTCCTAGGCAGACGAGCTAGTAGAGGTAGCGTTCTGGTTTGAGCTCTTTGTTGTTTACATACAAACCCGCACCTCACGTCAACACGATTTGAGACCCAGATCAAAACGCGTAGTGTTGCAGTGCAGGAATGCTATAGCTCGCAAAGGTGTTTCGTGGGCACACATACACGCACTGCCGGTCTTACTTGCATTGGTACCGTTGTTGTGAAGGTGGTGTGCGTGTGGGGACCGTAGAGAGCCAGCCTAACAACAGGAAGGGGCTTCATCAATATCAGAGTAAAAAATTCGTCTAGCTGATTGTTTGCACGTACCCCCCTTTGCCTAGGCAAATGTAGAGAACGCACAATGCATCCATTTGAAGCAACAATGAGCTATTAAAGCTCTTGTTACAACAGCAAAACCAATAGCAATATGATGGTTTCACCACCATATCCCCAGCTTTTGCTCTGCATATTATGGTGAACTAACCAAGAGTCACGTAGAGCCTTCTGCTGCAGAACTTTTGCAGTGTACAGCGCTGTAAGGTTGCACGTACGCACCATCCACATCATCGAACTTTACGGTTATGGGCCAGGGGTATTTAAATTGACTAGGTCTTTGAGAAATTTATAATATTCTGGGAACTGGATGCGTGCAGAAAGACATGCTTCATTGTAGGTATTTCAAACCGAATTTATGTGAGAGCGCTCATGTCATCATAAAAAAGAGGGTAATAAAAAATAAATTGCAGTTTGTGCAAATCATTCTGGAGTCAAGAAGTGTAATTAGCTGGTGACGGGATAAAATGAGATAAATTGGAGAATGAGTCGAGATGATGATGAGCAGCAATAAGAGATTAGTGTCAAGATGATTAGGATGACGACTGTTGTGGCTAATAGCTTTTTCGATTCTGGATTTACTTATTCAATAAACCTTACTTTAGAAGATGATCTCTGAATAACAATTGTCTGTGAGTATTATGATGACACTTCTCTGGTAGAATTAAAAAAGCATAGCAAATACTTTTGCTTGTTCGTCGTAGTAAAAGTTATTTACATAAAAGCTATTTTTGTTTTGTTTTGGTCTTTTCGTCCTTCCTGAGTTGTTAACCAATTCTTGTAACAACATGAGATAAACGCGTGTTATCTTAAAATTACAGATTATCAGAGCATGGTATTTGGAAAGATGTGTGCAACTGAAACTTTTTGGTTGGAATGGAATATTATGAGTTGTTTTGCTGTTTTACTTAAGCTTGTACTTAAATGGAAACTGCTTGCTTTGTATGTTTTTATTATTATCACTGTTCAAATACACACAGAGGGCAAATAAAATGTAAAAAACTACATATATAATCATTTAAAATATGGATGCTATGTGCATTGCTGCATAAGTACACTTTTTATAATACAAATATAATATTATGGTATGTAATGGCGTGATGTTTTCAATTTGACCAGGTCAATCCTTCATTCAACATTAAATTGAAAACTGTATTTTTCTGCATTACCAATGTGTGCACTCAACATAAATGAATAACAATTTAAATAATAACTATCTAGCAATATGGCTTTATATCCGCTTCAATGGAGAAATATCTGCCAACACTTTATTAACATGAGGTGTGTGATTGAGCAATTTGAACAGAAATTGAAATCACCACGAATGTTTTGATGTTCTGCATGCGCCAAGTGTAAGCTCATAATGTTATGTACACAAAAGCCTTGTAAATAAACAAGTTTTATCTGCGACAGCCAACTGCCAGAGAGGGATGCAGTACACGATCAATGATTTCTTTTGCATGGTTTGCGAAATAAAAAGATATTTTTAGCTTATTATATAGCCTCTAGTCTCTGATCTTTATGAACTTTTGAATGGTTTTAACTGGATGATGTCTGTATTCCAGATAAGAATTTCAAATGGGAATATTTCAGTCGACCCTCAAAAAAACATTTGTTCACCCTCATTTTATCATGCCTCATCCTTTCGTGTCAAAATATTAATCATCATTGGCCCTTTAATGATTTTTTGAGGATAAGGTATTATTTTTGTCGATTCATTCAAAAAAGTTAAGGTACATGTATTTATTTTATTATTCTTAAAGGCTTTCATTCAAACTATTTTGAAGGCTTCGATGGCAACTCTAATTTTTTTCTGAAGTACTGCTACTAATACTAAACAATGATAGCAAAATAAACTTTTAGAATCAGTTCCGTAAACATTTTTAAAACCTTTGGTTATAGCATCAGCGCAGTTTGCTATAAGATAGTTTGGTTTGTATGTTTTGTTCCTCCGTCAGCACAATAATAATTTGTCACTACGCTATTTTAAGACTGACTGACTGTCTCTTATTCTCCAGTCTCTCTTAACTTCTTCCTCGAAAAACGAAACTTTGCACCCACAATTGCCGTTTTTTTTGGAACAAGAACTACACGCTCTTGTTTTGATTCTGAGTCACTGCTGCTGCTCATACTGGTCATGGCGCAGATTTTTTGTGCAAAAACTGATTCAAAATTTAAAAACGTTTTCTTGGTATCGAGATCTGGTCACGTAAAATTCCATTTCCGGATTATTTTAAGACGAAGATCTTGTGAGGGATTCTAGCACAACAAATTTTTGTGTATTTGTGTTATTTTACTTCTGTAATGAAATTTTAAAAATCTGCGCAATGGTCAGCCTGTGTTTTTAGTAAGCAGGGGTCAGGGTATTCCATACCTATACATACCTGAAAAATGAGGATGTACATGCATTTTATACGTTTGAGCAATGAATAATTGTTTATCCTCAAAAAATCATTAAAGGGCCAATGATGATTAATATTTTGACACGGAAGGATGAGGCATGATAATTAGAGGATGCTTTAATGATTATTTAAGGGTAAACAATTACATGCCATTTCAAATTAATCACTTTGAATGTTTTGTCCTCTCTTGTAGACCTTAGCAAAACGGGTCATCTAGTTGCCACGCTGTAGTACAGGGATTTTGCGTGATAAAGTAAAATGCATCCAATTTGCAGAACTGTGCTCAACGGGTATTTTTATTTTATTTTAAATCATCATCAGATACGACATATGTATTTGCGCATAATAATATACTAGTAGTTTCATGTGCAACCAAATATTTCATGTTTATTACGAATTTTCTTTGGGTTACCAGAATTTTCCATCGCCTGTAAATATGGATTGAGCATACTGGCAAAAGGTCACGATTAAATATACGCTTTCATTTCCTATAATTGCATACTACTTTTACTTGCGTCAAATCTTCAATCTCAAATCAAATCTATCAGTTGGTTATGGTAAAAACTTAATTTATAATACATAACATGATGCTCTCATTCATTAAGCATTGCTTCCCTTAGAAAGTCGAGGCGATTCACCCTTCTTTGCCCCTTCACCTCCTTTAGAAAGTCTCGGCCCTTCAGCTTTCTTGTTTGCAGCTTCACTTCCTTGAGAAAGTCGGGGCTTATCCTCTTTCTTTTCGCTCTCCCCTGAATCCGTGGTTGCTCCTTCCAGTTCCGGTTCTGGCTCGACTTTTTCCTTTTCCGGCTCATCCATGCCCTCCACTCGCTTTTTCGATCGCGCAGTGAACTTTTGTAATACTTCGTCCGCGTCTTCCTCATACTTTGCGTTGAGGTTGGGAAACACTGCGGCAGTTTCATTTGCTCCAGTAACAGCGTTGACACTGTAGTGTACTGGGGCTGGTGTGAGACCCTGGAAGGTTTGCATAAGAGCGTCGTTTCTTCTGTTCATGCTCACACAAACCATGTTTCCGCTGAAAGAAAACAATAATTCATGGAAATTCTAAAGTATTTTAGTTCAATCATAAACATTCTACTACTTATGGTCGTACCCTGTCAGCTTCTTTTTCCTTTTCTCCGTCTCTTCATCAGAGAGTTCCCAACTTTTGGTCATTTTCTCAGCCAATTCGGGAGAAATTTTTGCGCGTCCATGTGCAAATACATCTGCTTCATTGCTTTTAACAGTTTCTGTGATTTCTTTTGACTTTGTAACTGGATACACAAACAGAGTGTAGCGCTTTGGCACGTATTCTTCTCCCACCTCAAATGGCAAAACTTTTTCTACCAGGAACTGGGGAAAGTATGTCAGCAAAATATGACGCTTGTCATCATACCGGCGGGGGCACCATACACCAGACATGTATTGACCTTTCCCATAAGTTGCGTGCAGTCTTAAAAGTTACGGAAGCAAAATTGGTGGAATGTCAATGTTCGTTCATCAGTCAGAAAAAATAATTTACGTAAATTATATATGATCCACATACGAATTTGGTGCGTTCTCAAGTGCCTGCTCGAATAGCCTGGGTCCCACTTTTAAGCGTAACCAATCATCAGCGGTTTGTAACGCACCAGAGGGTTTGCCCCCAGACTCGAGAATATTTTTTATTTCAGTGGACTCCAGTAGTAGAAACGTAGTTTCACCAACAACTCCATGAGGTAACACCACTGGAATTTTCTTCTTGGGCGTTGCCGACGATGCTCTCTTTTCACCCTCTGCATCCGATATAGGATCCACATCCACACTTTTGCGTTGTTCCTCCGTTACAGCTTCCTCTACTTCATATGGTATTCTATATAGCTTTCTTGCAGCATCATCATCAATTTTTACCGAAGCCACTCCAAGTACCTTTCATTCATTCAAATCATTATGACATTGAATTTTATTGTATAACAGTAATCCTGAATTTTGCTGTAGATATTTGTCTTGATCAATTCATATACATTAAAATCTGCCGAAAGATATTCCTTGATCGCGGCGAGTTGGGTAAGAAGGAATGGTTGAATGACGGCAATTGTGTAAGCTGACATAATTGTCTCCAGTAGTACGCTCGATTCTCGTCTTGCGTTTTCCAGATCCGGTACTGGCTCTACAAGAGTTGTAAAAGTTAGGCTTTAAATGCAAGTTTGCAAAAATAGAATGTGCACAGTACATTAAAAATGTAATTTGCTAATCACCTTCTTCATCCTTTAGCATGTCAGCCAGACGCTGTGCTTCTGCCTCAAATTTCTTCATTCTCGTCTCATCATCATCAATAGAAATCTGGCGATTGCAAAGTATTAAAATAAACCAAGATTTTGTATTTTGCATGTTTGACATGAAAATAGATTCTGAAATATGATGTACATACCACATTACGTCTCGCTTTCCCTTCCATGCATAATAGCTCATGGTCAAACTCTTCATAAATTGCTTTCGCAAGATTTGGTACATGACACCCTTTAAAGACCCGCACTGGCTTACCACCCTGTAGGGAAAAGTGGGGGATATAATTTTATACTTTCTAGTGATGTTTCCGATTCATTAAAATGTTTGTTCTCATTAGCCTACCCCTGTGAGAAAAAGCCAGGTTGGTTCAGAATGATCTTTGAACATGAGTAGGTCTTCTATTTTATCAGAGCATGCCGTGGCAAATGTAAGTTTGTTCCCTAATGTCTCATGTCTTTCGGCAACTTCAGCTTTTACACGTTTCAAAAAGTTTACAATGCTGACGCATGGCCCTGTCCAGCCTGGATAAACATCGACAACTGGAACAATGCAAGTAGACATGTTATAAGATAAGTACTAGTAGCTATCAAACTCTTTTATGCATGTCTATTTCATTTATAGCATACCAATCAAACCATCTTTTCGACACAATTGTCGCCATTGTGGCTCGCTTCGAATTTCAATCTGAAAGGATGCTGTTCCATCTTTTTTCTTTGCCATTTTGATTTAAAATATTGATGATGCGACTCATCCACTCATCATTTCGATTCTTCAAACTTCAAGTAAAGGTTCAATCCGGAGACAAGGGAATCTGCATCATTTTTTTCTTTGATATGAAGCTAAGCCGCATTGTTGATATGACAAAGCAGTCTTGGTATTTACCGCAGCTATTCTGCTGGATAAATGAATCTAGTAGACAGTAGTGTATCATCTTCTTATCACATTGCTCAGCGGTCAATACACTTGAATGAATACAAGTTTCTGTTTTGGTAAGGGTTACACATGTCATAATAATAACAGAGTATTCAAGCAGTTTTTTCTGGGACGTGTCACAGTTACGTCTCATTCACTGACATGTGCTGCGGTTGCATTGCACAAAAACGTCACATGTCCAATAGCCATTATCTTATGGAAGCTGCATCATTATTTTATCAATCCTTTTTTATTCACGTTCCGTTAGCATTACGGCATGCAGAAGGACAGCCTCTCAATGGCCCGACCCTGAACCCTAAAACCTTAGAAGGTACTACTAGGGTAGTAGAAACAAACAAATATAGCAGCGTCACACAATGAACATAATAGAGCCCGAGATACCTAGATAGCAAAACATATCCAATGTTTTTTACCATAAACATGGTGGGATTCATGCAAATTTTTTACAAAGAAGGTACACATTGTACATGACTAGCGTTCGACGTTGCAAGGAATTCATAACTGGTATAACCGCAGACGCTGCTGACGCTTGACGCAAACACAGGTTTGCGCTGTAAGCTTTTTAATATGTCCCCAACATTAGGTTTCTTAGCATATCCGTTATGATTAGCAGTTAAAAAGGATTGGATAAGCCAAATTGACGCACATACAAAAACAACTGCTCCAATAAGGCCTTGTATTCAAGCGTTAAAGTATTTGTGACCCAGACCAAGACTTTCATCTTTTTTCTATCATTTACCTTGAAATACTTAAACTGCAAAGCAAGCAACTACTACGAAAACGAACGCTGTTTACTCTATGTGCTTACTACAATAAATATACTAAATATACTGGTTTATGAATCATGATTGATGGGGCAGTCAATCACTGAGCATAATATGTGTTTATGATGAGAGAGGAACTTGAAGCTTGCCTTTCCTTACTACAGTCATTTTATTGACACGTTTTAAGGGCACAAGAGCACCCTTTTCTGTATTGAACGGTCTGAATTTTTAGCTCACCTTTTCACACTTTTCTAAAATGCATTGTGTCAACGTTTTATAGGATTGTTGACAGTTTGTTATGGCAGTTCCTCTCAAATAGGCATAATATGAGATTTCTCATATTATAAATTATGAAGAAAATAGGTTCGGCTGTTAGATAATGCCTGCCTACTGTGCCTGCATAATGATGCATGTGCCTTTCATTAAATATTTGTTCATATTTTTCACTCGGTAAAAATGTCCATGAACTACAACGAAGCATTTTAGCTCAACAAAATTCAGCTCACACACACAACAAACCTCATACATGAGTTTAGTATATAGCGCATATGAAATGGCGTCAGTAGTAATCAACGCTGTATCGTCTTGTAGTTCCGAGCCTTACGTTGCCGTATTATGGAAAGGATGTGCATGTTTTCCTAGTTTTTTGGGGAAGTGTGATGATGAGCTAATTCCTTAATGGCAAAGAGGACTTGGTACATTTTCCTTTGTCATGCTACTGATATGGCCAGTCGGTGATTACTAGTCGTGGAATTCAGATAGCTGATTGATTTTGCTCCGAATAACCTCCAAAGGGGTAGTACTTTCGAAGAGTTAGTTGGAACAAAATTTAGCTGTAATCAAACAGTCATATCTCTTTGTAGTAATTGTTTTACTATACACGACAATGTGGCTTGACTTGCCTGATCAAGGCTCCGGAGGAGGTGTGTAAATACAAGACAGTTAATTAAGTTTTTGAACAATCAAAAATTTGAATATGGATTTCCAATCATTTAATTTTCAGGCGGTTATCCCCTTAACCAGGACCCTAGGGAGTTATTTGTACAGCTAGATACACAACAACAGCCTATTCTTGATGACACTGCACGAGAGCCCGGAGAAGGAGAGAACATTGCCGGTTTTGTGCTATACCGACTGGAAAATGGAGTTTTGGAATATTTGCTGTTGAAAAAAGTTCATGAAAATGACTGGAGTCCACCTAAAGGTTTTTTGTGAAGAATAGAAAGAAGACAAAATGATGCAACGTGTACAAGGTTAAATGTTTGTGTCAGTGCTGAAATATGAATTTTGCATGACAATATCTACAGGTCATGTTGACGTTGGCGAAGATTGTTTTGAGGGAGCAGAACGAGAAGTTTTGGAAGAGACCAATTTGTCAATGGGGGATTATGATGCTCTAGACCAATACCCTATATATTTTGAGGTAGCATTTAATAAAAAATATGGCCTTCTTTTTAAAACTTAATTTTGTATTCATTTGATTTATTCATTTGTGTGTGTATTTAATAGTACAAAACGAGAGATCAAATTTTAAAACGGGTACACTTGTGGGCTGCCCGATATCTGAATTATGACAAACCCGTCCGGCTCTCGCCAGAACATGATGAGTTCCAATGGCTTGACTATGAGGCAGCAGTGGCCGTTGTAAAGCGTCAGTACAAAGAAGCTCTGATGGCAGCAGATCTCGTTATTAGGACTTATGAATCTTTATAATTTAAGAAACCGAGGCAAGTTCTCGTATAACAATTGTCGGAGATATTCCAGCAAGACCTCATTAGTAGGCTATTTGAGAAGTCGCAATCTACTTTGGTATTCTATTACAAGTATCAAGTTTCGATTTTTACAAGCCAATATGAGTCCCAAGAATTTGCGGATAATAGCAGTTTTGGACTTTGTATGTATTTAGGTATTTTTTTATAGACAATGGTTGAATGTGTCAATGTTGTTACTTAATTCATTCTATGCTCTGTGTCTGATGACTCATTTATTATCATGAAATTTTGCAGTAGCACAGTTTAGTTGTAATTATTCTCAAAAGCTCTTTGAACTTTATTTTTACATTTGTTCCATCCGAGACGGTTCTCATTCAGTACTAAGCTTAGCACTAGTAATGGTGAATGGTGTGGGTGGAAATGTGATCTTAAAATTTAAGTGAATTTTATAAGTATTAATTTGCGTAACTATAAAAATGTGAACACATATTTTTTGATCGGACTGAAACTATAAAGGGGTATATTTTGCATTTATTTTTGTGAATATTTTGTGTAAACTGATAAATAAATTAAAATGCTGCCAACTTTAAGAATATTCCCAGTTTCAATTTGGTTTCTTTTCTTGACAAACATCAACTTGAGTTTTACAGCCATCGAAGTTACAGTAACACCAATCAGTGTATGCAAATACTCTTCCCACATTTGAAGTTGCAACGGGAAAAGTTTTCCGAATTTAATTTACTTTTGGTTATAGGAAAACGAAGGGTCTCTGAAAGATCCCCTTCTACCGATTATATCAGATGACGAAAATGCTATCACGTCTGGAAATGACAGCATAAGCACTAATGCTACAAACCGGCCTGTGGAAATTCACAGCAACGATCATATATCAACAGAAAGTAACATTTATTCGTAACTGCAGACATAAAGGATACAATATCATTTGTCATTTATTTCTTTGAATAACATGCGTTTATTACATTGATAAATATTTACTATAGATTCGCCCCAAAATGTAACAGAAAACAAATCAGAAGCAAAAGATACCAAAAAAGTTCCTGTCAATGTTTGCAATGATAATACGCAAATTTTTCTGTTTGTGCCGGATGAGTCCAACTGCAGTAATTACTACCAAGTTTGCACACCAACTCCAGCATTGACTTCATCAAAAAACGTTCGACAAGTTTTATTAAATTCAGCAAGCGTTTATTCATGTCCGATAGGAACTTTCTTTGACTCCATTAGTGCTGAATGTGTGATTAGAGAAAATGCACATTGTGGAGGTAAAGGAAACTCACGAAATATCCGTGTTTAGTTTTCATTAAACACTTTTATTGGTATATCTTTCATTTCCAAAAACAAGCATATAACTGCCCAGAATCCAACGGCTACTTCCCAGATTCCAATCTGACAAAAAGACAAACCTTTATACAATGCATCGATGATGTTCCAAAGCGACAAAAGTGCAAACGCAAAAGAACCGTGTTTGATAACGTGTATAAAACGTGCATTTGGGATGAGGACGATACTAACCTTAACATTGCACTTAAATTTTTAAAAGCTGCCGCTTGGTTTGTTAAATATACAGGTATTTTTGTGAACATTTAAAAAGTTTGTGCATTCACACTCGAGCAAAAAAAGTAGATGCAACAAATTAAATATGGGCTAATCTACTTGCAGAATCTCCAGCTTCTGACAATCCTGAAAAATCTTTTCATTCAACGGAAGGTTATATAAAAACTGGAATAGTAGCAATTCTTATACCGACTACGTATTGGATGGCTGTCGTTATATTATACAAGCTATTCAATAAATCCAGAATTCATCAGGCATCAAGCTCGGACGAATTTTACAACCGGTATTTTCGAAGACCGATAAGAAACAGGGGTTTCATTGATTTGCATCCTCTTGGCCGACAACCAACTAGGAACAATGAGAGTTATCTTGTAACTTCCACATTTTGAAATTGTGTGCCTATGTTTTTTGCAATAAATAAATTATGCCGAGTCAAATAAAATTTAAACTAAAGTCAAAATCAAAAGTATACTAGATTTTTATTTTATGCATATAACTCAAATACTTCAATACTGTTTCTCATTTACTTAAAAATTGCATTATTGACCAGTGTTAACATTAAAAATATAAATCACAGATTGACTCATGCACTTCTTCCAACGACGTACACTATAGTACACTTTACAGTTGTAAAATGCATAATAATATAATTCATTACCTTTTAACAATCACAAGCATACAAAAGAACTTGTAGTAATGGCACAAATAACAAATTATATAACGATTAAATATATAGGCAAACAAGGAACTTATTCCAAAAAATAATAATATTAATTTTAAAATGCAATAACGATTTAGGTGGCTTCTACTTCTTGAAGCTGGTCCACTATTGACTCCCAAAAGGTCACTCGCTCCGTAAACGGTTCGTCTATAATTGCAGGAGAGTTTCCAATCTCGAGGTATTTCAAAGGTTTGTCAGGCTCCACTGGCGTCCAATGTACATTGTCCAGCATTAAGGTATCCCTGCAATCAAGTAATTTTTACAGTCAACTTGAGTCAAACTCATTTTAGCAATATTCATCATACCATGAGCGTGCAAATGAAGTCCAAAGGGAGACAAGCTTTCGGGAGACTTCCGTGTCCCGGTCAGGTAACATTGAGTAGAAGGAAGGAGTCCATGGATGATTGAACAAAAGCGGCAGCTCACTTCCATGACATGCACCTGTGAAAGTAAGCAAATTACTCCTTCAAATTATTCTCACGAAACAAATAATTCAAATGAGCTTTTTGCAAGCATGACAAAATTAATTATTACCTTTGCCCAGCACGGGAATTCCCAAAATAAATTCCTGAATTACTCTCCACGTGTGGTTAATAAGCAGATTTAGAATTGGATGGTAGTTTCCTTCCCGATCAGAAATAAAGTGTTCCATACTGTGAAAACTGGTATAGTTGAAATAGTACAGGTAGACTGGTGCATGCTTAGCGTATAATTTGGCTGTTCGAGAAATAGGTTGGTAAAAATGTCTATCTCCAAACATGGCTGTAAAATTCTTTAAAAAGTCTTCCCGTGTTCCATTGGTGTACACTTTATCAAAATAGTAGCTTTGAATTTCATTGGAGATTCTGTCATTTCTTGCATACTGAAGTGTGACTGGTAGGCTCAATTCAAATTGAGTCATAAGCGCAAGCTTTGTAGAGTTTGCTGCTAAAGCTGTAAATTTTATGAAATTATATGAATGCTGAACTTTATGTATTTGGTTATATAATAGAGTAGGAACGTCCATTTTAAAACACTTACAACTGCTTTGGAGCAGGCCTTCATCAGCGTTCACACCCATAATTAAAGGTACTTTGTAAAAGTCGCCACGTTCTAGAATACGCTGAGGATCTTCCGCGAGAAATGCGAGGCTGTCATTGACCGCTTCGATTGTTGGAGTAAAGATCATTTGTCTTGTTCTGAAGTAATCCTGACAAATAATATTGAGGTATTGTTCAAGGCATTTTCTGGTCAAAATAACTTTTACATGATAATCGAAAAGCGGAAACTTACAATAGCTTCCATGTGGCCGTATACTAAAGTTCGAGCATCCAACTGCTTTAGACAAGTGACCATTTTGGGAATATCATTTGTTGGACAGTTAAATTGCGCCGCAAATCTTTTTGCTTGAGCTTGACCTTGTTTATATATACCCCAGGAGTAGGTCAGAGGAGCTCCACTTTGTATTATTGCTCGTTTAAAGAGACCTTTAATATAAAAATTATAAATTTTATAATTGTATTCCAACTAATGCACCCGTGTGCTATTCATATAGCTGCAACGATTACTATGCATGATGCTGCAAAGTTAATGCCGGATCTTTACCTTTTGACATGTCTGACAAAATATGCAAACCCACGCTTAAACCTCCGGCAGATTCTCCCAATAAAGTTATTTGGTTGGGGTCTCCTCCAAAGGCTACGGTTAACCGAAACAATTAATTAATAATTAACCAGTTTAACCAGAGCTTAACCAGTTTATCCAGATCTTTTAACCTGCAATATTCTTTTTTAGCCAGAGTAACGCCATGGTTTGATCTTTGAGTCCCATGTTTCCCCTTATATGTTTATCACCAGTACTAAGAAACCCCAATGCACCTAAAGAAACGTAAATGCCCAATTGAACATTGCTTTTAAACATACCAGTCATTAAATTGTTGTTTTCGAACCTAAACGGTACGTTAATGTTACGAATATAACATCCTCGGACATGAAGTATTTTTCACCATGATCCTCGGCAGAACTTTGGAATAGAGTAAAATAAGAATTTTGTCTTAGAACTTAGAAAAGATCAATTTAATTTTTTAAAAGAAATTACCCAAAATGAAACATTCCTCCATGTAAAAATACCTGTAATTTAAATACAGAAATACAATATATTTTAATAACATATAATAACCTAATCTAAGGTGTAAGGGCTAATTAAAACTGAGAATTACCATAACGGGTAACGGTCTTGAGACCTTGTTTTGTTTTACAAATATCTAAAAACACAAACCAACAGCATTATCACATTAACCTTTTGAACTATGCAAATTGTGAATTTACAGATTTTAAAAACATGCTGGACTTGCATTCATGAAAAGGCAATTCTCGTCCCCGAAAAGTATGCCACCTATGAATAGCAACTCCAGTGAGATGCATTGAGATCTGTAGTAGCCAGCATCGCGAACACCTTCCCAATTTTCCACTTCTTGTGGAGGCTAAAAAGAGTTTATAGAACGTTAAAAAGGAATACAACTTAAAATGTCACCAGTTCACGTTCACTGAATAATATCACTTACTTCAAACCGAAGGTCACCAACCGGTGGCTTGGCATAGGGAATGCCGAGAAACGCATGATATTTCTGATAATCACGTGAAAACGAGACTATGCCTCTGAGCTTGCCATTGCTGGTTTGAACAACCGGTCTGTCTCCTGCTTTCAAGTGGTTTATATAAACAAAAGCCACAAACAGTATGGAAACTCCGGTGAAAAAATCGGTTTTCACCAATTTTGAAAGTTTTGAAAGGTCCCACACGGTATTTCGACGCATGATGGAAGAAATGGAGGATGGTCAAGGATCCAGTGTCCCACTAAACTCGTCAGAAAATGCTAATCATGTTAGCACCAAATACACTAGCCACTCATATTTTGCAGCATGTAACTAGCACTTATTGGCTTGCTGGCACCAACCTAATTTAGCTATATGCTTGTAGTGGAACATAATCAGCAAAACTGAGTGGAAGACCCAACTTGGTCGATCTTACTCTTTGGATGACATAAGAGGCTTTGGTTTATCCATAAACGGCACTAACGAAATGGACACATTGTTCTCTTACCAATTGACCAGCAACAGCTCTGGCGCACGTTGTCTGATGATCTAAATAAACTATCTATCGTAGTACTTTTCGTACATTCCTTTCTCAATTTTTAGTTTGTCCTTTCCTACATAAGGAAAGATGTAACCCAAATCATAATGATGATAATGATGCGGTTGTTTATAAAAAAATGGTTCTTTATAAATAGATAGCGGAATAGGTAGCAAAAATCTTATACTGACAATATATGAAGGCGTCACAGGGGTAGAAAGAACAGGAATGAGGCAGTTGTTGATTGTAACGGCAAGAAAGGGAAGGTGAAGTGAACGAGATCGCATGACACATTGGACACGTTTTTTGAGCATTGCATTTTGCATTGCCTGCGTGGCTACATTATGTAGATGCGATTACAAATCTCAATTAAAGCATAAAAAATTGTAAAAGAGCTGCAGTGATCCTTTCTTGATGCAAGAGACGTTACACGTTAGTGGCCCTTTTGTTAGTTTTATTATCACTTTTTTGTCAAGCCACACTTTAAATGTTAAACCATTCTTTATTATGTGCAAATCGCATGTAATCTTTTATCCAAAAAATGTATATCGTAATAGCGATAATTCGAGTGCACAAAGTACACAAAAGAACTTGCAGATTGCATACATTTTGCTTCGGTGGTGTGTTTATGTTTCCGCGGAGTAGACTCCAACAACTGAATCTTTTGTTGAAAGAAATCGTTTGTTTGGCTAAACTGCAAAGGGTGGAAAATTTCCCTCATCTTAATATTGTTGATCACGATACAGCGTCGTCGGCGTGTACAACAGCAAGGGTTTATAGGGTTTAAGCAAAAGTGAGTATCTTTTTGGCATGACATAAGTTTTATCATATTTATTTATCGTCATCATTTTTAACATGTGAAGAAAAATCAACGTGAACAATGAGCCTCTATAACAAAGCAGCACATAGGCACATGCAAAAGTCACCTAACTACCTTTTTTCGTCTTCTTAATATTTTAAAGAAGTTAACGCAAAAAACTACTTGTTCATGTTAGAGCATTACAAGTAAATATTATACGCTCAGCAGTATTGTAAAAATATGATTACTGCAAAAGATGAAAATCATTATGATGGCGTACGACAGTTATGAGCAAATGGAGATCATAACACAAGCAGTAGTAGTAAGCTGAGCATTGAGCCAGTGAATGGAGTCAACAAAATGTGATCTTGTGTAATTTTTGAATACTACATGCACACCAAAATGTGCAAATGTAGTTCATTTTCACGAATTTTCCTTCAATATGCATATCGTATAGAATATTCGTGGCACCACGACAAATGCGTGATATTTTTCACTTTAGACACAGGTTCATCATCTTTTATTTTACCACAAACCAAACGTATTTAGCTAATGGATCTTCTACAATGTTGAAGATGATGCGATGCATGCGAAATAATTTTTTACTGCATTCGTATCATCTACAGAATAACAACTTAATGATCATACAAAATCATTAGACTCAAGAATATTATAGCTTATGGTTAGCAGCATTGTTAAACCGGTTTTTCTATAATATCATGCATATACGATCATTCAATAAATCGACCATGTGAATCTTTTGATGGTGTTTGCCATTTTCTTTATGTGGTTTGTTGGAAGAGTAAACTAATGTTGCAAAAAGAAACAAAAGTATCACCTATACAGAAATATCAAAAGAGGACTATCGCATTGATGTTGCTGACGATAAAAAGTAACTAAAAACACAAAAGGGTTAAAGAGAAAAAAGAGAGTCGTTCTGTGATGAACGCCACCAGCCACACATGACAAAGATTTTTTGGTGGTTCCCCTCCACTTTTTTATAAACATGTTGCGAGTTCAAAGGTGGAAAGGTGAAATGGATTAGGAATTAGGAACAAAAGAGAGTTACAAAGTCATCGGTCTACTCTCTACTACTGAAAAAAGTTACGCGTTTACTTTGCAATATTTGTAGAAAGAATGGTAAAAATTGAAAACAATTTTATTGTGATTGTGAGCACGATGCGCTACACAGCTTTTGGTTACAATACACAATATCACACGCATCGATGCATTTTGCAGAGACGCAATGACAAAATTGTATCCGTCTAATTACGTTTTACTGTGCTGTCTTAATGCGCACGGTCGTAATTTGTATTGCGTACAGAATTCAATCAGGATGCAAGAGATTTGCAATTTGCAGCATCAAAACGTGAAGGACCTCGAAATCAAAGTACCGTTTAAAAATGAGCGCCTGTCCCTTTTGTTTCAATTTGAACTTAATGATAAATTGGTAATTAAGTTAATCGCTGAAAAAATAACGACAGGAAGATGGTTGATGGTTGGCTAAAACATGTTGCAAAATAAAAAGCCAGCGGTTATGTTTTTGGGCGATAAACCACACACATACAAACCGTGAATATTTTCAAGTTTGCAAAAAATCAAAATGCTTTACCTTCCAATGGGAATGGGTTTAATGGGTATGTATATAAATATGTTATGACACACCTGTGTTTTGTTAACGCGAGCGAACGCCAAAGCACAGTAGGTGGCAAAAGTGTGTTCTTTGATGCTGGTCAAGTTCAACGTGAGCCATTGTACAAAGGATTGACGTTGGATATATGTATGTCAACACAAAAAAGCCAAAACCAAGGTCTTCCAGTTTTTCGCCAATTTTCATCGATTTACATCAGCACAGGTTGTCACGAAAATCCCTAGAACTACGCTTGCGTAAATTGTTTATATGAAACGGGTGTATGTTTAGATTTTTCAAGTTTTTTAATTATCATTTCCAACGCCTATTTTTTTATCTTTTTTGTATGCATTTCATGAAGAAGCTGATGAAAGAAAAAACAGTCAAAATTCAAACAAAGCAAAATTGAACACACAATGGACTCCAGTTTGCTAGTAACTGGAGTGGAGATGCATTGCAAAAAGATGCAAAAGTCTAACCTTCAATAATCCGGGTATATCCTTTTTAATCACAGTCACAAGATTTTTCCCAAATACATTATATTTGTTCACATGCTATGATTTACAACAACCACAAAATTACTGCATAAAATAAATTAGTATTATTATCAACGTTTTCCCCAATAATAACAACTTTTGGTTTGTTTGAGCACTAAAATATCACATAATCAATCACATTTAAAGTCCTAACCGGTCCCAAAACTCTATGCGATTTGCGAATGGTTCGTTAATAACTTTTGAGACCACATTTATATTGAGATACTGTAATGGTTCAGCAGCTTTTGCTTTCAAGGTTGGCCATTCCACATTGTCAAATAGCAAGATGTCCCTGAAAAAACCACAAAGAGGAAAGCAATTTTTAGCATTCTGCACTAGTTTTTATAGATTGCATGCGATATGTATTTTACCGGCTTTTGGCAAAGTCTGTCCAAGCAGTTATCATTTTTCTTGACATTACATAGTCCTTGTGATCTTCCCCGACGAATGAACTAAGTGGCCAATTAAAAATAAGCTGGATTTCATCCCCTGGAATCGAACAAGTGTTTCTGAATATTATATGAGTCATCCATCATTATGTGTGTAGATAGCAGATATTGTCATTATATTATGCGCACCATGACATACTCCTAAATGTGGAATTTCATGTCGGAAAACCTTTCTGGCTACATATCTCTTGATAATATCCCAAAACACGCTAACTACCGGTGGAATCCTTTCGTTTTGAGTGGCGGCCAGAATATCTGCAAGACTGAATTCGGCAGAGTACGAATACAAATACATTCTCACTGGGGCATGTTTCATGTACTGCTTTACAAAACGATGAGCCGGAACAAAAAATTGCCGGTCACTATATAAATTCGTGTATCCAGAAATGTATTCCATTGAAGCGATATCCTTAATGTCTGGAAAATAGTATTGTCGAATTTTATCGGACGCCTCTCGGTTTTCAGGGTCATAATCAAGCATGCGCGGGGTAAAAAAGTACCACTCGTCATTTGCTATTATTAATAAACCACATTAACAAACCAATCTTCATAAAGAAATACGAATATGATTCGATTTTTATTTTCGGTATCTTACCAAGTCTCAATTTTGTTTGATTTGCGGTTATAACTGTTGAAAAAAAAATTGTCCAAAATAGTTTGAAATTTGCATTTGCATCATTGTGAATAGACTTTTTACTTACTGGAAGATGATAATAAACCTTCTTCTTCGTTTACGCCTATAATCAATGGTACCTGCATGAGAGAAAAAATTTTTCAAATTCTGCAGAAAATGCCGTTGAAATAGTATACCAGCCTAAAACATGACCTCACCTTATTTACCCTGCCCGACATTAATGACTCCAGAGGCTCTTCTCCAAGAAAAGTATTTTCATCTTGTACTGTCTCAACTGTCGGAACAAACAGGGTAATCTTTTCCCTCAGTGGTACCTGCAGGATCAAATCTACTCTTATTAGCCCAAACACATGGTGATGGTAAATTTTGTTTTAAAATAAAAATTGCAAATGGCTTCACCAGTATTTCTTTATGACCCGACACAAAAGTTACTCCGTCCAGCTTTTTGAGACAAGCAACCATTTCCTCGGTGTCTGTTTCTGAGCAATTAAATTTTGCTGCATAACGTTTTGCCTGCTTTGCAGGTTCTCTGTTTATTGCCCAATTTCCTAACGGGCTTCCACTTTGCATTATTGCACGGGAGAATAGCCCTGATTGCAATAAAAATATTTATATGCATATGAAAGATTTCCCTTCCAAAAAATTTACGTGCACATTTGAGAAGACTGTTATATACCACTGGACATTTTCGAAATCAAGTGGAATCCCACCGAGGCACTTCCCGCTGACTCTCCGAATAATGTTACCTGTTAATATTAATCATTTTAAGGCTATAGACGTTGATTTCGCCAACAACTTTTTCAGACAGCTTTTTTAAGAGTGAAAAAAAGAAAATGCAAAACATTATTGCAATCCCATTACTTGTTTTGGATCTCCCCCAAATGCTGAAATCTGCTCCTTGACCCACTACATAATCAAAGCATTCCACAATGTCATAACTTTAAACTATAAATAGAAAAAGTTGCATAAATTGCTGAGATAACCGTGCCTTTAACGCCTCCACTTGATCCTTCAGGCCCATATTTCCTCTGACAACTCCATCTCCTGTAATGTAATTTAGTAATTGCATTAAGCAAAACAGGTATCTAAAACCATTGAACATTTTTGTCTTTAAACAATATCTTTTCTAACCTGTATTCAAGAAACCCAGCCCAGCTAACCTAATTTCGAATATATCCAGATTAGATGTAATTTGCAGTTGTACACATTTAAACAATGTCGAATATTAGTACATTCATTTATCCTTTTACCTGTAGTTTACCTGTAGAAATATTTTTCAAATTTTTATTTATTAGATTTTTAGCGTATAACGTCTTTTCGAATGTGAAATGTTATAAAGTGTACTGTTTACCGTAACTAGAACCACATCTTCATCTAAAAGATAGCCTGGTTTTGAAAAAAAAACTTGCATTATTGTATAAGGCAAATAAAAATTTGTCTTTTGTACAATTTAACGTGCTTAATACCTGGAAAGTAGCGATTTGCCGTTCCGAACACGAATGCTCCACCATGCAGCCATACCTTTTGATATTCCATGAAAATAACAACACTGCTTTTAGAATTTCCAGTTGTGACGCTTTTACAACAGCAATAACCTTCTTATATGCATACCATGACAGGAAGTAATCCTTTTCTTTTTTCAGGGGTGTAGACATTAACTTAACGTATAATCGGTTGGATTAAGGATCCTGATAACGCTAAAACCCTATACGTTACCTGATTTTGGTTAACTGACGTTACCGGGTGTCTGGTTCACCAGCGCGGTTCATTGCTTCGTTATCATTAATACATGATACATGATTCGTAAAAACAAAATTTAATGATAATGAAACAATGCAATTTTAAATTTTTTAACATTGTCAGGTAAGGTTTATTTTAGCGTTATCAGGGGACGTGAATCCTTCAGCCACAACTGTTAAACTCATACCGAATAAACACTCCTAAAATAAAATAGAGAAATAAAATTAAAATAGAGTAAAATGCAAAAAATGTAATAGTGAATGAGCTAATGACCTCAGAACCCTCCACGCTTCCGCTTATGAAATTTATTTGAAGACATTGTGGACCTGTCTGGGTAGCATCGAGCACACCCGACCACGGTTCAGCAGGCTGTGGGGGCTACATGCAACATGATGGTAAAAATTGATATTTCAGTTAGTTCGTTTTTATTTTATTTTATGGCACATATTTAACAAAGAGCACGTTTTGTTTATGTTTGCACATTGAGCACCTCAAATCGTAAATCTGCAACAGGTTGTTTAGCAAATGGAATTTTCAGATATTCATAAATCTTTTTCCCTCCCCGCGTGAAAGACTCGACTCCTTGCATTTTCCCATTTTTTGTTTCCAAAATCGGGCTAAGCGTCTTTGTACTGCGGTAATGATTCACTGACACAGCCAATAGTACCACGAATGCGGCAAAGCCGGTCTTTTTTCCTACAAAGCTGCCCATTTTTTGTACTTTAAATTTCTTCGGATTTAAAAATTATTTTAATGGCTTTCACAGTTTCATGACAGCATTGCTTGTCACTTTACGTCTAGTCGGGCAATGAGTCAATGCTCAAAATACTAGGCGTAAATATTTAAGCAATTGACTGTTGTGCCTTGCTGCTGGAACAAGTCATGCGTTTCTGGACTTTGTACTTGAACTTGAAAAGGTTTCTGTGAGAAGAGATAGAAAGATTGCCTAGTCATCAGCTGGAGAATAGAAACTCTGCTTTTTTACTGGATGTGAATTGTCCAGCGCAGTGGTGGGAGTCATATTCATATAGCATAATGACAAGGTGTTTTTTCCCATACAATCAACATGCCACATGCCAATGCAATACTGCTACAGCTATCCAGTCAAGGCCATCATAAAAGTAATCAATTTTTTCAATTTCATATCGCATGAATACATACATACTGCAAGGCAGGAAAAATATATTGGCAAGTTTAATGAGAACAATATTTAGCTTTAAAAGCTTTAACTTGGGAACTCGAAAACATACAACACAATTACCTACTTGTCGAGCATTCAACACATTACACATTGTTTTGATACAAATTTTTTATCTTGAAAATGATGCACATGAATGCGACTGTACAATTTCTTTCAAATCTAAGATGAGATTTTAAAATGTATTAAAGTCAGTTTTAGTATTTTATTCTTTACACCCAAAGCATTAGGGAGACAGGAAGATCATAAATGCAAGTGTTTCCATAATAAAAATGCCTCATAATTTTCCGCCTGGCTATGTGAATGAATTTTGAGGTGTGCTTTGTGCATATATGAATGGCTTAAATATTGTGTTTACTTGTAAAGTGGCTTTTTTATTCATGCACCACTGTAATTTTCTCACGACATGACAGTCCATAATATGCATTAAACCATGTAGGAATGGAAAAAACCTGGGAATATTATGTACAAAATAAATAGTCACGAGTAGATTTTTTAACAATTTATTTTTATTTTTGCACAATATTATGTCTCTTGAAATCAAAAATTAAAAAACGACATCATAAAATATTTCTTGCGGTACAGCGTTCACAATATTACCTGCCTTTCGTTTGGCCATTCGTCTGCGACAATCTTCTAAAGTTTTCCAATTAGCGTAACAACTATCATTACAAATTTTTTAAACAATCACTGCTAAGCAGTTCTTAATATTTTATGCCTAAAATTATTCCTCTTTGAGAAAGGTCGTTTATTGAATTAAAATCAGTAAATCTTATAATTTATCTTAACTCGTACAGTTAGTAATACTTCAATAACTTCAATAAACATCACAGACATGGCAAATCATTTATTGAAAACAAACGAGTTGTTAGGTAAAATTAAATTTGAGCAGGCGTGTAATAAAATGCTGTACCATTCGTAATTGTAGTAGGCGCAGCTTAAATAAGGTGAGAATGAAAGGGAAGAGAGTCAATTCATTCACTCCATCCAGTTTTAGAAAATTTACTTTCATAAAATATTATAGCATTACAAAATGCAATATAAAAGAAGCTATCTTACATGAAATCAGACTTGACACAGCCAACTAGGTATTTATAAGATCTCAGATGGGATCATATATTATAGGTTTTCAAGAAACAAGACACTTTTTTATGCCTTTTTTGGAAGTTATAGCAAAGCACTTCACTGTTATCAGTTGTAAAAAAATGTGTAAAAGTGATAAAAATTTGTACAAATTATTTTTCAACTACGTCCAGTTTGCAGTTACACGGTAGTAATTTCTTTCGATCGATTTTTTTAGAAATGGTCTAACTCATTCTTTTCCACTTTTTATAGGCCTTCACCAAAAATGTGTATCTGTGATTTGTCTCTTTGCATAATATAAAAAGATTTGTAGTGATCATCTCTAGTATAGCTTCTATACTTTTCGCGAGTTCTGCCAATTAAATGTGAGTGAATTATCAAAGCTCCTTATATATATTACAAAAACTGAAACTATAAACATCAACTTTCCAGTGAAATTGGTTTTACAGGTATAAATATTCTGCTTTCGTCGTGTTCTATATGTTGTACTTTGTATTTTATACACATTTTGCTCTATGATCATTTTGATAATTGCTAATGCTTAGTTATCCCTAGGGAATTCCAAATCTCTAGTCTCTCCTTGTCGTAGGGTTGTGAAATCAACTTGGGATCTACGTCTATCTTAAAATATTGTAAAGGCTGGGTGGGATCTTGCTGCGGCCATTTCTTTCCCAGAAACTCGAGTTGGGTTCCCGCACTATTGCTTTCGTCAATTTCTGCTTTAGCAAACTGCAGCCACAGATTTACTACACTCCGAGACATTTCGTAATCTATATGCGTTGGTGGCAAGTGGGATAGCAAAGGCATGTAGAACTGGAGGCTCAGCTATAAGTTTAATAATGAGCAATTTAAGATGGAAATTAGACTTAAGTAAATTAATGCAATTTAAAAACAGAATAAAAACTATAGTTTTTGTAGTTTACTTTACCTCGTCTGAATGGCATATTCCTATAAGGTCAAAGATAAAACATCATCATATCGTTACAAATAATTTTTAAATGGAAGTAAAGAAACTTTAATTAAATTTTTCGTCTTACCAAAGTTGGGAATGTTTTCCCTGAAAATATATTTTCTGACAAGGTTCTTCAGCGTCATTCCCATGATTTCTAGGAGAGGATGACGCTCACCCTTCAAAGCTAGTACAAATTCCGCCAAGGTGAATTCGGTTTGATAGGTGTAATAATAAAGAAACACTGGAGCAAGGTTGGTCTGATAAGTCACTGCTTTATGCAAATCTGTCAACCAGAAACGGTCGGTAAACATGCTTGTGAAATTTTTAAAATCTTCAAGAGATTCTCCTTTTGCATTTGACAGGTAATAATAGTCTCGTAGCCGATTCAGCACTGTGGCATTAGCATTGTCTTCAAGATATAAAAGGCGGGGCAAGAACTTGTCCATGTCTTGGCGCAAGTTTTCGATCAATGTCTCGTTTCGGGCAATTACTGCAAAGAATTAACAAAAATGAAGGTCAAGATAAATGATTCTGGAGATTGGAAAGATTTTTGGATTTATGTCTCACCAGCAGAATTCAAAAGCCCCTCATCTGCATTGAACCCTGGAAATGTGTAAAAAAAATACATGGAAAATTCATGTAAAATTTGAAATTTTCTTAAAGACATAAAAATGCACTATTCCTTACCTATTATGGACGGCACTTTGTTTATGGCACCCTTTTTCAAAATTGTCATTGGATGCTGAGTTAAAAAGTTGAAATTTATTAGTTGGGGCACTGTGAGAATATATATAACTTTTCCGAACTCATTTTTGCTTTAAAATGTTTTTTAAAATACCTCGGACAGGAATGTCTTGCCGTCAGGAATGTTAGGCTCAATGGTTGGTACAAAAACGTCAATGATTTGTCTCAAGGCTGCCATAAAAAATTTCATAAATTTAAAGAACAACAGTTCAAATTTATAATGTAATTTGCCAATTAAATCTCATAAAAAAGTAAATTACGGTCGGAAACGACTTGATGACCCATAACTACTTCCAGCGCAGTCAGGTTTTTCATACAGGCAACCATTTCTTTTGTGTTTGGAGAATAACAACCGAGACTGGTGGCAAACTTCTTAGCCTGTGAAACTGGATCGTTTGTCAGAGCCCATGGATTCGTAGCCAAACCACTTTGCATGATTGCTTTACTGAAAAGACCTCTGCTCATTGGTGACAATTGGTGAAAGTGCACGCTAGCGCTGCCTATATTAACATTTTATTATTTCAGCGTGTCCATATATTATTTCCGGTACATAATAATAGACTGATTTTTAATAACTCATTGTACCTGCCGATTCTCCAAATATAGTTACTCTTTTTGGATCACCTGTCGGTTCAGATAATTATAAGAAGTTATGAGAAGTTATGCAGTACGTAAAGTAAGGAATTCTGAACGCTGCAATTAACCACTACCACTAACACTCATAAAATATATTATATAGATTTGTGAATATATCGTCACGGAGGTGCTTATTCCCTTTAAATACTATACTTTATATATAACTTACCACCAAAATGATGAATATTTTTCTGTATCCATTTCAAAGCTTCCACTTGATCCTGCGGGTCAAAGGTCAAGGTCATGAAAATGCAAAAATCAAGCCATAGATTTGTTTGATAGACCTTTAAGTTACCTTCAATCCCATATTTCCACGCACTACCCCATCTCCTGTATTCAAGAAACCAAAGGAAGCTAAGCGATAATTAATCGTAACGAAAATTACAGGATCCTGGTCTTGATCAAAGAAATAATCAGGGCGATACATGTCCCCAGATCCAAAAATGAATAAACCTTAAAAGTTAAAGATGGTCAATTCATTATTCTTTTATTCCCAAGTTTTATTCTGTTAATTTGTAGTAATAAATGGTTTTAAAACCTCCATGAATGAATACCATAACCGGCAAGGCTGATGGAATTTTGTTGGAATCTTCGTTCTAAAAGAGGTGTGTATGTATTCAGTTAATGTAAAGAATGATAGTTCTCATGTAGAAAAATCTATGGTTCTTATCAGTTGTCAGTACCTTTATTGTACTGGGTAAAAAAATATTAGCGAATAGGCAATTTTCTTGACCCACGAATTGGTTTGCCATAAGATCTAGTTGGATGCATTGTGGACCAAACTGTGTGGCATCCAGCACACCAGTCCATTCCTCCACTTCCTCTGGAGGCTGTTATTTTAATAGACAAAATGACAGCCACATGTCTTATTTTGTCACATTAGGGATTATATTATGGAGAATTTGCTTAAATATTGCATTTTGTACCTCAAAACGCAGAGGACCCACGGGTGCTTTGGCATAGGGAATTCCAAGGTAGCTGAAGTATTCCCGACCATCTCTCGAATATGAGATCACTCCCTGAACTTTCCCATGACTTGTAGATACTATCGGTGCTAGTTTTTTCCCTGGAACTCCATATTTCCTTAGATAAACAGCTACAAATACCACAGCCACAGAGAGCACTGCTTTCTTCGCGATCATTGTGGAATGAATCACTTCGGCAAGTTGCAATATCACAGAAACAGTGAGGGACAAACTGAAAATTTATTCCATAGACCAAAGTATGGAACTGCCGAGTATTTGATCGGCTGGGATTTAGCAAATGATCACTTTTGATATGCTTGTTACACAGTACGCACAATAGATGCTAAAATCATTGTACCTTATTTTGAAAATGTATATTATGCAAATGCATGCTTAAAAAGTACTATTTATCTTGTTTGCACTGGATCAGGATTTTTAGGCAGTATGCAAAGAGCATATTATATTCATTCACTTTTTTCATGTCCAACTGGCTTAACCATCTTTCCTTGTAATATGCATACACATAGTTGAAATGAATTCAAATTAACGTCTGGACAAAAGCACAAATCACAGTGTTTAGCACTTTGGTACGGATTCAAAGTAACATTTTTCGCGTCACACGAGAGAGTAGCAAGCAATTATCCGTCGTATACAAAAACACCCGACTCACTAAAGTGCTCTTTCTTTCTAGTTGAGCACTAACATTCTAGAATGATAGTTTGGTTTTGGATTGTGGAACAAAAAGTAACAGAATTGGTTGTTGAAATAACGTTCCATATATCATTCACCCATCATTGTACTATGTCGTTGATATAGCTGAAATGAATAATAAACAAACTTTTTAACTATTTAGTCAGTGTTGATGAATGATGCAATGATTTCTGGAAGATGAACATGCATCCGTCTCGTGAGCACATTATTTTTTGCAATCTGGAATGACACTAAAAGTAGTTTCTTTTATTGATGTAATTGCCACTTGACATTTTCGTATTTTTGCAACAATATATGATGATGATTTCACTTTTACTATTTTTATTAAGTATTTTTATTAAATGTTGATGCCACTATCTGTGCTCTGCTTCAAATCAAATGCAAGCACTTTTTGCAATAATAGCTGTCCAGTCCGCAAAGATTACACTGTAAGACTGTCAGAAGGATTAAGCAGAAACTAATTTTGTTCGACTTCTGCTTTCTGCTTCTACAACAATAGATCAAGCCATGAAATGCTGGTAACGCTTCCAGTCTGAAAGCAGAAGTCAAACTGGATTTATTCTTATGATTGTTATCTGGAGATAGTTGAGCATGAGTTTTTTTCTACCTAACAAAATTTACTTTTTTACTTTTAAGTTTATGTAGGGTAATATGTATACACATACATGACGCATATCTGGAAGATATAATTGTTAGCAAATCTTGTGTTCCCACCTGAGCAATTTCCAATCTCGCAGAGATTCTACCAAGCATGCAATCATAGTCATTATCAAAGCTTCTTCAAGTTTTATATGAAATATAATAATATAGGGGGAACCTCAACACAAGTTTCATAACTGCATACAATTATGTTGTGTAATTCTAGTACACTGGACGGATATCCTTTTCTTTGCTACCTTTTGCAACATCAAAATATTTGGTCCAAAGTATCAAGGAGACAATGAATAGGAATGACAACGGAAGAAGAAGAAGAAGGACTTCCTTCCTTTTCTGTTAGACCATTAGACGACACGTTAGAGTTTTGCATATATGATATATGGAAGAACGATGTGATGTGATGCATTCAATGGAACTGGTTTCATTTGTCATTCATTATGCATCTCGTCGGCAAATTGTGATTCTCCGCATGTAGTTTGCAATTATCGAGAGCTACTAAGAGTCAATTGAACATTAGGCAACAACTCAAATGATGTGGTTCCTATTGAGCTACGACCTAAGCTTGCTAATACTATTGATAATGGTTATAACCTTAACTTTACAATTACAACATCAATGTACTCGCGAACCTTTTTTGTTTAAATATGTAGTGCAAAAAATCTTGTTAATCTTGAAAAATCAGGCAACCAGAAAGTTTAAGTATCTATCATGCATTTCTTCGGATATCTACCTACACTCACAGAATTATTAAATAAGTTTTTTATTCGATTCATTCCAATGAACAACCAAATTATGGCATCTTTTTAATGAAAACAGGAAATATGCTTATAGTTGTATTAAACAAGACTGTCAATTGTATACATGGGTGTATGACTGAAACTGATTATATGCCCACAGCGAACGGTCACATAGTACAACATATACACGCAATAGTAAAACAGCAGAATAGTCAACGCAAACTACAACGTGCAATTTATTAAATTGACGGTCCAAGGTCATGCATAGCAGCAAGAAACCAATGTCAAAGTCAGCATGTCTGTATCTCTATTGTGCAGGCAAGTAGTATTCACACACTAAACAATACAATCTTGGGATTAATCTTTGTAATTATCTTGGTACATCTTTTAACGTAAAGTGATCGTTAATGAAATTTGGAACTAGGAAGAATATTAGCAGCAATAGGATATACCTAAAGTGCAAATTCGAGAATACAAAATCATATTCAAATCTCAGGAAGTATTATTTAACGAGTATATAATATGGTTAAATATTAAAAACCATTAAAAATTTTAAAAAGCGAAAACATTCCTCATGAAATGAATACAAGATAAATTCCATTTTTCCTACATCAATCAAACTTCAAGTTCTGCGGATACACAAAATAATTTTAACTAATCTTTCACGATTACTAGAGTTTAACGGATTCAGATTATCATAAACGTACTGATTCTTAATAATATACTGTTAAAAACATAACGTTAAAATTGTATGCAAATGCGCATGCAAATGATGTATTGTACATCTCATAACGTACAGTGGTTTTTCAATGCACAACCTACATGTATTTAAGTCATATCTATCAAGAAGTTTCCAGAATGGAAGTTGTTAAGTAGCTTATCACTGGATGACCTTAGCATGTGAAAAGGAAACAGAAACACATTTATACTATGATTCATCATGATAATTACTGACTTTGATACACAATTAAAGATTATCCATGGAATATCCAGCTATTATCCACTCAACTATTAGCCATGTGCCAAGTTATAATTATATTGATGTAATATAATATATTACATCAATATAATTATAACTTGGCATATTATGCGTCAATGACCTTCCTTGCACTGCTTGGGTATGACTATCTAGCAGACGCTCGTGATGAGCACTAAACTTATATACTACGATGCTAATTGATATACGTACTACGTACCCAAATGGAGTGTGCTCCACTTACCAATTAAGCTATATTGTCACAATTGTCAGCCACAACAATTCCAAAAGTGAAACTCGACTGAAATCAATGTTGTTTGGAAGTCTCAAAAATTAATGAAAACCACTTCTTAAAAGCAACTATAAAAAATTCTTGGAAATTAATGGCAAGTTGCCCACAATAATGATTAGACAAAGAAATCAATCACACAACAGAGCACACAAAACAAAACGAGAAAACTATTCCATGCAATTTCGAAATGTTATTTTGTTGTCGTTTGGAAAGTGTAATGCCTTATGTAAAAAATGATGAAATTCCCCCAAGGATATTTTCACTCGAAACAAGAAACTAGTTTTGCATGAAAGGAGCTCAAAGCTGGCCAAACGACTACTGGCCACTGCTATGTCTTTTGAGCATAGTAGTCTCCCGTTGTCGCACTTTTTCTGATGTAGCTTTTAGCTATTTCGGAAATTGCGAAGTTGACAAACAGGAAACTGTTCTCCATTTTCATTTATTCTAGCCCCTTTCCCAGATACATACAATATTGGCTACTGGACGAGATGCTCTTTTTGTGTCCTTTCTGCACTGAAGAGCAGAACGAAACTGGGAATTTAAGGGAAGCCTTGTTTTGATAAAAAGTTGGTATGTTGGAGTAACAATATATATAGGGTACCGAAATGCTTAGTGGAAAAGTGGGCAGGGATAAATGTTTATTAAACTGGAACCTCTACTTCTGTGGAAATGCAGAATAGGTTCTCTGACCGAAGAAGTAAATATTATACTTGTTCCTTTACTACTACTCCAGGAGAAACTGTGCTTTAGTCTTTCATTTCCTTTTCATCCCAGCCTCAGTCATATGGGGAGTATTGATTTTCCTATTTTGCTGCTTTTCCAAACTATAGCCTTAGAATAAGTGTGTGGTATCCTAGAAAAAGCTCTCCATGTTTGCAGGAAGATATATAAAAAATTGCGGAGCAGCAACTCCATCACCCGTCGTAGAAAGAATTTGCCAATATTGACTACTTGACTGCTTTTATTCCGTTTTTCTGTCAAGTTTTATAAACCTTTGATGTTGTTAGTACGGCTTGATAAACACATGAATTCATGCATGCATACCACAATTTTGTGGTTCAGTTTTAATAACTCCAAAGGTATATGCTTAGTGACTCTTTTATGGGTACTAATTCAACTTACGTGTAGGTAATTAAATACATGGTAAAATTTAGAGTAGAAGTAGACTCGTGTGAAAGTCTAGGCAATTGTTTGTGATGAAGCAGAGCTGTGCTAGCAAATATGCATGTGCACGGTCCCACGGCATCTAAAATAGCGACACTATGCTTCATTATGGGCTTTCCATATTCCTGGAATTACAATTTAATGCAGCTGGCAACCCTGTCAAGCGAAGCCATCGATTTCCTTTCTGGCTCTTTGCGTGTTTATTTTAGCATGAAGGTGGAACCAAATTAAATTTACGTACTTGGAACTCGGATAAAATGGCATAAAATTGTAAAGTTGGATGTGAAAACTGCTTTTTCCCCTAGCAGTTTTTTTTGCACCGATTCACATTTTGAACATTTTTGAGTTTGCATGAAAAGTCCTTTTGGGTATGCAGGAATTTACAGATTTTATTGAATGGTATTGGAATCTGGGAATCTTTCCAATGATTGCACACAACTCTATATTGGCATGCATAACAAGTGGCTGTTTTCAGAATTACTTCTTGCAGAATAAGTTAACTTTTTATAAAAGCATGTTCCAGCAAGTACATTTTGCCAAAAACGTTCTGCGGATAGCTTTATCTTGCTTAACATATTATTTCATATTTGTTATCTTATGGAATCGAGGCAAGTTGACGTTGAAACATTGATGAAAGCTGTTCAAATAATATTTTTTTCCTAACAACAAATACATAGGTACAAAAAATGCATGGTATACATATTTCACTTTAGCGTCAGCATTGTAGTAACAGTGGGAAAAAGTTCAAGTTAATTAGCGACTTATCAGTCTGTCTTTGTAATTTTCAACGTGTGTCCAGCTATAAATAATTTTCATGGGAAACCTTAATCAAATCCACAAGTTTCCGCTTCTTTATTGCATGTCTTATTAAAAATGTTTGTTATAAATATGGAATGTAACATTATGATATTTTATTTCTGCGGACTAATGACTAATATTGAATTAATTGAATATGTAATGTATATTTTAAGTTTAATTCATTCAACATTAAGATCGTCCCATAGCCGCATTTGATCAGCAAACGGTTCATCAATGAAGCCGGGGGAATTTGGCTCAATTTTCATATATCGCAAAGTAGCATTGTTTGGAGATTGTGGAGTCCATTTATGTCCTTGAAACATTAATGTTTTCCTAAAGGTACACATACCCGTGGGTTTTACACGTTATTTTTCATTTATAATACAATCAAAATAATTAACTACCACATAATGATATTGGACTTACGGATCTGTTGCAAACTGAACCCATGATTTTATTAGATTTCTTGATATTTCATAATCACTGGAACCAACAGGTGCGCCTGGGACGAAAGGGAAGCTAAACTGCAGCAGCATTTCCTCTCCATGCGATGTACCTGTGTATAAAAAACAATTAAATAATCCGTATTGCTTTTTGCTTACAAAGATTACATTTTTTGTGTTTATGTACCTCTTCGGTGGATTTCCCATCCAAAAAGCTTATATATCCAGTGCTTTGCAATCTCATATCCCGTCTCAATTAATGGAACTCCATAACGGCCTCGTAGGGAATGCATAAGCTTCAAGAAGCCAAATTCAGTTGGATAATTATAATAGTATAGATATACGGGTGCGTGTTTAACATGATACTGCGTAGATCGATGTGCCGACCAAAAGAAGAACCTAGACGCTTGTAATTCTGACAGTCCGTTAAAGCTTTCCTCGGGGTCCAATTTCGTACTATTTCCAAAAAAGTAACTCCATAACCGTTCTGGAGCATTTGCTGATATATTAGGGGAATAGTTGAGAAAGAGAATGCGTTTGAGAAAATGAACTCTGTCTTGGTTTGCCCAGTTCACCACGGTAGAGTTTTCAAGAATTTCTGTTGCAAAAGGAAGGCCCTCTTGGCTGTCAATTCCTGTGAGCCATGGCACTTGTGCAAAATTCCCATCCCTCAGCATTTTAACAGGTTCTTCGGCTAAAAATGTTGTCTCGTCATTTACGGCTTCAATACTTGGTGCGTACTTCCCTAATACTGGCCTTGGTGGAACCTTTCAAGTCAAAAGTTTAGATATGAATGCCTTCTCAATGGAGTTGAATGTTTTGCAAACACATACATAATTGGAAAGGGTTTTGCGTACCGTCATTTCTATGTGTGTTCGAACAATATCACGAACATTCAGTTCCTTTAAGCATTTTACCATGTTTTCACTGGAATCAATGGGACAATTCAGTCGTTGTGCTAAGCTCTTAGCTTGCTCCTTTGGGAATCGGCTGTACAGCCAAGTGTTAAGTACACATCCGCTTTGAGAAATGGCCCTATGAAAGAGACCTAAGGACAGTGGCCAAGTGGCAATGATACAACATGAAAGGATGTGCTGATTGTAGACAAAATGTGTGTAAAGCAAAAAAAAAATGGTTCACCTCTGGACAACGGTGATAACATCAACCAGTGTACAGCCCCTCCCCCGGCACTCTCGCCAAATATTGTTACTGAAGAGGGACTTCCTCCAAATTTTGCGATATTGTTTTGTACCCACTTCAGCGCAAGTATAAGATCCTACATAATGGGCAATGTAAGAATGAATGGTGGTGACAACAATGCATAAAAATAACTGCCTTATGTATCGAATACTCGCATATTTGCAATTCATACCTGCATTCCTTGATTCCCCCTTATTAGGTGGTCCCCACTGTTGAGAAAACCCAAAGCTCCCAGTCGATAGTTTACGGTTACAAGCACAATTTCTTCGTCCATAAAGTAGGTTGGTCTAAAGTAAAGAACTCATCTATTTATTTATTTTATCTTTTTGAATCGATTACTGAACTGAATAAATTACTAAATCACCTATAAATATCCGAATTTCCGCTTTGAAAACCCCCACCATGAATCCAAAAAAGCACAGGTAAAGGTCTACCTTCATCGAAAGAGTCCTAAGATAAAACAAAATTTAAAACCTCTGGACGGTGAAAATAGTGTAAGAAATTGTATGAAAAATCTCAAACCTTTGGTGTAAACACATTCAAAAACAAGCAGTCCTAAGGAGAATCGGTAAATTAAAGGGTTATTACATTCCTGTTTTATAAAAAAAATCTTAAATACATTTTAAAAGTCATTCCTTGCCTCTGAGCCAAGCATAAAACTTGTAATAACATCTATTTGATAACACTGAGATCCAAAACTAGTTGCTGAACGAATTCCTTCCCAATTTTTGGGTGGATTTGCTCGCTATATTTTGAAACATACATATAAACACATTTTAATAATTGACATTAGTTTCGAATCTCTGTAGATATTTTTCGAATGCAAATGACCAAACCTCAAATCTCTCTGGAGTATCTGCATAACGAATACCTATATATTCGTAATATTCACGTCCAATTCTGCTCTTTGCAACTGATCCTATAAGTTTTCCATTTGCAGTTTGAACTACTGGACTGCTTGAACTTTTTATAAATAAAACGTATGAAACATAAGCCAATACTGCCACAAAAATTGCGGTCAATTCCCGTTTTCTTCGTCTATAAAAGAAACTTTTTGTTTCCACCCTTTCGGGTGTAGACGCTTTTAAAGTACTGTCACTCATTTTTTGACTGAACCACCAAACCGTTGATTCAAATTATTTTTTGAATTTGGATTTTAAAAATATTCGGTAGTTGCAAGAAATTCACAAAAGTTTTTACAGTTTGAAGGAGCGCGAGCGATTGTTTCCAACGACTTTTCCTTCTACGTAGAGTTTACTTTTTAACACAGTAAATGTTTCATATTTTAAACATAATGGAGATGTAACGACTACACGGAAGATGAAATTGAAATGTTACCAAATTTGCCAAATGCAAGAGAATAGTGACATATTCACATCTTGTGTCTTAAGGCGGAGATTTACGACTGGTGTCGTAAACATGTTTTCTGCTTGAGTTGCAAAAATGTTTCCTTCGAGTATTAAATTGATTCTTCATTAATGATGACTAAACGTCCAGTTTCCAGTGGTAGAGTTAACTGGTATTATTCCAAAAGTTAAAGAATTCCAACATTGTGCATACATAAGCTACTATGTCCAGATTTTGTTGTTTATGTCAACGTCTGCGCATTTGCACTACTTTATCATTGTCCCCCGTCACGTTTTGCCACAAATAACATATTGGGAAAATTAATCGCAAATGAAATGGAGGATGGGCAGCAGGACTTAAACATTCAAGATTTAATCATATTTCATTCACTGCTGTGTATCTAATGCAAACACATTATATGAGCGTTTGTTTTCCAATTGTCGACCTTCTTTAAATTTATCGCTTGCCAAGCTTGTCCTAGAAAGTTATCTGATAACACGGCGCGTCGATCAACACAGCAGCACGAGCACAAAAATGCACCAGATTTTTGTACTATTTAGCAAGAAAGAAGAACATGTACCCGTGTATTATGTGTCATCAAACTGATAACCCGAGAGCGATTGATGAAGCCCTGGATGAAAATGGGCAATTATTTTGATTTTACAACAAATAAACAACGCAGTGGCTGTTTCATATTTTCCAAGTCATCGTTTTTAAGGACAGACTGCAATGATTTTTATAAACCACGTCAGAGTCGGTTACATAGCTTTCTCTGACGCACTGTGTTGTATAAGAAGATACTGATATTTTACAATTCGTTGCATAATATTATTATTGAATGTATCCAAAAAACCAATTCATGTTGTTGACAAAAATTTATACCTTTTATAGACTTTAAAAAATTAAAAATTGAATGTGAAAGCTACAATTTTTCATTATGCCAATGTCATTTTTGTTGTTGCAATCCGGACTTTGACCGTCCAAAAATATTATCAATTGATGATTGTACGTGCAGTCAAGGGTTATCCATAAATCAATGATGCTTCTGATGAATGGTCATTTTGTTTGGAATATGAGAGATGCCAATTAGTGCGCACTACAGAAAAGAGAATCCGTAGACCAAAGATTATTAATATAATGTTGCCAATTTAAACATTTTTATTTAATAAATACACCAAAATCTGATAACATGTTTTGTATTCATAAAAATCAAAAGTGTAACTTGCCAATGATTAAAAACATAAACGGGCAATCGAAATCAGCAGTCCTTGTTTGCCAATTATTTTCACAAATAATTTCTTTTTTTGTAATCAATAAAGTTTTGAATTTTTCATCGCTTATTCAGTAAAGTCCGAATACTTTTTTATATACTTATATAATTTGTAAATTTTCACCACATATATGTAGGACGTTTATATATACATTTAAAAATTTCCCAGACTATAAACACTAAGACTAACAAATTTATAAATACTTTTTACAATTTTACAAGAAATATGATCACAAGTTGTTTGAAAATAAAAAAGTTCTATCAAAAACGGAAAAGATATTTCCAGAGACATTTTAGCTGAAGAATGTTATGCAATATTTCTGAAACTATCTTTCTTCATAAGTGGAAACTCAGATTTTTAAAACAAAAGTTTTTCATTACAATAATATTAATAGTTTACCAGCTAGCAATATCTATCTAACTTTTCTTTTGTCGTTTCCTTCTAAATCTAAAGTACATTTATATACACATACCAATCATAACATTTCTCAAAACTTAAACACATCATTATACAGATATCGTATATCACACACAAGAATATGCAACGTTTTATATTACGCAATTAACCTAAAGGATAAAATAAAAGTACTATCTAATTTAAAATATGGTTATTCATATGTGAATGTGTAGCAAGTAAGTCTTACAGGTCTCCTTGTACCATTTTGAAATTTGAGATATTCAAAGTTAACTTAATATTTCTGATATATTATTTTTATTTTACATGCTTATAGGTACAGTAAACTACGAAGATGGCAATACAATAAAAACATAAGCGGTTTATTTTTAAAGAAATTGGAGAAGTGATTATTTTTAACAATACTGATTTCTAAGAGTTAACAGTAAAGACACTGTACAATACGCGATACGACATCTTATTTGGTAATAATTTTAAAGCAACACTTATGAGTGAGTTCACAGAATAGTACGAACATACAAGTTTAAATAATTTCAGAGATATGCAATATGTGCGTACAACAACAGTGATATTAACTTAACCGTTTTATAAACTATCGTACTATAATATCAAATATATGTTGGGTAGAAATAGGCTTTTCTTATAAGAAAAATATGCGTTCTTCTAAATGCAACCCAATAATTGACTCGAAAAAATAAATGCAAACAGAATGGACTAAAGATTTGGTATGTTTGTTTGCGGACCAAAGCATTTAAAAGCAAAAATTATCACATTATGTTGTATTATGTATTTGTAGTACGTATTTTTTAACATTTTTATAATATATGGTATTTTGTTTCTTCCACGAAACGGAAAACGCGTTTTCTTTCAAAAATATAATTTCTACCAAGGTTTGTAAGGTAAACTTTTGGCTTTATTAGCTGAAACTTTTTACATGTTAAAGTATATACCGTTTAACCACAAATTGATACTAGTTACTCTCATGTTGGTTGAAAAATCATTGAATTGTACAACTCATTAGCTTTGTTATAAATTCATATAACAGGAAAAATTTACAGTGGTTGTAGTACACTATTAGTCTAAATACTCATACGAACGAAAGATTTTATTTTATCATCAGTTTTGGGAAAGGTTCAGTATAATCTAGGTTACCATTTTCCGTTGTTTACATGCTGTAACTTTCGTCATAATCTTTCTATTTCCCAATTTTAAACATTCAGTCACTCAACTCTGCTCTTTATTTCCATTTACTAAGTGGGCAAACAATAATTTCGTAATCTCTTAAATTTCTCCCTAGTCTTCCTATTATACAATGAACTTATTTATAATATGTTGTATTTTAATTCAGTCAGTATTTATGCCGACACGTAATATTCCTGATGAGAAAACTGCTCAAAAATTTAGCAGGTTTGTAGAAAGGTGTGCACACAAAATCATGCACAAATTGTAAATAGCAATTCTTTATACTGCGATTACTTTACATTTTGGAGGAGAAAAGACTGGACTTAAATATCCACTACATGAAACACTAAAGGTTTCACATTTCTTCTTTGTAATCAAAACTCTGTTCCTCAATTTAATTCTAATTCGTTTCCATCCTGTTAGCATTTCTGCTCAATCCATGATTTATAAATCGTACCTCAAGTAAGATTAGCAATACTCATCATAAAGTATTTCTCCTGGGAGTGGTATGTACGGTAGTAGCAAAAGGTTAAAAGATATCTTTGTAATACGTAGTTTTCGTATTTGTCTTCTCAGGTATTAAGGTGTTCTGGAATTAGTGCGCTTTTTTGTGGGATTGACCAACGGTCATCGTATAACTAAATGTTATGTCATTTATGATTTTCAAGTAAAAAAGTTGCATAATGTACAAGGAATGAATGGGTCAATTTTATGTAAGCCAGGTTAACATTTTAATGCAAGTGCTTGTTTAGTATGAAGAGACCGATATTTTTAAAGTATGGGATAAATTCAAAGTAGTCCAAAGGAATGAAAGAATGAAACATTTCTGTCAAGTTTCCTTTCTAATCACTACAATGTGGAATTGAATTGAAATGCATAGGTATATCTAGTAGTCTCCTTTATTTCTCAATTTGCAGAAAGTAGACCATTTTATTCTTTTTTGGTAAAGTATGGGAAGTGTACACAATAATGATTGAATTTTTATGAAAGTCTTCATTTTGATGCCAAACATTGCTCTGCTAATTAGAATATGACCCTTTTTGCAATGTTGTTTCTTACTTAGATCATCAAGTTGTAAACACATTGTCAATTTCCAATGACGGTTTTGTGTTTAGAAGTTTAATCCATTTTCTTTTTGAGATTGTTTAGCTGCCCCGTCAGACTGTCGCTGTCTGTAATTATAGATTCCCTCTTTGCATGGTGTCGATTCATTGCATTGGCTCGTCTTTGCTGGTATTCCTAAAAGAAAAGAAAAATGCATGAAATTAAATGCTAGGAATGACTATAGCCAAACATTTTTATAATATACAGAGTGCATAAACTTATTGTATGGAAAAGCGGTCAAATACTATATAGTGTGCAAATAATGAAAACTTGGGGTTTTATGATACTCCAGTGTTTACATAAGGGAGACAGACTTTATTTCGAGACATCATTAAGATTCAATTAATTTGGAGCATGTCACCAAAATTATTGCTGGAAAGCTCTTTAGTCTTTGATCCCAGAGTAAATCTACATGTTTACATAAATGAACGAACCATGTATTTGTTTTGGGTCGTCTGTAGTCAAACTGACGTTGATTTCTTTCTCAAGTTTTCTTGGGACTTTTTATAGAACCTTACAATCTGCGCATTGAGCCTTTTGTTTGCTCCCATTTCTTTTAATTAAAGTCAAAAGGGAGATTCTTTCTTGAAAACCCTTTTAATGAGAGTGCACAAAATGCCTGCCCAAATTTGCTGCTGCTTGACTGGCTCGACAAAAATGAAAAAGGCTGAGCATCTTTTTTATCGAAAAACTTTTTTTCTTTTTACCTCCCACGCAGTGTATTATGTGCTTCCCTATACTTGAGTACATTTCTAGGGTTGTTCGTTAGAGTTATAATAAATAAACCTGTAAACTATTACCTCAATGCCAGTCTGGCTTTGCCCGCGTCAACGAGCTTCAACGTACCTTAACAAATGATAAAAGTTTGCCTTGAGTATCATGTTCAAGTGAGCGAATTAAAACTGGGATGAATTTTTATACCCCCACTAAGAACTCGGGGAGTTTAGATGATTATTTAAAATTTAATGAAACAAACATTAATGTAACGGTATTATCACGGAAATCATTACAGTTGAATGCTTTCAATGCTTCTGAAATCATTATAGTTAGTCACGAAAACAGGGAATGAGAAATTCGTTCACCATCACCACAGTCCACCCACTGTGTGTAATTCTATACCTTTCGGTTAGTTTACTAATGAAATTAGTTTGATTTAGAAACTGAGGCCTGTCTCACCACAAGTGGTAGAAAATACACACACAGGTACTAGAGTAGTCAGCAAATTGTTATGAAATGGTCCACAGTGATTTCTTTTGTTACAAAAAACCACTCAACGGATATTCCTTGTTGTCAAACTTGGGCTACAAGCTGGCCTACTATACGCCCACAAGTTGCTAGCTGATTGGTAAGTGCTTGAAACGGGGGACACATATGACCCAGCAAACAGAAAAATAAACTTTCTCTGAGTGTATTGACAAAAGCTTATTTTGCCCACACAATAAAAATTAGCACAACTCAGAATACCAACAGCTTGTCTTGTTTTTCCATGCATACCATACATAACGGTAGATGAGGGTGTATGATCAAATTATAACGTTGCATAATGTTTAGAAATATTAACTACAAAGCACACATCTTAACTTTCTAGAGTAGAGTATCAATTATTCATAGCGTTTAGAAGCAACTGTGCTTTCCTTGGTCTACTTTTATCTGTTGCTGTGTCTTACATGACTTTAGTCAACCTGAGAATGAGCTGAAGGCCCATGTTTTCATGAGCACTAAGCTTTGAGATTATGATACTATATTTTATGCATGTAAAGTTAGCAAACTCATTTATCAGCCAGTCGACAGTGTTTCCATGTCTAATGCTTACTTTTGCTTTTGTTAATAAGGCAGCTAGTCATTTTTCCAACTTCCCAGTATCATTGCATTTTCATGTGTCTCTCGTGAATACGAAAGGTGGGATTAGCAAATAATACAAGAGTATGAAAATACGCTATCGGGCTGCTTAGCCGCTTATCTATTCGTTGGAACGTTCTTTTGACTTTGACTGCTAGTGTTTCATGGGCAGAGAAAAGATCAAACATGAAAATGAAGCTAGTGCGTGGGTGGTAGTGGGAGAGAAAGTGTACGAAGGCTATACGAGCTTAGCGTCCATCATATCAAAATGCAAAGAGAAAAAGTTAAAAGAAGTACTTGTTTTGTCATACTGTATAATACTTTTGTATAGTACTCTAATGGGAGTGTCCTACAAATGCCCTTGACATGCATGATCATATTGGCCAATAATATAATAATAAACGAATATGTAGAAAGATAGAAAGAAAGAGCACAGTTTCATACTTCAAGATCACATTACCTGTGCATGTAGAATAAGTGTAATCCTTGACCAAGGCTACAGAATTTCACCTCCTACTCTTGCAAAAATTTAACCTTTGACCTAAACAAGATCTTATTACTCCCACCAATTTCGCTTTCTTTCCCCGTTTTCAAAGAAATGAAATAAGTAATGAAGCAGCCTTGTTATAAGTATAACCTTTTCACTTTGCATCTTCTCCAATTTTCTTTTGACAGGCTTTGCCTTTTTTCCTTCTCCACTTTGTACTTTTACCTTTTTATGAATTTTTTAACTGAAGGGAAACTGTGAAGCTGGTTCCCATCGCTTTGCATTGAGTCATTCAAATGAAAGTTTCATGTTGACTCATCATCACATCATTATCGCTATATTGTATGTGGGCTATAAAATAGAGTGCATGAAGAGGCTTTAATGATAATAAGCTCCAAGTTGTTGCCAGCTCTCAGGGAAAAGAAACTAAAAGAAAAGCGCAAACCAAAGCTGGGAAGCTGCTAGCTTGTATAACCTTTTGCAAATTTTTCCCCACTTTGGGCTTGATGCTCATTTAATCATGTAGAAACGGGTATTTATTATATGCTTTATATAAAGACATTTCCTTGTCTTGTTAGCAAGTAAATAAATAAACCAAACAGGTCGAGCACGAACACTGACTGGCTTCCCTTTCCACATTTCAGGTGTCCATTTCCCTTTGTGTGGGCGTGTGAACGAAATGTGGCGGAAGGAAAAGTATCGCGTTAATAAGGCATTTCAATAATGTTATAAGCATACATGTACATTTCGAGCAAGTGTGATAATGTCTTGAATGGGAAACACGATCCACCCCGATGCCACTACTACACCTCCGCACCCACAATAGACGATATTATATCGCTATAGTCTTTCTCGCTTTCGCATAAACAATTTGATACTCCTAGTAGTGTTTACGACTAATATCATTGTCTCTTCATTCCGCTCTCGTCCTCGTCGTTGTCTCCTTAAAAAAAGTAGAGACAGAAAAATAAGTTTGCTTGCACAAGAAGACGAAAAAGGTCAGAGGTAAAGTTGAGGTGGTGGAGGAAACGTAGGACACAGCGACAGTGTGTACCCCAAGTCCCAAAAAATGTAAGCTTTTCTAAGCGCAAGCAGTAGTGGACGAAAGAGCATTGCAGAGTACTTTTCCCTCGTAAAAGGCTGCGGGCTTCCAGAGAAAATGCTAAACCAGCTCCCATTTCCTCTTTTGTTTTACTTTTTCATGATATAATGGAAAATGTGTACAGAGCAAACATAAACAGAGAACTGCTTTATACTGGTCCGCAATCCGCACTCCCATATAGTACACTCCATATCATTCCGATAAACTATTCTGGCCAAATATATTTCGTGCCTTATATATTATCCCATCATTCAGAGTAAAATACTCGCATTTTGCAAACGTGCAACAGGACAGGATAGAGGAAAATTGAGCAGGGTACAAATTACAAAAGTTGGCTACACACACGATGGGTGGATGATGATGATGATGATGAGAAATGTAAACGGGGATCCGACTACAAGATAGAAAAATAACAATGCTGATTGTGTATAGGCAAAACAGACGGAACGAGTATAAAATAATGGTCAACTGGAGTAATTTTGTTAGTTTTCTTTAATGAATAAATGTAGACTAGAGAATACAGCCCCCGCCTAATGTGTGTAGATATTTCCACCAACTCTTTCATTATGCTCACTCGTTCTTCTTTATCTGTCCTCTTTCTCTTCTCTGGTGGATTAACCATTTTCTTTAGGATGGATGGGTAGGTAAATTTTGTTTGAGGTAGTAGCAGTTTTATATTTCTATCAACAACAAAAAACCCACCGCGGGGGAAGGACAGAATTCGATACAGAAAAAATTACGCTTTGTTTGATAGCGGCGGCGGTGGCGTTGGAGGTGCGGGGAGTGGTGAGTGGATGCGAAAACGGCTGGGGGCTATTGCTGCTGCTTTCATTTTCATTCTTTTGCTTTCACTCAAAAACTTTTGATGTTTGATGGTATCATAACTCATAAAACAAGCACACCGCAAACATTTAAGCCGCCCACATGGCCGCATTCTATAATAGTTTCCAACAATATGCGTTTACATAGTCACATTATATTCATCAACACGATACTCAAGTCTCAAGTCCCAAAAGCTGGTCCAGCATAAACGTCTGCATTTGTTATGTTTGCTTTTTAACTGTTGATTTACGTTGTTTTATTTACTTTTATATAGGTCCTATTGTTTTTCTGTGGCTTTCTTTCTCTATATCCTACTTTCACCTGTTAACTTTTTACCACAAATCTTTCTGGAAAATGTAAATTCTACCTCGAGCTCTCACGTTTTTATGTTTAAACCATTATGAATAATAAATGCGAGTGTGGGTAGTACAAGTTTACATTGGCAAAAAACTGCGTATGTATTCTGATACCTCATTTTCCCATAATTGGAAGTAATGGGTAGAGAATAGGTGCAAAATCCTCAACACGGGAATCAGCCTACCTACATTCGGCCTTGTTATCATCCCACGCACAAACGCTAAAGGTCCGTTGGATTACATTACATGGCAAGGCGAATCATGATGATGATGCGACGAAGAGATTTATTATGGGCAACTTTTCACGGAAAACTATCACTTTTGTACTTTTGTGTGGAGCAAACAAACAAAAAGAAGGAAAAGTAATATTATGCGGACTAGTAAAACACTCTTGTGGTGGCTTAAACAAAAGTTCGTATAGGCATTCATATTCCAAGTACTAATGGATAATTTGTTCAATGATGATTGAAGGTGACATATTATGGCGCATCAAGTCTTAAAAATATGTGTGTTCCCGTTCCCACTTTTCCTCGTGTACAGGATTCCAGCTAAAGCAAACAAAACAACCGTGATTTCACGGCCATATTGCAAAAGGCAACTGCTTGTTTCCAAACTCCAAATTCATCATCATTAGAAAGTTAAAAAGTGTAAATTCCTGAGCATTTGCCTTATCATATGCACGTCATACAAAACTTAAGAGTATCTATACGCTTTTGTTATTCAAATTAACATTTTTATTTGGTCTATTGTGAGAATTTGCAGTAATGTTTTCCATCCGGCTTGGTTTTTGTGGAAGGGGAAAGAATGTGAAATTATTTATGACGTTCCATTGAATTCTCTCTGAAAATTATTATTACAGTATAGTGATGTTTGCTCTGCTGAAATAATGTACTTTTGTTCTCTTGAATGCCATCGGCGTTGTATTTTATGGTATTTTATATAATGAAAACTTTCTACTCAATCATTTCTCCACATGTTTCGCAAAACTATAATATGTAAAACAATGATATTTGGAATTTCGGAATAATAAGAAATGTTCTTGAAAGTTTCTTGATGGAAATAATCAGATTACATTGTCAAAGTAGTTTGGCTGCCAAAAATTGAAAAGTTCCAACTATGCTCTCCTTCAATTCCCCTGAAAGCTATAGCGTAACATTTTTTACAGTGTGTACAACACGGTTCTCCTTTCCCTTTCAATTGCTCAATGTTACCTTTGACATTCTCTGAATGGAAAAGTCATTCTGAATTCAGCATGAAAGAAGACAACTCTCTTGCGGTGGCAAAATGCGGTTGGCACTCTCTTTAGTTTTAAAGTCAAAGTATGTTGGTGTGGTTTTGTGAATGCAATATAATCCCCAGAGGCAAAATGTTTCAATCAAACCCAAATGCCAAAGTTCAATTATCTGCGTCAATTTTTTGATAAGACTAGACAAGCGTCATGTGGAGTGTGGGGGTATGTAATAAAGCTTTATGTTAAAAATTACTAGTATGCATATACCATGCTACTACTGCGAATATATCGCATAGTCAAAGGGATTAAGCAGTAAAGCAATAATAATTTAGCAGCAAGTCATCACGTAATAACAAAGCTGGTAATGTTCATGTGATGACATGTATACTACCAACTAGTAGATAAAACGTTATATTATACCTTTTTCAAAGCATCATCCAGGGACAAGTACTTTCGTAGCCTGTCATAAGCTGACGGCTTCTCGTTGGATGGAGAACGCTGAGCCACTGAAATCTTGGGCTCTTCCGGCTCGTCAAGTTGAATATGATGTGATTTTGATGATGGTGGTCGCAACATTGCAATCTCCTTTTGCCCGTTGCTGATCTTTAGTGGCTGTTGTGGAACAGCAAGGTGCTTCTGCTGTACTGCCTGGGGCTTGGAGCTGCTGGAAGCTGTGCTGGATGGGGATGCTGATGAGGATGCCGCTGCTGAGGCAGGGGTGGTTTCGGGGTGAGATGAGGATGCTGAAGCAGCGTCGACTACAGGTTTCACGGTAGCGGTGACTTTGGCAGGTCTTCGCTTCTCGTACACGTACGGCTTTTGATATTTCAGCTCTTCCAACTCCAATTCCTCTTCGGGCTCGACAGGGTCGACAATGGGTCCGAAATACGGCATTTGGTAGACATCATCCTCAGGCTCCTTTTCAAGGGGAAAATGCAAAATGTGAAATTAGCAAGGGCATGCAGGTAAATGAAGGACAAGTCGGCAAACATGTGTATGATCAAAGAACAAGATATGCTTGCAATCTTTTATTGCCCCATTATAGGCACATGTTCTTTCTAAAACGCCAATCTTCTTTACAATCTTTGCATAATGTGCTTTCTATATAGGTTTTATGCTGTCTTGTAGATTGGATTCTAAAAAGTTTTATGTAATATCCAATCTTCTATTGTAATCACATTTTAATACATGGAAAAGTTCTAAAAGTTGGGGCATAACACTTTTTCTTGACATAATCTAATTCAAATCAGTAGGGGGTTGACATATATCAGTACACCTACAACATTACTTCAAAAGCAAATCTGGTTAAAGCATGACTGGGGTACTATGAGCCTTGTACCTGCCAGTGCGGCGCATATTTGCCAAGATTAAAGCAGATAGAAAGTTTTTAATTTCCTCGAGAGAAAACTTTCTCCTTTTCCTTTTGAAACCCTATCCCTCCCGATATAAAGGTATTGAAATTTACTCAGCGGGGAACAAATTGGATGTTATTACTAGTAGTAGGTGCGGGTGTATATGGGTACATATATTATGATTGTGATAACTTTCTAAGGATTTACAAGTTTTTTTCAAATTCTTACCTGATCGTCAATCTCAACATCATCAAACAGGTCTTGATCGAGTTGCTGTTTCTGGAGTGGAAGTGCTGGCAAAGGGTCGTAATATTCTGGCTCTGCAGCCAAAGCCCACTGATTGATGTCGACCAAGTCATTATAATCAGGGATTACTACGGGAGCTTCTGGAGCGTAGTTATAAGTTCTTCGGTGATTGAGAATAGGCCAGGCTGAGACGCAACAGGTAAAGTAGCTTAGAATAACTAACATAATCATGGAGAGAAATACGGGGTTGTTTATTGGCATGTTGCTGCTTTGCCTATTCCTTTGTCTGGATGAGCAGTTGTTTGTGGTAGCAGCCCTTTGCTGACAATGACAGAGTGTGTTGTCATTTATGGATGCAGATGATGAACTGGGGGAGCCTGAGATGCGACTGGAAGCATCGTCGTAGGAGGATGATGAGATGCAATATTCAGTGTTTGCCATTATTCTTACGATCATCGGAGAAATAAAATCTGCTCGAGCTTATGCTTTTATCTTTTGGGTGCAAGTTGACGAGAAAAGCTGAAAAGACAACAAAGTTGGATATTGGTTAATGGAATTTATCAAATATGTATGAATGGGCTGAGTTTTCACTCCAAGATTCTATCAATCTTTTCCGCTCTTTGAAACTTTTATACTAGTTTTTTTTTCTTCCTATTCAGCACGTAGACCAGACTACATGCTGGTATTTTTCTCAATTCTTCATAATATGCATGCATACAACCAGAGAATTCTTTCATGTTTTAGAATGTGCCTACAAGAGTGAAAGTGAAAATGAGAAAAATATGGAGAGTTGGTGAATTGACAGAGTAAAAATGGCTGTTTGATGTGCACATGCATGCAAAACGCACACATACACACGCTTTTTCCGTTCACCACTATACAGAGAACCCAATTCCTACCGGTCTCGGTTTTAAATCCATGTTTACCCTCATCATTTTCATGTCCTATAGTCCATTTATATGAATTCAGCACAAACGAGCAAAAAAAGTATAGGTATATTCACCTGATTCTTTGCAGAGTAGATGGGATGATGTGAGGGAAAGGTCTATATACGCCCACGTGTAGAAGATTTACTATACATATCTTACCAACGGACGATATCACTTCTTTCACCATTACCGTTACACTTGGATATCGATCGCTTTACTATATTTCTTTTTGATGTACTTATGAGAAAACTTATGATTACGTTTGTATGTAGTTTACATGTAACAGAAACAACTTGTGTGTTTGTAGAGAAAAATAACATGCTCTCAGCTTCTGCGGTTGGATGCTTGTTGCTTTTACTTTCTTTAGGTTGCTTATACTTGGTCTGTCTTGTTTCGTTTCAAAAACGCCAAGAGTAAAGCCTTGGCTTTCATACACACTTCAGTTCCTTTGAAATAATGTCTATGTGTGTTTATGTGAATCTAATCAACGATTAAAGCCTCTCGAAAAGGGTCTATGGAAAATGCTATAAGATTATACACGACACGAGGATTTTTTATGATGTCTTGTAGCGCATCTTGTATTAAATTAAACTTTGCCTCTTATGCGTACATTAGCCTTGCCAAGATCGGGCTGGTTAATGCGAGACGCAATAAACTCGTGTGCAATTACCTGATGAAAATTAGAAAGGAGTGGGTTGGAAGAAAATAAAGGTGGTTGTGTGGGAACAAGAGAGAAAGTAAATCCGAACGGAAATGCTATCAAAGCGGGATACATATACAGAGCTTGATGGAACAATACAAGATAATGTGGCAGACGATAAAAGTAAAAAGAGGTTTCATTAGTAGTCTGACGATACGATAATTGTTATGGGTCTAACCTATTTCTCCGGAATCCCAGCACTAATGGGGCAATGTAATGCTTTTTCCGGTTTTCTTTTCTGTGCATTCAATTAGTCCAACACCGAAAACATGAGAAAACTTGTGAAATGACTAGGCTACACAATATTATCTGGATGAATTGAAAGTGCCAATAAGTGCGTATTTGTAGTCGGTTAATGTTGATGAATATTATGTGATTTGGATTCGATTTTTTTTGTTGGGAGCCAGAATCTGAATTGCTATCAGCGTAAAGAAAAGAAAGCACCCTAAATTGCTGCTTGCTACTTTTTTCCATTGAACTGTAATGAGGTTTCGTATTAAGCAGGACTTCTATACATGGCTTTTCGCTATACAATTGCAATTTTTAATCAAATCATCAAAGAAAATTGTACCCATGCTTTTCAATTCTTGCTTCTCAATCCGTACTTTTTCAATTATGGAGGAAAAATTGAGAATTCTATATAGTCCTTTTATCATCATTTATGTATTGTACATACCCATTCACTTTGGATTTACAAATTTTTATATTTTCTTTTAGTTCTTTCATTTTTAGCTTTATAAAATGTGAGTAGGAGGACAAAGCGTATTATATTGATATGAAATAGAGCTCTTTCTTCTCCCACACAATTGGAACAGGAAACATACGGAGGAAAACAACTTTCAGTTGGTTAAGCAAAAAACAAGCCAACCCCTGTATTGCCTTTTATATATTATCGACAACTATCTTTATCATTACAATCGTTATCTTAGCCGTCATTCATGCGTTCGTCATTACACAAATCTTATAATCAAGGTCGCCTTCAATAATAATGATAGAAAACAGGGAAACTACTGGAAAACATTTCTAATGCAAACGTACATGCACTATGAATGCCATCAACCCAAAGGGCAATTTAAATTAGCGTTTACGCAAATCAACCTCTTTTGTTTGAGGAGAAAGGTAAAAATACAATACTACATCATTATCATATTACCGGAAAATGATACAGAATACTGAATAGAAATGTTAATTTAGTAGATTTCAGAGAAAATAATCTTTTCAAGTGTGATTCATGGCACAACTGTATCAACTATAGAGAGGGCTTTGTTATATAATATGATAATTTTGCAAATTGGCAATTTTATTGTATTCTGATTTTGATTCCAGATTATAAAAAGTACCTCATGCGTACAGTGTTTCGTCATTCCATTTTCAGCCATATGTGTATGAATGATTGTTACGTTAATGTATGCTGAGCACAATTTTTCGCTACGTAATCTATTTGAATGCTTCCATCTTCAAACTCGAGTTGGCTTATTAGAAAAACTGCTGGAATTTTCTTTCAGTGTTTTTACATTTTATAAAAAAATCTCAAGTGTGATACGAAATATTTTATGAAATAATATGGAGCGAAACCTCGGTACAAACATGTTTCTCCATACAATCCCAACGATTTACTTTGATATTTCACAATGGCAATGATCAGTATTGCAATCACTTTATGATTTCGGGAAGTAATAAAATAGCATGCAATCCCTATTTCCAGAACAGGATAAAATTATATCATGAACTGAATAAGTGATGGGCATGTTTGTGTGTGTATTTTATTCTTGTATTTCTGACGCAAACGAAAAAAGCTAAATAGTCTGCCTTTTATCTACCATCTTCTGACAAGTTTCTTATTATAAAGCAACGAAAAGTTCTGAATATTGACAATCCAATATCTTGTTCGAATACTCCTCTTGCTATTCTATTTTTGACTTAATGCCAAAACGCTTCTATATCTATGAATATACTGGAATTGAATTACTTCCATCATTCTATCCATCATTTCGACAGCTACTACCAGCTTTGCGGAATTAGAAGAACCCCAGCACTTAGCATTGATTACATGTGTGAACCTTGTTTGCCATTTCAGTATAGCAGGACATGAATATTTAACAACTCTCGTAATTGCAAACGTAAGCGAAGGAGGAACGGTCTGGTCTGACAGAGAACTAGGGTTTGCGTATATTTAAAAAATAGACCAACGTAACTCCTGACGTGAATGCTGTAGTGCGTCAATGTAAATGTTAGGAAACACGAGAACCTGCAGACAACAGGATGAGTGACGTATATGAACCAGAGTAGTGCTTTTCTACAATTTTGATAAGCCTTTGAGTGGCACCCACAGGGGGTTTCAGCACAAAATCTTACAACAACGTCAGTAATTAAACATATGTCCGTTATCTATCCCTCAAGCTTTCAAGTACAAAAGCCATTGGACGGGCAGTTAAATTTTGCCCAGTTCAAAATGAAACCTCTGAATAATTAGTGGTTTTTACTAATTTGTGCCGTGTCCAAATGCTAATCACTCTAAAGTTTTTTATGCACACTCTAAATCAGGTATCAAACAGAATTTCTACATGCTAAAAATACAGATTAAATCTAAGCTTACCTTGGTATATTGTTCCAAAATATCCGATACCTCTAAACTGTTATAAATGCGTCGTGTGTATCTGCAAAATACTCTCCGTCTCAGTTTGCCCCACCTGGAGAAAGTCACCACAGAACAAAGTAGTATAGTTCACTTCTACACAAGAAGAAGCTTTCAGTACAGACAAATTGCATGCACGTCGTTTCACTCCAAGAGCGCTAGAACAAATGCGAAAAGACTTGGAACAGCACTGGAAAGGCATGCCTCATGAGGAACGCCAAAAGATCTAGCGCCAGGCCAAGTTCTTTTCTCAATACGTACTTCCTTTCCAACTTGGTTCGAAATAGTGCAAAAAGTAATGGTTATGTAGACAGTGTCTACAGGGGTGCTACTTAACTTTTGCCGAAATTATGAGGGTCGGAAAAATATGTTCCTATAATGCTACATAAATTGTCATGGTATGGTTTGAAAGAGCAGACATTTTAATTACAATTTTGATGTAACACCATTTTTTAAAAACAATTGCCTCAAAGAGGCGTCGCCGGAAATGGGGAAACGCGTTTTGGGGTTTTCCACGGGTTTTTATAGCTAAACCGGTTACAAATTTAGGTTTTCTACGACTGAACTTAGCGTTTCTGATAAGATTATTTAGCATTGTACCCATTCCGTATAAAAAGTTTGGTCTGTACGGAAAGTTGGAGTTACTACATCTCCATACGTTTGAAAAAATCTAAACCAAATTTTTACAATCTTAGCAAAAACCAAATTATTTACTGCAAATATGAATTTCCACGGTCAAGATGAATATGCTAAACAATGCATAATATCCTGCTGCACTCTTTAGAAGTTATCCGGGAAGATTTGAGCAAATTGTTGGTGAGAAAGGTCAAATATCTTTGATCATCGTAACTTTTCATCATCTTACACCGCAAGATTGACCATGAATTATGCCAAAGAGATGAAAAAAATACTCGAAGTGAGCATTAAACTAAAGAAAACACTCCTGTAGAAAGCTTAGATGCCAGCTTATGGACTTTAATAGCTTTAACTATTTGAATTAGCCATTGTTTCTAAAGAAGAGAAGAGTTTTCGTCGTGTGTTTGGAAAGCTACTAATGGATACGGATAAAAGCCGCCCTAGAAATCATACAAAAAACAAACAAATGGTGCAAGTGCCGATGTCTCCAACCAAAATTAAACTCTGGAGATTAATTTAAAAGTTGTAGCAAGATTCAGAAACAAAAATTGTAAGTTTGACGGCTTCGTGATGTTTGGCAAAAGATAAGTAGCACCGTTTGGTATAAGTTTGGTGCTTGGTAGCTTATTGCTTCGGTTATTGACTATACGGCTAGCTGATGCAGTGGGGCAAAATAGTGAAAAGTCGAAGGATTCTCTTTTTGTGCCTGCAAACCATATCGGAATTCGAGATGCTTACGGTTACAAGTGGTAAATGGAGTGTGGTCTACAACAAGAGGAGAAAGAAGTAGCAGACATAATACGATTTCTTGGAAGATGTAAGCAGAGACTTAAACAAGTGATGGTGACGAGCAAATGTTGACGACAGCAGTGTTAGAATGATACGTAGATATTATGGACTACGTCTTGTGAGGACACCATTATCATCATTACAGCAGTATTGTAGAAATGATTCCAGTGTTTAGCTGTAAGGCTATAAAGTATTTACAACATCCGACAACATGTACATAGGCTCCATGTTGATGTCTTAATGATATTGGAAAATGTTACATGCAATATCAATCATAATATTGTTTCTTCTTCTGTAATATGAAGGAACAAAATATTTTCATTCCCCTTTCCGTGACATTTGCCTCACTGTTGACACAGTTGCTTTCTTCAAGTTGAATGTTAAATGTACAAAAAAAAACTTTGGCTATCAAGATCGAGGGGTTGGCTCATAGTTTGCTATTTAATCGTAAAACACAGAGTTTTATTGATGTCCAGAGTACTAAATCGGGATAATAAGCGTCTGTCAAGGACTTTATCAAAACTTGTAACCAGAAAGAACTGACATTGGAGTTGTTGCTAATAAAACGAAAAATAATACCTTACTACTTTCAAATGAATATGTTAAGAGTCAAATTATTGATTATAATTTAATGAGTTTGTGATGGGTGTCCATGTGCAAGCAAGCATGTAAATGTGGTTTTCAATTTTCCGTACACGTGTGTCATTGCAGACGTATTTCCACGAATTTGAATTTCGACTAAACTTTAGCGTTCTCTAGAATTAGTTTGGCATTGTAAACTTGATTTTCATTGTGCAAAAAACCTTCAAAAGCAAGTGAAAGTTTTAGACATGCAGAATCCCAAGCAATGAAATTTGTCATAGGTTAGGAGTCTCGTATTTGCTCAGAGTAAACAAGTGAGACTGCAGTCAAGTGTTTATCTGCATTTGGCACTTACAACTTAATGCTCTAAAACAATACAATGTTGAACATGTGTGTGCTTACAAGAAAACAAGAAATTTCTACCAACTTGTGCCGTTTACTTATTTACGCAAAAACAGATTTGGACAATTTCATTATCAAAATTAAATGAAATACGTCAGTATGACCATGAGTGTCAAATGGCTTTCTCTTTTTACACCAGAGCTTCTAGCCCAATATTCCCTGCAGTGTAGCTGCTAGCTTGCATTTGTGTACACGCTACATTTCACTATATATGTACGAAAGGCTTCTGCATGGTGTTTTGTGTACATGTTTTTCCATATATCCAGATAGACGCATTAATATGCCTTTCTTTCTTACTTTGTTTTCAAATCCAGCCAACTGGTATACCACACGAAGCACAATAGAAGCCTATGCTACTATCGCATTTACTTTCGCTAGACATGGCACAATCTCATATAAAATCGCCCTCCACCGCCACCACCAACACCTACGCACGCTTCGGCGCAAAAAGAAACGCTTTCTCTGGTACATTATGCTTTCGCGTATAGCAACAGAGTCAAGCAGAAGAGGAACAAAGCCAGAAGAGAGTAGAGCAAGAAAAGAGCCCGTATCAGCATCAACAGTGGAGAGTCAGCAGCTGGCATTTTTTCCTTGGGTATAGAATAGCATCCCATTGAATTGATATTCTTGGCTGTAAAGTTTGTATACTTGGAAAAAGAGTACTTAAAATAAGGGTTATAAGTATATAAACAGTCCTTACGTGTATACACCACCATGCGGGCCAACCAAACTAACCCGACTAGCAATGTTGGCAATATGTCGAGAAACAAGGCAAAAGGGTTTGTGCCGAAATTGGCTTGCCAGCCAAGTCAGCGAAAATAGTAGTGCGAGGAGCAGTGAACGGGAAGAACCACCACACACACAGCCACTATAACCAGCAAAAGCAGCGCATATCAACTTTTGTGTGGTAAATGGTGGCTGATATGAAATGGTTCGCGATATAATTTGGTCGGAGAGAGGTACAAAAGAATGATATGCTTTCTTCCAGTTTCTCTGAATGAAATGGGGGTTGCAGGGCTTCTCAAAACGCTAAATGCTTTCTCCTGCATCTGGTGCATCAGCAAAGTCCCCAATTTTACTCTGTCGACTCTGCTCGGGAATGTTGGTGGTTTTGTGACGCATTTTATTCTTCGCCCTGCCAGAGAGTCATCAGCATACGTGTGTGGGAGGACCTAAAAATAGAATCTCTTTCAGAGTTGCATGCTAAAAAATTTTCATATCTATAATTTCTCCACTACTCTTTTTATCACTCTAAATGCATAACACAGCGTCAGCTCATCAGCATCACAAAAGGATTTTTATAATGAAATGCGGGGAAAGTAGTTGGACCAAAGTACAAAGTACTTATTTTGCTGATGGTGGCATTATACGTCGGTCGTCGGGATACTTAAGTGAAGACTCTATATAAGGATATACATTGTAACCATTTTGGGAGGTTGAATAAAACCCATATACCACCGACCGACTTGACGACATGGTTCCTTTCACCATTCAAAACTTTATGCTGGTTAGGAATTTTTTGCATGGTATCATTTCATAATACCTATATTTGTAATTCTACTCTTGTCATCATAATATACTTTCATTCTTTCTCAGAATTTTTTGATCCTCTCTGGTACAGCAGAAAACACTAGAAGCAAAGTAAGCACTCTACTTTCAGCGAAGAGCTTGACAAAGAAGTAGTGGCAATAAGTGGATTGGGCTTTGGTAATTCACGTAATTCACGCTGGACAATTTACAACAATATTATCTGAACGGAAAAATGAAACGCATATTGTTAATGCTTATATTTTGCAAAGATCGAGAAAAGTTGGTGCCCTTTCCCAATAATCCTAAACTTTTTCATGAAAAATCCTCTCAAGGGAAGATATATGTACATGTAAGTATGGTCGAGTTTTATAAAAATGTGGCATACTGTAATCGGTCAGAAATAATATACAAAAGTATACCAGGAATCTCTGCTCACATCTTGCATTCATGGATAGTCTAGTTGATTTCTAGATGAAAGCTCTAGTAGGTCCTTTCAACAAATGACTGCTTTTCCATTTTCTGCAGAAATAAATCCTATTACATGGTTCGGACAGAGCCGGGCTGAATGGTGATTATGTACAAGTGCGGCCATACAAATTGAGTAATTTTCTTGGAACCACAGATTAAGCACACTACTCCACCAAGCAAGCTGCTCAAGTGTCATTTTTTCATTTTATGAATGAAAAAGCTTGCAAAGTAGTTATGATTTTAAATTAACTTTTTCTCGGATAAATGAGTTTTTGGTTTCAGCATGAATGGGGAAACTGGAGAGTTTGTTATTTATATACGAATTGCTAAAAATATCTAATATTGGATGAAACCCAAGATTCATTAAAATTTTGGCTGAAAATATGACCACGCTCTCTGCTTACAACATCAAAACCTTTGAAGAAAGCAGTTACGCAATTGACAAGGCATCAAATTACCATGTTTCCCTGAAACGAGAAGCTGTTGTTGGTACTGCTTTGAAGTATGCACCGCTTGCATTATGGGAATAATCGTGCAACAACATCACTTTTGTCTGCACACGATCAAAAACAATAAACTTCAATCTATTGTTTCGCTCGTGATCTTTTGTTCTATCTTGCGTCATAACACCAAAAATAGAAAATCTAGTAGCCTGCCAAGCTCATTACCCTCACCTTTCGTCCTTACAATCTGCAACTGGTAATAATAGAGGTAAATTCTTAACGTTTACTACGTAGCAAGTGTCAGATACCAAAAAAATCAGTCTTTTTATAGAAAATGTTCATAAGAAGGGCAAAATTGCTTTTATCAAAGTATAAAACTAGTATAGTATGAAAACACTAGTCCCAGTACGCATATGGCAAAAAATAACAATTTCTTCTCCTTGAAAAAGTCCTTCAGACAGATACACGTGAAACGTTTTTATGCCTCACATGCAGCGCACCAAACACACATATATTATAAAGCCATCGTTAATTTCCTCGTAATTTTACATTCAAACTGACAAAAAGAGATTTTCCTTATGGCAAAGTTTGAATATCACCAATAATATCATTCCAATATGTTCTTAGTTCTTGGTAAAAACACATCCATCCAGCAGCACACAGCCACTCACTCATCATCATCACATTATTATCCAGCTCGCAACAATCTCAGATCTATTTTTAGATCTTGAAAAGCCAAACCGAACCATATGTTTTCCATCTTCTTTAGAATGAGATGGAGGTGGCGATGGTAGGAGGGAGCTATGCCATTCACGATATCACCGACACTCTGAGAGATTGTCGTCGTAAGAACAGGCCAACCACTTCTTAATTCCTTCGTTGTTACCCTTACCCCCAGTGCTCGCTCCACTTCCACTTCTATTTTACTTTTTCCTACTTTTTTTTCTGGAGAGAGAGAGGAGCATTTTGGGAATACCAACAATACGAAGGCGTATGAATGATTTCCTCCACTGAACCGTTATTCTCTCTGGCAGTGTTTCTACGTGTGGGGCTTTGATACAAAGGTATGTATGTGAATTGTGTACGATGTGCCTACTTGAGACCAAAATAGAATCACATGAGGAGGCACCACAACCAGCCTACAGAAATAGAAATTCATTTTAATAGTTAGCGAGAAGAAGGATCAAGGGAATAAAGGCGCGGATCGAGTACTAATGGGGATCCCTTATGGCTTTACCCATTTCGCATTGGTTGGGGCAAGGGAAAACGCTGCTGGAGAAAGCACAAGTGTACTTTCTCCTCCTACTTGTTAACTAGAGTACACTTTAATAATATGTGATGACGAGTTTTCTCCTCTCCTTCCCAATTTTCGTCCATATTGCTGTTGAATCCATTTTTGTTGAGTTAACGGAACTAAATACACGTACACCATGGCGGTTTTTTTCCTATTCTTATCAACATGCAACTATCATGGTCGACAAAAAATGATTTAGCGTTGTTGTAACAATTTCCTATTTTTGCTACAAAAAGTACACTAGGAAGTCGACCGTTCGCAATTTTCACGGCATACCAAAACTAATTTAGCCGTGTAACAAGGAGGTATGCGCTATATAACATGCCATTTTTATTATGATTTCCTTTCCGGGCCGAACTATTTTTAGAATTCATAAAAAAGACTTGGAGAGGGCTAAAATTAGTCTTGCTTGACAAATATGCACACGTATTTAGGCACAAAATGGCTGTTTCGTCATCATAACTTGGCTTTTAGGGAGTCTTGTTTATGCTTTTTATTATTATGCAAATAGACTTGAAGAAAGAAAGCAGAAAGTTTGGACAAAGAAATGGGTTTTTTAATGTCGAAACAGCATGCTCATAATAATACAAGTTGGTTGGTGAAAGCCTGGAACGGGAAGATAGAGCTCAAGCCAGAACTATTATAAATGTTAGACCGATGCTAATTTGTGCTTGAACTTAAACTGAGGCAATAATTTAGCGAATTGAATGAATAGAATTAACGGCATTCCGTGTGTAAATGTACGAAACGGTTTAACACGAACGATGTAAATGGTCTTTAGTCTCGCAATACCCCAATCTTGAAACGGTTAAACTGTTGACGCAGCAATGCTGCATTGATGCGTTTACGTATGGTCGGAATCGGATCTGGAATTTTCTTGCCTAGACACTAGAAGATGCTAAATTCCAAACAAGTACAAAGTACTTCTTCATAATATACTACTATAGTGTACTTTCATATATAAAACATCTCTTATTGAACATTTGTAATTGTGAAGATTGGATAGTGAATTCGCGTATTAAAGGCATTCCACGATTCTTTCGATTTGCGTCACTTCTCCGAACTCGGGGGATTTTATTTGCTAGAATTCACACTGTTGCTTTTGTTTTCTTTTTTGAATTATCGTCCCAGAAAAGGTTTTCATATATGGTCACTAGCTATATATGGACATCAAAAGAAAGTTATAAAACTCGATACACTCTTTTTAAGAACACAGGCAGAAAAAGAAAGACGAAACAATAATGACGGTAATGGGCGAACAAGGATGTTGTTAGAAGAGTGAACTCAAAACAGGGCAAAAATAGCTCTCGATGACGGCTTCAAGTACATCAACCAACAACATTAGTGCTTTGGGGCAATAATAACATTGTGGACAAATACCAGAACCCTATCTAGTACCCGGTCCTATTGTATTGGTACTTTTTATGAAAAGTTTGGGAAAGCCACAGCAGCCACAAAAGTATTTATGTTAGCATTGGGAATACTCATTCGTCTGAACAACTTTATTTTTAGCTTTTGCTCTCCCGCATGTTTTCATTTCACAATTAATACAGATTACTATACGTCTGTGGTCTACCCAGAAATGATCCAAGTTTATTAATAGCAGAAAGCGTAACACTTGTGCGAAATGGGTTAAAATATAATACTTTATGTTGTCATAAAACAGAAACGTGGTATACATACGTCAAGCAAATAAAACGAAGCCACTATACCCTAATATACGAGCTTCCAGTATCCTTTCGAATCACATTCATTGTGCCTGGTCTGTTTTTCTTGGTATCAAAATTTAAACATTTTCCCCAGAACCCATCCATTCCATTACCCACTTTCTTGGTGACAGATCATCCTACCCAATTCCAAGTTCCAGCCCATTAGGATTCAGCAGGGCTCACATTACCACTCCCACGAAATTCAAGTAACGGGTGCTGGCACATCATCAGGTAACAAATAATTATTATAAGAACAGTATATAACGACTAGATACAACCCATCACGATATGCCACTGACTACACATCACTAGCCAAAACTTGGTTGATCTCAATCTGGCCATTCTCAGAAGCTGAATTATTTCTTCCTTACATTTTATATCATATATACCATCATTATGTTTTATGCATTCGACATACATAAGATAAACACGATGCTTTCCATGAAGAGATACAAAAATATATTCAATATAATAATGGATGTACCTAATATGGTTTCAGCACTTTAACACGTAGAAATTTTTGCCAAGCTTCCACTATTTACCTAGAGAACACGCGTATTGGTAGTATTGGTACCGCGTGAATCTGTACCTTCAAAATTTCCGGGAAAGCATAATATTTTTCGTTCGTTTACACAATATCAACGGTAAACACGCACGGGTAGTTCATTACACCTAGAGCAAATGTACGTAGGAGGTGTAGCTTCTGAGATTTTGAAGTTTTGGTTTCAAGTGAATCCCAGAATTTCCCACGTATGCAAAACCAATTTAATTAACAGGATAGATTATTAGTCTTTTAAAAATAGGATCTAAGCCGTAGGAAATTTTAAAAACAAAACCTTTTAATGTAGTGTACACACTACACACACGGGTCGTTATCCTCAATTTGCCCTCATTCCAGAACAGGGAAGTAGCAGAATAAACAGTCTAGCATTTTGCAATTCTTTAAAAAAATCCGTATTAAACTTTTTATAATCAACCAAATGAACATATCATTCACCATATGGGGACAGCATAAGCGAACTATTATCAGCCGTAAGGTTGTCAAATTAGGTTGAACAGTACACTATAAGCTCCTTAAAATAAAAGGAGCGCGTGTCACTTACAGCAAATAATACTTGCATACAATAGCCTTGTGCCAAAAACGGTATTACCTACACATACGATGCATAATATTGCCAGTATAATAGGCACGTAGTCTCTGGAAACGACAAGTTGCCAACATTAATTCCCGATTTCCGGGAGGATTCCAATGACAGAAATCCCCTTTACCCTATCCGCTTCAAGTAGTAGAAAGTAATAAAAGTACAAATTGTGTGGGAGTATCTCAACTGGCAAATGGTATAATTGAATTCGATGATAACGATAGGGTAGATTTACGACTCTTTTTAGTACAAATGCAGAGTTTATAATATGGTGTTTTATCAACTCTGGTGTTTTTGCAGCAGTTCCTTCTAAGTGAATGAAACCTTCATGTGGTATTGTGTTGCAATGATCGACTAAAAGCCTTACCGAAAAGCTTTTACCACGATCGCCTTAGTCAAGGGGAAAGTTCAAAGCTGTATTTCACCTTCAGTCATCTTTGTGATTTCATCAACAGAGAAAAACCACCTTTTATGGTGCTGCTTCCGAAAGAAGACCAGAGAGCTATAGAGCAGAAAGCTTGTTTTAGTGGGCATGATGAAACGAACATAGGCAAACCATTTCTACTTGCTTTTGTGGTTAAAATTCCTTTGGTGTGCGTGATAGAATGTTTCCTACACATTCAAAAGCTATGTCATAGTGTGTGGTTTCAAAAGCACAAGTTCCTTAGCTTTCTCTGACTTTCTCTCTTGTCAAAAGGAAGTCAATACACAACTTTGCATGAGAATGAGCATCCATCCCTTTTGTTGTGATTTTATTGAAAAGAACATTTACTACATGTTACAATGCTGCTGCCAGAGTATTTCACGACTTTAATACCAATTACTTTTGCACATATGTCACTTGGAAATTCCAAGTTGGAATGTGCATACGAACAAAAGCGCTCTTTCACAATTTACGAACACAGGAAAGCAAACAAATTGATGACTACAATGGTAGGTATAGGTACAACAAGCTATTGTCCTGATGAGAAACAGCAGTCGTTAACAAAGTTTTGTCAGCTCAACTTTGTATTATATACACTTTCTTTACCTGTGCCAAAATGTGTGTCACTGGGCACAAGTAATAACCTTTGTGGGAAACTAACACAAGGTTGTACATCGTCCAGAAACATATTTCCTGCAACCCTAATTATTGCTAAAGTTTTAGCAGTATACCACAATGTACAAATAGAAGAGATAATATATACCATCATCAAGTACTTATTTGTATTTAAGTACAGATAATAATTAGGGTATTCTGATTCAGAATGTACCCAAAATTGCAATTATTGTACCAGAATTTCCTTGACCTAACTAATATATTTCAATATTACCCCAGGCAGGATGTTTTATTGCACTGTTGCGTTATACTTTTATGGCAAATTCCAAAACTTCAAAAGCTTTGCTTGTACATTATTTTTTTAAAAATACTTGTGTAATAACTTTTATAACATATTAGCAGATGCTGTAACAACTTATGTGTAGACCTTCAAATGTAATAAAAATAAGTTTCATCACTCATACAGAAAATTGACATGTCACGAGCAGCCAGTGTAAAATTTAAGTAAAGATTCCTGACAAACAGGCTTACGATGATGAAAATGATGTTTCCATTTATTACTTGCTGGTTTGTTGTTTTTGTTTCAAAACATCTTTCATGACACGATACGCATGCAAGTCACAATGGGAATGTTCGATTATTTTCCGTGACAAATGAAGTGTGACGCAGTACAATACGTGAAATGGAACATAATCAAATAAGCAACAAGGCTATTTCTATTCTTGACAGATAAACAAACAAAAGATGTCAATTATTGTCAACTGTAGCTTTCCAAGACCAAGAATAGGTATGGCAATACGTCTATTTGTACACGATACGGGATACCTATAGTAAATCAATACTCGTATTACAGAACATTTGTGACAATGTAGTAATAATGATATAATATATTACAGATACATTGAAACTACATTTTTTCAACGAATCAGACAGGAAATGCTAGTTCCACCATTTGGAAAAAATGTTTCGTGTAATGAGTTTCTGTTTGCTGAATTTGAAACAAACATTATTATTTTGTCAACAGCTTCTCTGACATTTTGAAATTTAATGGCCCACGTATTTGTCAAGATATTGCATACCATGTACCAGAACTTGAACAAACAATCTCATGTAACTAGGATAAACTCATATTTCTTTAGAAAGGTGAAAGCACCAAAAAGAAGGTAAATACAAAAATGTAAATAGCACATACTGTTTTAAGAAATCTGTGTTTGAACATTCGCCTACACATTGTTTTCCGAATTAAGCCAGTTTTAGGTCTTTGACTCAAGCTTGTATACATCCATTTCTAATTTGTCGCATTCGTATGTTTTAACTACAGTGAACTAGTCAAGAGCGTATATTGCACAAGTTAAAATAACCTTTCAGAAGATGGGCTTACTAACATTGGCGTTGGAGGCTTTGACGAGAAAGTTATTTTTGTATGACCTGAGGTGGTTATCCAATTTCAGTTGCTGAAATGTTAAGGACCTTTTTATGAGGGCATCTGCTCCTTTATATGAGACAGGTTACGTGGGTTTATATCCATCATTTGGCCTGTCTTTTTCACGTGGGATTTTTCCAATCATTTTGTTCATTTCACTAGTTGCTTACAATAAAATGATCTAATCAATTCAGAGGCAAAATGCTCTCTGAGATTATTCTGTAGAAATGAAGACTTACATAAAAGAGAAATGAAAATCATGCATCATAGCATTACGAATCTCCAATCTGTTTCAGAAAAATCAAATTATGCTTCCTTGGTATTTGTGATTCATTCAAATTTGGAAAATGGAATTTAGATCCAGAACGAGAGAAAACCAGGTTGGACTAGATAGCCCCTTGAACAATGTACAAATCTCTTACAATTGCTTTTGCAATATTCCTTAAATCAAACAGGCAAGAAGGGCACACAAGATATATGACCTGAGCCGAGTGTGAGTGAAGTGAGACCCATCCATTCAATAATGTTTTTCTCTTTTCAATGTCGTACTACGATTCTGGGCTTGGGCCATATTATACGGAAAACGAAAGTTACTTCCTCCCACACAACGCATATTGATTTTCTAGTCGCCCACGTGGAGCCCTTTACCCCACAAAATGTACGTACAACTTTAATACGTATTAGTATGATTATTGAGGGCGACTTTGGTGGTGGGAAACTTGCCGCTCATGTAGATTTTCAGAGAACATGCATACCATGCTAACTGTATCCCAGGCACATACAAAGACATAAACATGAAATGTGGCTATTACATAAACTGACTTTTTTGTTACTTTGTTCGTACTTTTACTTTTCCTTATTGTATGACTTCTGGAGAAAGAAAGAAAGCCTATAAGGTATGAAAAAAGTTTATGAAATATAATTCCCTTTGTTACACACACGCCCACCACAATGGTTTGAATGCATTTGGAAACTCACGCTTTATGAGAAAGTCTTCTACTTTAATGCAGGCATTGTTTGATATACAAACTTGGGCAACATTCCATGTTTATAACAGGTAATAAGGTGATATTGCTTCCTTTCTTCGATCAACTTATACATACATACATGAATACATGCTATACAAAAGTGTGTTTTGGATAATAATTCATATAGAGCAGCCAGTACTATGACTATTGTGAGCAGTGAGCATTGCCACTGTTATCGAATAAATTCTGTAACTCCATTTCATTTTCCTGTACATGATGGAATGTGAATGCAAGACATAAGAAGGAAACTCGTTTCCATTTTGCCTGTCGTATAGGAAAACGCACAAAGATTAGGGGAAGTAGAAAGAAGTAGGTCTCCATGAAAGGACTTTCTTCATTCTTCATCCGCTAAATATGACAATCCCTGGTTTGATAAACAAGAAAAACGGTCCGCTTTCTTATTTTCTTCATTTTTTGTTAAGAACGCCTACACCTTTTTGCTTTTGTATTCACATGGCATTCATACTACTGCTGATATACATGCGAAATTTATTATTGAAAGAGAAGAATTCATAGACATTAAGGCATTCGTGCAATTCGTGCCTAGAGCAAAAATTGTAAAAACGATTAGCAATTTCCGATCCCTCTTCACGGCCGTTGGTTTGGAAGAAATAGACGTTTTCCTGAAATCATCATAATTCCATTCCAACAACGAAAGAACATACGCACCAAAACCAAAGCCGAAGAAGCGTCTTTTGTCAAATATAATTCTGTTCCGTATCCAAAGACATAAATAGATGTATTTAGGTACATAGCATGAGAATGAGGATGATGATGAAAAGGAAATGATTCTAGAGGAGAGGAAAATGGAAGAAAATATTTTCCTTCCGATAGAATCCCCTTGTAATCTGGGAAATCGGATAGAAATTCTTTCTTATTCTTGAGTATCATCACAGTACGCCTCCTCACAACAACTGCTACAAGTGCCGCTCAAGTAAAATAAATACTTTACGTGATCCACTTGTAGGCGAACAGAAAACTAAATAAGGCATACTAAGAAGAAGTACACACACGCAATCAGCTTTGTAAACCTTGGCAGGGATTCTGCGTGCCCTCGTCCCGAATATAATGCTCTATTTACATAATAAATACTCAGCAAATTAGTTGGGTAACATGAATAAAATAACTTTATGGAGAACATTTCTTTAATTAGGATATTAGCGGCTTAGAAGTGGTCTATAATCGGGTCTCAGAACTTGTGCGCAATTAGTATTCTCGGAACATCTACAAATAAACCATCCATCGTTGAACCAAATAGGCTAAAAGGGCTAGAACCAACCAAGCACTTCAGAAGCTTTAGTAGTAGGGCATTGTGATACGAAAACCCAAAGTAAATAGTTTACATGAAAGTATGATTTGAAAATCGCTTTAATTCTATCCTTGGTTGTATTTTTTAATTTTTGGTTCAAGATTACTTTTAAATATGGATTCTTTTAAGATTACAGTTGAATGTTCAATTATCGGACCATCATCGCGGATAGCTAGCCATAATAGTTAGTCTGCCATAAACGCATGGCTACATAGTACACACATCCGTTACTTTGGAATAACGTGAGTGAATCAAGTTGAGCACACTGCCTTCTTTTGGCTTTCTTTGCAACACCCAGTTTTCATACTTTCACTGTACTTAATGACGTACTTTTTCTTTACCAGATGTCCTTTAATAAACAGCCGCTTACTTTTCACCGTTACTATCTTTCCCCGAAAACATACGATCTTTACCGAACTAGGTATATTAAGCGAGTAATATCCTTCCAGATTTGGGAAAAGAAGGACAAATAGAGAAAGCAGTATTGATCGTAGTAGTTACCTATATACAAGGGCTTTCCCTTTTTGGAATGATCTACCCACGCATTATAGAGCTAGGAGAATTGATAGTGTAGTGAATGAACAGGTTTCTTTCACTTCTCTACTTTCGCCAGAAATATTATTACCAGAAGAGAATAAAAGTAACTAAATTTTATTTTAGCCAAATTAAATTGGTATTTTGTTGTTCGTTAAGTAGTGATTAGACCTTTTGGCTGTGATAAGTTACGCAGACAGAAATTCTACATCATGGAGAAAGTTGCAGTATTTTTGGTTGGGTTCCTTGCTTTTGCTTATGGATACGCACCATTACAGGAGGTTAATAACACATTTAATAAGTTAAATATATGATGCCATTATGGCATTGCCAATTAACTTTTATACTTACGCGTAATTACGTGTATTGATTCTAGCCTGGGTCTCATGGCTATAAGAGCGCCTCCATTTTACAAGATGTGATGGAGCGTATTAACAGAGATATGGATACTGATGGAACTTTCTTGGATTTTGGAAACAAGTATGTATTTTGGTGTTTAACATTTTTTTCTAGATTAAATGTAAACGAATATATAAGGTTAATCCTGATTTCTAACGACAATTTATAGAATGGACGAATTTGGTGGCCCTGTCCCTGGACTGTTTTTGCCAGGACGATCCACAAAGGATGCTGAATTCATGGATCCCAACGACTATGACATGCTGCTTGGTTCTGGACATGTATCCAATCGGGATCAAGAGTATTTGCAGCACAGCAGTCTTTTTGGCCATAAGGTTATGTCTGGTATGTCCTTTTCCAAATCAATATAGTTTCTTCTATGAAATTAATGAAATGCCCATTTTTCTAATTAAACTTCTTTTTATGCTATATAGGTGGTGCCAGTGAATCCCTCAAAGTGAAAGGACAAAAAGTTCCCAGCGACGTAAAAACCGATGCTGTTCTCCCGGGTTTATGATCTTTCCGCGCACATTTCCGCCGTTTTCACTAGGACAGTTGTTTAGTCTTCTTTTCCGGATATTTTTGTTCCTTTATAACCCACAGCAGAACTTTTATTAGATAGAGATAGGTAGAGTTACTGTATATAGATGCTAGAAACCCAAACCCATGCCCCAGCTTTTCTCAGTGACCCAATGTTCTCTGTATCTTTATTTTGATACTCATAAGAAAATGAAAAAAACCGACAACGACAAGCAATATTGTTGGTCTATGTAGTCCCAATCCATGTATTAAGTAACATCAATTCAGGATTCAGCCACGTATTTAAAATTGCGATTAATCGTATTAATCAGATTTATTTTATTTTTAGCTACAGATACAAAACTTTCACATTTTAACACATATTATAAGAATGCAATCATTATCATTAGTCTTTGGCACTGCTACAGCATTTGTGTTAGTAAGGTGTTGGTTTCTAGTAGTTACATAAATAAACAATAATTTTGTAGGCATTTTGGTTGTGGGAAAGCTGCATTAAATATCCGGGGAATGAAGGATTGGGTCAATTGTCCTAGTGTAAACGGCGGAAGCATTAATTGATTAATTACCCGTAGCATATTGCACACCACCGGATCCTTGCCCTGTATGTAATAAATATTTTTATTCAATCGATTCTCTGCTCAAATTACTTTATTTTAACAATGTCTGTATTTTAAAGGTTGGCTACTCAGGAGAAGATGGGTGTATTGAAGAATCAAGATTTGAGAATACAGGTACTACATTTTGAAAATAATGGTCCCTTGAAACAAGCATTCTCCGGCGGATACACTTTTTGATGTCCTTCACGGACATGCTCGGATATCCCATTTGGGGATATCGGTAGTATATCCGTATAACATCTTAATACGTACAAAAAGTATAAAAAACCAGTTTGTCCTAAACTTATCCCTTTGGGGATATCAGATGACATAAAGCCAGAAGTGGGTGCGCAAAAGCACAACAAAAGGCACTCTGGCTAAAATACATAACCGACAATTCTCAGCTTTCTTGCCTTAGTCTACTAGTTTATCTAAAATATAATTAGTTTTTTTCGTTGGCAATTGTGGATAGTTCCAATTTAATCTCACAATTTAAAGACAAACGTCATCAAAGGGGAAGAAAGCCAAATGGCTTGCGTGTGTGTGTGCCTGTGCAACTATTCTAATCTAAAGGTAAGTTTATAGCCTAAAAATTGATTAAATTCTTGAGCTAACATGATGCTTTCAGTGGGCATTTAAATACTTAATTAACCGACAACATTGCGTTCCTTTAAAATAGGATGAAGGAAGGACGTCACAATGTGACGTCACAATGTAGTGGATACTCAACCCTTTCTCAAACTTTAATCTGGCCTAATCCCATTCTCGCAGCCCATCCTCCGTGTCTTCAAGGTGGATTTCGATCATAGGTTAATAAGGTACGTTTATAAAGTTACTAAGTAAAGTTAAGAATATTTAAGGTTGACAGAGCTTATGTCTGCTCCCCTGTTAAAAAAAACTTTCAAGAATTTCTCAAAATTTGCCTGTTTTTTCTTTTTTACAATTTTAGGGAAAGAAGAATGCTGTGTCAACTATTCCTTAGCAACCAATAAAGGTTACTATTTGGCTTCCCCGTCCCCATTATCTAATGGCAAGTGGTATTAGTTAAACTTTTGCATGAACTCGATGAATGACTACACATGTAAAAATTATTTGAAGTTCTAATTGGACTTTTATTTTTATACCATTTTAGTCCAAGACTAAATTCCAGAAGTAGGCATGCCCCCGAAAGACTGAAGATAATGTGCTGGACAAGGCCAATTGCAGAATTGTGTTTTTAAGTGTACTACACTTTAATAACTTTAATTGTTATCAAAATAAAATAAAAATTATTGTAAACTAAACTGGTTCTTTCAATGTACTTTAAATGTCAATATTTGCACATTTTTCATCCCTATCATATCCCAACTATGTCCATAAAATATTTCATAGATGTACAAATAACATAAATAGGATGTATTGTGTACGTACTTAATCATGTCCTATGATTATCCGCTCAGGATAAACTGGTTGACGTAGGATATACTACGTACATTTATAGGAATATACTTAGAAACGTGTTAAGTACATGGTTTTTGGAAATAGGGATATGTGTGGGATATCCCTATTACATACTTATCCTTCAAACTAATGTCCGTCGGACATCCGTTTGTCCGAAGAAAGACATCAAAAGTATGTACCCAGGTGGAGATTTTGTTTCAAGGGGTGGATGTAATTCAAATTTGGGGGCACTATAAAAGTTACCAAAATCTTTTTTGGACCCTGGAACCCTTCGGGCAGGGAAACAAATAAGAATTGTGTCTTGGGCACAAGAACTTTTTGAATATAAATCTCATGCTACAAAATATGTGTTTATTAATTATACATAAATCTGCTCCTAGCTGCATTCTCTCGAACCTACCAGGCGTCCCAAGACTGTATGGTAAGTAAATCAATTAAATTATACATTTACCTTACCTTACCCTACTGAATGTTACTATACTTGGTTACTTGGAATTTAATTTATTTTACAGTGTGACACGGAACACATGTTTGATTGCCCCATGTTAAGCGATGCTGACGAGGAGATGGATTTTTCTGGACAACAACTTCTCTCTGATTTGCAGGTAAAAGTTTGAGCAGTCTCAATTTTAGCTACATTCCTTCAGTTGGTTCATTAGATAAAGGAATGTTTGGAATTCAGTTTTTCAGTGGGCGTGTATTGTTTCATTAGAGAATTCACCCAAATTCTTTTTACTTTCACATTTTTTTCAGGTCGAGGGTCAGCACAAAAGTCTTGTCGCCAAAAAGTTTTACAATAAGAAGGTAAGCATTTCTAGCATATCTGTTTTTATGCGTCTGCTCGTTTGCAATCTGGTAAAAAATCTTTCTGGGAAACCTAATGAAAAGCGATATGATTGTTAGGAATGTGGCTTACAAAGACAGTAGTGGATGATTAGACATGATATTCTAGATAATTACATTAAGTGATGAAGTACGGCACGATTCATACAATTATGTTTGGTATAGGTAAATATGGTTAAGAATTTATGATCTCATTTACTAATGATCACGTTACAAATAGGTATATCAAAATATGTCCACCCTAAACAGACTTGTAGAAGTGCCTGGTAAAAATTTCCTTGCTGCATACTTATGCCTGGAAATAAAGTGCTGACCTAGGGTGCAATGTGTGATCTTAGCAGAAAATTGCCGAAATGACTAAAACTCGCTCCATAATAACATTTAATTGACTACATCAATGAATTTTGACACCAATTAACTAACTATAATTACATAATTAATTAATTAATTTTTTTCCATACTAAAAGCCTATATCTGCTTATATACAGCACTTGTACATGTGTGTTATACCACATGTTAGCTGTTTTATCATATATAATTACATATATAACTTAACTATGCTACATCCTCCCACCCAAGTTAATTAATTAACTAACAATTAAATTCAAATACCTTTATACACTTATGTAAATATAAAAATTGACTCACAGTAAGTATACAAATCAATTGGGTGAGTCATATACCTCACATTCCCCCCTCCCAGAGTCAATTTACAAGTTAACAATTAACCATAAAATTCAAATGTATAGGTATACACACTCCCAAAATGACTCAAATAAGCTTAATACACTAACACTGAGTCATATACCTTACATTCCCCCCTCCCAGAGTCAATTTACAAGTTAACAATTAACCATAAAATTCAAATGTATATGTATACACACTCCCAAAATGACTCAAATAAGCTAAATACACTAACGCTGAGTCATATACCTTACATTCCCCGCTCCCAGAGTCAATTTACAAGTTAACAATTAACCATAAAATTCAAATGTATAGGTATACACACTCCCAAAATGACTTAAATAAGCTAAATACACTAACGCTGAGTCATATACCTTACATTCCCCGCTCCCAGAGTCAATTTACAAGTTAACAATTAACCATAAAATTCAAATGTATAGGTATACACACTCCCAAAATGACTTAAATAAGCTAAATACACTAACGCTGAGTCATATACCTTACATTCCCCCCTCCCAGAGTCAATTTACAAGTTAACAATTAACCATAAAATTCAAATGTATAGGTATACACATTCCCAAAATGACTCAAATAAGCTTAATACACTAACACTGAGTCATATACCTTACATTCCCCCCTCCTAGAGTCAATTTACAAGTTAACAATTAACCATAAAATTCAAATGTATATGTATACACACTCCCAAAATGACTCAAATAAGCTTAATACATTAACACTGAGTCATATACCTTACATTCCCCCCTCATAGAGTCGATATGTGTGAAGTGTGGAGTGGGCAAGACGTTGTACAGACAAGAAAGGACGCGGATATCAGGTGTCCCACCAACTCTGGAGCGGTTGGGACCACGTCCAAACTTGGATGGAGATGGAGGTCAGGTGTTCCACCAAGTCTGGAGGGGTTGGGACCACGTCCAAACTTGGATGGAGATGGAGGTCAGGTGTCCCACCAACTCGGGACGACGTCCAAACTCGGATGGAGATGGAGGTCAGGTGTTCCACCAAGTCTGGAGGGGTTGGGACCACGTCCAAACTTGGATGGAGATGGAGGTCAGGTGTTCCACCAAGTCTGGAGGGGTTGGGACCACGTCCAAACTTGGATGGAGATGGAGGTCAGGTGTTCCACCAAGTCTGGAGGGGTTGGGACCACGTCCAAACTTGGATGGAGATGGAGGTCAGGTGTTCCACCAAGTCTGGAGGGGTTGGGACCACGTCCAAACTTGGATGGAGATGGAGGTCAGGTGTTCCACCAAGTCTGGAGGGGTTGGGACCACGTCCAAACTTGGATGGAGATGGAGGTCAGGTGTTCCACCAAGTCTGGAGGGGTTGGGACCACGTCCAAACTTGGATGGAGATGGAGGTCAGGTGTTCCTCCAAGGCTAGAAGGGTTGAGATCACGTCCAGATTTGGATGGAGGTGAAGGCCAGGTGTTCCTCCAAGTCCAGACTTGGATGAAGGTGGAGGTCAGGTGTTCCTCCAAGTCCAGACTTGGATGGAGGTGGAGGCCAGGTGTTCCTCCAAGTCCAGACTTGGATGAAGGTGGAGGTCAGGTGTTCCTCCAAGTCCAGACTTAGATGGAGGTGGAGGTCAGGTGTTCCTCCAAGTCCAGACTTAGATGGAGGTGGAGGTCAGGTGTTCCTCCAAGTCCAGACTTGGATAGAGGTGTAGGTCAGGTGTTCCTCCAAGTCCAGACTTGGATGGAGGTGGAGGTCAGGTGTTCCTTCAAGTCCAGACTTGGATGGAGGTGGAGGTCAGGTGTTCCTTCAAGTCTGGAGGGGTTGGTACGGCGCCCAGACTTGGATGGAGGTGGAGGTCAGGTGTTCCTCCAAGTCTGGAGGGGGTACGGCGCCCAGACTTGGATGGAAGTGGAGGTCAGGTGTTCCACCTTCACTTCCATCCAAGTTTGGACGTAATCCCAACCTCTCCAGACTTGGTGGGACACCTGACATCCGCGTCCTTTCTTGTCTGTACAACTTCTTGCCCACTCCACACTTCACACATATCGACTCTATGAGGGGGGAATGTAAGGTATATGACTCAGTGTTAGTGTATTAAGCTTATTTGAGTCATTTTGGGAGTGTGTATACATATACATTTGAATTTTATGGTTAATTGTTAACTTGTAAATTGACTCTGGGAGGGGGGAATGTAAGGTATATGACTCAGTGTTAGTGTATTAAGCTTATTTGAGTCATTTTGGGAGTGGGTATACCTATACATTTGAATTTTATGGTTAATTGTTAACTTGTAAATTGACTCTGGGAGGGGGGAATGTAAGGTATATGACTCAGCGTTAGTGTATTTAGCTTATTTGAGTCATTTTGGGAGTGTGTATACATATACATTTGAATTTTATGGTTAATTGTTAACTTGTAAATTGACTCTGGGAGGGGGGAATGTAAGGTATATGACTCAGTGTTAGTGTATTAAGCTTATTTGAGTCATTTTGGGAGTGTGTATACCTATACATTTGAATTTTATGGTTAATTGTTAACTTGTAAATTGACTCTGGGAGGGGGGAATGTAAGGTATATGACTCAGTGTTAGTGTATTAAGCTTATTTGAGTCATTTTGGGAGTGTGTATATCTATACATTTGAATTTTATGGTTAATTGTTAACTTGTAAATTGACTCTGGGAGGGGGGAATGTGAGGTATATGACTCACCCAATTGATTTGTATACTTACTGTGAGTCAATTTTTATATTTACATAAGTGTATAAAGGTATTTGAATTTAATTGTTAGTTAATTAATTAACTTGGGTGGGAGGATGTAGCATAGTTAAGTTATATATGTAATTATATATGATAAAACAGCTAACATGTGGTATAACACACATGTACAAGTGCTGTATATAAGCAGATATAGGCTTTTAGTATGGAAAAAAATTAATTAATTAATTATGTAATTATAGTTAGTTAATTGGTGTCAAAATTCATTGATGTAGTCAATTAAATGTTATTATGGAGCGAGTTTTAGTCATTTCGGCAATTTTCTGCTAAGATCACACATTGCACCCTAGGTCAGCACTTTATTTCCAGGCATAAGTATGCAGCAAGGAAATTTTTACCAGGCACTTCTACAAGTCTGACCCTAAAGGTACATAGATATGAATGCATCTAATACAATTCTATATTGCATGCAATGAAATTGTACAATTTAGGGTGAACAGCAGAACTACAAAAGCAAGTACCTTTCTCATAATTCTGGGAACTTGTGCCTTGAAATGAAATCCGGCGACCTCTTCTCCTCCTTCTGATGATTAAGAAATTCTTTTGTTCTCTTAAGGAATGAGCTAATATGAGTTATGTTTATACTTTATAGGATGTAAGAATAAAAAGTTTGGTTAGGTTGAGGTTTATGTTCCTCTAAAAAATTGCTGGGATTTTTATTACCAACAAAGTTAACAAGGCAGCAAGGTACCTTGCCATTTTATAAACGGACTATCCGGTTTTTGCATTATGATCATCATTGTTATTGTTTCGTACACTCCATTATTTTCCGTTACTGGTGTCTACTGGCGAGACCAGGATCGAGACTGTCTTTGAAAGCCTAGAAAATTGTATCTCATGAGGTAAATCTTGACCAATGACAGTCCATCAGTTCTGAAGTTGATTGATAGCTACGTATCATATTACTTTCCGTCATCATTCATAATAGGTGTATCAATTCAAATAAAATAGCTAAGGAATGAGTCATCCGCATATTTTCTATAATTTGTGAATATTTAGATAACTGTATTAGTACATAATTGAGAAGAGAAAATAGGTTCAGCAAATAACTCGTGTGAGTTTTTGCAATGCACACACGCAACCAAGTAGGTATATACGAATACCACTTCTCAGGATTTACGTCTTTACGTTGGTGGTAGCTTGGGCTCATAACAATTTTTCAAAGATTATTGTACTAAAACAATAATAATCTCATGTTTATTTTTGTTCGTTCACCCCTCTGTATGCAGATCGAGCAGGCCCAGCGGTTGGATCATGTTAATACTTTAGCCAAGGAGGCTGCCGCTGCTGTAAATGAAGCTGGAGCAAGACCGGTTCGTTTGAATAATTATTGAATAAGTCTGATAACTTTATGCGATGATTGACAGTAGCTTACCAAACCCATACTTTTAGCATCTTGCGATGATGCTAGAGAAAATGGGGCTTTAAAAATCCCGTGTGGTTACCGCTTGCCGAATTCTGCTCAAACGATATGTTTGTTTGTGTTACTTTTTCTCAGGAAATCAACCCATTCTTACAAGGCGATAAACTTCCGATTGCTGCCAAGAAAGGGAGTCATACTCTTTTTTCTTAAGAGGGTTGGATTTTGGGCATTTTGCTGCAATACCGTTACCGGTCTATGAAAACAACAACATCCGTTTGCAGCGGAAGACGTTAAGTACACAGTTATGGTTATCTTTTTTTATTTTTCCAACGGTATATTTGTAAAGGATTATTACGTACTTATTGTTTCATATCAGGTTCATTGCCCAACTTTAGTTTATAAAAACATTATGAGCATTTTCCAATTGGCAAATCATGAAGCAGGAGCAGTAATATTTTAAAATCTTTTTATGAAAATATTATTGAGGCTAATTAAATGGATACTTATTACAATGTGAACCGTTTACGATCGGGAACAGATCAGATCACTTCCATATACTAAGCATGAAACGATTTCTTTTTTCTTCAAAGTTGTACATAGACTCTAAAGTAAGAATGAAACGAAATTTTATTGATCGAAATCGTATGAATGCTGTTAATACAAAAATTAATTTGAACGAGTTCGACCTATATACATGGTCACTAGTGTTGCGTTTTGTAAAGCTTTAAGTGTTTGTTGATGAGTAATATAATATATGAATAGCATACAATTTTAAATGAATACGTTACGCATTATGTATTTTTAATTTCCAATTTTCTCTTCAGATTCAAAATTGAATAAATGTACCTGCTCTCATTCGTTTATTTAGAAAATCTAAAATCGGAATGGTCAAATTGTTTTTATTAGCCTCAAAAATGGTTCCATCATTCATGCTTTCAACAAATTGAGTTCTATAGATCGCATCAGATTTATATCTGCTTACAGAATGATTAATCTTTGACAAAGAACGCTTAAACCACAGCAAGTTTTCTTGAGAGAGAAAAGTTACCATAAAGCTTGTCAAAAGTTTATTTTTTTTTGCCAGAGTTCGCGCATAGGTGTGCGATCGTGGTGCTATTTGCGTTGATGAGTTATACATGAATGATGATGTGTTTTTATTTGCAGCGTAGTTCATTTGCTGCGTTTCCTAGAAAAACCAGTAAAGTCTGTGTTGACTGTATTGCTGCATAAATAATAGCGTACATTTTACTAAAAATCATATAATAGCGCGTAGGATTACTATCCCTGCTTTTATAGAAGCGCCAGATCGGTGATATAGTGGCACCCCATTATGATTACATTCATTCTCTTCTCTCTTCGTTTTACGTGGCTTGTGTTATTATTGCCCAAGCACTAATCTCGAAGAGCTGCTTATCTAAGCCTTCTAGCAACAACAATGAATAATGTCGCTCTCTGTTGTAATCGACCAGTGGCCAGTCTCTACGGCCCCACTAGCACCAGACTCTCAGATTTTGCTTATTACAACCATTTTCGAAAAAGGCAAGCCTGTAATCGAGCATAGATTATTATGTGGACATGAGAACTTTTTTTCAAGCAAAAATCTCATCTTCCGTAATATATGATATGAGGGAACAGAGCAGGGATGGCGACAAGGAGCCGCCAAAAAGTTATACGAACAAGTCAATGGCAAAACAGGATAGTTTTTTTTTCTCTGCCGTTTGTTCGTGTATTACAACTAGAACTACCAGCCACATCACATAAGTATTGGCCTGGTCTGCTACTCTTCTTTTGGATAAAAACATATAAAAAATATATTATCTCATCTCTCTCTCGTCGACTCGTTGTCTGCTCATTGTTGATGGTGCCAGGCTTCTTGCTTCTCTTGCTCTCTCTCCCTCTAGTCTGGCCAAGAAAGATGAGAGTTTTTGGTAAATGTGTAAAAGGAGAAGGAAAAGAAGAGCACTTACTTTCGTCAGTCAACTCGGATATATACACAAAATGTGTGTGTATTTCTTGAAGCTGGACTCGGAGACTCCGCCGTTCCATGTTGCAACTTCTTTTGTTGGCGTAGTAAAAGTGGAGTAAAGACTGGTTACAATAAGATGATGATGATGACATTACTTGAATATTATATAAATATACTACTATATGGACATGGAAATCGTGTTTGTCTCTACGAAATTTGTGTGTGCGATATGATGTTTCGTGTGATGATGATGATTACGATTACTGTTACACACTTGAGTTAAAAGGAGGAAACTACGTGGCATAAGTTGTCAGCTGGAAGTGTCCATGTCTCCACATATCATCCAGAAAGATGATCATAATGATTTTCTTCTTTTCATACTGTTTCTCTCCATTTCCACAATACTCCCAGTTTTGATTGCCCCCACCAAACGGTGTTGTATGCGTCTTGTGTATTTGATCATTGTCTGTACATCCCAATGTGACGGTACAGCGTAATTTGATTCAATGCTTCAGAGAAATACTGGCACTGCAATAGTGAATAGCACAATGTTACAATATTTAATCTTGTACAGCAGCGTCAATCCCATTAGATTGATGCATTACTTGATTGTTTGTGTTTGATGGAGGTTATTTTTTGCTAGAGACGCGCTACATTTTCCTTCATAAACTTTGTTGTTAGCTTTGTGGCGTCCATCCAGTTTTGTTGAGGATCCTCCAGCTGAAAATCATGTCGACATCCTGCTGAGTTGCTAGTCAAGTGTGTCTTGCTCCTCCAGCTACTGATATTTTCCCTCCTTCTACTCCACATGGTTCTATCGTTCATTTTTACATTATTACTTAATGATAATGGCTCTTCTTGGCTATTTCAAGTATTTTTATGGGAAAATGATGCCACAAAAACAAGAGTCTGGAAATTTAAACAGGGAACAGGGTAAAAGGTAAGTCATTAGCCGTCATTAGGTTATGTAGCTATTTTTTTTTAAACAAAACTTGTATTGTTTTCATTCTTCTCCTGGTGAACTATATGCGCTTCAGTTGATTATTTGCCTAACAGGAAGTACTCAGACGCATCGCATTATTTACTTGGGCATAGAAAAGCCAATTGTTCCAGTGTCTCATTCTCGTCGTCGTCGTTTCTATTTACTCATAAACCATCATCATCGTCATATAGCATCCTTTTGTCTCCCACATTCAGCCTATTATCATCATCTATTAGGATTGTATATGTGCACCCAAAAAGCACTCGATTAGCATGATATGTGTGTAAGTAAATAAAACGTAAGATGTCTGAAGTGGAACGGCAGACACTGGAGACATGAAGATGGGGGATGGAGACTGAATGGATGAAATTATTCACCGGGTGTTTGCCTGACTTTTTTTCTTGGCTTGCTATTATTATTGTGTTTGGCTGGCATTTATAGGTATTTCTGGAACGCTGTTATATGATCGTGATGGCATATGGAATAAAATGCGCAGCGTTATCCATAAACTCATACCAGTCACCAGTCCGCGTGGTTGCCGTTTGCAATCATCTTATATAATTCCGGTCCCGGCGTGGCGGCGAAAAAGGCGACTGCTCGGAGGAGACGTAATCGATAGAGTCACGACATATAAAATAAGTACATTTATCCATGCAAGCAATTCATATACATTATTCGCATAATGGAGTTACTGCCAGTTACTGGTTCCTCCAAGTCCAAACAAAATGTATTATGTGCTCAGTGTTCAGTACTCATTCACGACACATTACATTCCATCAGTGAACAAACAGCTTTGGTTTGGTAGTTACGGACATGGACACATTGCTCCACTTTATTGATGGCTCGTGTAGAAAGTGCAAGTCCAAATATGATTTACTTTGTAATGATCAAAATCAGCAAAATCATTTTAGAACCATCAGGTACGTTAATGAAACGGTAATTAGCTGTGCCATAGTGTTTGAGGCTGAGGGCAAACTGCCTTCCTCTTTTATTGTTGCCTTCTCTTCTTCTCCAGGAAAAGAACGTCTTCTAGCCAGTTGGTAAAGCGGTTCTGTAAATTTGTGGCATTCAATTTAGCAATTTGTTCGTTCATACCTTCCAGTTTGCACTGTTGGTTGCATTTCATTAGCAGTTTTCATGTCTCTTCTACCCTAATTAACTGGACATGCGCTTAATTAGCATCACGTTTTCTACGAAAACATATGCATAAAATCACTTTTCATAATATTTTACGACAATGGTATCAGGATAGGAATGGTTGTAATATCTATAGCAGAGTTCCGGAAAAATAGACAGACTCCTCTGGGTTTTTTTTTTTGCGGTTGGCTGCTGCATTTGGATTTACTGTTTGCTGTATTATGGCTTCTTTTAATTGTATTTTTACAGAGATGCATGAAGCTTAACTAGAGCTACCACCAGCAATAGTAATAAAAAATGGAGTCTGGTGAACTGACGCGATTCCCAAGAAACTTTTTAGCTTGAAAAAATTATCCATAAATATAAATGTGGGTTTACCTTTTTTCCTCCAAACAGTCCAGACGCATCAGCATTATCATCATCATTATCATGACTATATTCTACGGTTACATCATATCATGCATGGAATAAGTAGTTTCTTTTTACAAAGAAGTAGAAATTGTGGGGCTCCTGTCGCCACATAACTAACTCAAAATCACTGTTAATTGCAACAACTCTCTCCCGCGAATTGCCAACACAAATGCACAGAGCCGCCCATTTTTAGGTAATAAAATAAATCCTTTCAAGCTTACTCTTTTCTCAATTCTCAGCCGAATATTTTTGGTGAGCACCCCCTTACAAAAACGAAGCATAATACAGTACTCAACAAAATCGGAATACTTTTACTGAAAAAGAGGAAAAAATTAAGTTTCATCATCATGTTCATTGCATCGTCGTTGCCACAAAGTTTTTATTTGTTATGGAGCGCAGGCCACAGATAAAAAGGATAAAGAGACGCACTTAGTCATTCTCCTTTTCTCTTTCCTCAAAAGTTATTTTGTCATTTAAAACTATATACATAACTTTACGGCCGAACAAAGCGTGCACACCAAAGATCATCGCTTCGAGGAGCAAGCAGCCATATTTGCCTGCATTGTCCAACTTTCAGACAGGAGGCGACAAACAGACCAGTGCAAACGAACGATAAATATCTAAAATCTTCTTGGCATGCCAATTTCTAGATGTAGTTATCTGGAAGTCTAACTTCCTGGAAAGCTAGATGTTTAGCCGGCTCCACAACAGTAGTTGTGCGGGTTTTCAATTGAGCTTTTCTGTTTATATTTTGTACATGATAACACTGATCATGGCGACTACTGTGTTCTTGCGACACCGGCAATCATCTGAGCCATCTATTTTGTTGGTTACTCAAACGGCTCGTGCGTAATGTTTCGATGTATCTTGGGGTTAACAATAGCAAAAAAAGGAAAACAAGAGTGAACATAAAATGGTAAAAGTTGTTTTAGAGGAAAACGCTCTGGTTTTTCTGAGGTCCTATCACGATTTCCAACTGTCACGCCGTCATAATGTGCACTTTATCCAAAGAGGAAAAAACGAGAAAGAGGAGGAAACTGGGATCACCACTACTGGCGACTTTTCCTCATCATCATATTAAGCGTACTACTGATACTACTGATGCCGCTACAACTAGACCTGTGTAAGACTCGCTACATCAAAAGCAGAAAAAGCGGAGAACCAAGAGAAAAAGTTCATAAAAAATCTTTGCAAACGGGAACAACAGTAGTGGCGGCGACGACGGCGACGAATACATAAGACGACGGCTACAACGGATGGAGACATACAGATTGGATGCAGTAATATAGTGTTTTCCGCCTGTGTCTCCACTTTTTTTTTCAAGAGATACTTATTGTTCCTCATAATACGTATGATGTTTTAGGTAGGCACAGACGGGTTATGTATGTACACCAAAACACGTAGCCTTATATATATTATGCCGTGTTTGCTTCAAGTGTAAAATTGTATGCGTATAAAAGCATTTTTATGTGTGTATGCGTGTGTCAGAAAATAAACGATGCACTACTGCGAAAATGGGGCTTTTGTTTGAGATTTTTTAGCGCTTGTACAGAGACGTTAGGGTGTATTGAAGTGTGTGATTTTTACAGGCAAAAAATGTCCTGAGCATGATACTTTTCCTCTAATATATTGCACTTTGTAATGGTTGCTTTATTATCACTTTTCCATGCTTTTATTCGTTTATTTCATTTCCCTCGCGTACATGAATACGGCAAAAACTCAAAGGATAAAAATTGAATTACCCTTTTGTAGACAGGATAAACTGTAAACTGTACATTGTGAAGAAAACAATGATATATAATCGGATTAAACCATGCATACCTCCGTCGTGTTGCCTGTTGAGTTTGCTGTTTTTGTCAAATTCCTCAAAAACAAAGGTGGAATAAATAATACCAATCAATTCATAAATGCCGTGTTGCTTCGTTGTAGTATTGTTTATGTCATTATGCAATATATATATGCTCTCAATCCATTTTCATTTTTTTATCCTTGGCCTTGTCTTTCTGGCTTCAAAGTGTAATGAGAATGGGAGTAAATTTTCTTTATTTGGAAATAGTCGCTGGTGCCAGCGTGCTTCATTAGAACGTGTGGCGTCCGTTTAACAACTACCCAAGCACCCACGCAAGCTCGTGTCTGGTTTCTAAACTGTAATTCATAAAAATCCGTTCCTGTATGCACGCACGGCATTCCCATTCTACTAAAGATGCAGATTTGTAATCAAGTCGAAAGAAAAGAATCAATAGCCAACAGGAGTTTATGGAGCCCACACAGCCTTTTAATAGTCTTTTCCTCTTTGGAAATTTGTGATCAACAACTTTGCCATAAAATCTGTCAAAGACCCACCCAAATTGTCTCTATTCACGGAAGTCTTTATAGCCATAAATATCTCGACTTACAGGCTGTAACAAAATAGGTTTTGTTCTTACACGGTCATTTAAGTCTATTGTTCTGTTCAGATTTATGCTCATAATCATACTTTGTCCATAATAGATTTTGACTAATAAAAACTCACATTGTTTGCAACACATTAATAGCTAAACTGACACGTGCAGTTAGTGTAATGGACCAACTACAAGTTTCGTTATTTTATGGACATAAAACAGCCAGCTGAAATACAAATTGCTGTTATGCATCTTAGCAAGTTGGCAGTGAACAAAACTTTGATTTTTGAAATGTGGAGTAGTAGTAGTTAGTATATAGATGCAACATGAACAACATTAATATAAAGCAAGAACCACAGTACCACTGCATCATAAACTTTGATTGAACCTATTGCTCACACTTGGTGTTCTGCTCTCAGTCAGTTTCATCCTTAAAGTGTGGGCCAGTAGGCTGATGGTAAAAGTGATTTCATTTCACTTAAAATGCATACGGAGGCTAATGGTGATCAACTTAATGAGAGTAATAATACTGTCATGATTGGATGAAACTATGGGAGGTCACTAATAAACAAGATAAAATAAAATGTGTGTATTATTGTGTATCCCAAGGTAGCGCGCCAATCTGGCTCCAACCATGAGCTCCACGTGAAGTAGGAAGATATTCTGTTCGATTAAACTTACCAGAACCAACGCTACTTCTCTAGAGCATCATCATCAAATAACCAGAAAACTTGTCAAAATCAAATCTTCTAGAGAGCAAGCTGTTATTATTAAGAGCTGATGATTAAGGAACAGGAAACTTTAAGAAAAGTGTTGAACTTGTAATTTTTCCTTTTAAGAAGCGCTTCATGTTATTACTCTTCCACACATTAAAGCAGCTTTTTGCAAAAACTTCAAACTCCAACAAAGCGGAAATGTCATATTAAAAAAATTATAATACTCGATTTCGCTGTTTGACAAACCACACAAGCGCCATTCGGATGTTCTTATCATTTGGCTCTGCGTAAGCATCCCAAGATACAAACCACAGTAACTTTGATAAAGTTCAACTGATTAAAAAGTGGGACTTTGTCCTTTTGGTACATTGCATTTCAGAGGTTCCTTCACCAAAGATCCGGCCGGGGTATCTCAATATACTTGCGCCCATCCACCACGCCCCTTTTCTTTTAAGTAAACAAGAGCAACTAGAACCCACCCTCCTGTGGAGATTTGTCGGTTGAACCTAGACAGCCTTAGATGCAGAAAGCGTCATAATGTTAAAATACTTTCCACCCGTGAAAACAATTCTTTATTGCATGTGAGTGTATGTATGCACTTCATTTTTTAGGGAGAACGCAAAAGGTAGGCCCTCAGCAGAGCAATAAAAATTTAAAACCAAAATGATGTCCATGTTGTTAAATTAGCGTCTCTACTCAAAACTAATGGAATACACTAACCCTTGAAGATATTTGATTACCGTATAGGACGTTGTCCTCGCGTCCCCACTTACCTAATGAAAGTACTCTATTGTTGGACTTTCTGGAAAAGTGAATGTCCAGTTGAAGAGAAAAGCGATTAGTACACAACAAAGTGAGTTCGTTAGCTTGCTTTACCAGAGACTCTCCCTTGTAGACACATTTTATTACACAAGGTGCAAGAAGGTGTTCTGCAGGGAGAGGCCTGTCTTCTAGTCCAGTCTCGCTCCTTAAATACCATTTTAAAAGTTAATGCTTTTTAATTATAGTGTGTTCAAGTGGGCTCTCCATCTACAAGGATCCCAAGTCATCCCTACTTACTTACTGCTCAAAACTATCAAAAGTCTGACAGGTATACTAATGCATATTACACACAATTTTTCACCGTAACCATTGATCATAAAACGCGCACGGTGTGGTGTAATGTGGCTCTTTAACTCCCCAAAATTCATCATCATCACTCATCAGTCAACCAAAAGGAAAAAGACACCTTTGGCTAAAATGACACCTTTTACTCTGCTGCTCTATACTTGGTTATGAGATGTGTTTTGTGTGAAATAAAGCCTGGAAGAGAAACTTACTTGAGAAACACTTATCGTTAAATGAGGCAGAGAAAAGTAGAATATGTCTAGCCGACAGATGTTCTTTTATTTTAGACTGGAGCCTTTTAATGCTCACTATTCACTATTTTTACGCTATTTTCCTCCTACCTTCATTACTCCTCACTAATAAAATGTATTATGGAACTGCAAAGGTAAAGTAGACGGCCATTAAGCTCGAAAGAGGAACTCACATTTTTTTGCTGTATTTTTTTCTGTTCCCAGTAAAAATCTCTGCACTATGCTATTTATTACATTGTCTGTACACAGTTTACAGTATTTATCCTTTTCTGGAATGGTGGCAAATTGCTTAAAATAAAACAAGAAACATTCATTCTTCCGAGAATTTGAAAATGACTTTTATCAGTTCAAAGTACGTGTAAAAACTGGGGTTTTGCCTTGCACACAATGACCATCACCACTATCAACTATGCAATTATGAAATGACAAAAATGCTGCCCACAAATCATCTTTAAGTGTATACTTCAAGTGTTATGGGTGCCTGTATAGTAACTCGACTTGATTGCATCTCCTTAAGGTTAATGTGAAATGTGAAAGCGAGCACAAAATAGTGGACAGGACAATGCAATGCCAAGCAGAATGATGCAAAGGATGATGATGATGATGATAGTCAAGTGGCAGAAAAGCAACATATCATCTAGATTCCAGACGGAAATTAGGCACTCGTTAAAATATTCACCAGAGACTGTTACTCTTGCTACTACTTCAACAACAAACTACAACATCGATGATGGTGGTAATAATAATGGTACGAGAAAATGGGATAGTGCATGCATCAACTTCATTAAACTCTTTTTGCAGTCAATAACATATCAATTTAAAAGCCATTAAAACCATCAGACAAATTACGTTCTGGAAATAGAAATTATCCACACATTCGAACATACACTCTTGCTGCTCTCCTCTTCACTTTTTACATATGTATTAATGTAAATGAAGGAAATGGGGAGTAACTCGACGACTGTGCAATTGGTAAATTTTGTATTAGAGCATACTTGAATTGTCGATTGTCGGCCGGACCACTACTGCTTACTACTGGATGTATGCAACAAAAGAGAAAAAATAGCTTTGCTACACAATATAATAACCTCGCCAGTCCCTCTTTGCTTTTCCTCGTCTATACTATCTATCCCCTTTCCCATTAAAATAACATATCTAGAGAAATAACAGTAGCGTTTTCTCAAGACCAGAAGCTGGATACAAGTGATCATTAATTTTATAATAATAAATGTGAGGTAAAAAGTAAAATGCAAGTTGTAAGTTACGACTACTGTTTTGTAAAAGAAATCAAGTAGCATCTGTTTGTTGTGAGTACGTATGTTCTGTTATGTAAGTTGTTGTAAGTAATGATAATATGCATTCATCATCTTCAATTTTCTTGCTGGTTGGTACACATATTATTTTGTTATCAAACACTCAAGGACTCCAATAAAATACACGAAATGCGCCACTACTTCATTATAATCGAGTTGTTCTCCGAACTTTTTGTGTAGATGAAAAGGAGAAAGAAAATTACTGCGAAGGATCCGCTTCATCTTTAATCTCAAAGGATGTTAATATGTGAGAGAAGGGAATTTCATTTTTATTGAGAATTTACTGTAACACCAAATATCTTTTTGTAGTTTTACAAAATGCATGAACTACGGATTCAGCAGGTCTTTTCTTACAAAGTTCAAACTTGGTAATCAACATTCAAAATGAAAGATGGACTCTGCTTATAAAGCATCAGCACTTTGAACAGCTTCTCTGTAGCTTTTTTTGTTGCCATTTTATCTTATTTCCCTACTTTTTGAACATTAAAGGGTGTGTAATAACTATCATTCCCCAGATTTCCAAAGAAGCTTATTAATTCTGACAGGGTGGATCAGCCGATGGAAGACCGTCTCAAAATTCATCTGACATGATAAAGGGTGTGCATACAAACAAGTAGCATTCATTTAGCCTCAAATATTACGATTATCCTACATTTGATTCGATTCAGTAATTTGCTTGTGTGGGTCAGCAAACAAGGAGAAAACAGTAGAAAAACAAGTATTTAGGTACTTCTTCCCCTTTATATAAGTTGTACGAAAGATTTACTCTGAGACTTAATTTAATGCTAATGAGAACTTTTAATGATTGCCATCAATTAATTCATCCGGGCACTACAGTGAAGTTGACTTTTCCGGTTTACTGTCAGCATTTTAAATCATGGATGGATTTACAGAGATTTAGAGTACCGCACTGTTGTTGGCTTGTTGTGGAGAAGGAAGCGAACTATTGTGCAGTGATTTCAAGTAACCTGCATAAAATCAAAATACCAGCATCAACATTTTCCCCGATGGCTCCTTCCTGTCTTTCACCGGTATGGTGATAGATACCAAATGTGCATGGCTATGATATCAAGGAACATTGCCCCTACAAGCGATTTACTGTTCTGTACATGCTTTAGCTTTATACTATTGTACTCATCCCTTACTCGTGACAGTTTAGCTCTCGTTTGGTTGCATGAGACATAAACTACCAGTACAGTTACAATAAGCAAAAACCAAACAAACTTTTACAAACATGATAATATTGTACCTATTATTCTGTAGCTCCTCACAGAAAAAAATAGACGACAAGAAGTCGCTGTCGTAGTCGCCACCATCCTGTAGGAGACAGATAGATGACTTACTGTCGCTGACTCGGTTCCCTAAAAAATACTCTTTACGTAGTACAAAACGAACTCGTATATATACTCATCCACTTTTACTACCAAATGAAACATGCAAGCAAGCAATCAACCTTTTCTGGTCAAGTGACTATATCATTCATAAAAAACCGTAACTTCCTTTTCTGTCTGTCTCTACAACAGAACATCATGACAGGTTAGGATGTGAGTAGTGCACAATTTTTAATAAGCACTAGTGCAGCGATACGGTAAGCACTATATGTAACAGCACATTCTATTACCCTTTATATCCAAAAATGACATCTCTTGCTTTACTCTTCCCCTTCAAAAAACTGCTACTGTTATTGTTCTTCTTCTGAAAAAGGAAAAAATAACATGTCCATATAAATGCATATTATCATCATTCATCAGTAGCAGCAGAAACATACTTTTGAAAGCCATCATCGTCTATATGACCGTACTGACGCCGCCGTGATCGTCATCAAGTCATCATAATCATCAATAATCATACTAATCAGCATCAGTAACGCCAACATTACTAAGAGTACGTATAAAATAAGAAAGTATTATATATCCCAGTAGATTAGCCTTTCAAAGAAATAAATCACGTTGCTTCTTTACCCCAGAAAAATAAAAACCTTGATGTAATAAAGTTGCGAAAGTACTGACACTGACATGTTTAGGATTTGATTTCCCTTGAATGTGCTTTCCTAAAACAATGTTATTGACTTGTTTGTCGACCCAATGCTGTCTTACTGTTTTGCAGTTGTCGTTGATATGTATTAGTATTCAAATCTGAGTAAAACATTTCAAGTTGACATTCATTTTTTTGTCATTTTCATTAGCGGACAAACAGTTGCAATCAAAACGACTCAAAAGCCATCCGCTCAACAATAATTGTAGTAATACCGCTTTTCGGGTAATATACGCGTTTCACCAGCCATAAAATTCACGTACTACACACAGACACCTGACTGGTGATCAAATTAAGATAATAGACAACATGATGCATATTATAGTGGTACGGGTTATATACCTAATTTCCAACCGAAGCGTCTCCTCTTCTTGTTTTCTCATTTCTCGCACAGTCACACTTTTTCTTCAAAAGTAGATGTACGAAATGAAACGAGGTAAAAAAAGAATGACAAAAAGAAGCTGTCTGGCTGGCGTATTGTGTTGTTGGCGGCCGCTGCTTGCCTTAATGACGACTGACTGCAAAGAGAAAGAGTACGTAGTTGTGCAGTCGCTGTCGACGTACATATTAATAATTGCACAAGTAAATAGTACGTACGATGTAGTAAAAAAGTATATCTCTGTAGCTTACACAGAATAGTAGTAATGGTAGCGTTATGTCTGCATTTACGTGAATTACTTAAGTGGCATGAACGGATTGTGAATATTGAGATTTTACTATAAAACACTCCTACTACCACGTATTATTTACTTATACAATAAATGCAGACTTGTTTGGTGTCTCGCATGGGCTCAATTAAGGTTTTTTGGCAAGGCAGAAAAATTCCGGTGGCTCCAGGCTCCGTGGCGCCTCCGTACATGAAACATGCATGTAGCGTAAGTGAAGTTCTTGTACGTACAATATATAGGTATGCAATGTATGATGATGAGGGCACGCTTTGCGCTTTTATGCGTCTACTGAGAATCTTTCTTGCACAACGACTCTCTCACTGGCTTCGGTAAAAAATCTAGAATACATTATTTTCATTGCTGGCCACGCATAAAAAGTAAATGTATGAAACTATACGTACCTATATGCATCCGATGATGTAAAATAAACATGTTTCTAAAACAAACGCATTTACAAGAATACGTAACCTACATTTTATGCATTTTAACCAGTTGAGAAAATATGGATAAAGATGGAATCAGGTATGGATAGGTATTTTGCAAAATATTGAGAACTGAGGAGACTTTTTCAGAACCTTTCAATTTCCGATCCCGACATAAATTTTCATGGTCTTGTTGGATTTGTTATTTGATGTATTCATTTTTATTCACCTTGAAAGTGTGTGTTTGGTTTTCAAGATCACCGTTGTAATGTGTAGTTATGTCAAATTCAAACCAAATGCTATTTATTTTTTCCGGTTAATTTTGTTCTATACTCTTTGTACAACAACGTTACTTTCCGAATTAAATCTACATTGTATTTTTTTGTAGAAAGTAATAGCACGTAAATTAAACGTTTCTCTACTGCCACCAAAGCTTGGATTCGTGCAAGAGTTACTTAATTAAATCAAACTAGACCATGGAAAGGCGCAATTTTTTTCGAAATGGCCTAGTTTTTTCCGCTTCCAACTGCCAGCCCATTAAAGTACATTTATGCAAGTATGTTATATGCCATGTCATGCAAACAACTCATCATCTCCAATTTGGCGTATGAAAACGATCATTTCAGAAGAAAAGAAACGTCGAAATGCATGGGTGCCAAAAGATTTTGAGTAATAGTTTTGCTTTTTTACTTTCTATGCATGAGAAAATTGCATGTCTGTTACTCGGTGCGTTAGTAAAGATAATTAGCTAAAATATGTGTTTGTTAAATGATGGATAATGGAGCAGTAGCGCCGGCTACTTCATTACGCAAGAGTTGAAAACTGGAACTGAAGGAAATGAAAAAGTAAATTGCATCACACTGCTACATTGGCTGGTAAACAGGAATCGCAATTGAATCACGTGTGGTGTGATGTGATTTGTGAGTACTGCCTCTATTACTCCACACATATTACCAGGTTTTTTAATATTTTGTTCATAGAAACTTTTTTTCTGTCCTTGTTTTGTACTTGGTTGATCTACGGTTGAGATTGGCTTCTAGGTTGAATGTTGAATGACTGTAATCAGATTTTGTCGTAAATCAAATAATTGAATGGTTTTTGAAATTTTGCAATGACATTAATCATAAAAAGCTTATATAATAAAAACCTTGTCCATGCTTTAAAGAATTCCTCAACAAACCCAACCACAGTTCAATTCACCCACAAAATGCAAATGCTTTTTTTTGTATTGAACAATAAAATGCACCAGAGCAATGCAGTCATTCATTTGTAGCACCACCAGCAATGTTTGTAAGACTAGTAAATAAACAAACGTGAAATAACTCATTTTATAGCTCAAGTAAAAAATGAGATCAAGCATGAGTAATTGGGTTCAATAGCTCAGTCATTCAATGCAGCGTTGTGCACTGCACACGACATGAATCCAAATCAAACAAAATGCTTTTTGAACTCTGGACTTGGTTTTTAACGGACTTGCACACACACACACTTGTTCCTACAAATGCAGGATGCATGATTGCCATTATTATTGCGACCATTTTTATGTGGAGTGAACCGTTTCCGAAAGTAAAAGTAATGTCCCCGTCGCCAAGAAATGTATTTAAACTCATTTCACTTCCTGGTCTGATAAGAGAAAATCAATGGGAAAATATAGTTTACTAAAACTATAAATTTTATTTCCCATCTGCTCAGTCTGCGCTAATCGAAAATGCCATTGAACTGGATCAAAACCCTGGTTTGCTTAGACATGTTTCTCATTGAGGAGACCAAAAATATATAAAAAGTGTTGTTTGGAATGAGATTCAAAAATTGGGAAAAAGCAAAAAGCGAGCAAGAAGCGAAGCGTAGAAAATGAAGAAAAAGAGCCACGCCAAAGGGCCTAGACTTTCAGACATCAGGAAAGGCGACGGGACAGACGCCAGCGCCAGAAATGATGTGATGATGAGCATTACATACAAATCGGTACACACTCTACACACATAATGTTCAACATACTGGATCTGATGTACCGCCAGAAAACTACTAGAATTCATACTTACATGACTGACTGACGATTTAACTTGGCTGTAGTTTGTATAAAGTATAGAACCTCTTTATCCTCTAGAAATAACAATACAAAAGATGTGAATTTGTATTTGTTGTAAGCTGCTACCTCTCGTGTTGTTTTTATAACGTACAGTCGCATCTTTGCTGAAAACAGTTTTTTCTTTCCCTTTTCTTCATCATCATTGTTAGACTAATTTTTGGTCTTTTTTCACAAGAAACAACAAATTGTTATTACGTACTTTTTCGTCAATCCTTTTCTCAAGAAGTAATATAACAAAGCAAAGAGGGAAGGAATCGGCGAGAGTGATGAGGCAGACGTCTCACTCAAGAAGACAAGAAGATCTCGTATCATCATTATTATTACTCTCTCATAACAAATAAATGTGTTGTCCTCATCTTTTATCTCTGCGTTACCAGTAGCCGTCGTCATTTGCTTTTTTTGAATTTCCATCATCATCATCATCCTCCTCCTCATAATCTTGTCTCCCATTTTATACCCAAAAAATCTTATCAGCATCTGCCGACAAGCTATTTCTTCTTTAGAAAAAAATATGAGAAAAAAAAACTAAACAGTTGTACAAATAATGTAGCATTAAATACAAAAACACAATAGAACATAATAACTCTTATGTTACACCACTCTCTGCGCAACAGTGGTAGCAGTCGGACACGGGGAAATGCACAGTTTTGTTTTCTAAATTACTGTGTAAACATGTCAGTCTTCATTTGGTTGTCTCTTTTGTTTGGATGTATATATGGCATGATGCTTTTATGCAAAGTCGTCCGCTTCATCTTCTACATCTGCAACAGCAGCATTCTCTTTCCCTCTCCGATTTGTCCTTATCCATCGGACCGATTAGCGTCACTTTTGTTTTTTTCTTCCTTTTCTATTGTCTATGTTGAGGTAAGTAACACAAAACTCTGTTCTTTAATGGTGTAATGTGATTGCAAAAGGGCAACAAACCTTTTTCCTTGTCTTAAAATTCATCATCCATGCAAACATGTAAATGTAGTTAAAGAATTAACCAACATGAGAAATCTTCTCTTGAAGGCGACGGGCATAAAAATGACAGATATGATGATAAGGAAGTATGAAAAAGGAACAGCATTAGAATCGGGGAAAGAGCATAAACGACGACAAGACGGAGTCGGGAAAAATACGGATAATACGACCAACCGTGTAAGCGGATAAATGATAAAATAATGTACAATTGAGAAAAAGGATGATCATGATAATGACATAAGCAAACTTAATGCACACGAAAAAAATATGTGCGTATGTTTGGTTGTTATATAATATGATGAGATACGAGAATGAGACGACGACGCCTTGCCTGATGCTGTGTGAGTGATGATGATGGCTACGGTACGATACTTATGCATAAGGCGTCTCCTGCTATCGGAACAAAGTATAGTACTTAAAGACACATTACGCAATTCTTTTCTGCTGATGTCTTTTAAAATGGCGACAGTCCCTGCTTTCCCTTGTTTACTTTCGTCTTTTCTCATTTTTTCATTTGTACTGGTGTTTGCTTATTTGTTTTTTGTGGAAAAACACTAATGATGATAGCGCGGCGAATAACAGTGGTGACTGTTGTTTTGTGGGAGAGCTCTTTCGTAAATCTTTATAATAGCCGTGTTTTTTGTAGAACAGAAGCATCTGTTATGGTTTTAAATTGGAGGAAATGGAAAAGAAAAGACGTAAAAGGAGAGAGACAGAAAGATGGGTGATAAAAAATGGTGATTTCTTTGTAATTTTGTATTTGTGGAGCCTACACATCACTTTGGGTTATCATGACTGGCTACTATATTTCCCGTATTTATCCATTTGCGTAAATTGGTCTGGTGTCTAGTCCGAAAACAGATTATATGCTTATTATGGTATCATCATATTATCATTTTCTTGTGATTCTGGCAAAAAAACCTATTGTATTGCGCCATTGTGTATAGAGCTGACCATTTCTAAAGAGAAAAAAAGAAAGAAAGATGCTGCCACGGTGTATTATTGTACACACACATACTTGTTAAGTGGCATTAAATAACCATGCTGCACGCTGAGTCTGCTACCAACTTACCTTTTATTACTGTTAAAGTAGGGGTTTCAAATAGTTCACGTACACATTGCTAGACAGTATTTTGCAAAAAAAAGTTTAAATGCAAAAATTATTAACAAAATTCAAACTACAAAATTCAGTGGTGACGCCAGCCAGCTCATCCTTCCGTCTGACTCGAAAAAAGAGCACTGGATGCTCCCAACCGAGTTCCACAGAAGTAGAAACATTAGAGCAATAACACTCTATGATATACGGACTCAACCACTTTGTTGGAATTATGCTCTTTTGTCAGTTAACATTGATAGCAGGTCAATCAAGCGACAAAGACACGGTGGAGAAAAAAACTAACATGAATAACCTCAATCTGATAAGGTGTGCACACAGTGTACGCAATGATCAAACTTAAAGTAGCCCAGAAACTCGCCATATCATTAAGTCGTCAGTTTGTCCCAGTCTCGTGGACACAGTGCACTGCAATACAACGACATTAATTTTCTCGTTAAACAATACTGGCAGCGCACTGAAAGTGAAAAGTTGTATTATAGAGGAGGATCGCTAAAATTGAAAGTACACTACATTTGAATTTACATGGATGTAAAAGTATGTTTTCTAAACCTTTTTTTTGTCTGTACAGTAGAAAAAAATAACCAGTTACCAAAATCACCGGTAACAGCAAGAGACCAGCTTGACTGACCACAAAATGATTACTAAAGCGATAGTTTCAATTGTTTACAAAGACCAGTTTATGTCAAGTGTCGCATCCTTTGCTGTTTTCACTTTGATTTATTTGAGGGTAAATCTTTGATGACGACAGTAAAACACTTGAAAAAAGTTGACTTCTGGGCAGCAATATTTCCTAGATAAATGCTAACAGAGAGGGCTTTGTGCCTAAAGTTCAAGCATGCCTACCAACATAGTATAAAATCTGAGAATGGTAGAAAGTTTGTTACTGTGTACGCTTTTAGCTATTCTATTCTTTTCTTATACTACAACAGTTTTAGCCGTATCATTTAACCCTTGCACATTCATGCTCATGCAGAAGCAGAGCTACGGTAGTGTTTATTCGTTTTGCACAATTATCGACTTTGTACAAAAACGCATTGCAGTTCTCACTTGTTTATTTTACTCGTTACTTCCCACGGAATAACGCGCTACCAACAAAAGGTTTCTCAATAAACGTGGGGTTTGTAATTTGTACGAAAATGAATGGTTGCAATACAATGTATAAAGCATAAAGTATCTAAATAACCCACAGACAATAAAAAGTGCTAACTAAGCCATACATCAGAAATCCTTTCGGTTTCCTTGAACTTTTGTTGAGTTTCCGATCTTTGCTAGTTTACACAATTCAGTTAGAGTCAAAACGAAGCTAGAAACTAACTTTGTAAACAGTGTCGGGTTCTTTGCATTGCCGACAAATAAAAGTGAGCATAAACAAGCATGAATGTTGATACATTAGGTTTGAATTTTATAATCAAATTAATGGCTTCTTTGATTCTTCAAAAGTAAGTTATTATTTGAGACGTAAAATATGCAGTGAAAGCTTTATCCCGGACCACTGATACTTTTTGTGTAAATGTATGCTTGAAAGTACTAAAAGAAAGGCTATGTTTGGGCAGGAATTTTTAATGCCGGAACTACTGCCATGAATTTGCTCAGGGATATTTTAAGATAAGGGGAACGTTTGGACTATTATTAATTTCTATGCACATTTTTTCTACAAAATAATGATTTTTTTGATAATTTTAATAATACGTTTCCAGACTTTGTATATAACCCAGAAAATTCATAAGTAGTGGCATCAAACCATGGAGTGCTGGAAATTGGGCCCAGAGGCGGCATTTGGTAATTCCATACGAATGAGTATGATCAGCACCCATACTCCCATCACACATGGCGCATTCATCTATGTATGACGAAGCCTGCCTTCATGGCATGTAAATTACACTTGATTATAATGGAAATTTGAATGCAAACTCAAACTAAAAATATATATTTCATACATATGCCTGGAATCTCTAGAATTTGATGTGTACTAAACAGTAGTGAGAGCAATAAATAACAATTATTCTGCTTAAGAAATTGAAACTGATGCTTTCGGGAGTTGTACGTTTCCTTTCCAATCCCATTATATTTCAAAGTCCATTTTCAAAGTGCTCAAGGGTGATGGAAATCGTTTTGTGCATTGCTGATCTTTGCCTCATTCTTTCTATTTTACTTATTTATTGCTGCAACCAAAATGAATCAAGTTATGATTTCCGTTCTATTCTTGTAATTTTACCACACTTGCGTGTTATGCACGTTACACGTTTCGTTTGTGAGGGCAGATAAAATCTGTGCAATTATCTGATAAAAACCCGTGCATGCACATATTATTGCAAATGTTTGTCCTCTCCGGCAGTTCCCTTAGATGTATAATTTTTGACCACTATGCGGTACAATCATGTTCATTGGTAATTTGGGATTCATGTAAAAACATTTATGATGGAAAGTTTTTAACGTGGTCAAAAGTAGCAGTAATAATAGCAGTTGAAAACGCTGCCGGGTAGGGATTTATCGTCGACAGCGTATTCCAAAAAATGTACAAGACAAGCCTTCATCTGTCTGCATTATCATTTTCATCAAGTCGGGTAAAAGCTGCCAGCTGCGACTCTGAGAGCTTGTCTTCAGTATGTTTTTAATTTTAAACGTTACAGCTTACAATAATTTCAGGAAAACCCTTTATCATTTGGAAACAACACAAGAGCTTCAGTAGTAAGTCTTACATTTGTCAGCTAGTTCAGCGGTCAAACAAACTCTTTATGCTTTTCTTTCATGTTTGTCATTGCTTGGCATGGCACTCATCAACATCACTTGATGTTTGATGTAATGTGTTTTCCTCCTTGCATTACACCCAGATACCAAATGTCCGTCTACACGCAGCTTTCCAATCATAAAAATCTACTAATCAAGAAGCTTCTCTAAATAAAAGGTTTCAAAAGAGAAAAATCATCATAAAAAGCCTTTCTGTTTTTGTAGTTTTAATCGTGGAACCCATGTTAAAGGATGTTTTCCATTGACTTGTAGCTACGTTGACTTTCTGGCATCATCATCAACTTGTTCTTTTTGAACTTTACTATTGCAAAGGAAACGGTTTTTACATGTTCTTCGTTTTCGTCTGAAAAAAAACTTACTTGTTCCTTCCACTTATGTGTATCCTTTCTTGTACATAATGGCTTCAGTAGTCGTAAAGATCTGTATCTTTGTATCAAAAAATATATAAACAGAGGCGCCTTTTTCTTTTCTTCCTTATTGTGCGCATCCTTCCTTGTTCGGTTTTTTTTACTACTTATCATCATCATCATCACCATTTCTTCTTGTACGACGAAGCTAAGGAGAAATGACGTCGTCAGACTTGGTTTTATACATGGGTTATGAACAAGGATTCCTTTTATAAAAAAGTGCATATATGCTTCTTCGTCCTTTCCAAAATGTAAAAAGATAAAAAGGTCCCATCCCACCAAATTCTGAGCATCAGTGTGTTTAAGAGAGTGTTTATGAAGGCTTTTTCCATACTACCGTTTTGGAGATGCTCGTAGAAATAAAAGTTGATACAACCTGTTGATATTATTATATGACGAGCTGGATAGTGCAGAAGATGATGCATTCATGATGATACCACTGAAATGGGGTTGCGGTGTGGTTGCATCGTTTCAATCGGTAGTACCAACATACAAATTAAAAGAATGCTCTAGTGGAAGATTTTTTATAGCGCTACGCTTATATATTATTATTATTAAATTTTCCTTGATTCTTCCCAACATTTTACATTTTGTAGTAAGGAAATACATGCCTCAGAGAAAAGATGCTTGGAACAGATATGCCCGGCAGAGAGAGAGAGAGGAATAAAAAGCACATGTAAAACGTTGCATAAGATGAAATTACTGTGCTTTTCGGTATGAATATTATCTTGCATCATCTATCGCCATCATTATTATTATGAAATAAAAATTCCATTCCTGATTTAATAATATTTTGAATGAATGGATTTCAAAAAGATGTTCATGATTAGAATGGGTATAATTTGATTTCTTTCAACGGCTGCACAACTGCTCGACAGCATGCCAAGTGTCATGAAAATATAAAATAAAAATTGTTCTTTCTGGAGAAACATGCCTTCATGCTCACTGAGTTGATAAACCATGTTATTTTCATGATGGGGAGAAAAAGAAGATGGAGATGGATGGAGGTTTACAAGAGGGCTTCTTTTCATACATGTCCCGGTTGATTATTCGTCTAATCATTTCCTGGCATGTAAAAGGAATTAGAGGCATGTAAAACCACATCTTTTTAATTCGTTTAATTATAGCATAAAACGCTACATACATTCCTTTGGCGTCATGTAACAATCAGCAATCTGTTTGCTACAACTCGAGCGAAAATCTCAAATGCAAACGAGAAACAATGCGTAATGTAAACATAACATAATTGCAATTGTACTTAAAAAGTGTTCTCTTTTGCATGTGCTATCTTTTCTCCCTTATTGAGCAGCATAGACTGTAGAATTCTTGGTTAGTTCAGGCTGACCGTCATGTTCTCAACGTTCATAACTTTGAAAGTTCGTCACCTTTAGCTAGTCAGAAAAAACCAGTAAAAACTAAAAATCCTATTAGGATGAACTCATCCTTCTTCTAAACAAGGTAATTAATGTTCAAATAAACACAAAACACGACAATTTATGAATATCAGTAAGTCATCTTTGCTAACTACAAACTACTAACCACAGTGCTCATTTTGAACTTGTTTCAGACAAATTATACGTACTATATATGAGCGCATATCTGGATGGAGTCTACTAATTGGTCAGTCTGTCTGTAGTGTGTAGGTGCTGATGCGCATAGTGCCCCATGTGTTTATTCAAGTTTGTGAGATGTCGAGCATTACATAATATAAAAAATGGTTTATTTATTTATGAGCATAATGAAAACCAAACATTTATTAGAAAAAGCAGGTAATATTTCCATACCAGACCGAATTAGGTAATATAATAATAAAGGATAAAGAACGTGAAAAAGTATTTCACTGTCTCGGCCACTAACTTTTATTTACAGAAAGTGACCACAACCCAAGGTAAAAAATCGGTTATTGGGCTAGAAGGATGGTTGGAGAGAGAAACACACCCTTTACCCTCTATATTGAAAATGAAGCAACAGTTTTACTCATAAATCTTCTTTTTAGTAAAAAAAAATCTCATGTTTAACAAAAATGATGAGAAAATCAAATAAACAAAAACAAACGAGAAATCAGGCATTTGTAGATTTACGTTATCTTCTAATGGACCCTCAAATTATATCAAGTACAAGTCTAATTGATGGCCTGTTTTCAGATATTATGTTTCAAAAAATTTCCATCGTCCATACAGTTAAAATACCTGAAAAATATTTTCTTTCCGTTTATGTATGGAGTGTACTAGGCAAACAAGAACAAGTGTCATCATATCGTATTTTACCTGCCTTGCTTTTACCAATTCGTCCTATTTTCAGTAAGATTTCAGAATCTTCCTTGAAATTGAAATGGTTGTTATATATGCACTTAATGACCCAACAAACAAAAGAGGTGAGTAACTCTTGAGAGACTTGATAGAGCATTTTTCAAGTGCACGAACTCAATCTGGTGTATGGATAAAGAACAAGTAACAGGTACTCATTTTTCCTACTTTTTTTCTAAAACAACGGTAGTGTATGGTTTACAGTGTGTAAAGTATAAAGTCCCTTTTTTGGTATTTTCAAGTCTACTTTGAAGTGCATCCTAGAAAAATCTCGTATCATAAAAAGTTCTAAAAAGTACATTTCTCTTTTCTTTTCCTGGAAGACCCATCTTGTTCTTCATTAGCGGTCATCAATATTATCGTCATTATGGTCTTGTTCGTCGTTATCATCCTTAGGAACCTAGGATCCCACTAAGGATGTATGTGGAGGGAAGGGAATCTTAAAAGCAAAAACCTATGCATGGGTGCAGACGGACGGTGTCGACAACAATGATGATGATGATATTTCAAGAAGTCGAAGGTATATGCTTGATGCAATGTAAAATGCAATTTCTTACCTGGAAGCTGTCACGAGCCCAGCATCCTTCCATAAATATGCTACTACTTGAACTCCTGTGTACAAAAAGGGCAGGTTGAACCTTTGGAAGAGGAGCACCAAGAAGTTGTTGTTGTTCGATCCTCTTGTGATGCGGTGCACAAGAAATCTTAAATCATTCATGCATTCTTTATTCTCTAGTACGTAATTTCAATAGTGTACTGATGATGCTGTAACACTAGTCATTCAGATTATGGTCGTAAATCATACTTAAATGCCCGTGGTGTAATTCTTTGAATACTCTAGCAACTTGGAAGAGCCTCCATACATAATCCAGCAACTTTGTAAATGAATCGACATACCAACACTCATACATTCATTACTCGTTCTCCTTAGATATTCCTGGAGCCCAAGTGGAGATGATGAGAGACAGCAGACGTTATTGTTCTTGTTCTACTAGCATTAAGTGCCGTTTTGATTTAACTTATAGGCATGTTCATTTGCTTGGTCATTATTAAGAAAGGTGCATCAACATTCCAAAATACGCACCTGGATCTGGAAAACAAATAAACTAGATTGGGAAGACAAATAAGGCTCGTCATCTAGAAAAACTGTACTTGAATTTTTATAAAATATTTCATGCTCTGATTTCGTATGCAGTTTATATCTTTCAGTATGCTTGGGTCGACTGAACAAAAATCTTAGTAACATTAGTAGTGTTATAGCATGCTGGCTCCCAGGTTCTTGCTCAGAAAAGTTTAGAAAACAATTATAATTCTAATTTTCATCCATTAAAAAGAAAGGCATCAGTCAGGAGGATATCAACTTGAGAAAATGAAGCACTGTCGTGGAACGAAAAGGCACAGACTTAATGAATTGATGTTTTTTCTGCCCCTGCTGATATAATAACCAACAGTTAACCCTGCTTTAGCAAAAGGGTAGATAGACATCACGCCAAGCTTGAGATTCATCCAGACTCGTATTATTATCATCAACAGAAGTGAGTGCAACGGTAAGGTAACTACTAATCATTAGGCTAAAATCAGACAGAAGAAACAACAGTATGGTATATAATAATGAAAGGAAAAGCGGCGATACGCATCACACTGGTGCTGGTGCTTTTTCGACTTTTGTGTGTGTATCCCCTCAAGCTACAACAACAAAGTTTGAGAAAATGGCACTATTCCTATGAGGCATACATTCATTTTGTACATTACAATATCTCCGCACAAGAGAAACGGCACCCGCCATTATCACCATCATCATCATCATCATATAATTATCAACAGAAGCCATGAACATCAATAAAGGATCAACCATTTCAAGCACGAGCTCAAAAACATCAAGTCACGTTCATTACCAAATACATGATGTATGAGTAAACCTTCGTCTGGCGACATCACGTTCTAAAATGATGGACCCAGACAAGCTCTGCCTCTACTGTATCTGATTGCACCGAAAGGGAAGATCGTGATTTTCATTTCATTTGCTTAAGAAGACGGATATTAAATGGTGATGCTAGCATATATTTTGCGCGCCATGTCGCTTATAATAGATATATACAAAGAGCCAGACACCCTTTACTTCGGTTCGGATAAATGCAGTAAAGCTACGAAAAAGTTGAATAAATGAGCTGTAATGACTTTCCATTATTCTGAAAGTATGGAAAGATTATAGGGGTAATAGCGCTAGTTATGGGCAATGTGAAACATGCCATTAACACCAATGTGTTTTATCATTAGCTTACAAACGCCAAAAACTACTTGCTGCCGACAGGGAACTGGACAAAAAGTACACATCAGCACATCACATTAATAGTAATGCTAGTATACGAGACATTATAATAGACGCCTCTGTGCTGTGGAATATTTCTACAAAAAGGGAAAGCGTTAAATTATTATGAATATTAGTGTATTATATGGATGAACAAAGAGAAAGATGAAACTCATAAAGGCTAAAGCCGAATCCCTTTATGAATGCGTATGATGATGCAATATATAATTGAAACCTATATGTATATTTGATAGTTTTACGAAAATTGCCACTTACCGTCTCGTCTGTAGTATTAAACTTTTGCTATATTCTACTACAGTATGCTTTCATTACAAGAGAAAGAATTCTCATCACGTAAGCTTGTGAAAAGCAGTGTACTTGTCATGTCAGATCACATAAGAAACCAAGAATCCGTCGAGTTAGTCAACGACACTGCATGGCAATGAGAGGATTCACACATAAAAAGAAACTGCGGCTTGCTAGGAGGAAAAACCCGGCTCCAGACAATCAAATTTAGGACAAGGTAAGTCGTGTGTCGCCACTATGGTCATGCTATAGTGTCACTTTGTTTCCGGCAAAGCAATGGAAGAAGGAAAGCAAAAAGCAGAGTATTAGACGCTGTGATCTCATTTCACTTTGCGAAAAATATTGCTGCATTCATGCCATACTTATCTTGAGTGAGTGGTGAGTGACACAAGGCATCTTCCTCTCGCCAAGTTGTCCCGTTCACAAACATAAAGTAAAATAACGTAAAAAACAAGAGCTGCATACATTTCCGTCAAGCCTTTCTTTGCAAAAGTAAAGCTGTTCAAAGTTGTCACAAACGTCTCAAAAAGCCTAGCTATGAAATGAAATTGACAGGGCTACACGCGTTTCAATTCATACCGATAAAAATATTGACTTATTGAACACAAGCAAGCATTTTTAATTGAAGCCGTTAGAATGCATGAAGCGTCAGGTTTTATGTCGCCAGTATAATAGTAGAATGCTACGCAGCCGTTGCCTATTGCACTTTTACTTTTATAGCATCTAGTCACGACATCATATTATTTTCATGGTTTTGGCTAAATAGAGCGTTTTTTACATTTGTTTCTCTTTCCCAATAGCGCCATCAGAATAACAGTGGGATCATCGTGAAAATGGAATGTTTGTTGTAGATGGATCGTCGTAGAACGATCAGAGTGTCGTCGTCTGTCCGTAAAAACGAGAGAAACAACCTTATATTCTTATTCTCACATCAAATCCATCCATTTGCCTCTTCCTCTCTCTCTGCCAGCTTTCATCGATGGCGTCGTCGTTGCCGGCTCCTCCTGAAAAGAGTGAAGCACGTTAAAATAAAATGTTGTTGATCCATAAACACTGATATAAATCACGTCCTCCTTCTTTCCTTACACAAATCTTGCTGTGAGATGATTACAGTCTGCTGCTTGTGCAGTCACAGTGACACACGGCACGGCACCAGAAACTACTTTGTGGGTGCTTCGGTTGGTTAGGTTTCCCTTGTGTTTCTTTTGATGTTAACTGCATCCAATGTCCTTTGAAAACCTTTTTTTATCCCAATCACTCATGGAACTGTTTGCAACATGTCATAAAACCTTTAAAAAATGGGCAACGAACAAGATAGAGTACTTTTACTGATACAAATGCCCAACGGGTTTGTTTCTTTTGTAAAAACAACAAACTTAATTTAGCAATAAGAAAAATTAAGAAATTTTATACAATATTTTTTCCTGATTTAACATTTCCCTAGCCTGCACATTGGCAGCAAAAAAAAACTATCAAGGCATATCAGTAAACTGTTGATGATGACGGTAGTAGTTTATTCATGCTCTATGTAATCTAGGTATACACACTTCAGGCATTTTTATCTGATAACATTTACTTTCTTGTTTCATTTTTTTCTTTTTGGTCACCACTCGACCACCATTACCTCCTTGGTCTGGTTAGCGTAAATACGCGACTTGTGTGCTCAGTAATGGCCATCGGCTACTTTTTACAAGAAGACACATCTTATAAAATGCCACCAATTTTTGCAGCTTTACTACCACCAACCAGCACTAGTACAAAACTTGAGTTGTATCGGCAACCCTTTGAACATGATTGGAGCAAGTTTCATGCATAAATGATGGTGATATTATTCAATCAATTAAGGAACATTTTATGCATCCTCTATACACTCTACACTCAAAGAACAACATTACAAGTTATGTTACCAGTGGACCTGACTCTTTTTTGCTTGTAAGATTAGCAGAATGAATTTGATTTAATATGGGAGTCGTGTAGTTTCATTGAGGCATAAAATCGTTCTCTCTTTGCATTCACAAGTTGATCGAACAGCTTCTTCTTGTTGGTCAATCCCTTTGTACCACCAGCAGTTCTGCATCATTCCGTAAAAAGATGAAAAACTGCTTCATTGAAGCTTAAAATAAACATTACATCACCATCATTCATTTCGTAGTGTGTATGTTGATGCAACACGCTCTGGTGTGTATAGGTAAGTAGTTGCGATCCCAATCTAATATCTTAAAACTTATTGACTTTTCTAAAATTATCTAGATTATTATTTTGCCTTTTGCCTGCACCCCAAGCTTGGTTAGAAACTATTTGAATTTAAACCAACTTTTAAAAGAAAGTAAAAATGGATGGTCCCATAAATAAGTGGTAAGCTAAAGGTGATGATTAAAGATCAAAGGGACAGTTTGTACCCAAATGCACAAACAAATCTGCATACAACCCATTTTCTTGTGTGAATTTAGGTACATTGGATTGCATGCACGATCCAGGTTTTGATGAGACTCAAATTCATTTTTTTGCACACAACATATTCATAATTATCATTCATTTATCAATGCACCCATCATCACTTGTATTTTTTACCAAAAAATAAGTGGGTAAGTTTGCAAATAAGGAAAACAGGTCTGAAGCCGTATTGCATTAAAATAGCAACATTGTTTGTAAATGATGAATGAGTATACTAATATTCAAGAGTATAATTTTATTATAATTTGTTTTTATTGAATATGCATAAATTCAACTGGAGTTGAGTCGAACTTAATTGCTGGCTTTGCAATAGCGAGTCAGTTCGATAGTCATATTTAGTAACGACACTTTCTCGCACAAAACATCATTCAAAAGTCATGTTTGTGAGTACTAGTACGGTGCTCCAACTCATTATTGCTCATTGACTCCTAGACCTAAAAATAAAATTAATGTGCCAATTTAAAGGTCAGCAAAATGGCTGTGAAGCTGGTACAGCTTCCATTTTTCAATAATATTCTCATTTCCCACAAATACTCAGGTTGCACATTAAAAGCAAAACAATCAAGGGTTGAAGGATAGCATTATTAAACGTAAAGCCATTGCTGAGAAAGTAGCCATAATGACTTCATTAACCGATTTTCAAATCCTCAAAAGTCACAAGTCAATAACCGAGTAATCACTCTCCTACTTTTATTTCTCCACTAAAAACGAAAACTAAAAATAAAAGAGCTAATGAATTTTGGTTTTACGCTAAAGTTCAAGAGTTCATTTGACATTCCAGATTTAAGCACTCAATTAGGTTTAATACTAAATTGCTATTATGATTGTGTAAAGTGCGTTTTATGCATTTTTCTCTGTGACAAGGACGAGGTAGCATGTGGTGTACTAATGTATGTTACGGGGATGTTAATGAGGATGGAGACAAGGGCAAGACACGAGTAACGTGACACATTTCATGCTTTATGTTTTATAGTTTTTTACTTGAACTATTCACTGTCAACTTGTTAATGTACTTGGATTCATTTACACGGTAAGTTGTATGAATGGCTTTATATTGTTTACCGTTTCTCTTGTTTCAACATTCTATGAATCTGCATGTTTACCATAATAAAAAACAGTTCATACTTTGAACAACGGTTATAATTTATCCAGAATAGTAGTAACAAGACCAACATTATGTCATGCTTTATGCAGAAATAAGTAATTGTTGTGATGATGACAAGGACTCAACTTTACCGAAATTTCTGAGAAGACCTTTTATAAGCTGTAATGAGGATCGTGTACCAGGAATGTGTAACGTGCTTGTTTTCAAATGATTTTTCAATGTAATGGCTATGGCACAAACTGTTCCTGCCAGACATGCAGGTATGTAAACTGTGGTTTTATGTTGTAAAAGCACTGTAGTGGAAAAATATTTACATTCTATTATCTAATATTTGTTCACCACTACCAACATTAACACCACCAAACCCAGCATTATAATCCTGCAGTACAAAAATGTGTAAAGTGCACGTTTGACGTTATCCCCTGTTCAATAGATAATATTACATTTTATGCATTAATGTACAGCTACACATAATACTTGAATATTAGAAAGATTTTGTATTGTTTGCTGGTGGCAGGTGGGTGAGTAATAAGCGACTAGGGAAAATGCTGGGAAAAGCACGTACGTCAAGGCGTGCTGTATGAAAGTGGTCCGGGGAAGAATTTTACTTTACCTGCTTACGTCTGCATAATATTGGTTTTTGATGGATTATTTTATTTTTTTGCTTGTTTGCATCAACCAACAGACACCACCAAGTAGTGGTACGCGCATAATGACTCCTCCACATGTGGTGTGATGTTATTGCTGCTTTGAGCGATAATAATTATTAGACTATTGTAGTAAGTGATGAGGTCTCTGCATAAGCTTAGCTTAACTGTAGTGCGCATACAGTGGATTTATGGTAAAGTATTTTGGTACGCAAGACTTTGAGGATTTGAAAAGCACTGTGAAGACATCATAATTATCACTGTGCTTTATGCTCCTGCTAGAGCTGCTGTCACAAAAACAGAGTAAAAAGACTTGAAAGAAAAGAGCGCATTGACATTGGACAAATTGGATTTTCTGCATGGATGAATACCCAAGAGAAACGGCAAGCCCTTAACGATTTGCTGTCTCCTCTTCTTCACAAAGTCATCATCGTGGTGGATTTTGGTGTACATACATTATTACTACATTTTGTGCTTGTATGTGACTTATCATTAAAACTTTTAGTGTATGACATGATGAGAGCATCATTACTACATACACGCTTTTCTTCTGTTATTAGTCGGAACACTAATAATTGCATCCACTATACTACTGACATAGCCGACACCAGCTTCAATATATATTGTGTGTATTGTGTGCATAAGGTGCCCTCCCCTTCATTACTGCAAGAAATATTGGATGTGTACTTCCATTTTATGCTGTGTCGAGACATATTAGGCTGTCTAATATACATTATGCATTTTCAACAAAGATCATTATGATAATCATCATTATTCCTTATTATACACAGTGTTTATGCGTCACAGGAGGGCTCCAACAAATTATTCCTGCAGAGACGATGGGAAGATTGTCGATGTACAGACAATTATAAATGCATAATGCAAGTCCTTCCTCGCATTTCAACTTTTTCAACTTATTGTACGTACGAATAAGTCTCCCTCCCTGGGTTAGATTCCCTCTCTGCGAGGTTAAGTAGTACACACTGTTGGTTTAAAACCGCACTTGGACTTTGTTGTGAGAGAAATTCCCAAAAGTTTGTTTTATGACTCCATGCATGCATGTATGACAGTGAAGACGACTCCATGCCTTTGGTCTGATGTAGTAAACCCAGTGGGCTTTGCAAGGGCACTCTGAAAAAATATACCTAGAAATGTTTCTTCTTATTACCAATCATAATCATGGTGCGTATTGAGTATGTCCCGTGAAATACCAGTAGTTAAACTCAAGTTCTGTTGGAATACCATGCTCGACATGCTACGAATGATGCTTTTCCAATAAATAAGTAATCACCGCCATAATATTATCACAACAACAGTCATGTATAACAAAGTATGATGGAAGTACTGTGTATGTATTAAATTTCATGAAATGATGACAAACCAAGAAAATGTTCTGTAGACATTGTATTCGTTCTATTTACACATTTCAGCCAGGTGTGTATGTGGAAGTAGTTAGTTGTATATTGAGAGATGGTATTATGCATTATATATTAATGTTGCTGGATTTAGTGGCAACCTTTTACAAAACACATAAAACCATCATACAACATTTTTCCCTTTCCTGCAACAAAACAGCCCAAATGTTTTCTACTTTTCTAGTGCAATACCATGTAGTAAAGACAGTTTGGGAAAGAATACATAATAGATGTATATGCTGGAGCCACTGTGTAGTAAACACCAAATTGAAATACCAACATCTACTAGGAGCAAAGATTGAATAACGCTCTAATGACTCCTCTATACGACTCTGTTTGAAAGAGAGGGGAAATGGTTATAGAAGGAACAGAAAAACTGTTTTATGTTTAGGGTCATTTGAAGAAAGAAACCAAATATTATGTTGTATACTTTTCAAAGTTGTAAGTTCATCAAATTACAAAAAGGGAAAAAATGATCCTAGAGCAGTAGTAAAGAAGTGGCAAAGAAGAAACTTTACATAAAATAATATATGAACTTGGTGGTAGCAGTGGTGGTGGTGATGCCTCTGCCTACATGCATGAGCCAGCGACACAGACCAACTGAAAAAAGATGTTTCTTAAACAAGCAGATATACATATTATGACTCCAAGTTGTTGTCCATCATCGTATCATGAGCAGAGCCAAAGCAGTCATCACTATCGCCATGAATTCAAGCAGTAGATGCAGTAGTCACATGCAATGCATTTGATGAACCATCATCATTCGTAATCGGTTGATCGTCGTAATAAATGAATAGACGAGCTATTTAGCAGTGGTAATAGCAGCAAAGAAACACTGGTAGAATGCATACGTGACGGGCGTCTATCAAAAACCTTTTTGGTGATTTTTGTGCGTTGAAATGAAATGAAGAGAAATAGTAGGGATTATATGACTGTTTTTTGTAGCTTGTAATAGCCTTGCTCAAGTCAACACGATCATAGAGCCAGAGAGCCGTTGCGTATACTCAGAGGGCTCACACAATGCCTCAATGCCTAAAAGAGAATGATGATGATTAAAGGAGAGCTTTTTGTGAGTAGCAGAGAGCTTGTATGCAATATTACTACACAATTGCTTTTCTCTTCTCTCCTTCTTTAGTCGCAAACAGAAAACGCAGAGCAACCACTTCAGTTCAACCAGTTGCCTCTGCCCGCAGTCTGTGTAAAGTAGCCTCAGAGAGAGGAACAAGAGAAAAAGAGCGAGAGTACAGAGAAGAAAGGAATACAAAGTTTCTATTTTAAGCTCCATGTGTTTGAGCTCTTTGTTTTCAGAGAAGCTATAAAGTAGCCGACAAAAGCGTATACGCATCGGTTTGGTAGTTTACAGTTACCAAACTTTTGTCACAGAGAAAGCCGCACAAACAAAACAGCAGCACCAAAGACAATTTCGGGGAACGGAAGCATTTTTACGGGAAATATTGATGTTTCGTCATCGTTTCATTCATTTGTAAATCAGCTTCATTCATTTGCCTGACCTAGTGCTTGCCCTCGACATTTCTCTCGTCACATTGCTCTATCGTAATCAGAAAGACAGTAAAAAATTACCTTACACAAGCAAAAACCAAGTGGCCAGTGGAATAAATCTTGGAATTAATGTGTGACAACGTGTGAATCGTAAAATTGCCAACATCATCAAAGACGTCGTCGTCTGTGTGTCAAAAGATGATGAGGCGATATTGCAATATTATGATAATTGCGTTAATAATTACTTGTGTTGGGTTGTAAACTACCGTCTTGGAGCAGCAGCACCCAAAGGACAAAAATAAAACTCACAGTTTTTTATAGACACTTTCTTGCACTTATTATTAAATCACCACACAGAGAAGAGATAGTAAAAACTAATAACATTATTACTACACACAGTCATACCGCATCAACAGTGTGGTTGGTTGTTTTTCTATATGTACATGTTATGTTTAACGATGTCATTATAGTCAGTGGACATTTTTATTATGGACATATCATCATCAAAAAATAGAGACAACAGGAGATAAAGACTGTTGCCGTCCTGTCCGCCTCCACAAGATATATATACTGACGGGACATAAACTGGGATCACACCGCGACAGCAAGACTGGCGGCACGACGGTGTGGTTCACTGACTACATGTGCTTCTACGTTACTGGTGTTGTGCTTTATTCTTCAATGAATTGTTTATACATAACGTGGCCACTTTTGCAGCCTTAGGCACATTCACAGTGCAAAACAAATATTGGATATCAGTCAGTCATCCTTCAACCATCAAATCAGTACTATTGACTATGACAGTGCGCTGCAAAATTAGCAGCGGGAATGAAAATTATTATGACAATTCACTAAAAACATACATCTATGCATTCGAGTGTCATTAGGTTGCGTGGGTCAATGATATAGAGCAAGTTTATATTTTTAGAAAGGCGAAACACAAACTGCAGTGAATACTGAATACAACACAAGTTGCAGGGAATTTATCGAAAATAAAAAGTTGAACAGAGTGCGTAACAATTTCTGGTGCCTACAGGCTGGAAAATAAAAAATAATCTTATCAGCTATACATAACCAACATCATCATTATACATCTTTTTCATTTCTAGTCATTGTGATTGATTTTTCCAGCACCGTCATAATATCCTAAATCAGCATTATTCAGCACCATTCAGTCCATTCACACTACTAGAATTGCAAAATTTACTCCTGACGTAGGATATTGCTCTTTTTTAATGAATGATACACACACTTGAAATTCTCGTGTGAAGGGGCATGGCATGGAACGAGCTGTACTTGGCAGTTCCTCATCACGAACCCAGTAATTACCATTACGCATTTTCTTTTTAACTTGACAAGAAAGGTGCATTATAAAGAAAGAGAAAAAAACTTTTTTCCCTAATTTTGCTTAAGTAGACTTAATAGCCTCTCATTTGTGTCAAAGCGATAGAGTGTGGTATATGGTCTTTTTAAGTACAAGTTTTTACTACGCTTTGCCAGACAAAAAAACCCTACAAGCTCCACAAAACAGACACGAAAAAGGAACCAAGAAAAATATAACAACAAAGTTTTTGTGGATGAACTCTCCTAATTTTGTATGCATGCCCGACCAGAGGAATATAACAGCAGCAACCTAGTCTCATCGGAATACCAAACCTACACCCTCTCTTGCCTATTGAGTTTGTATGAATCGTGACATTTTGTGGAAGCGAAATATAAGAGAAGAAAAAACAGTCTAAAGACAAGTGTCAATTTGGAAGGCGCCACAAAAAAGAAAAAGATAATTTGTCACTTGTGGGAAGAAGACGAAGACACCATTCTCCTTTTGCTGCTGTCATATATATCTCTTATATTCCTTATAAGACATGTGTCTACTATAGTGGAATCCACCACTAACTTTGTTTTACTCTCCGCACATTATATTATCAGCTCTTCTAATCAACATCATCATCTCATCAATGGCAACAACAACATTGCATTAAACGCTAACACACACACCGAGGTGCAGAAGAAGAGAATAGTATATTGGATGAGTTGTTGCAGTATTTATTTCTTACCACGCAGTAGACTCGCATAATAATCATCTCTCTACAAAATTTACAATCACTACTATCCCCAGAAACACGAAAAGGAGAAGAACTGGGAGAAGAACTCATCATTTTGAGCGGCGGTGTGTAATGTTTTGTTACTCCATTATAGCTACTAACTACGTTACATACAACAACAAGTTACAAGAAAAAGACGACAACACCAATGAACAGCGATTAGTAGCCCATACGAACGCGACGGTGTTGCATCTCCGACCACTTCAAGTTTTTGTGGTGGTGGTGGTGGTGATCTGTGTGTGCCTCTTATATGATATGTAGCTGATTGCCCAAACACTGTGCAATAATTTCCATTTGAGAACGTGAAAAGAGAGTATAAAGTGGGTTCACACGTACCAAAAGAGAATAACATAATCTTGTACAACAAATACATGTGAATAACAACACAGCGTCTCTATCTCTCTTTTGCAACAATAACATCACGACATCATCAATATTATCACCGAGATTCATATCCCCTGTTTTTGGACAAAAGTGATTTTTGATGTGGTGGTGGTGGCGGCGTTTCGTTGTGGACTGATATGATGATCTATCAGCCTTTTTAGGAAAAAGTATAAAAAAGCCAAGCTTATACATTTCGCACTCGCTGCCTCTTGTTTCCTGAACTTTACAGCAAATTTACACTTCTTGTCTTCATCATCCACAGCAACATTACCAATACTTTTACAAGAAAAAGTGGAGAGCACGACGCAAAACAAAAAAAAAATGTGTGGTTGTTCTTACTGCTGTTATGATAAGTGGAGATGGTCATCATTATTATCATCAGCATCAAAAGAACAGACTGACGTACACGGGGAATCGTTGAATTGTACAAGGTGATAGAAGACAAGCAAACTTCATGATCCTTTTCATTCTCATTTTCATGTCACGGAATAACTGTTGTTCCTTTTGATGATACTACCAAAAAATCTTCTCTCTGTGTGTTTACCAATAAACACTGCGGCAACAAGTATTAAAACTACTACAACTACTATATATGTAGAGAAAGAAAACGTCAAAATAAATGGCAATAAGAGTATATAGAATGAGAGAGAAAAAAACCGCACTTGATACACTACCAGCTATCACTGTTGGAGTAATCATATCTAATAAAAAGTGACTCAAGTATATAGACTAATAGAGAAAAGTGGCTGCTGGTTTCTTTCGTTCATCGATTGTAATCAAGTATTTTCTCCCCAAATTCGGTGCAAAGTCATTATTCGTTTTTGTGTTATTTTACAATACACACACATCGGTTGAATGTTGGATCTGTTTTGGCAGGTGAGCTTTTTTACGTCAACAAAAATAATGATGATAATAATAATCATGCCCATTTTCTCATCATTACTGAACATTTGTTCCCATTATACGGTACATTCATGTCTTTGTACGCAGTGTTATTACAATAAAATGATGCACTTCCCTGATTATATTGTTGAGATTTGTTGTTGTTGTTGTTGTTGACATACAAAAATGGTATATTTTTGTATTTTGTTGAGGTAAACTTACATGAAAACCGGTTGAATTTGAAGCGAGTCACTAGTCCTTCCGATTGTCTGATATGAAAATTGTAAACTTTTTGGCTGTCAATGCACCACAAACTAGGTATTGAGGTATTGAGCATTAAGTTTTATTAACGTGTTACCGAAACATGCACACAATATGTATTACATATGTCTGAGCGCAAAAGAAATGACAGGCGACAAGGAAAAAGGTATAACAAGCAATTGACTGGCACGTGTACCATTTCCTTCGTATATTTAGAACTCTCCAAATCCATCCATCCTGGACTCTACATCCATCATCACATTATCCGCCCCTGCCCTTAATGATATTATTACTTATTTATTGGACCAGTCCAATTTTACATTTTATAGCCTATCTACACGTAGCGTTCCTTTTCATCATTTTGCAAGCTTGTATCTTATAGATTGGCTAAAATTTACGAACAAAATGTGTCTGCATTTTTAACCACCCAGAAAGATTTGTACCGTGTACAAAAAGGAAAAAGTAGTAGTAAACCGGGTTCGTAAGGTGCAATTATTTATTATAGATATATTTTCATACAAGATGAAATGGCGATTTTTGTATTTGCCAAATAATAAAAGGTACACTAGCTTGCTTTTGACATGCAAAAAATACCGGGTCTATATCTAAATTTGCGTTCGTTTTCCTACAGCAAATTATATGCTCACTACTATACATATAGAATATTATTTTTCTTTAATCCTTTTGCAGCATTGGTTGCCACATTTTTAAACCAATGAATAGGTACGGTGGTAGGCATTATAAAACTAAATTCTAAGATAAAAGTATGTATTCACTGGTGAAGCAAGTGAACTGCCGAAAGATTGAAAAGTGAATGGCATGTGGAATCCTGATAATCACATGTTGTGATTGAATGAATTAAGGTATATTTTGTTTATTCTCACATGCATATTATCATTCTTAAACTTTTTATACAAAATTCAACTAGATGGAATAGGTGGTTGAAAAAGATAAATACATAACATGCTTATACTATGGAGCAAAACATTTTATAAGATATCTGCCAAACTAAACGCAGCAAAATAATTGCATGTATTAAGATCATTATATATTCATTCGTATTTTATAGTTGTACCATTTCTGATGACGGAAAATATCTGTAGGAATGTGTGAAGAACAATGAATACTAAAAAGTAAATAGTATTTGTTCAGTGTCAGCATACCTACAGGTTTATATAAATATATCAATAGTCAACTTCCGCATTATTAGGTTGTCCATTCTACACCGTAGCACATGCCTCCACACAATATTTGCGTCTCTTGAGACGAAGGACAATTGCACAGCAAATGGCAAACGTCCACTGTGCTTGGACTGGATGCATTTAACAAACTACTAAAGGTTACACGTTATTGCCAGGGTTTGTCCTGTGCTTGGACAACATTTTATGCGTTCTTCACCAACGACACTGGTGATGGAGATGATGAATCAAGTAAGGTTATAGTTCTACAAGGTTTTGTGGGTGAGATCTGAATTTGAGAACAACCACAAAACAAGGCAATGTACTCGTCCGTACCCACTTTATGATATAAATATTATAAATTGATATCAGTGTCCATTGTACTACACTTAAATAAGCATATAGGTAGGTAACCATAAGACGTAAGATTTTTTGGGACGGTTTAGCTCAATAATTAGGGTCGTTCCTCTTCTTGTTCCTCCTTTACTGTCTTGGTAATTTGTAGATGCATAAGAACGTAATGCAAAGTGGGTGCGACAATTAAGGATCTTTAAACCTGCAGTCCGAAAAACTACGGAGCATAAAAATACTGCAGTATGTATTTTGTATACTTATTGAGATTTTGAAAATGTAATCTAACAATACATAATGTAAATGCAAAATGTTTGCTCTGTTACTGCTGTGCACACCTACACATCTATAGCCATCACATTGATCTATCATCCATAAAATCTGACCACGTATCGGCCTTTTGTGTACATCGTGAGTATGTATGTTTTTAAATACTGAGATCGGGGGTTTGCATAGTATCATCATCATTGATGCGATCACTTATTATGAATTTATGAACTGCGTATACCTGGCTCTCTATAAAACGCATAAATGTTTTGTAGTTGGTAAGAAGTTTGTGAGAGACTTTGTCTTGTATATATATAAGCATCTTTATTTATTTTAAGCAATATTATTCCGTCGTAGGCTCAGCAGTCAGAATAACGCCGATGCTTTTTATTTGTCTAATAATAATGGTGTTCTACCTTCATCCTCCTGCCTTCTCACTTACTTTTTTTTGTACAAAAGAGAGACAGAGAGATGCGAAATATCTCGCCCTCATCTTTTGTGTATGATAAATGCTCGACAACTTAACCTAGCCCTCATACATGATGTGTCAAATGTGCCCGTTTGGCTCTCCATCATCAAAGTTTTTTTTCTGTTTTTTTGTTCTTTCAAGAAACTTCATATTATGCAGTTGAAACCAGTGATGTTGCTTGACTTCTCTTCTTTCGACGACGACGACGTCCTCGTCGCGATATAGTAGTTTTGGTCGTCGTTGTTTTTTTGCGGCTGTCGTTGTTGTTCCATTCATGTTTTTCTTGTGCAGATCTTAATAGGTTACATGCATTACTATGCGCCAGTCAACGAACATTATTCAGGCTTGTTATGGGCATGAATAATCTTACACTGAGATTCTCCCGTACGCTTAGCATACATAGTTTAGAAGCGATAAATTACACTTGTACAAAGTGGTAGTAGCCACTAGCCACAGCCAGACACAAAAAAATGGGGATGATGATCATGATGACGATCATGACTATGAATTTTATTTACCCATTTCCTCTCGCCTTTTACTTTTGAGCGATCCACAGGCGTAATTCATTTTTAACTCAATAATAACACGTTCTTCGGTGCGTCTGCCTTTGTGGTTGGTGGGCTAACAAGAGGAAAGGTAAAAATGTAATAAAGATAAGAGATCGGTCGTCCGTCATAATGGGGTTCGGCTGATTGTTGCAACAGTAGAACTACAATTTTCCAGCGATTTTATTCCTTTTCCCTCTTTCTGTATCACCGATCCATGTCGTGTTTAACAAAACCACAAACAAGTTTAAATTTACTTATCAATTTGAAAGGGCAAAAAAATTATCAGTATCGACACACATGAAGCATTATTAAATGGTGCACAGTACACATGTGCCATAAAGGTAAAACATGGCAGCAAGAGAATTACAGAATTTTGCTAGCAACACAAAATGTTTAAGGGCTGGAGCTTGCTTCAGGACAAAAGTGTTACATTTTCTAGATATATAATTTCTGTGCGCAGATATGCTATTCATTTTTCTTATCATAAAAATCCTGAAAAAGCTGATTGCATGCTAGTCATTACACATTATAAAGGTTATATTCCACTATCAACTATAATGCACTGAATATTATGTATCCAAAATATATTCCATAATCTAACAATTTTCTGTACATAATCATAACCACCACCAGCAGCCAAAATCTAGAATAAGCTTGTATTCATATATTTAATCGGTGTGTAGCACAGCATTTCACCCCAACCAATGTATAAATGGACCAAAGCGATTGTTTCTTATTTAATGGTCATGAAATGCATGAACACACCTACTAATTTACTTGGCTCATACTTGCTCAAAAATTATTATTAGACGATGCAAAAGATACGAACAAACAGCAAAGTATAAACTTGTAGAGAAGCAAGATTTTGATTTTTTTTGCTCAAATAGAACATTAATGGTCGCATGTGTGCTATAATTTATACAAAAAAGTCTAGGTGCCTTCTACGTGTGGAGCTGGTTGGCTGAAAGTTGTTGACCAAACTGCGAAAAATGGTGTGCATAACGTGAATGATGGTATGATCATTCTTTAATTCGTTTTGCTACAGAGATGATATTCATTCATCCCCTCATTCAGAAAAACAGTGTAGTTTTTTTTGGCAAGTTCGGCTTTATTTCGACTACAAAATTAACCGCAAATATACACAATATTGAACATGATGGTCACGATGAGGCGGTCGGCCCAACTGAAAATATTAATGCTCAGCGTGCTAAAGTTTGAGAATAAATAGTAGTGTCCAAGACAAGAATAGAATATTACGTTTATAGGTACGGATATGTACGTGAGGGGTTGGTGTAGTTAGTATTTTTTGCTTCTTTCATCTTTCACGTTTGCAATTTCATTCATTCGAAACTCCGAGAACCATTCATTCAAAATCCTCGTTTCGTGTGTGTTTGTTTATTTATACACATCTATAAAAACTCTGGAGGAGTGTAGCTGAGTATCATGCAAATTTTTTTTGGCCAAGCCGAGACCTCTCTCTCTTTCCCTTCTAGCTCATCTTCTGTATTAAGACCCATTCAAGCTTTAAAGTAAAAAAAATCTCCATTAACTATCGCCGTCTTGTAATAATGCAAATGAAATGTGGATATGATTATGGATGTACGCAAGAGAGGAAAAAAGTGAAGACGTGTTTTTCTCTTTTTTGCAAGTCAAAGAAGACAATTTGGCTTGTTTGCGATTCAAATTTGCATCTAAAGTGGGATGAAGGTGTGCTGGCTTGATGATGATGATGGTGATGAGGAGGAATTACTGACGAGTTACGACATTCTTATTCGTGAGCTTGATTACTATGACGGGAATGTTTACTTCGCTTGGATATTTATTCTATAAAGGTGAACTTAAAATATAAAAAAATAGTCAGAGTTTGTTGTTACATACTACATGCAGCAGTAGTAGTACGTGGATTCTGATGAATTATCTTTTAGGTTTTATTAAAGAAAACTGTCAGATCGACTGAACAATTGATGCTGCTCCGCTCATTACAACAAACAAGCTGAAAATCATCACTGGAAAAGATAAATTAATTAGCCATCTGTGTGTGCCTCTCAGCAGCTTCTTCGTTAATAATGTAAATATGAAAATATGCTCTTGCTCCTTGTTTACATTACATATTATTTTATTGTCAGTCATCAATCAGTGCAGGATCGAATTTCTTAAAAGTTATGCTGCTAATGCAGAAAGGCTGTGATGGTGCCAAGATGAAAGTTCAAAAAGTGTAAGTGTAAGTGCAAAGTTTAAAATAACTTTTCAACGTCCATGATTTCTTTGGTTTGTAAAAAAGACTCGAATATTCAATGATCACATTTACATACGCATACCATAGGCGTTCATGGTCAATGTTTCATCATGTTACGCCGTCCCTTGTACCCATCACTCAATATTTTGTATGCTGACGGAATAATATTAATTCTTAAAGAAAAACCTTTTCCATGCACTCTCACTCTCCAATTATATTATTGCATTTCTTCAAAACACAATGATAAACAATGTAAGCCTACGTGTGCATAAATCTGCGGATTAGTAGATTTTTTTAGGTTTCGGGTTTTTGTGAGAAGGTACATATCGCATAAGTTTTAATATGGATTATTTTGTTTGTATGTGTGCGTGATACATAGCCCATGTTCCATGTTTCCAAAAATATTTGTCATGCGTCACAAGTAACAACTTTAGCATTCAGATCCGTGATCGTGACTGTAAAAATTTGTAAGATTTAATTGAGCTTCATTACATATTTTAGCTCCAAATCTAATAGTAGCGGTTTAGCGATTACGGTCATCAGGTAGCTGGATTAATATCTTCCTAATATTCGACAATTCTTAGTAAACCAGTAAGCAGGGCTATTTGCTATTATATGTGTGAACTGGTTTTGCAAATAGATGTAACATTTTTATATTTTGATAAAAACTACATTGCGTATTGGGTTAACTACTCAGCTATTTCTTTGCAAGTCAAGCATGTAATGTTTTGCAACATGTGGCGTTTAGATATTGTTTTTACCCTGTTCTGTCTTTTAAATTTTTTCTGACACTTTAAAAAAGATATGATTCATAATATTAGATATGATACCATATTACAATTTCACAGTGTTGTTCTCTTCAGAGTAATATTTATGGCTTTGCTATCATCTTAACATGGCCTTACACTGAATACTATTCAAGTCTGTTAAGTTCAAACTCTCAGAATATCGCAGGAAGAAAATCAAAGCCCTGCTGTCAGTTCGTCACTATCCATTTCCAAATGACAGGACAGGCAAAGTTTATCATTTTTTATAAACAGAGCTCCCTATCATAGATAAAATTTATTGGCCAACCAACAGCGCAACGGATTAGCTTTGCTTTTGTTACTTGCAATGATATTTTTCATTTGTTCTTTGTCACTGAAAAATATGCTCAGTAATAATATGTGAGAACCAAGAAGTTGTATCAAGAAAAGAATGTACTATGTAAGTATATGCATACTATTTAATATATTTAGTATAATAGTAATATATGGGAATGGAGATGAAGTTGACTCTTTGATCTTGAATTTTTCCCATTCGTATTATATTATGCTTTATGATGGGTGGTCGGTCACTCATTTTGAAAGTTTATCTGCAGGAGAGTATTCCTGACGTTCTTTGCGTAATCTCTGGCAATTTCATTTAATCCGTTCGTATGACACTTTCCATGCACTCATCCAGATTTGAGATGCTGCTAGGATTATTCCTACATAACACACAAAGCAGTTTGGTAAGAGTAGTATACTTCTTGCAAATGTAAAAATTTGAGTTTACACTTTAAATTTAAAAAATAAACATAACCCAACCGTTTTCCCAGGGTTGAATATAGTGTATGAATTGAGTATTAGGATGAGTACATAATATAGATTGAGCACACAAACAAACATTTTATGCTTTTCATTGCATTAAATCCTGATATAGAAAGGCATTCAACCGTGTAATCACCATCAATATCATCATCACCATTCATACAAACCATTCATTACTTTTACATACTATGCTAAACACACACGTACGAGTACGTACCTATATTACAGCGAGGTGTAAAATGTTACATATTTTCTTATCCTTTTCCATGAAAGCTTACCCACAACACTAATATTACCAAACAGATCTTACTCTATTTTATGTATTATCATTTTGATATTATCCTATCGTTTTAAAAAGAACTAGCCAACCTTTTGAGATTTTTCAGGCATCAACGCTAATCTCTCTTCTTGTCATATAGTGTGAATAAAAGCTTGTGTGTTGCTCCACGTATCTACATCTTGTTTTTTTTTGCTCCGTTTTGGCTTTCATGTTAGTCACCCTGAGAAAAAATGGATTTCTTGAAACATTTTAAAGGGTCAAAACTCGGAAGATAAAATTCAAATTTTACGCATCATTACAACTATCGTGGAGGTAAAGGAAAACTAAAGTAGAAACCGAAAATGTTATTTTTGGGTAGAGCAATAAAACATTACTAAAAGCTGAATGATTCCTTTGACAAAAAAGGAATAATAAAATGCGTATTTAAAGTACTAGCCAAAGCAGCGGCAATGGTCTACTTTAAGTGATTAGTCCTAAAGAATGCCAGCATTCTTTAAGTTCACTGATAATAATGATGACACATTTCAAGTTCGCCACAATCGTGAAAAACTTTTCCACGAATTCTGCAGTTTGCAGTAGATTTTAGTTTCAGTTATAATAATTTCTCCCTTGTAGTAGCACACAGTGTACTAGTGAGTGATTGGTTTCTTCTTCCTATTCACAACCAAAAACTATTTCGCGGTGAATATAGATGAATAGGCAGAGCAAAAATTATATCGTAATTTTAATTTCATTATAAAGACAGCTAGGGTAATAATGCAGCTGTATAAAGGTTAAAATACTGTGTTCAACCAAAACCATCATCTATACAAACAGGTTCCTTTTCTTTCTTAATAATTGGTTACTGCTAGAATATGTCGGACCAAAAATCGTATCAAAAGGAATAAAGAAATATAATTCACTAGAAAGAATTTTCTTCTAGTATTATTGTTGAGCTCTAAAATTTGTTCCCTCACATTCCATGAGATTAAATAAATACCCAGAAGAAATTTGATGTCGTTTTTGCAGTGATTTTTTTGGTCTGACCTCTTCTGAGAGCAAACAATTAAAGGAATGCATGCATACAAGCCGCCTGTTAGGGAAAACCTCGCTTGGTGTTCCAGAACTTTTTTTTTCTCACCTCCAAAAATACAACTGTGAAGCAAATGACACTTGAACATCAAGCCTAATATCATCATGCAACAACAATGATTATACCGTCACCATCATATAATCCAAAAGGAAAAGTGGTTACCAGACGCTTCCTTCCATAAATCTCACAGGTGTGTTCTTTTTCAACAATAGTAATTGTGCGCAGTAAGAGTGGTAATGCTAGAAATCACGTACATACCAGAAAAAAATCCATTCAAAAACGTAATAAATGCTCCTGCATTAATAACAATAGTACTAATATTCGTGTGTTTGAGTCGTTACAACTCTTTCGTCCTTCCTGTGGATTTTTTCCTGACGCAGTGCACAAGGAAGGGGAAAAATCCTCTCCGCATTCCACACACATCAACATCAAGAAATAGTAAAATGATAACAATTGAATGCATATTATGCTCACGTCATTGATTGCTCTTGACAGATATAATATTTGCTCTGAGCTCCGAAAAGAAATGATAATGACAACAATAAGATGGTGAACACATGCACTTCTTATAAACGTTCACATAAACGGGGAGTAAATCTCGGAAAAAATGTGTGTACCCAAAATATTGTTTATGAATCATTCTATGAAAAAGGATGGAAAGCATATAATATATTATAACCATATCGTTAAAAGTCTAAAGGTCTTGAAAAACTCTTTTTGAAGCTGTGCGTGCGAGCGAGCCAGTTGGCAGTACTACTGGCTGAAGTGGAGAGGCTTTATCCATTTCTCACACAACGGTGAAGGAAGAAAGAAAGTTAAAAATACTTGTCTCCACATTGTCTGGCAGCTTCGCACAACCAAGAGTCGAGGGTATTGTTGTCTGTGTAGGTCATTATAGGTTGTAGGGGAAGGAATGAAAAGTTGGCTCTTTTTTGCTGCTACACATATTAGTAGGTATGCACATTATTGTTGAAGCCATAGATAATATGTGCCTACATTGTTGCATTCCTCAGTACCATTTTTTGTGAGCTTAGGAGCACACAGCTTCATTGAGAACTCCCAAGAAAATATTCAGTAGTTGTAAAGCACAATGCATAATAATACGTGGTGGATACTACCAAATATGCCACAAGAACTAGACTTGACAAAGTTACGAATAAATAGAAAAACTATAAGAAAACTGTGGAATTTGTGGTGTGCAAGTTCCAAAAGTCCTGGAAGGTTGCAGGATATGTGTGTACGTAAAAATGGGAGCAATAATATTTCAGTTTCTTTGTGATTGTTGAGAAATGTGAAACGTGTGCAAAGACAAAGCATTATAATAATGCATGTTTTCCTTGTTTGTGAATTTCCAGATCTTTTTACCTGGTCAAATGACGAGAATACAGGAGCCAGACCTACTCATAGACCACGACAGTGGTGGTGGAGGAGGTGGATGCAAGCGGTTCCTTGGAGGACCAGTTGTTGAGCCCTTTGCATTTTCCGGTGTTGCCCAAATGGCGAACGGTGGAAGCTCCCACAAGAAAATCAAATCCGGTGGACTCTCAGGGAAATGGTTTCCCTTCTCCAGCATCCCTTCCCCAAAGAAACCCTGCAGGACAAAAGAAGGAGATGCTGTGTGTTTAAGTTCCTCCTCATCATCCTCTACCTCCCCATCAATGGGGGAGAAACCACATAATAATAATAATACCATTATCCTCGACATGATGGATGAAAACACCCGGTGGTCGTCTTCGACATCTCATCCTCATCCCTCCAGCAATTTTAACCATGCCCCAAGAATTCTCCCCCCTCCCGCAGTTGTTCCATCCAGTAATCACAGTGGACTTTTGAGCAGTACAACCAAATATTCTATGAATAGTAATAGCAATAGTAGTATTAATAGTTCGTGTAATATCAGTAAGGCCACAAAACATAGTAATAAAAACAATAATAGCAATAATCATATGAATAATAGTAACAACAAGAATAATTGTAATAGTATTAGTAGCAATAGTTCCAACAATAGCAGTATAAACATCAAGCCTGCAACAAATAGCAGCCGAATACATAACTGCAATCCAACTGCAGTAACAACCACCACCGGCTCACATATCAGCTCGAGCGGGGCTCACTATCACACCAATGGTATTAGTGACGATGAGGACCCCAGCGCAAGGCATTTAATAATTAGGTACATTCATTGTAACGAAAGGCCGAATAAGAAGCAACTGGTGACATTAGGATTAATCTCGATTATATTTTTAATTATTTTAGTAGTACTCTTAGCACTATTTCTGGGACCCACCTCAACGAGAACGCTGGGTGGTGGTAGTAATAAAAGTAGTAGTAGTAGCAGTAGTGAGTTTAGTGATACTTTAATTTCCAGTGATATTACTAGTAATTTAAATAACGACGACGTAGATGCAGACGATAGTGACAGTTATGACGATGGTGACACTCCGTATTATAGTAGTACAACCAGCAGCAGCAGCAGCACAGGCTTAGACTTGAAAAAAGTTTCAAAACTGAGCTGGGACTTGCTGAATAGCAACCAAGACGCAAGTTCCCGAGGTGGTGGTGGCGGTGGACAAAGTAGTAGTAGCAATGGTCGAGCTGGTGGCTCATTACCACCCCTGGGTAGGGTGAAAAGCAGTGGCGATGGGGAAATTATTATCCCAGCAAAAATGATTTATACATCATTAGGAGACTCTACAGATCTGAGTGTGGGTGGGGGTGGTGTGTGTCCCAACAAAAAGCGCAGCTGCTGCAGGACTCAGAAATATTCACAAGTTATCAAACGAAATGGCTGCGAGCCATTGACCATTGTTAACAAAATGTGTTTTGGCCAGTGCTTGTCTGTCTGGGTTCCCGGCGTGTTTAACTCTTCGACCGTGTGCCGTCCCTCCAAAAGCACCTTTAAAATGGTGACCCTAACCTGTGGCAGGAACCGGGAGAAGAGAAAGCGCGTCCGAATCGAGAAAGTTAGACGTTGCTCTTGTATGGAAATTGAGCCAACGGCAGCTTCGCTTTAAAAACCAACAAACTTTTTTAAAAAATGAATAAAAAACTGTATAGCTAATCAAAAAACTGGTATTTTATATAAAAAAACTGAATATTATTTTGTAAAACTAATTATTTATTCACACAAACAACAATTTATTCCAAACATACACACACCTCCAACATTCTCACACACAACGACTTTTGTAACGGACAAAACTTGAACAAAAAAAAACAGCAAAATGATTTTGTATAACACCCAAGTACCTTGTGATATAAATACTCGGTCATTTTTTATAATTACTTTACATTTATTATTATAATTATTTTTACTCATGGCTTATAATATATAAAAATAATAATAATTGTTACAAAAATAATGCTAACGTCAGAAAAAACGTGGATTACCTCAGTTTACAAAACTACCAGCACAGCACGAACAAAATAAAAAACTCAGCGTTATCAAAATAAAAGTATTGCTTTTCAGTACACTTTTTTGAAACAAAGCTCAACTTTCTGTTTTAACCTGGCATTTATTTACATGATTCATAATCACATTCATTTATTCATTGATAAATCATAAATGCATTAAAATGATGATGACACTTCCAACTTCCGATGGACACCTCTGGACTCTGAAAAGATGATGAGCTGTTGGCGATGATGATGCAACGAAAAAGAGCTCTAGAGTGACGCTCAAGTAGACAAAGTAAATCATTGAAAGGATTCGGGGCAAGATGAGATGCTTGTTGGCCCATGAGGGAAAATCTCAATGGTTCCAACGTGTCAAAATTGCCAGATGATCTGGTTCACCAGATCTGGCTCATTGTTTCATTATTATTAATTTTTTTAGCTTGGTAAATAAAAATTTAATGGGATACTGATAATGAAGCAATGAAAGTGTGGTTATTGGAGTTTAGTTGAGTTTATTTCTAGTCCCTTTTTATAGTTAATATGTTTGGCAAAAGCGTTTTTAGTTTGGTGGTGGTGGCGGTGGTGCTAGTTTTGGGTGTAGCCAGTGCTGGAGCAGATGTGGGGATTCACAATCCGGTGGAAGCTGGAGTGGCTGACGCCCATGAACATGATCATCAGGTTCCGGTGGAACCTAAAATGGAAGATATCCCTGAACACCATCATCAGGATCCAGAGGAAGCTAAAATGGTAGACGCCCAAGAACCTGATCGTCAGGATTCGGAGAAAGCTACAATCGAAAATGCCCATGAACATAATCATCAGGATTCGGAGAAAGCTACAATCGAATATGCACATGAAAATGATCATCATGATCATGGCCACGATCACTCGCATCAGCAGGATCCGGAGAAAGTTACAATCGAAGACGTCCATGAACATGATCATCAAGAATCTGTGGAAGCTAAAATGGAAGATACCCCTGAACAACATCAACAGGTTCCAGAGGAACAAGCTAAGATGGAGGACGCCCATGAACATCAAGATCGGGTGGAAGCTATAATGAAAGACACCCGTGAACATCATCATGAATTTCCGGAAGCTAAAGTAGAAGATACCCCTGAACATCATCATCAGCAGGATCCGTTGGAAGCCAAAATGGAAGATACCCCAGAACACCATCATTTAGAAGCTAAAGTAGAGGAATCCCATGAGCAAGATCAGAGTCAGGAGAAAGCTACAACCGAAGACTCCCCTGAACATCACCATCAGGTGGATCCAGAGGAAGCCAAAGTAGAAGAATCCCAAGAGCAGGATCAGCAGGATCCGGAGAAAGCTACAATCGAAGATGCTCATGAACATGACCATCTGGATCATTCACATCATCACCACCATCATCGTCACGACTTTTTTAAAGATTTAAACGATTCATCGTCAATTATTCTTGTTATAAAACACCTCAGCTCAACCTTGCTCAGTTTCTTGCCTGAACATCTTCAAGACACTATTTTGGATGTGGATGATGCCTTAGTATTTACTGGAATTATCGCTTTGACTTTAGTGTCCATTTGTGTACCATATTTTTTGATTGAAGGATACATGTCAGTCCGTCCACTAAAGAAGAAGGTTGTCGAACTGAACAAGTCGTTGTGGAAAGTGAGAACATATTTAAATATCTGTTGATTATGTCAATTTAAAAATATTTAGTGAACTATACTAATTATGTGTGAATTTTGCATTTTGTGTATAGGTTAGTGCTGCTTATGAAACTCAACAGGAAGAGTTTGAGATATTCAAGCAAAAGGCCATTGCCTATGATGAGTTTAAAAAGAGAGCAGAACAATCCGAAAATGATGTGGTCATCCTCAAGAAACTTGAAACAAAACAAAGGGAGCAGATATTCGCCCTGAAAACCCAATTAAAATCTCACATGAAAGAGGCTGGTGATATTCGGTCTATGATTGAAAAAACATTGGAAGACAAAAAAGCGGTAAGGCAAATGGCAATCGATGTATAACATGCTATTTCTCAGTCATTCTTGATTTCATTAACTTTCCGTTCTTTAATGTTTCAATAGGTGTCTGAGGAATGTGAAAAATATAAATCAGCTTATGAAAACACCAAGGAAGCTTTGCTTAAAGCCAGGGAAGAATTGGCAAATGTGCAGACGCATGCAAAATCTACAGCTTTGCAGTTGGGCGTCTCAAACAAGAATGCAGAAGTTTTAAGCAGTAAAATAACCATGCTTGAACAGGAAATGGAAGAGATCAAGTTACAACGTGATAATGAAAGTGAAAAGAGAAAGACCGTGGAAAAAGAAAGGCAGGAACTTGAGCAATCTAAAGTAGTAGTTGAGAAGGAATTGGGCGAAATTAAAAAGATTTGTCATCAGTACGAAAGTACCGTTGGCACACTCAATGAAGAAATCAGCAAGTTGGAAAGTGAATTAAACACCATCAGAGAGTCGCTTGGAGAGGACTCGCCGCTGTTAGAAGTTGCAGAAATTCAAGCCAAGGCAGCATATGCCGAGAAGGAGGCCGAATCCCTGCGAACAAGATTGGAAGGTCTCACTGCAGACAACGAAAATCTTCACGGTAAATAAAAAGCGTTATGGATTTTGTAGAAACTTGGCTAGTGCGATGTCTTATTCTTATACCAACTTGTATCTTTTCCAGGTAAATTAAAAGAAACCACTACTGCTCTAGAAGAAGCTCGAAGCGAACGGGAACAAACCAACAATCGTCTTCAGGTGCTAGAAACATATTTCAAGGAAAGGGAAGAAGAGTACATAAAGTCGATTGAACAATTACAATTAAAAGAAAGTGTTCGGGACAAAGGGAAAGAAGAACTGATTAGAATCATTGAGGAAAAGGAAAATGTTTGCAAGGACTTGAATGAGAGGTTAGATGCTTTGAAAGAGGAATTTGAAGAAACGAAACAGCAACATCGTAATGAAATTAGAGCACTTGAAGCAAAAGGTCATGAGAATTGGGTGAGTGTCAATGTGACGATTGATTCAATAAAATATCTTTTGACAATAAAAGAATTCTTTTATTACTTTCATATTCATATTTTTCTACAGTTATCGTTGTGCCAAGCAGAGAGAAAAGCTCAAGACGCAAGGAAAGAAGCAGAACTATTGCGGCAACGCCTTACAGCAATGTCTAAAGATAAGGACGAAGAAGATGGTATGTTCAATTCACTTTTTATCTGTTTTTAAGAGAAAACAAATGTCAAAGAAATAAAAAATAGATTTGTGCTTTTTTAGGGGATGGCCTTAATGGAGATGTGAATATTTTTGCAAATATTCCCCACGAGCTTGTGCCACCGCCTCTTGCGGATGAACCTCCGTCATATTTTGGTTTGGGTGACTTTATTCCTCCCCCACCACTTCCAGAAGGTGAAGAAAGAGAGCCTCACCGTCCTCCTCCATTAGGAGGCCGACTTTCTCCGTCCTTCTCAGATTTTGATGACAATATATTATCTCCAATTGGTGTTGGTCGACGAGAGGATGATTGCACAGATGGCTCATCAGGATGTGATTCACCAAGACGAGATTCGCCCCCTTTACGAGGGGGTTGGGTTAATGTTCAGCCTGCACAAGGAAGAGAAAGCATGAGAAGATTATCAAGAGCAACGTCTTCCCCCATTCAGCCGGGAGCAAACTTATGATATTTTCTTACCGAAGTTTTAATTTAAATTTAAAGATTTGAAAACCTCATTTTAATTTGCTCGAAAACTTGATTGCGATCCCAAACTGCCAACAGTTAACGGAACAAAATATAGAAAGAAAGATAAGCAGGTAAGGTGCATGGTGCAGTGCAATCAACAATTAGATATTATAACCAAAGTGCGCGTCAAAATTTACGCAATAATAATAACGGTACTATAAGCACGACTATGGTTTGCAAAATGGTACGCATTTACCAAAAACATTGTATTGCTGGTTCAGCACAATAATTTTTGCAAGTTTAACTAGTGGTATTGCGATTTTCAAGTCATTAGTCACATTAAAAGTCTTCTCTGCATAAGCTAATTATTAAGTACGAGTATTGAGTATCTAATGTTTAATATCGATCGCTGAAATGTGTAACGTGATATTTATATAATTAAAATAAAACGTCGCCACAATTATATTTTTAAATAAAACTCTATGTATATTCATTCAACCACAATTATTGTAACATAAAATGTAATGGGATCTTTTCCAATCTTCATTTGATTGAAAAAGCAATCAATAGTCTCTTCTGTTCCTACGAGATCTATCTCTTGGAGGTGAATAGCTCCGACTTGGAGACGAATCCTGTCTGTCACGATCTCTTTGTCTGTCTGGAACATACGTTGGTCCTTTATCATCAAAAGAAATTTTCCTATCCCTGGAATCGGTCTCATCCCGATCGCCCCGAGAATCTGGACCCGGATGTACTTGATTTCGACGACTTGACAATAGGGTAGGATCTGCGGGAGCGTCTATAAAATCCGGATTATTCAAGCCAATAGAAGTCCTGAATGCACGTGATATCACCAGAACAAACAGTGCTATCGACAAAAGTACGGCTATAAACAACATGGCAATTAAAAATCGTCCCAAGTGGGCAATACTGTCATCCTCGTCTGATTGGATGTATTCAGGAAATATTGTCAAGCATCCCTGGCAAAAATATAAAATATTATGATGTGAATATGAAAATATTATGAGATCCGGGTTGTTAGTCCATGGATGGTCAACAAAATTTCCCAATTACCCTGTCAAAAATAATTGATTCGATAGTATGTTGTGCATGATCGGGATGTTTCCAAACCAGTTGACCACATCCAAAATATTCGTAAAAATTGTTGCAACATGAATCAGGGATGGAGAAATGCATCTTTGCCAAGCTTGTATTTTTCCAATCCTCATAGCTATAAAGTCCACAACATTTGCCCTGTTAAAAAATCACTAGTACGTATGAAAAGTATTAGTATGAAGCATTGAGCGCTTAAACACACATAAATTGCATACCCTGCGCTGAAGATGGTCCCAGTATTGCTTGGGATGAACCCCTATTATTCCAACTGGCTGGGGATTTTCATCGCTGTAACCATACTGGGACTGGCGAAGGGATTCGATAAATTCATCATAAGCTTCAGTAGCTCCTCCCAAAAGCGATATACCGAACGCCACATCATACACGGTGTATGATGCAATTAACACTATATACTGCAGGATAAAGATTTGAATTCAGACAAGCCAATATTTTTTAGAAATGGTATTATAATGGCGATATTTAATATTTACAATGACAACTGAAATATAGTTGGCAGAAACTGTAGCGAAACATCCAAATGTTGCAATAGCTAGCAAAGGTAATCCGTAATATAAAAATACCGTTGCAGGGGTCTGTAAAAAGTAGAAAATGGCTGACTAAAAGAAGAAAAGAGAATTATCGTGACCAAAAACAAAGTACCGTGATCATCCAGTCTAATACGTCACCATCCTCTGTACTTATTGTGCCACTGCTTAAACCAATGACGATAGCAAATACAGTCGAGTACATAGCCAGGCACTACTTGGTTAATATCAAAATATTTTTTTTAATTGAGGAAGTTTGTATTAACCATCTCCTAAATTTTTGCAAATTGAAGCAATGCATTATACCTACCCATAATACTGCATTAGTGATGTATGTAAGAATTTGCACTAAAAGGCCTATTTTCTTGAGAAGCTTTTTGTTTTGAGCAATGGGTGGATTACCACGCGGGTTATCGGGCGGGTTGCTATCATTATTACGAGGCATGGCGATGGGTGGGCGGATAATCTTTGTCAATAATATTTCAATCAAAGGTCTTGTTTTCACATGTCAAACCTCTAATCCTTATCGACAGGGTTAGATGGCTAGATGCATTACTTGATCAGTGAATAAAGTATGAAAACACTTTTCATTTTGTTGATGGTCATTTGTTACATTTTTTGCAAGTGTCGATGGACACCAAACGGGGCATTTGGAGATTGTTTATAGCTGAGTGAGTTGAACAAGAGACAGTGAATGCAGTGATATCAAAATATATCCCACACACTATAACAATAAGCCAAGTGACCTATTTTTCAACGAATTCATAGAACAGGGATTCAATGGGAACAATAGATAATGAACTTGATTAAACTTTCTAACTCTATTTTCAGTCTGCAAAATGGACTACAGCAAAAACAAAGTCTGATTAAGGTTTAAACTTAGCCGTAACATGCTTGGAATTTCAAAGTGTTCATTTTTTATTAAAGTAGTTTTATTGGTAAATATTTACAAGTACATAAATGCGATACGGCCAGCATTCGAAAATGATCCAGGTGCTGTCACAACTTTTTTCATTTGTCAACTAAAGACTTTTTTGGGGTGAAAATTTAAGATATTATGGAGCAGCTTTTAAATTCTTACAGAACTGTGTCCATTTACAAACAGACTGACAATAAATGAGTTGCCGGCGGAAATGACGCCTAAAATAAAAGGCATGAAATATTTTCGCCGAACAAATGAGAGCAGAGAAGAGGTCCCAATGGACAAGGCTAACGCATTATGCAGAATGTATAATTTGGAAGCGGCAGAGATTTTGGATCAGGATGACTACAATGAAGTAATAGCAATAGTTAAAGGTGAAGCAATCCAAGAAATATAAAATGTCAACATACATATTTTACAGGGTATTCATGTTAAAGTGATTATCATTATTGCAGAAACTGGTTGGACTTTTTGGGTAAATGTGAAAGGCAAATATTCGCCTGATTATGGAAACTACAACTTTGATTTTACTCTTGCCGATGGGCACACAAAAATAGGATTTCATGATTTTGGTCCAGAAGGGTTTCAAGACTCGGATCTTCCAGTAAAATATACCAAGCTAATTTGTAAATCTGCATATTATTTCGATATATAATTACTGTTCTTTCCAAATTCAGACATTTGAACGATATAAAGAAGGATGTGTAGTGATTGAGCCCAACAATGCCCATCCTTCGGGTGTAAGTTGGGGCAAAGAAATATGCACAGAGCAGAACAATATTCTATGTCAGTATAAAAAGTCCTGCTACAAGAGATCCGATTACATGAAAGATCCAAGTAAGGCATTGCTTGTTCATTAAAAAGATCATTATAGCATATTTTCACTTTTATTCGTTTTTGTCTCAGCTCGCCCCATCAGACGTCTTGTTCCAATACCACTGTTTCCAAGTACAGAGGAATCTGGTTTCTTTATTTCTACGCATCAGGTATGTATTGATGTAAAGTGCAGTAAAACGTTTTATTACAATTTTAAACATAAATTTCATTAAAGGCAAACTGGCCATTTGCAAAGCAAGTTTGCGAGGACGCAGAGTTGCAGCTTCTGTGGTTTGAAAACGATGCAGAGCAAGAAGAACTGAGAAATGTTTTGACCTCATACGCGGAAAGCAAAGGTAACAGGTTCTGCATGCGTTTTGAAAAGCAATTGACCGTCGCTTGAAATTGATTTATAGTGCAGTACCAAGGCAAGTCATTTTGGACCGCCGGAAGATTTTCTCCCAACTTTGTAGACGGAAAGAATGAAATTTTCGGAAAATTTTACTGGTGGAGAAACAATGTAGCTTATGAGGTGGGACAGTGGGACCTAAGCGTGGCCCGATTAGGTCAACCAGAAAACTCTGGCGGATTCTTGAAAAAGTGGGGCAAAGAGAGAGAGGCAACCCAACTGGACAAAAACGAGCCTTACGATGAAGGCCTGCATGGAACTGAAAAGTGTGTAGATGCCAGTTTTACTGCCGATGGTGGAGAATACTACGCAACAAAGTGTGATAGGCGGCTGCGATACTTTATCTGTAAAAAGCCAGATTTGGTCAAACAGACAATGACTCGCCTTGGAGCGGCTCAAACTCGTAAGTGTGTGAACACGAGTAAATGATATGATTACTTACAAACGGCTCATATTATCAAGCGTTATCAATACTTGCGATTTTTTGCGACTTGCACGTGAGTTTAGTATAAAAGTCACAAAGTTTGCATTCAATTTGCAACATTCCTTAGTGTGCTCATATCATAATGCTGAAAATGATGTCGAGCAGATTAATTGTCACTAAAATGCTTGATTTCCATTGTAATCAGCGTCCTTCATGGATTATTGCGATGGTGCGCAATACAGGAAAACAACAGGGAGGGATTGTAATGGTGAAATCATATTTTCAGGCAAAAAGAAACCCGATTGCACGTGTTACAGTGGAGTGTAAGTGAAACTCTTTTGCATGTTTTGCTTCCTTGAATTCTGACACTCTGACCACCAAGTGTTTGTAAATATTTTTCCTTTGCTGCCCAATTTACCGCTACTTAAGCTTATCATTTGACAATAATTTGCCATGTGTAGTTTCTTTCGTAACTTTGCAAACATAACGTTTTTACCATGCTCGCAAGCACATGTGCTTTGATAATAATTTTCAAGTCGCTTATTGACATGTATAGCATGACGTTTGAATGTATAATGGATTTGGCGAGAGACATTATCCATCCATCAAGAGATACTCTTTAGAAATAATACGATGGCCTGTTGCCAACTTGAATTTTTACTCGTTTCGGTGCAAAGTGTTATCATTCATACGTCAATCCATACCACTTGACCTTTTTATTATAAATTACAAAACAAACACAGACATGGACTCATGGCCGACATTAGATGCAAGCCAAAACTACTGGTCGGTACTGGTTGCACAATCCTGAAAGCAAAGTCTTCTCTGCATTGGCGAATTCTACCTGCTGAAATTGTCAGCGACAATAAGCCCTGGATCATTGTCGTCCACAGTAGCGATGAGCGCAATGAAATGTATACCTGGTTCTTTGTGAACATCCGTGAGTCTGCAAAGCGGCAAGTTTTAGGAGCAACTACCTTTTTCTTTTCTGGGTTTGATTTGTACCGGGATGAAAATTCTGATGACTTATGTTTCGTTTTGAATTCTACTGATACGAATACAAACGAATTTTACGAATATGCTGTGCCGGAGCTTCCATCAATTTCAATGCGGCATTATTTTTATGAGGAAAACTGTCGTTCTAGAAAAGTTCCTGATGAGGAATTTACTGTCCATGAAATTAGCACAGAGAAAAGTATAATATCCTAGTACAAAACTTTAAGAATACTATTCCTACTTGCCAATTTTTTATTTTAATATTTTACAAAAATTCTAGATGATTGTGAATTGCAAACTTGCACACGGAAAGAGACTAGCGATGATGACGATGAGCATAGCAAACATAAAGATGATGAAGAAATTTATTTACCAGTTGCCCATACAATGGAACATGAATGCAGTGACGGCACTGATAGTTGCATTGACATTCATGCAAGTATGGAAGGGGAGGGAGGTCAGATATTGACAAAGAAAGCAGCCTCACCGGAAGGCAAGACTGAAGGGGACATTGAGGATGTTAATGACAATTTGAACAGGCAACTTTTGGTGCACGCCATTGAAATGGCATTTCCCTACTCGAATGGACCTGGTAACTCTGCCATGACTGGTCCTAAAAATACTTGGCTGATTCTTGACAAAATATTTGAACTTGCAAAGCAAACTTGTGGTAAAATGGTTAGCCAAAACTTTTTGTCCAGAGTGCTAAAATACTTTAAAATTGCTCATTATGGAGAGAATTATGAATATGGGGAGTACTTTTCGGATGCAGAAACAAAGCAAATTTTGTCCATGTTGGACACGTGTAGGGAAAGGGCATACCAAGTAAAAGAAATGGATGTAGAAGTTGACTCCTGCACGGGAAGGGTAAGTAATAACATTATTGTACCACAACCAGAAGCGTTATATATTTGTTGATTTGCGCTACTTGTAGGCGTCTAGAGTGACACTGGAAAACAAAACACGCGAAATTATTTCGAGATCTGCAGATGATACCGGCTACCAAACGGTATTCCATCACCACATTATGGAAGCCACTTGGGACATAATAGATCTTTGGAATGCTGTTTGTATTAATGAATTCAAGCCCTCATACTTACTCTTTCACCACATGGAAAGAGGCCTAGAAATTCTATTTACAGAAAAGCTACGGAAATTATGGTAAATCTCTCTTTGTTTTCTTGGGTGAAAGTGTTTACACTGCATTTTAAATGTTCTTTTTCATTTCCAGGCATTTCCCGAATGTCACAGAGGATTACTACCAAAAGCTACTGGGACCTGATGAAGGCATACAGCTACTAAACTTGGACCAATGCGTTCTTGCAGCTTACAAGGTAGTACATTTAACTTTCTCCAAGCAAATCAAAAAGCATTTGTCTTCTGACTACAGTTATTTGTGTTCAGGGCAATATGAGAACCAACAGGATGAACCGTCCCTTAAAGGGAAGGAACACTGTAGTGGGTCAAATGATTCGAAATCGTCTAGAAGACAAAAAATTGAGGGAGGAAGGCATAATTTCAACTAACGCACGTACACATGCAAAAGTTTTGACTGCATGTATACGAGGAACCAACGTGAGATGTCATAAAAAACAATCAACTGTTAAAACCCCAGTTGGTGCTCTACTGGATATAATGAAAAAGGGTTAACGGATAATAATTTGTTGATATTATTGCATAATTGGTTCAAATAAATTCAGACACAAAGTTTTTACACTTTTCAAGTATATTTGCATAATCCATCATATTTAATCAGGCCACTTTGGCTTAAATCCATTTAATCCTGGTCAATGGGGTTTTCCAAAACCAAAAATGGTTATTACTATGCGTGCAGTTTTATTATTATTGTAAATTGCTGTTGCAAAATCGGAGAAAGCATACCCAAAATGTTTTTTTTTATAAATTCGACGAGACTTGTTTGTTATTATCAAAACAAGGAAAACCCCAAGTCATAAATAACGAAAGCTATCAACTGAGGTAATAAGGAAAATGAAATCCCAATAATAACAAATTACTAATAAATTTTTCCTCTCCACTGGATTTTTCACAAAACGGGGAAAATCATGGATAAACGCATGTATTATGGATTATGTACTTGTCAGATCAATAATCATGCTGGCATGATAGGGTGATCACACAATGAGCGATTTATGCTTATGCTAGCCAGTTACACAAGAGCATGTATTTTAAATTACTCAAATTCACTTAAACTTCAATGATAAGTATGAACTGTGGATTTAAGCAAGATAAATATAGCATAATAGCTTATTGTCTTGTGCGTGATTGTCAACGACCAGACTATTGAGTTGTCTTGTACATTGAGAAGGCTGAATGAAAAGTGTGACTTGATCAATTTTCCAATTACAATTTAAGTAAATAAATTAGTGATAAAAAAGCGTAAGCGAAAAATGCATGATAAGCACAAAATTATATGGCGCATGGCTCATGTTCAACATAAATTGCTTTTCATTTGAACATACAAAGATTACAAAGTATAAGCATATAGTTCGCGGCCAACTAGCCTATAATCTAGCATAATATGCACTTAAGGTTCAAGAACGTTGACTTACTGACATTGATCATATAACCTGCACGTTTTTAACAACTGAATTGCTCCGGGTAGTCACTATGCTCATTCGTGGTGATACCTATAGGGTATTGTTTTTCCATTATCTATCAACAACAACTTACACAATAAGAATGAGTGATGGATGAAGATTTAGTATTATGGTACGATTGCATTACCCGCATAATCGTGACATTTTGTATAAATACCCGAAGAATTTTATGTAGAATCATCAGAAGCAGAAATAGCCTTCTTAGAAACAGTCCTTCTCTCATCAGCAAACATGATCCGTCAACTCCTCGTCGCCACCTTGGTGGGACTTGCACTCAGTGCACCCTCCAACAAGATCGATGGCCAGCTCCAGCAGATCCTCAATTCCAGAGGAGTTGCCAACGTTGTCGTCAGCTTCCACGCTGATACTGATGCTGTCCTCCACCGTGTTGACTCCATGAGGTTCGCTTCCCGTGGTGCCAAGATCACCAGCATGATGGCTCAATTGGAAGAACTCCGTGAATCCACCCAAAAGAATGCCATCAACATCTTGAACACCCGTGCCGTCCGCCACGAGGCCCTCTGGATCAACAGCAGGATCTACATCACTGGTGCTGATGCTGAGACCGTCCAGGCTATTGCTGCTCTTCCAGAAGTTGCCGAGGTCCGTGAAGAAATCGTCGTCCAAATCGAAGAGCCCATCCCATCCAGCAACCACTCCATCAATGCCGAATGGGGAATTGAGAAAATTGAAGCTTCTCAGGCTTGGGCTCTTCCCGGAGGAAACAACGGAGCCGGAGTTGTTGTCTGTAAGAATTTTACTTTTTGACTTTCTCTTAGTTCACCAAAGTCACTGGAATCGCAATACTAAAAATGTTGATTTAATTTCTTAGCCAACATTGACACTGGTGTAAGGTACACTCACCAAGCCCTCCGCAACAACTTCAGGAGCTCATACGGATGGTACGATCCCTACACCAGGACTGCCAACCCTACTGACGGAAACGGACATGGAACACACACCATGTAAGCGTAAATTTTACACCACATGTCTCAACTTACCCCAAGACGTTAGAACTCGAACTAATCTGTCCATTGCTTTGTATAGGGGAACCATTGCTGGATCTAACGGAATCGGTGTTGCTCCAGGAGCCCAATGGATTGCTTGCCGTGGATGTTCCACCTCTTCCTGCACTGAATCTGCTCTTAATGCTTGCGGTCAATGGGTCACTTGCCCAACTCTTGCCAACGGACAGTCCCCAGACTGCTCCCAGGCTCCAGCTCTTGTCTCCAACTCCTGGGGAGGTGGTCAAGGATCCACCTGGTACAACGCTGTCATCAACAGTTGGCGCTCTGCTGGCATTGTCCCTCTTTTCTCCCAAGGAAACTCTGGACCTTCCTGCGGAAGTGCCAACTCCCCAGCCGATAACACCAACGTTATTGCTGTCGGTTCCACCACCAGCGCTGACGCAATCTCCAGTTTCTCCTCCCGTGGACCATCTGTCGGAGGTGCCGTAAAGCCCGATATCTCTGGTAATAATTTTAATTCACTCGGACAAAGTAGACTAACGCATCTTTGCAATCACGAGCATCATCTTACTCTTGAAATGTTTTGTTCATGCAGCCCCTGGCTCTGATGTCCGATCTTCATGGCACACCGGAGATACCGCCTACAACACCATTTCCGGAACCAGTATGGCTTGCCCACATGCTGCCGGAACTACCGCTTTGCTCTTGGCAAGAAACCCCAATCTCAGCTATGCTCAAGTTAAGAGCTTGCTCGAAGAACACGCTGACCGCAACCTTGGCTCTGCTACCACTTGTGGAGGAACCCCACCCACTGCCCGTCCCAACAATATTTACGGACATGGTAGAATCAACGCTCGCGCTGCCCTTGCCGCCGCCATCAGTGGATATTAAACCGTTTATTTTCATAAAAAATATAATATGATAATTTGAGAGTCTATTTTTTTGTCCAAATATACATCATGTTAAGAAAATAAAAATCAAAAGTTCTGACAATCAAATATATACATATGACTTTTTGCAAATATTTTTTTACATTTTAAAGTCATCAAGTCATAGTCATCATTCAAGCTTATTCAAGATATTGACAAATCATGCATAGGATCATTAGAAAATTTTAAAAACTTTTCTTTTTAAAAATATACCTAAATCAAAATTTAAAATTGTGTATTCATTAGTTATATAAAAATTCTTTTGGCCTAATAATTATTGCTATACATAATTTTTAAAAAACAAAAATAAACCAATTCATGAATTTATGAAACTAAATATTTACAAACGTTTTGATAGCAAAGCAATCATTTTTGGGTTTTTTTCATACTAAAAGTTTGAATCGGGCGTCTGAAATTGTTCGGGTTTTACATTTTGCACATGCATTCCTAAAATACATTCTGCTTAATAACTTTATATTACTAAAAACACACCAGACCAGACAGTTTTTTAACATGAGTTAAACGGGTAGAGAAATATTTCCGGTTTGCTATTTCAAGACTGAACGTGCCAAATGTCTTCAAGTAGTAGTATTGACGTATAAAATTAAGTTGAAGTAGTGACAAACTCATCGAACCACTTTTAATTTATTTTTCCGAGACACTTGTGATATAAAAAATTATAATGAGGCAATCTCAATCCAATTAAACATCATTTGCCGTCAATCTAGGTGACCATGAAAATTCTTCTGACGAAAGTTTATGACGCTTTGCTACTAAAGTGTTGAATAAATAATGTTCCCCACCAATGCAACGTTACATAACTAGACAATTAAATTGACGGATCATATAGTACCGTAAATATTATGAAAAGTGGAAAACACTGAAGAGACGTTAGCTGTTAATTCTGGTAAGTATTATCATTCTGTTTTAAACCTACTACTTACTAAACATAAGAGAACCAGGAGGCAAAATTCTTATCAGCATGTCATGAAATTACATTTTTATTATCTGTACATATGCCGTCAGCAGTAATGAGTAATGAGACCGACTGTCCGTCCCAAGGTCCATCAACGATCAAACACACGTATTCCGAATTTCCAATATTTAAATTTACATAAGATTAGCCCTGTCACTTTCCAGCAAGTTTGGTATAAAAGCTTGAACAAAGTTGCAAAACGAATTATTTTAAGCTCTGGGGTTGACTTGAACACTGTCCTGTTTCAAAATGCACAAACTCATCGTTATCGCTGCCCTCGTCGGTGTGGCTTTTGCCACTACCGATAAGATCCATCCCGTCTTGGCCAACAGCTTGAACTCCAAGCAGACAGCCAACATTATGATCAGCTTTGTTGGTGGAAACGCCCAAGTTGTAAACGCCATTGAAACCCGCTCCTACCAAACCCGCACCCAGAGGCTCAACTCATTGACCGCTTCCCTCCAGGCTCACGCCCAGCAATCCCAAAAGAACGTTCTTTCCCTTTTGAAATCCAAATCTGTCCAGCACAAGAGCTTCTGGATTTCCAACCAGATCTACATCTCTGGAGCCGACAGGCAGTTGGTGAAAGCCATTGCAGCTTTCCCTGAAGTCAGAATTGTTGAGGAAGAGCGCATCATCACTTTGGACACTCCAGTCAGCAAGGATGTCAAGAAGGCAGATCCCACTCCATTGGCCGAATGGGGTATTGAAATCATCAAGGCTGTAGAGGCCTGGGAAATCTCTAACGGAACTGGAGCCGTTGTTGGTGAGTTGGCTCATTCAAATGAATTTCCGAACATCCAATAATTGTCTTTTGTATCGATCTTATTTCGATTTGATTTTAATTTTTTAGCCAACATCGACACTGGTGTCAGGTACACTCATGAAGCTGTTCGTGATAACTACCGCGCTGACTACGGCTGGTTTGACCCTTATGCCGCGTAAGTTTCGTTTTAAATTGGTGAATGATTCATTAACAAAGTTTTTCGAGTATGAATTAATAGGATGTATTCCAATTTACAGAACTGCTACACCAAATGACCAAAATGGACATGGAACACACACCATGTAAGCATTAACTATTGTGTCAAACTTTTAACTAGTCTCGCATTGCCCCGATGAAGTAACAATGTACTATTTTCCCTTCTTTCCTATAGGGGAACCATTGCCGGAAGCAAGGGAATCGGTGTTGCTCCAGGAGCCCAATGGATTGCTTGCAAGGGTTGCTCTACTTCATCCTGCAGCCAAAGCGCCTTGGTAGACTGCGGACAATGGGCTACCTGCCCCACGAAGCCCGATGGTAAATAAAAATAATAAAAGTTAATTTTGCGAAAAATACTTAATTTTAAAAGTTTTAATTAATGTTGCTTTTTAGGCTCAGACCCAGACTGTTCCAAGGCCCCTGTTCTCGTCAGCAACAGCTGGGGAGGTGGCAGAGGTGACAACTGGTACGAAGACGTTACCGAAGCTTGGATCGCTGGAGGAATCATCCCTCTTTTCAGTAACGGAAACTCAGGTAATACAGAATTCAAATTTATAATGCATACTAAAAAACTTGATTTTTCCAAGCGAATCAAGCAAAAATTATTTTATTATAATTTCAACATAAACTTATATCTTCAGGACCATCCTGTGGCACTGCTAACAGCCCTGCAGATATCAGGAGAGTTATTGGAGTTGGATCAACCAATGTCCGTGATGAAATTTCATACTTCTCCAGTGTTGGACCTGCTGCCGATGGTCGCATTAAGCCAGGTTTGTATATTAGACAAGAAAAAGCGGTGTTTTATGTTGTAACAAAACTATAATACCGCTTCTAAATGGCATTTTGTAGAAATCAGTGCTCCTGGTGAAGATGTCCGATCCTCAGTTCCCGACTCAGACACCTCATACGGAACCAAGTCTGGTACCTCCATGGCTTGCCCTCATGCTGCTGGTGCCACCGCACTTCTCCTCTCTGTCAACCCCAACCTGAGCTTTGGAGAAGTCCGTAGGATTCTTCTTGCAGGAGTTGATACCGATCTGTCAAGCCAGAACTCTGTCTGTGGAGGAATTGCCGGTACGTTTTTTGCCCAAGCGTTGGACTTGAGTCTTTCATCTTTTTACCAAATGTATTAGTGCTTCTTCATCATGCTTTATTTTTTGCGTATTACAGATAACAGCTTCCCTAACCATCACTTCGGATGGGGCAGAATCAATGCTTTGAAAATTGTTCAAGCCGCAAAAGCAACTTTGAAACAATAAGTTACCTTTTTGATCCTCGAGAAAGTATTTATTTTGGACTAAAAAAATAAAATCAAATATTTAAACGCAAATGTCTTTAAATTGGGAGTGTTTAATCATAATTTACATCAGCAAACGATTCTGGTGATATTCCAATGGAATAATTCCACATGATTGAAATCAAATTCGCAAAAAATCACATGCAATTTATCATGATGCAATAATGGCTTATTTAAACTGTCTGGCACAGCAGTTTATTCCAATTGATCATTGTGCTTGTTATCAGGCTGAGGCTGGTTATCATACGCGTTATTAGTTTAAAGATTAATCAACAAAGCATGGTACAGTGTAAATTTTCCGATTACAGATCTGCTAACCAGGTTATTCTTGTTAATTAGGTACTCTACTACTGCTAAAACTGACTGCTACAAAGAGTCGCATGTTTTGATTGATTGCCTTCATAAATGTCAATGTAAATATTACGTTTCTGAGTCAAATTCTTTGAATGCTCAGGAAAATGTACGAGCCTTTGCGTTAACATTTATAAATTAATCGAGCTGAATGACTTCAGTTGCTAAATGGGGCAACCTGAGAAGTTACCTGACATGACACTAGGAATCACTATGAACATGTTGAGTATATTATAATTGCGTGAATGTAGTCGCACATTAAAATAAAGAAAACACTAATTATGACTAACTTTTGGTTTGTTTGACTAGTTGAAATATAGAAGAATTTATATTTTTCATGTTGGGACATCACATTGTCTTGTTTGCACTTCCGGATTCAGCGCTGCCAAAAGGCCGAAATACTTAGCCGAAATGACAAATTTGTTCACACGAAACGGGAAATGTGATGAACGCCCGGGTAGAGCCACTTTATTGACATTTTCACAGTTTTACAACTTTCAAGCTGCATCAATGGAACTTATTAGTAGTTATCATCAAAAAAGTATTTGGTGCACATGCTAGTATTTTATTGCTGTTCATTTATATTGATTTCCTCATTCCAAAAATTCCCAAGCTGGACACGGAAGGATTAATAGTTTAAAAGTTGTGCTGGCTGCTACGTTGATTTGTTCAGTGCTGTGGCATTTTGGTATGACTTCCAGTAAACTGAATATTATGTACCTTTATAATATATAGCCTTTTACAGTCATTCTTACCATAAACATTATCTCGCGTATATTTTGAGCTGCGACCAAACATACAATCAATGAAAATACTATCTTAATACTTTGCTTATATAACATTATAATTATCTCTGCAAGAACATGCTGCAATTTTCATTTTTATTGTTTATATTCATTAGAAGTTGTATTATGGTGTATTCTACATACTACTTGTAATAACTAAATGAATAAAACGTAACTATTGCTAGGTTTAAATAATATTTGTGATAGCAAATGAGAAACTACTAAAGAAGATGAATATTAAACACTAATTTGCTTTTGGATTTTTAATACCAGGTACCAGACGGCAAAGGGGTTAAAGTAAAATTCAAGTCACATATCCCTCATAATTTACCGCAAGGGTTTTATAAAGTATAGCACATAATATTACATTATTAGCTTGTTGGTATGTTGCATGTTTCTTTTTGACATTATATAATTGATAACCTACGCAAATGATAAAATGGGGAGTATATACAAATAAAATCTTAACTATTCTTCTCGCCGTGATGTAGTTCATAAGATTAAATACAATAAATTTATTTGGTAGTGGTAAAATTCATATTTTCCAAACTGTCAAATGAAGGTGCATTCTTAGTTTAGCGCTAAAAACTATTCTCTTAATTAAAAAGATTCATTTCTTCTCCTTTCCTAATGATTTCTTCAATTCTGTCTAGTTCGTTATCTACTTCCGGTCCTTCTCCTTTGGTTAAAGCTTCAGCATAGCTTAGGTACAGACTAAGTCGAGCTGTCAAATCAAGTTAAAAATCATTTTAATGAAAAAGATTATTATACACAAACGTAAACGTGAGCATCACATTTAAAAGAAAATACCTTTGATTCTGTTATGTCCAGGATAAAAGACATTTAAGGCTTGTTGCAATGCCTTGCAGTACTCTACCATTTTCTTTGCCCTTTCTATAAGCTTATCAACAGGCTTAACTGTGGCCACAGAGTTGAACATTCGCTTTACAATCTCCTGTCTGCAATCTTGCATAAGCCAATGATTGGGGTGAAGTGTGATGCCGGCATTCTTCTCTAAAACTTTCTCCAATGCCTCTTCATCTGCAGATGCCTGAATCTCTTCAAAAACTGTTGTCTCAACTGGAACAACAACTTCTCTGTATGGAGCAGTGTTCCCGCATGAATTGCACTTCCACGCTGCATCTGATCCTTTCAGAGGTTCTGTAGAAAGCATATAGCCTTTCCCCGCTGGACATTTTGTGCATTTTACGGCTCCATAAAATGATCCCAACTCGGTGGGGTCAGAGCATCGCTTGCAAGCACACTCAAAGTTGTATGTTTCCTTTAGATGATGCCTTCTCTCCACTTGAGGACGTGTTACATCTATTCATGAATAAAAGCACATTAAGCATACTTTCCCTCTATTATATATTACAGCGCGTTAATCAGTACAGTGTCAATTTGATAGACTCACCTAAATATTGAGTGGTTATCAACTCGCCAGATTTAATTGGCACTGTAGCCCAAACTTTAATTGAAAACGAGTTGTCAGGATTTTCTATACGAATCCAACTGGTGTTTGGCACACAGTCGTGAGACATCATGCTTGCGTTGTGGAACAATAGAGATGCCATCCTGTTGGATTTTTTCAACACGTTTATTAAAACAGCCCAGAACAAAGCGATTAACAACCAAGATCTGTTCAAGGTTTGTCGCTTTGAAACAACGCAGAAATGGCATGCTGAATCAACATTGCTGATGTTTGCACGTGAAATTCCCCTTCTTATTGCATTCTTTTGCGTTACAGTTAATGTTCTGTCACATTTAATAATTGACTAAACATGCAATAGTAGCGTCTTGTAGCATATCAAAGTAACTTCTACCTAGTACTATACGCATTGGGAGAATGTTCTGGCTGCAATGCAATCATTTGATAAGTTTTACCTGCTTGACAAATGGCAAAGTTTAGTGGTTTGTACAGACTACGGTGCAATAGTGCATCCGTACCCAAATGAATCCTTAATATTAAACTACTCATTAAAAGAATCCATCCCAATGAAATTTAGCATTGAAAATTGGTTTAACATTCTTCTTGTCGATATAACTATCAAGATAAAGCCTGTGAAACAATTCGGTTCAGTATTTTCCTGATGTCAATGCCAAAGATTTTCGGTATTTATTTATTGATACAAAAAAAGAAAAACCGATATATTTATAGCCATTGGATCATTTCTGAGTAGATTCATGAGTTTACTGCTAAACATACTCGAGGCATATTGCAAGGTCTATATTCATGAGTATACTCATCTTACCTTGGAGTTGCGACAATGGATAAACGATCGGTAGTAGCAAAAGAATTGATTGCCACGATTCCAGCCATTTTACCCATCATTTCATTATCAAACTCCTTCTTGTTGCACTTCTTGGTAATAAACTCGGCCACTTCCTTTGGTGCAACGATTTTCTTTTTTCCACCACCTGCACCAGGCTCCAGTTTCATCAGCAACTCAAACTTTTTCATGTTGGCTTCCCTTAGCAGAAGACATCGTAGAATGGTGATGTTGTGGTAGTCCCCTGGATCGTTGGTAGGCTTAAATCCAGCGTTCTTGAACACTCTGCACTCAAATTTGGCATGTTGCGCAACCTGTAACCATCAGCAGAATATTGTTTGTATGATTGGATAGCTCTCAGAGTTAATACTCATGAGCTCATTAGATCGCATATTGCATCAATTTATCATTTGTGATTAATGTCGCTATATAAATATAAATAATATATGCTAATTGGCCTCTGGCAATCCCTACTGCACAATTAAGGTTATATAGTACAGAAATATGGGCTAAAAATCTATTCCAATTATTATTATGTCCATGCATGCAGCTGCTGCTGTTCTTCAAAATTTCGGTGTATTTTGCTGATCACCGCAGCAGTCAACTACAATTAGTCCGTTGGGAATTCCTCAACTCCACTGCATAACCATCCGTGATCCGCCCAGTTCACGTAGTGTGAAGTTTGGGTGTTTTTTACATGTAAGTACAAGACAAACAAAAACAAGCAGCAGAACAACTCTTGTTGCTTATTCTTTGCAAGCATAATAAATAATAAATGTGTTTGCAGAACTAGCATAACCCCTTTTCTTTCCCACACACGAGCAAGCGGAAGTGAAAGCATTGCAGCAATTTAAAGCTACCCACAATTCTATATCGTCTCATGTTTCAATCATGACTAAAGTGTTAATTAAGATTGTAATTGAAACTGACAGGTGGCTTAGCGCACACTGCCTTAAATCCTGTGTGAAACTACAAATTGGTAATGTGTAGTCATCTTTTAAAAAACAATAGGAAAGTGTGCATGTGCATTCATGCATTAAACGTGTGCTGCACGTTATGCGTTTTTAATGCTGTGAATTTTCTACAGTCAACATTTTTTTATGTCTATTGTGAAACATCTGCTTGAAAAAAGATGGTCTTTGTTCATGAAAACGTCAGCCAGTAGTCGATGAAAATTTCACAATAAAATAAATTCTATGGAAGAGTTCAAAAAGAATAGATCTGTAAAAAAAAAGTAGCATGTCTGCTCGTTGTTTAGAAAAGACTAACTCCCACTGGCTTAATTGATGCCTATTTTCCCTGCTTTTGCGGAGGAATAAACAAGAAACGTTTGCATAGCTTTTATATAAACACTCGTATATTCGTTGGATTGATAAGTTAAAAAGTAATGGGGTATTATAAGACCGTACAAACGCCTAAATCTTTCATCTCTGTATTACGAGTCTTTCATCTTGCCACTTTGGAGGGACATGAGCTTCACTGGATGACATTTCATGAGCCCGAAAGCAAATACATTTTCCCATCTTCAGCAAACTTGACATGACAAGCATTTTTAAACAAATAATTTACGTTTTAAGCCGTACTACGTCAGTCAGCCAGTAACATTTATGGCTTGGCCTTTACTGTAACAGCAACACTGCCGACTGTAGTGGGCTTGGACGCGGTCAGAATCAGAGACAGCAAGCAGCACCCTAATCTAATGTGAGCATTATTGTGTATGTTATTTAATGTGTGTGTTTGCACTTTTTTAAAAACTTTAAATTTTTCAAAGTGCACAATAATCTTCCTATAATGTTCTTATTTTGCATGCCGCGTGTGTCTTTATCCTACTTATTTCACTCCTTTAAATCTGCTATAAAAACGTAGTACACACATGATTTCGCACGCTACATTGCTTGACTCTATCTTTCTCTCTGACGGTCTGAAAAATATCGAACCCAACAGAGAGAACCTTGGTAAAAAAAATTTCAACGAACCGTCGTGGGTTGATCCAATGTATTTAAGTCTGTGTGTAGCAGTTTTCTTTCGGCTTCCCGTTTAATATCCCACAGCAGAAGCAAGAAAAAAGTTTTCAACTTTCTTGCAGTTCTTGGTTGGGTACGATGATATCAACTTGAGAAGATGGGATTGTGGATTTTTTATGTGCTCTTGCTTGCTTCAACTGTAATTTAAATTGCCTCTGAACGTAAATATTTTTTCCTCGATTTTCTCTCCGTAAAAAATGGGAGTACCATATAATTTGTGTTCGAAAATGCATCAATTCTGTGGCATCACTTTTTTCAAAAGAGTAAGCAGTGCAGAATGTATGGGATAGTGTATTTTCAGAGATGAGAAAAAAGATCATGGCATTCAAGACTTTTGCGGTTTATCATCATCATAATTACATATTGCATTGCATTGCCACTTACACCAGGAAAATAAACACTATAGTCTTATGTATGAAGAATTGGAGAATGGCAGCACGCATAATTCTTAATGACAATAATGATGAAAAGAAAAAAGAACTGTAATATATTGCACACGTATATTCTTCTTTCTTATTCTCACAAGGAGAAATTATAGTATTAACAGAAACGTCTTGTGTATGTTAAATGTTACGTCCATTGGGTGAGTAAATACTCAAATACGCTGTTCGAATCCTATTTGGTTTATGTATGTGTGCTAATTGAAGTGAAAATTTTTTCTCATTCTGTGCTGACTTCAAACAAGGTTTGATGACATCAAACCGAGTAACCGACTACATTCATGCCAAAAAATGGAGTTATATATGCTAACTGCTAAACGTTGAATGAGTCTTGAAAAAATAGCTTTTACGGGAAGGAGAGTGTGTGTAAAAGAAAGAGGCAGGAACATGAACACACTAATATTATATCTTTGCAAAATATTGTTTCTCTTATGCTACTCCATATCAAATAATAATATTATGTAAATCTTTACAAAACTATAAAACCGAGCCGCACACACTAAATTCCCTCGACTTAAAACATTGCAATTGCACGAGGAAGAAGAAACAAGGAATTTCTTTTTAAGAGAAAAAAAATACTAGTACAACATGCGTATTGCATTATATACCTACATCTTACAATATTTGCCTTTGCAATAACATCCTTATAGCATATTATTATTACATTTTCCAACAAGCAAATCTAATCAGACATGGTTAAACTTTATTTTCTTCATCATGCTTCTATTCACGTTCTCAAACGGTTTTGTTGGTTCAATGGTGCTCCTACTTGGTTTTTTATCCACTTTTTGCAAGGAGTGCGATCTCCTGTGAAACGGAACTTGTCTTGTCGTCAATACACACACCACTTCTCCTCACTGCATCATCGTGCCACACACATTAGACAATTTTCAGAAAGGAACAGTTCAGAAAGTGAGTGAGCGTTAAAGCTTATTTAGCGTTTGATCTCGATCTCTGCGTTCACTCTCTCAGCTTTTAGAAGAAGTGAGTTTTTAGTATCACAAAACAGCTTACATGTATTGCTACATTTAACATGACTGCTCACATCAAGAAAAAAAAGAAAGGAAGAGTATAAAAAATAGGAAACTATCTATACAGCCTTAAAAAACATTACGCGTCTTAAGCAAACGCGAATGGTGATGATCAAAACGGTTTCTCCACTTTTACAATTCGGTGTCTCTGTATCCGATTTTTGAAAATGTGTATGTGTGGATATTATTATGTGTTATGTATGTTGTAAAAAAGCTATTCGTTGTAGTGTTTATTTCTGTTACTACTTTGTTTGATGCAACCGTCTCTTTTAACTAACGAATATATAAAATGTCTCTTTTGAATATATATCCGCAAGTTCACTGTGTACGTGCTGGCTTTCTTCAAATCAAGTGAGCAAGGAAAAAAGGAGGAAGCGTTGTGATATGCATGCGTTATAAAAACCGTATTATTTCCATCTTTCATCCCTTCTCATTTTTACAGCCAACATGACTCACATGTCTCTGTCACACCCAACACTTTCTGCACCTTTTTCTCTCTCAAGAGATGTTTATTTAATAAATAATTTGTGTCAAAATAAGTTAAAAAATAAAAGATTTAATGATGTAATTCAATATTATATTATGAGTACGGCATCATGCATTAAATTTCCGTTCGGAAGTAGTAAATGCTCTACTAAAAACTAGATTGGAAGCATTTTGTACGTTTACTACTGCTATCAATTTCTTTCAAGATATCAACTTTTCATGCAGACAAACACAAGCTATTTGATACCATTAGCAGACTGTCTAACAATCTTTTGCACACTTGTTTTGTGATTGTACAAAAACAAATTATGTTGTTGGACACAGTATGGGATCCTATCTTACTTATGGATATGTGCTGTGCAAAATAGTACTTTTGTACTGTCACGTGCAATTGTAAAAACCACCATGAAAAATTGTTTTCTTACTTTTTCACAAGCCTCACTGCACAGTGGCCATTTGCAAGAATTGCAGTAATATGGTTCTCCAGTGATGACTCTGTGACAGCCGAGGCAAATATGGTACGGATGTGGATCTCCAGCCGGCCCAACCATCAACGCCTCTTCTGTGATAATAATTTCACCTTGTTTTATATCTCGGTTAGCCTCCAAGTAGCGACCACGGACATCGTCCGTTTTAATAACTCCGGGAAGCCCGTTCATTGTGTTGGAATCTAATGCGTTTTGGAAGTTTCAGACAAAAACTAAAAACAGAACGAAAACTACTCGGAAACACGGAAAAATCCTATTCCGAGCACCACCACTACCACCAGAATAATACGAACACTAAATTCTTCCAAAAGTCTTTATCCTCAAAAATATAAAACGCCAAACAGCATGTAATATCACATTACATGAAGAGTAAAAGGTTTTTAAGAGAAAAAATCTTCTTTCCTAACAAACTCTTTTATCAAGCAAATTATTTCACATCACATGCTACAACGATTTGCAATTCTTGTCGCTTGCCCAAGAAGCGATTGTATGTCGAGTGTCGTGTGCGCGCACACTTATCTGCAACTATCTGCAACTAGAAGATGAGATGCCACAAGTCTTTAGACTTTTTATTTCTATTTTCTAAATCGACTCTAGTGTCTAGAGACGAAAGTTGTTCCAAGCTTCTGCAAAGACTCACTGGGAAATAATGCCTAGAAAATCGACAGGAGACGGCATTTTTCTCTCTTTAGTTTTTTCTTATATTTGATGTTTTGCATAATGATCCACCTTTATGTTGTAGAACTAGAATAAGTCTTGTTCACTGGGTTAGCTGTTGCCCAATGACGTATGCATGTTGATAAGTGTAATGTGGTACAGCACTTTCAAACCGTTTTTGCTGAATTTACAATGATAACATGATGCAAGCCGCATATGAAAGCACAAAGGCATAAGGACATGGTAAAAGCACTAACGCTATTAAGACCTACATTACATGGTGACACACATTGCATACATTTTAAATACGAACCACGTAGATCACTATCACACGATTTACGTTATAGCAATTTCTATGCATTTTTCTCTCTTTCTCTCCTGGAGTACAATCTTTGTGTGTAAAGTGACAACAAGTCTTTTTAAGGATTTTGCTATAAGATGATTGCTAAGCATGTTTCTCTTTGACAAAACTAGTACAAGTATTTGCTAGTTTTTTTTGTAGTAGACATAAAAGTCACAAACTGAAACGGAAAAAAGGAACAAAGGAAATGGTTCGACAGAGACAACGGCGGATATAAATTAGTTTGGTGACGATGATGCTTTAAAATGTAACATGAAAAATGAAGTGATGCGCACCACCCTGAGAAGAAACTTCACCAAACTCTAGTAAAAATGTTTATTTCTAAAATTCGTTCCAAGAAAAATGTTCAGGACAAGTTTTCCAAAGATATTTTTATACCTTTTGCTCGTCATATCGATTTTATCGATTTTCGCTTACACGATTGAAGTTTTTAAATGCACGCCAATTTTTATTTCAAAAGTACTAAGAAGATCATTAATTTAGGAATCGCTCAGCGTTCATATTCCAAGTTCCAAGAGTCACTTTCTCGCCAAGTTGCCACACCTCTGCAGAACCGAGGACATGGTGTTTTTACTGTCGAAAATTTCCTTCCAATATACTATATTTCATAATTTACGACTTTGTACCACGTATACCATCATGCTGCATGCCTGCCCACCAACACCATAACTATTTCCCCGAGATGAGATAGAAATCTGCCATCTTCTCAAACGCGACAAAAAAGCATATGAAAAATGAGCAAAGGCGGGCGACATGGTACACCTTGTTATCAGCTTGACAATCGGTGTAATACAAATAGAGAGTCTAATGAAGCAAAAGGACAGTTTGAAACATGAGGTAACACGGTAAATTGACAAGTTGTCCATTGGGTTATGACGATGAATCCTCTTCGACTGCGGCGGGTGTCATTTTGTTTGCGGTGACAGAAGTATTCTTGGAAATGGAATCACAAGTCATAATAATATGGAGTCGCACATTTAGCAAAAATGGAGTTACCAGATGTTGGAATTTTTTACAATGAGGCAAGACAAGGTGTTTCCCCATTTAACACTATCTCTTCAAGTATTTATTTAAGGAAACGTTTGTCCTTTCTACTGATAATATGCCATCAAGTATCTACTCATGCCAAAAAATACATATGAGTTTCTAAAACGGAAAATTTATGGCGTGTGGGTAAAAGTTGGAAACTTATTGCAGTGACACACGTTCGCCTCTTCTATCCAACATCCTGAAGGTGTTTTCCCTTGCCTAATGTTTCGCTCGTTTTAGAAAAGCGTCTTATCACCAGCTAAAAATTATTATGCTTTTTGTTTCACAAGGAAAATATTAGAAGCTCGTATTCTAAAAAAGCTATTAAAATCAGTTTCAATTGTGTAAATCTGTTTGCAAATGTAGAGGGACTTTGATGGATTCATCGTGCTCATGTTTAACATGACATTTGTTGCGCTATAAAATTGTGACTTTTTGGAGGACAAAAAATTGGTACATCTGAAGAAACATCCAATATTGCTAGTACTCTTGTTACAAAGAAAAGTATCATAATATAATAGTTTCATTAAACAAAGGAAAAAGAGAAAATAATGGGATGTGTGCTGGGACGCGACGCGGACGAGAAAAATGTGACATGAAAACTGAGGACGAGAGAATGACAGAAACGTCATCAAAAGACAATTTTAATGAATACAAATATTATGAATGTCGAAAAGAGAGAAAGAAACAAATGAACTAAAGAGACAGATAAATGCTCCCTGTGGATTAGTAAAAGTCACATTTCTCTTTTACGCTTGAGACGTCTTTCAACGCTGCAGTGATGAGATGAGATTCATCATGACGCATGAGGAATAAAGGACGTGGAAAACAAAAGAGTTTTGAGTGATCACTTTCTTGATATTCGATTCTTTCTTCCTCCAAAAATACTTTGTTCCAAATTTTAAATATAGAAGACAAGTGTTTTTCATTTGTCCCCAGAGTTTTAGAGTCACACGTAAATCTCGTGCTAATTTTTTTAGTAGTAGAATTTTCTAGGGCATTTGGAAGACTAAAAGTGGTATTTCATCCCTCTTTTCTTTCATTGTAAATTACAATTTAGGAGCCATGCTATATTAATAGAAATGATATAATATGATAAGAAGATAATAAACATCAATCACGAGAGACAACCAACACAAGAACAGGACATGAAGACAGATTTACTTTTGTTTATAACACGTGTACTGTGTACTGCAATCTGTAATATTTTTATGCTTGGCCTTCACTTTTTAATTTCATGCTTAACTAGTTCATTATTTCGGCTGGATTTTTTTAATATGTAGTTTTTCAAGGTATCATGCCAAAGTATTTTTAATCTCATATTCTGGTATGACGCTTTGCGTGATTGATGATGTTCTTCTTCCTGCAAATTGCATACTACTGCATGCTGCCACTAAACTATAAAATGTCGTTTGTCGTTGCATGCCTATTTACGTAATCGGAGAGGCGAGGAACGGCTTTCCAAACTAGAAAATATTTTACTTTTCCTTTCTAATATTTCACTCTGCAGCTCAACTGCTGGTACTCAAGGAAAAAGATTTCAAATCCAAATTACATTGTAAAACAATGATCATGCTCATTGTCATTCCCACATGCATCATAATTACATTTTGTTAACATAAAATTTGGAGAAATGTCAACTCATCATGTAAAAAGATACCAACTCGTGAGCCGGAATTTTAGAAGCTGGAGATCCCACAACGAGATACGGATATAGAATTTTAAGCGTTGTAGTATTATAATTATTTTAATAGTCTCACAGTAGCATAATGTTAAGGCTCTCTGTTTAATTCTTAGACAAACTACGTATGGTTTTGTGCTGCAAAAAATTTAAATGTAATTTTTGCATAAAAATTGTTTTCTCTTTACTCTTTGTTTTTTATGATGTAACGTAAAGGAAAATTTCCAAGATTTTGTGTCATATGAAAATTGAAGGCTAGAAGAAGAGAAAAGAGCACCCTTCTCATTTACTCATTAGCTAATACATTTACAAATCCGTTTGCAAATATAATGATGCTGATACGTTGATGATGTGCTTTGTCTCTTCTTCGTCTGTTTTGTTTTTTCATTAATTTCCATTTAGCCTTGTTTTGTGTATTCATTTTTTTCACTATACCGCAACGGGGTTGTGCTTCTAGTCTAGAATCTCGTCTTGTACACAACTGTAGAGTTGGTTGTGGTTGTTTCTATTTTTAGACTTACTAGCTTTTACAATTGAAATGACAATAAGTAACGAAGAAGCACATTTTATCTAAGAGGCTTCCAAAGGGAAATGTGGAGAAATAAAGGAGTGGAACAAATTTCAAAGATTCATCACTCCATGTATTTTCTTGCAGATGCATGTACCCAAAGTGAAATGAATTTGTAGCTAAAATCAGAAATTTCTTTGTTCGCACCATCGCGGTTTTAATTGGTAGCAGGGTTGTATTGCGTTTAGAAAAGAATTATTATCGGAGGATTTGGTGATCTATTCTTTTTTACTCTGTTGTGAAATAAAGTACTTCAATATATTTGATTGGAAGAGATGGATGTAATAGCAAAACAATTCCCTTTGTTTTATGGAACAGTATTTTATTCTGTATATCATAGCGTCATGAAGAACAAAACTAAAGAAAAAGTTGGCACTACTTTGACATTTATACGATCAATCATTAAAAACCCATGAAACCAGTCAAGTCAAACATGAAGTGAAAGTTCGGAAAGCTGAAAGTTATCATAATGATGAATTTGTGAATTTTATTCATGAAATAATTGTTCATGTATCCATTTTTTATAACACCATTCTTTAATACCCATAATTGCCCAATAATAAATATGCAACAATAAATCAATTGTTATTAAACAAGTAGAGAAGCTACGCTTCAGTTTTCTTGGACGGAGATAACTGCGGTGAGGATGTCTTTCCACCTTCGGTTTGAACCGGAATCGCATTTTGGAAAAAGTATGAATAAAATTCGGGAGGCGAGAATGAACATGGAAATTTGTTCATTATCTCCTGCACTTTAAGCTTCCTTCGCACATGTGGTGGTTGGTAACTGAAAATAATTTGTGTTTTATGTTTGGTACTTGTTTTCTAAATTCATAACAGACATAGGATTATTTAAAAACACTCACCTTTCATTTTCTAGCCGCTTTCTTCTGGCCATGTTCAGAGCGGTTTGTCTGACAAGAGTTCCAAGAACTCTTCTACTGACAACCATTCCATCTATGAGAGGCGTAGCAAGTCCCATTCTAACAAATAAAAGTTTTGTGAGCATCACTAAAGTTTATGGAATTTACTAGTCCATCTTAAAAAATTTAACACCAAGCTACCTTAGAGGTTCTCCTTCCATGTGTATTCTAAAGAGACCATTCTTCAGAGCGTGGATAAATATGATCAAGGATGGTTCGAGTGTTTTTCCTTCTTCCCGATAACTACTCGTGCAACTCATCAGTTCGACTAAAATCAAAATTCAGACACAAATTTAAACTAAGTCTAATTTAATTTTAAGTATTTACAATGTCATAATTCGATGGGTAGTTTTATGTAATATTCTACAATGAATACCTGCAGGAAAATGGAATGAATCTTCAAAGCTTTCCAACCATACAACAAAGATTTTGGAGTCACCGGTCTTTCCGCTCTGACCCTTTTTGTTTCGGTTGGAATCGTCTGAATGAACCTCTGCCCTAGGTTCAATTTTCTCTGATGGAGAAATTAAATGAATTAGGAAAAACGTCTTGAATACAAAATAACTCAACCGAGTCGCTAATTACTAAACTGACTTGTGTTCCAAACTGAAGTGTCGCCAGATGTAAGGTCCGTCGGTACCACAAAAGCTATTTCAGAAGTAACGTCGGCCCAATATAGAATGCACTTTTCTCCATTATATAAACTAGCACCAGGATTTTCAGAAGCCCCAAACTCCATATTATGTTTTGGAACACCGCTAACTTTAGAATCTTCGTTGGTTTTGGAACTTGGCCGCTTCCACGTAGTATGAACATTTACTGGCCAACCAAGTGCAAGTAAGAATTCCATAAAATGTGGATGTATTCCGGTTCGGGCTTGCTGTTAAATATACAGAAACATGATTAAAACAAGTACCAAGCATATATGTTCAGAACATATTAGGAACTGTACCTACCACGTTTCCAAGAATGTCTTCAGCTTTTCTTTGCCCGCTTTTTACATAGAATATATGAACTGTATCGTTTGTACGATAACTTGTTTGATCTAAAGCTTCCAGTTCGGCAATGAAACTTGGATGATTGGAGTCGATCGCAATGATTTTTTGCGAACTAATTTCGTTGTTGAGCTACAATCAAAACGACAAATCAAATGTTTTTGCATTCTAAACATTAAAAAAATTGTCAAGTTTTAGTTAGTAGTCAACCTGCGGTGTGACATATCCCAAATGAGTTAGCAAGAGACGAGCAGTTTGGAATTCTGTTGAAGGTGGTGGAGCTTCCGCTTCTGTTCTTAAATTGGGATAAGAGTTTGAATTCTGGTCAATAATATGACTGGCAATATTTTTCTCCTGTTTTATCTGATTTCCAACAATGATTGATAGCCTGTTAAGTTCAAGGGAATCTTGGTCCGCTGATGTAGATTTACTTGCAGAGCCCAAAGTAGGAATAGCCTTGTCACTGCATTATAACAAATATTACATTATATCATTTCAATACCATTTTAAGTTAGGAAAGTCTACAATGATGTCATATAAATCTGGAAACTCACGCTCTACAAGTTGTTATACGATCTGCCATTTCTGGAAAGTATCGATGTGGAACTTCGTAGCGAATACCAACATCATTCATTGGCAAAGGTCGTCCTAAAGTATTTCCTGCTGATGAGAATGATTTTCCCTTATACCTTGGTAAATGTCGTAGTTGAAAGCACCAAGCATTCTGGCCCATTGGACCTCGTATAATAGCTGTTAAAGTTGGCTGAGGTTCTATATCATCATAATACATTTATTATAGAAACTTTTGCTTTTGATTTTTGAACTGAAAATATAAATTCGATAAAATCAAACCTGTGTCATTAGTAAGAGCTTCTTCGTGCAAAGCTATTAAAATGGAATGATCGATTACAAAATATCGGAACTGGCTAATGACACTGGATTTGTTGGCTGATCCTTGCAAATTTGTTTGTCCCAACAGAACAAACTCGTCAACCACTGCGGTTTTAGCACCATTACTAGGATTATATCTGCCAACCTGAATACAAAAAAAACTGATTTTATATCTGCCGTGCGAGTGAAGGCTAAATGCTTTGAATGATGATTACCTGTTCAAATATTACAGCAAGAAGGGCTTCTGCAGCATCTCGTACTCTTAATGAAACTGGCTTGAGATCTTTATCATTTTTTAGCTTCACAGGTTCACCAGGCTTTCCTTGTGACTTTGTTCCAGAAATCCCAAATTCGACAACCTCTAATACTGTAAAGAGAGATTCTTTATCTTCCAGCAAGTATGGATGAGTTGTCAACCAGGTTGTTACACATTGGAAGGCTGCTACAATACTCGAATGGAGGTCTTTCGAGTGATCCTTGGGCGGGCGTGAACACTGATGTATAATGAAATCGCATACCCATTTTACCGCACGCCGGCACTCCAACGGATCTAAGTTCATACAATTCCATTTGTTTAAAGTTTCATTTTAATGCAAAAGTACATGTGACAAATTAGACCTTGCAATCACTTACCTTGGTCTTGAACTTTGATTCTTGCAAGCCCATTAAGAAGTTCGAGAGCTGCAAGGGAAACTGGAAGATCAGTTTTCCACGATGATATAAGCCTGTGGCAAACCAAGTATGTCGCTCGTACAAAGAGGGCGTGGGCAGAATCTAAAAGAAACATTTGTTTAGGCTACCTCTTTGAATACTTTTTATAGATATCCGTAAATATTTAAGCTGTGAATTAAAACAAACAATACCAATTTGATTGGAACTTGGATCAATAATATGTTCATCAAAGCTGTTGCTGTAATCACTGTAACTGCGCATACTCGCATTTTCTGCATGCAGGAAAGAACAACACAAAATGGCAGGGATGGGCATAACATAAACGAAAAAACAAGTATGACAAATGACAACACAATCGGCAAAAGAGGCAGCAAGTAAAAAATTTAAAAAACCAACCGGACGACAACAAATTTGTAGGCGACTCGGTTCCAAGCGGCACAGAAGGTTTGTCAACATCCTCAAATGCCGCTGTATCCGATACCAGCATTATTAGTCCTCCTGTTAGGCATCGTACAAGATAATATTTTACTGTTCATGTTCATCGAAATTATCAACTTCTAAAATAATTTTTAGTACTAACCAAGAAGCATCTGAATGTTTAAAGAATCAGTTTCTACTTGTAAGGCACTGATGAGCACATTTGCAAGCCGTGGTTTTAGCTGAATAAATGTTGTTCCGTGAGCAGATTTATCTTGGATGTCCCTTATAGGCACATTCTAATATTCACCAAACAAACAGCATCATAACATTAGACATATAACATTAGGACATTTTTAGATTCTCAAGGATAAAATTTCTAACCAGAAAATGTAACGGCAAAGCAAGGAGTGATAAAAGAAGCTGAATTGCAGACCGTCTTAGATCACTACGTAATGCATCTTTGGTTGGAAGAACAGCTTCGAGGGCAGTGACAATTACAGGTACGAGAACAGTTACTCCATCCAAGTCAACACGAAGAAGATTCGAAGAGTTAGAGAGAATCGATATAAGCACTTCATGTCGAGTATCCTTCAAGCCTTTTCGCACAGCAATATAAAACCTTGCCAAATATGCTGGCAGTATGTCTTCGCCAGTTTTCTTGGAGCAAAAAATTCGACAGAGAGTTGCGATTGCTTCGGCTCTCCCTTGATAATACTTATCGATTGTTATAGCATTGGGAATGTCTATCGACTCTGGCAAAGCTGCAGGAACTGCTGACCCTCGTGAAGTTCTGCGCACTTCGCCATCTAAAATAGAACCAATAAGTAAAATTATTTGAAACGCTAAATTAATAAAGATTTTAGGTTTTATGATTTTCATGTCTTACCAGCTTTTGTAATGTCGCAAGATATGAGAGCTGCTTCAAACAACCAAGGTCCAAACAAATGTAAAATACTGTTTACACGAGGGCGTAACGGCGAAAGCCGGTTAGGGTGACCTGGAGATTCGACATGAGAGTCCGTTGTTCCACTTTGAATGCTTGACTGCGAGGATGAAGGAATGGATGATGTGTCTTTGGAGCGAGTTATGCCAAGTATCGATGTTCTTGGCATACCTAAAACATTTTACATGCATTTTAGATAGTATAAAAGTAAATGCATTTACATGCATGCTGACAGTTATCGTAGAATCAGCATTAAAGAAGTTGCGATACTAATAACAATAACGTTTTGACACTTTACAAGTACTGCTACTTAACTAAACATTAACCAATAACCAGAATTAGTTATAAACCAAATGTACATAGTATGAAGCGCCTCTATTAAAGCAACAGGATATTACCATGTCCCGGAAAAGGTAATACTTACTAGGGGTAATTTTCTTCTAAAATCTAAAAGGTTTCTCAGCAAAAGTCATAGTAAAAAACTCCAAAACCAACTAAAAAGCAATCAAATGCAAACTTAATCAAAAAATCCTCTACAAACTAAAAAATGTATAGAAAGTGCTACCACATAAACTGAGGAATGAATGCTGTTTCTAAATATATACCCTTAGGAATACTTGAAGTAGTAGAAGTGGAAACGCTAAAGCTTTTGGCTAGCCTTCTCATAGGCGGTACTGGACTCGAAATAGGCTGAGGAGGCTCAGGTGTTGTCAACTCCAATTTTCCCTTTGGAGGGATTCCTATATACCCAACGACATAATACAACCCAAACAAATATATTTACAGAGATATATACTCCACCAAAGTAAAACATTTGAAAGCTTCCTCCCCATCCGCTACACAATTGAACCGTACTCCTTTTACACTACGTCAACTTCAAAATATATCCAAAAACTCCAAATAATGTTGTATAATATAAAATATAGAAGCTGCATCAAACTGAAACTTTGTCGACATTATATTAAGATTCCTTAAAATGCTCAAATGGTTTGCAGTCGCTTTAGATGCTGCAGCTATACCTAAAAATGCATCAACCAATGCAGCTATTCCTTGCATGGCTTGGAAGAAAATTGTCGGTAGCACAGAAAGACATGGGTGCTGACACGGATCAACTACGCCTTCACTTGCTATTGCATACTGAAAATGTTCATACAATTATAATTGTTTATCTTGATAAATTTAAGTTTGCTAAATAACACTATTTCACCCACCTGAAGGAAATTCTGAGTTTGTGAAATCTTTGTTGGTTGAGTCAACTCAACGGGATTCCCCAAACAGTGAAGAAATCGAAACCAAGTTTGAACAATGGCATCCTCAGTCATATTCACCGGGACCAAAGTGCCGTCATCATCACCTATTTAAGATTATTTCCCCATTTAGCTCAGAGTAGCTTTGCAAACAAAATGTAGTGCATTTATTGTATGTGATTTTTTATGTTGCCCTCACCTAGTTTGATGTACCCAGGACCATACATGATATTAAGTACTCTTCCAACCAGTAGCAAATTTATTCGGTTCCATTGGTCGAAAAGGTTTGCCCGATGTCGCCAAGACTGACAAGACTCGCGCAAAGTTTTCCACAAGGGAGGAGATGGAAATGATTTACCGCATGCCAGCAGCCATACTTCAAAAAGTACACTTAGAACACGTTCACAAAGTTGATCACCAATGTCCTCCTTAAAAGAGGGTGGAGACAAGATGGCATTGTTAATTCCAATAAGAAACAACAAAATGCATTCCCAAGTCTCAGCATCCAGCATTTCTGATGTTCGAATGGTATTTTGGAGCACGCGTAAAACGCGATGACAAAGCACAGCCTGTCTATTAATGGTATCCTGACCTGCAAATCAAGGTGGAGTCAAATTTAGAAAGATACTAAATCACCCCTCAACAAAGCATAATTTATAGCGAAGTCATTTTATACCCAGCTCCGCACAATACAAGAAAGGCCAGACTTGTAAACAAGACAATTAGAAAAAATTCTACCATTCATTCATTCCAATTTACAATAACTTTCATACAGCCCAATAAACAGAGTAACGTTTGATTAAATAATTGACATCTAAAAGCTTACCTTCCCCTTTTCTAGGTGAGAACAAGTGATAAAAGTGGTTGATCATTATTCTAGAGTAAAAGTTGGGTCTATCCGCCACAGGTTTTGGAACGGAAATTTTGGGAACAGGCGCTAGGCATGATAACCACTCGCAATAAATGCTGACACAGTCCTTGATTATCTCGTGCTCTGAAAATGGAAGGCTTAATCCATGACACACCACCTATTTTAACAACAGTTAAACATGCATTTAGGTCACCGTTTAAAAGCATTAAATTATTTCAAGTTCAGCATACCTGAAGACACCATTCAATTTCCCCATCAGTTGTAAAGGTACTAACGGTAGGAGGTTGGGAAATGCCCAGAGAGGACACAATGTGGCGTACCACCGGAAGTACGACATCTTTAGCCGCGTCCGGAGGAAGCTTTTCCAACACTGAGGTCCGAATCCCGGTAAGATCTTCGTTTCCGGAGGTTGCAAGCGCTGTCCATTCCCAGTACATTTTGCTACTTAAAGTGGTTTGTAGCAGCAGCGGCTTTATCCTGATTGTCGATTGTTAATGCTGAGTGCTTTTACGAAGCGTTCATGCTCATGCTTTTTAATGCAGCTGCTTTTACACTTTTAACTGCACTCACAAATCCTGGTCCAAGGAATGTGTGTGAACATGAATCACAAAAACACTCCGACACTTAAATGACTGGTTAAATTAAACTTGCTGTCACTTTAAAAAGATGACAGAGACAATCAATTTTTGGATGCAGCAGCTGACAGTTTGTTTGTGTTTATGTGTCATCATCTGTTGATAGCAAACAAGTCTCTTGTAGAGTTCTCTTCTTGCTGTGTAAACCTGAAGAAGAAGGTAACGGTATCAGCTAAGCTTTGGCTATGCTCATGAATTCTTATGATGCCCCGTGCCTATCTGTCTGTAAAGTTTATAGTATACACTGCTTTTGTGCAAATTTAATGTATATTCAGTAATTAATATTTTTTATTTTTTGAAAATAAATTTTCCTCGCAATACAGTTATTTATATCAATTAAAAATAACAACTATTATTATACGCAAAACGTTAACATATAAAACACAAGAACACGGGAATTATGAACATTTATTTAAAATTAATTCTTAAGCAAGCTTGAGTTTATATTTTGGCTGACTTTGAGCCGTATTTATAGCATTTAGTCACTACTTTCGCTCTCTTCCTTTTCCTTGTCTTCATCTCCGTCTTCAGTTTGCATCTTGTCCTTGTCATTCTCATCTGTAGGGGGTTCATTAGGTTTCTCAGCAGCTGAAGCTTGTTCAGTATCTTCATCTACTTCCATTTTCACCTGTTCTGATTGCGGTGCTTCAGTACTGCCTTCAAACTCAATAGGAGTTGGAGCTTGACCTTTGTCCTCGCTGACGGGTTCAGGCATCAATTTAGCCATCTTACAAAAGCAAAGGGGTAATATGAGACATTCGCAAATTAACCCTAATTATAACAGTATTCCATATTATATTAAGGTAACAAATAAGTATCGTTGCTCACCTCCTCTGCCTTTAATTTCTGTTCTTCGTTTAATTTTGAAATTCTTTCCATGTACATTTGGTAAACCATTTCAGCCATTTGAGGCATATCTTTAATGGTCAAAGATTCCTCCAATTTTTCAGTGAGTTTTCGCGTGGCAGGGTAAGCCTCGGATGGATAGAGTTCAAGCGTGGCTGGACGTTCAGTCAACTAGATGTGATATTAAAATTAATCAATGTAAATCATTGTCTGGATATCTACGTTTAAAACTACGTCAAATTCAACTTACAATTTTGAAAGCTGGTGCAAGTTCGTAGCAATTTGCAAACAGAGGGATTCGAGCAAATACATATAGACCAAGCCGTGCTCTTGACATGGCCACAATGAGACGTCTTACATCTCTCAAATGTCCTACTGTTCGTGTTCGGACGAGAGACAGTAGAATGTAATCATTTTGCTGTCCCTGGTACTTATCTACGGTGGCAACCTGAGGAGAAAAAGTGATATTAAGTACTTATTCGGCAATTTGCAGAGCGGATTTTGAAATAAACGGTTGAGTTATACCTTGCTTGGGGCTCCAAACCAGGGATTGTTGGTACATCGTGTGTTCAAGACATCTTTGATCAGAGCCTTTTGACCATTGTAAGTAGTAAGAATTGTGATCTTTTCTGCCGGATAACCTAACAGTCTCATGTACATATAAGTTGCAACCACGTATTCAGCTTCTGCCAAGTTCTAAGACGGGATAAGAAAATATTAAAATTATTGAAAACTCACAAAGTCAATCACAAATACGACAACCTTTTAATTGGTGATCATCTTACCTGGAAAAAGTAAGGACTAGGTTCTGTTTCTCCAGTACCATTATAGTCTTTCACATTGATTACTTGATATTCAAATGCAAATCCTGGGTTTGCAAGCTGATACTCCTCTTCGCTATGCACATGTGGCAAATTGCCCAGGTTCTTATACCTCCATTTGTACAAACTTGCAATGCTAAATGAATGCAAAAAGTATAGAATTTGAATTTACTAAAACTATCAGTCTTTGATGTGAACTGCAAAAATTAAAACTCTTGTCAAGATACCTTGCACGAGATCGCCCCTGTGCATCTAATTCAACGGTTGGAACGCCAAGTCTGACAAAACGGGCAAACAAACTCTGCTCCATGTTGCCGTATTTCTGGAAAGCCATGTTCTTGATCACAGGAGGGAGCTGATGATGATCACCAATCATAATCCACCTTTTGAGCCGTACTTTTCCTTCGTCAGGATTTTGGAGCAAAAGTGGAATAAAAGTTTCAATTTCCAGGATTTGTGCAGATTCTTCCATTAAAATGTTGTCGTATTGAAAAACTGAAAACAGTAATAAATTGACAACATAAACAATATAATCTCTGGATACTTTTCATTTGTGAATAAAGAATCATTAAGTTACTCACTCAGGTCCACCAGTTCCCTTCTTTTCAAAGCCGAGTGCGTACATGTCATTGCAATTACTTTCGCCTCTTTCACAAGCAAATACTTGGATCTATCTAACCCCGACCGTAAAAGTTCAAACGCCCTGAATTCTTCCAACTGATCAAATATGTGTTTTATGTATCTAAAGCAGCCTTCAGCAACTTCAAAATCTGCTTCATAATTTTGTTTGGAAAACAACGGCTGAGGTGCATCTGCGAAAAATTGGTGGAATGGAAACGCTTCGTCCACAACTTTAGCTTCTGGAGTCTAAATGAATTTAAATTCAGTTAATACCCATTACAGTCATTTAGCAGCGCCTTGAATATATAATAGGTGACTTACAACTCCGTTTGCAGGTTTGACCTTCATCAAAAACGCTTCCCAATTTGCCAGGACGTGATGAACAAAGAAAAACCAACTTGTTTCACAAGTGTAAGCAACATCTCCAGGAACATTTAATGACCTCTGAAGTTTGTCCACTTGAATAAGTAAGTCTAATCGTCTGGCAAGAACAAAATTGACTCGACCATAACGGCTAAAATCCTTTTCGGTTTCAAGTTCTTCTTCTCCATGTCCCAACCGAAGAAGATGGCGCTCATCAACATCTAACTTGATGATCTTTTCAAAAAGTTGATTCAATGCTTGATTCGAATGAGTTACTATGAGGGTTCTTTGTTCCGGGAAGTTGTGATAAATATTCGAAATGATCTGGGTGGCTACGTCGGTTTTTCCGGTACCTAGAATTTACAAAGTTTGTTGGTTACTTTAATGTCTCATTACAAAGATTGATTCACTCAATGGATCCCGTAAATTAAAGCATCCAATTAGAAAATGCTATCTAACCTGGTGGTCCAACAACCAATGTAAGCCCAGGTTGCATTCCACTTTTAATAGCTTCTACTTGAGTCGGAGTAAATCGTATTTTGTTTCTAAACAAATCAGTACATAAATTGAACTGTTAAGTAGACTTTGTAGATAAAATATTAATTACTTGAAATCAAAGCGCATAACTTAGAATAATTACAAGTTTGGAACGTTGGTTGGGTATGGACCTCTGCTCAAAATTACATAAGGTTCAACCTGGAGAGTTTTTGAGGAATCAGCACCTTCTTTTCCATCTTCTTCCGTAATAGGAAAGTGAATTCTAGATTTAAAAACAATAAAGATTCAACATGATAAAATGTATATACCACTTTAGTTCAATCTTATGAAGTTTGTTTATTAATTAAATTACTAAATCTACCTGAATGGCCTCTCCACAGGGACATTATTAGGATTTTTTATTTCTATTTTATGTTCTGGGAAGCTAGCCTTAAGGTGGCCAATGTCCAGAAAGGTATCGTTAAAGTCCAAAACAGACAGCTTATTTTTCATACTACAACAACAGAAGGATTATTAGAGGCATATTTAGTACAAAGCCTACACGACTACGTCAAGTTGAGAGAACAAAACTTACTTTGAATAATGTGCAGAACTTGGAGTGCCATAACCAAGGATGACATCATTTAGCCAGTCTGGGACAACACAGTTGGTGTTCATGAGATCACGAATAGTTTCAAGAACTGCTTTAAAATTATTTTCCTTTGGTTTCCTTCTCATAAATACATTCAATGTTTCATAGACATCCTGTAGTAAAAGATTTCAATAGGTTTTTAATAAATTGGTTTTAGAGATGTACACGACCTAAATACGATTCTTAGATTCGAATTCTACCTCTTTTCCACTTGCAATGTTGTCCATATCCTTTTGATATTGATTTGGATCAAGTAAAACACGGAATGTCCTAGTGTCTCCAGGTAAATATGGCCTTGGATCGGGACCTTCTTCTATTACCCTCCCGTTTGCATCCAGCATTCCATCGATTTCACACCCTCGGACGTATGCAACCCCAACTTGAGAAACAAAGTCTCCTCGAAGGTCATACCTCTTAGCTAAAATAGGGTAAAAGATGTTTCCGTTAATATAACCACTTCTTATTCGACCAAATTATTTCTGACCAAATAAAAGGGTATGTATTCTTTTAATATTTCCTAGACTTACGTGATTTGTTTGGTGGTTTTATTGTTACAAGAAAGCATGCATCATGCTTTCTCAGTGATTCCCATTCTGACTTAACCTCCCTTCGGACGCTAAGGTTAATGGTTACGTCAGCCTTGACCTTTGATGGTTTCGACTCGCCAAGATTCGGTTTTGAAACTTGAATTACGGTGAAACGATGGATTGGTGTAGCCATTCTTGCCCATCCATGGAAAAGACAAGCCCCATCTTCAGCCTGCCACGGTTGTAATCTAAAAATCGCATCCTCAATGTCTTGTCTTATTTGATCTATAAGAAAAAAATTAAAATTTTGAAATACTGGAACAAGAAAACTTTCATTCTTCGAAATGATATGTCGTTTTGCTTACATGTTGATTCTAATCTGAAAAGTTGAAAATTCCGAAGTAAATAATCATGTAGGGTAAGAAACTGCAAATTCAGTTTCGGTAAAGCTAAAACTTGGCCAGATGCACTATGATAATCTGATGGAACTACATTTTCATCCCAGATCATGTCTTCGGTAGGATACAGGGCCATTGCGTTTAACTGCTTAATTTGAGAAATGCGCTTCTCGTATTTGTCAACCATAACCTCCAGAATAAAATCTTTACTGAAATCATCAGATGAATCCTGGATGATGTGTAGAGAAACTGCGAGCTTCGTTAATTCTTCATGTGAAAGCTGTTTGAAATGTTTCAGTAATGCTCCACGCGTGTCAATACTGCAAACATTACTAAGGGCAAACTGACGCAGTTCAGGTACGTGCACAAATATTTTTTCCTGCAATCAATTAAACTTCCATCAAATAACTTACAATAAATTGACTCTTTCAAACTTCGATATTGTCCCTTTTATATTACCTGTAATCTAGTGATTTTGTTATAATGCTCCTGCATCACTTCTATTTCATTCATCGAGTCTCCCGTCTCGTTACAAATTTCAAAATGAGCATAGAACTTTAGCCTGTCCAGCAACTGCGAAAATAAATGTCCATCCCCATGTTCCAGCAATGGACTCATTTGACAGCGTACGACCAGGTGTAAATCCTCAATCAGAACATTCAGGTATCTTCTTGTTGGAAGAAGAGCTTGCAGATCAATCATCAGCTCCATGAATCGTTCGGCATATCTCAAGAAATCTGGGTCAAGTTCAGGCTGCATATAATCTTGCTCGTCTAATAGTTCCAAGAAGTTTTTAATGAGCCTTTGGAAAAATGATCTGTTGAATTTATTGGCTTCCTTCTTGTCATCTGTTTCCTTTGCTTCTTTCTTCAGCAAAGACTTCCAATACTTTCTCCACTTTGGAAACCGCTTAAACTCTTCCTCACGACGTCCTTCGGTCAGGCAGTGCCAAACATGTAATGACACCAAATTCTGAAGCTGCTTCCTTACTAAGTCGATTTCCAAAGACCCAAAAGCGCAATTCATAAAGTGAAGAAGAGCTTTTCCTTCTCGCAAGCTAGTTTTTGCTTCTTCCAGCATTGCTCGCAACACCCGATAAAAAAACTGACCAAACTTTTCTTCATCATTTTGAAAACACTACGGAATAAAACAAATATAACACATTAACAGCTTTGTTCAGTATCAATATAATCAATCGTTTATGACTGAAAACTTGAAACAGTTCATAGTTCATTACCTCCCAAACCGAAAGACCTTCACGATGCTTCTCAGTGACCATACAAACCATGGACATAATATGCGAAAAACTGGACTTCTCAACATCAAAGTTTGGCCACAGGTAGTTTTCCAAATATTGGCTGATTTCCAACAATGCCACTCTTCTTGTGTGAAAGCTATTAACCAAAACCAAAAGAATACATCATCAATGGATAACCGTTTAATGCACACCAATGTCCGACACTCAACACACATCGTACCTGGACTGAACCAACTCGTTCAAGTAGAGCTCATCAACAATGGACTGATCAAAAGGCGCATGTTCTTCCTGGTTGTAGGACGCCCAGTACTTTTGTGACAGCTATAAAAACCAAGTGACAAAAGTTAGTCATTTTGAACCTGAATCAAACCCCCAACAAAAACCTGTTAAAATCGCTGTTACCTCTGTAATCTTGTCCGTCTTGATAGCATCCACCGACGGAATAAACGCCCTACTCTTCGCCCGAACTTTAGCGGTGGACGTAGTTAACTTCACCATTGTCCCTGCAAATTTCCTGGGTCAAGCACCTACAAATGCACTGAAAAACTGTTCACACAATTCCGAAAAGCCGGTTAAAGTATCTGTCTTTAAAAATCACTTTACACAAATTTCTGACAGCCTTTTCTCCACAAAACGCTACACGCACATTTAACCAAACTGTCAACAATTAAAAGCAATGCAAATTTAATTAAATTATCTTTTAATTGTTGCAAATTTCCTGTAAACTTCGGCTTCCTCAAAGCTTGTTTGTAGCTGCTCAGCAGTGAGCAGTAAAGTAAACAGAAGCAACGTTGTCAGCTTCCCACGCTGTTTCTCAGTGGAGCCATAGAGCAGCGGAGTATCTGTCACCGGCCGCGAATGGCTATCCGCTTCACTTTCAAGCTATCTCATCGTCCACAGAGTCAGCAGCAGCACCGTGAATCAGCGGAAATAAACACAGGTGTAGTTTTTGTTGAGAGGTGACAGATAGTTTGTTCTCGCTAAAAAGTTGGAAGTGGAGACCAAATATTTTTGCAAAGTTAATTGGATAATTAAACCGTCTTTTTAATGTAAGTGGTAATTTAAGGTCATCTTGATCATTTATTTTTTGGTTTATGGCGATTTCTGAGTTTTGGACCGGTTGACGTTGTTCTTAATAGTGGCGCATGACAAGCCTGGAGTATTTTGTTAATTGTTTAAAAATTGTGATTAAATTTGACTCAAGCTTGTTGTAATTGTTGATTTCAGCACTTTCTCCGTTCATCAGTTTGGATTTGGAAGGCGCCGGTGAAGCGTTAATTGTTGGGCTTTAACAATGAGTTCGATTGGAACAGGGGTAAGACGGACAACATTTAACTAATGATTCAAAATGTCAAATTGACATTTATAGTTTGGTTTTGGTGACTTACTCTTTTAAATCCGTTATGATGTGTATGAGATGAGAGCTTACTTGACGGTTTACGTTTTGTGTTTCAGTATGATTTATCCGCATCACAATTCAGTCCTGATGGCAGGGTGTTCCAAGTGGAGTATGCACAGAAGGCTATAGAAAACAGCGGGTACGTGTTCAAGTTTTTTGGTTTATCGTAAAATTATAATGGCATTTTGTTAAAGATTCATGTTCGGAGCTTAATTGACATGCATTTTGTTCAAACTTTATAGCACTGCTGTTGCTCTTATGGGCACGGATGGCGTCGTTTTTGCAGTTGAGAAATTGGTAACTTCTAAGTTATATGAGCCTGGCACTAACCGCAGGCTCTTCAGCGTTGACCGGCACATTGGAATGGGTATTGCTGGGCTTCTAGCAGACGCAAGGCAAATTGTTGAAACGGCAAGAAATGAGGCTTCCAATTATCGGGGAGAGTATGGAGGCAATGCTCCACTAAAGGTAAGTATCTTACCGTCATAATATGATATATTAGTATATAGGTATTAGTTCACTTTATTGCACCGGGAAGTTAACCGTATATGCATTTTTATTTATTTTCTTCAGTATGTAACAGATCGTGTTGCGATGTACATGCACGCATACACTCTTTACAGTGCTGTGCGTCCTTTCGGATGCAGCGTTATCCTTGGAACTTATGATCCCGCGGCAAAGCGTCCAGAAATGTACATGATTGACCCTTCTGGTGTATACCATGTAAGTTAATTTAATGCGTGCTGCGCGTATGATTACTATTTTATGCTGAAAATTAAGTATGAGGATTATTACTATTTCAATCAAATTGAAAGAAACGCTATTTTTATTTGATTTAATTTCATAGGGTTACATTGGATGCGCGATCGGTAAGGCAAAACAGGCTGCAAAAACTGAAATGGAAAAGTTAAAGCTGAGCACAATGAGCTGTCGGGAACTCATAAAGGAAGCTGCTAAAATGTAAATGTTATTTTAAGTTCAACAATATACTGCCAACTATGAGTAGGTATTTAATATTAACCTAACCCATTTTTTGCAGAATTTACATCGTTCATGACGAAGTAAAGGATAAAGCTTTCGAGCTTGAGTTGAGTTGGATTGGCGAACAGTCACAAGGAAAACATGAGCGAGTGCCTGAGGCGATCTACAAGGAAGCTGAAGCTTACGCAAAGGCTGCATTAGATGAAGAATCTGATTCGGATTTGGATGAATAGAAAAACAAAAACAACCATATTTGCATTGCGTTACTTTAATTAAACTTTTCTGGTTGGAAGGAAGATGCATTTTTGTACACTAGATAATCCATTTTTGTTGAGTCTGTCTGTCAAAAAATGTGATTTTAATTGGATATAGTAAAAGTTACTGAAATTCGTTATTACAATAATTATTACATGTGGGAATTGTATTCATCATGTCAGTTTCATTTTTATTAAAATTATTTAAGCATAGCATGGCATATATAAATTTTTAAATGCGAGTGTTTTTGCATAAAGTACTTCACTTTATACCAAAGCTAAGGGTTAAAAGTCAAAGCGTCTTCTTGGTATGATAAACGATCATGAAGGTATGGTATGTCGCCATGTCCCTGTCGTATGTCAGGGCATGGTCGCCGAGTCGTTCGCCTAACCCTAACTGAAGAAAATGGTCTCCATGGTATGTATTTTGAATGAACGCATAATGAAAAGCAACTTGGCGAAACTCCCCAAGGAAGATGGCTAACAGCTAAAATTGAAACTTACCAATTCCTCTCAAAAGCGGTTCTTTATCTTATCGTAGTTTCTTCATTTTCAGCGAATGCATTGTTTGAATCCTAACGGTAACGTTTTTTCTAGTTCATCGAAAGGGTGGTTACTGGCAAATTGTGCTTTTTTGAGTTTGAGGTGTTGATTACAGCATCAATTTTAGCTATCACGTATACAAGAGTTACGGTTGCAAGCGAGAAAAACGGAATTTTAGGTCTACGGTTAAGTTGTTCCGCAAGGTCGAATAGCCTTGAGTAAATGCAGTTGCATGATAGTTCAGTACAACCCGAAACAAACCGTTTAAATTTCCATCTTATTTCTTATCGATAACGCTATCAACTTAGTATCTGTCAGTTGTTATTCAACCTCTGTGGTTATTGGACCTGACCTGAGCGTATCGATTAACCTGAGCTGTAGACTTTGGGGTGACGTGAGACGTATCCCCGATTTTCCTTTGAGCATTCCTCTTTTTGTGCATGAAAAATCTTTCGTATTTGGTCTCACTTTGTTTGCTTGTGCACTCATGAACTCGACAGCACCAACACCCTTCGTCATGCAGCAGGTGCAAGCTTTCACCACTGACGCTTATCAGTCGCGTTGCGGTGGAATCGGGAACATGGGAATGGGAGCCGCATTCCCTGGACCGACAATGGCTGCAGGGGGAAAACACTTCAAGGGTATGTCCAAGTTGCACGTTCATTTCGTAGATGAAAGCTTTTTAGTGTCAATCGTACCTTTCACAACAGTTCACACCAATAATGCGGGGTTCAACAACTTCAACTACGTTCACGGGGAACCCGAGGCGAGAGCCATGACAAGAATTGTCTACAACGGAAACGGGAACAGGAACGACTTTCACTGCGCTGGTGGGGCAGACGCCTTTCAAAACTGTGTGACAGGTGAAGTTATTGATAACACGGGAAACTACCAATTGAACTTCTTGAGTGGCAACCCAAACATGAACAATAATATGAATGTGAACAATATGAGGTACATGCGCCAGCCAATGAATCCAAACTTTCACGGGGACAATCAAATGCAGCGTTGTTGTAAGTTAGCCTATAGTACATGGTGACCTATTTGCAAAAGAACGTTTTTAAGTTAAGAAAGTTGCTTGATAACCTTTCATAGATATCCAGCGTCCGCAAGGCCAGCAAGCTCGTTTTGTGCGTGTCCAGGGCTCAAAAATGCGTCCAAATGGGATGTACCGCAACTTTAACAATAATCAGCAAAGGCAAAAGCAAAATCGACGCTTTACCACAAAGGTTTTTAATAATAATAACTACAAATCCCAGAGGAATAACTGCGAGGACCAGCCGGATGAATTTTTCGACGAGGAGTCCAGTGATAACTCACCAAACCGAAATATGCAAATGCAGCATGAATGTCAGGGTGGTAGTCCTAGTCCTGGGAAGGATAATAACTTGCGAAAGTCCTCCGCAAACCATCATAGCAAGCAAGAAGGGCAGCAGAACAAGTCAAAGTCCCAGCACCGGAACAATACTCCAGGAAATGATTCGCATAATCATTCTCATGGCAAAGGGAACAGTTCAACGGGTAGCGGATTGCTGGAACCAAAGATGGAATTCTTTGGGGATTCATTGCATGACTTATCTTATGATGACATCACGGAAAATAGCGACGACAACGAGGACTCTGACCTTCGTGAGCGGCTAATGCGTAAGAAGCATGACCAGATTGTCAAACGAGAACCTGGTGAGTTGGACTCTGATGACGAAGATGTGGATCCACCTCCTCAACAGGAGAAAGAAGTTAAGCGCAAGGCAGGAAGAAAGTCTTTGGTTGAAGGGTCATCGAAAAAGCTAAAGAGCTCTGAAGCTCCTGAAAAACAGTTAGGGAGAAGTAAGGAGGTCAAAAAGTTTCAAAAGTCTGGCAAAAATGGATCATTTACATCTCACAATTCAGCGTACTATCATGATGACAGAAGTGGATCTTCTAAGGAGGAAAAGGGGAATAAGTCAAAGTGTCCTGGTTCTAATTTTCATCCGGAATTTCCACCATCAAATTACTGCTGTGCGGAGGCTGAAGTGGCTGATCTCAAGGAAAAAATGAACAACATGAAAGAATCATTACGGGATGCGCAAGATAAGCTATTGGAAGCAAACGTTGTTGGAGTAAGTAGTATGGAGAATAGATAACTATCATGTTTTGGGATGATTATATTGCTCATTTCAATGAATGAATTTGTTTAATTTTCAGAGTAAGAAGGCCTTACGGTTGCAGGAAGAAATCACTCACCTGAAGAAGAAACTGGAGGAAGCAGCAAAAAGTGAAACCGACTTGAAGGCTTCCTTGAAAAATGTGGAGAATGAGTTATCCATTAAAAATGCTGAACTGAATAAAATTTCCTTGTTGAATGAAGTGGACAAGCAAGAAAAGGTAACAGCGAAAGTTGATATGCATTCTAAATTCATGCCAAAAATACATGCAAACGTTTTTAAAAGTTTTTGTTTGAATTGCTTAGGCAAAGTTCAGTGCGGAAATGACCCGTACTTACAGGGAGCGATTAACTATAGAAGTTGAAAAGTTACGAGCGTTGTTTGACGTAGAAGTGGCAAAAATGCAGGCGTTTTACATGTCATCAAATATTTATGAGGAAGACACTGGCATGCCATTTGTGCCTGATGCGCCCACGGACACTGATTTGCAAAATCAAAACAATCTTGCTGCTCGGAATGAGGTGAGTAGGCTACTCTTGTTTTAAAAAATCATGAAAAAGTTTTGTATTTTAATGGTTATTGTTTCTGTTTGAATCTAGGGAAATGCAGGTAATGTAGGGGATATGGAGACTATGAATATTAATCATTGTACTAGAGATGTCAACACCAACCGTGAAGTTCCATTTGTGCAGGCTTACTTTAATACCTCTCCTCAAATAACCCCATCCATGTCAGGGACCACTCCTTTCTCTCTGTTTGAAAATGTAATGGCATACAATTCTTTGATTCATCATCAGCACATTTACGCCCAAACTACTGCATCTGCAGCTGCTGCCGCAAGTGGCACTAACTGCTCAGATAGTTCTGGAAATGTTAGCAGCGTTGCTCATTCTGGAATGTGAAATATATCGAATGTTTTTATATTAATAATGATCAAGTTTGTATATAGTATGGTAGAATGTATGGTGAAAGTTCGCGTGCAGTTGAACAGATAGTTGGTGTGTTATTGTGCACACACGTTTTTTATACTATATACAAAATATGCTTGTTCTACAAATACAAAATTTTCCAACAGACGAGTTTACTATTTTATAATTCTAAGGTATTTGTTTAATTTCGTTACATGTTAAAGCTTTATTGTAGTTAAATAAATACTTTTAATAAACAAAGGAAACTTATTCCTACAATTTTGTTTGATTTTATAGTTTCAAATCTTTATTCATCATATTTTAATTTACATAAGATATTCCTGTTATAAGCAATAGAATCAACATTCGTGCTGTCTACTCTGCGGGTGTTTACTTTGTATTATTTAAATATTTAGACCGAATAGTTCAAACGAATGGATCGTTAAATATTTGTAAATCGAGATGTCTTCCACTGGTTATTTTATTCAATGTAACTTTTTTTCATAAAACGGTAGTACAGGTCCCTTCTTAGTAAAAATGTTCCGTGCAATATCTTATTTGAATTACACTGATACTATAATACTCATCCCAACCATCCAGATTTGCATACAATTTGTACGATAAACATTGAAGATTCGCTGACTAAACGACTAAAGCATAATATCATAGGTACCTATTGATTTTGTCCGCGTGTCAGAGCCATACTTACAAGGTTATATAAGGCCTGAGTAGGTTATTTTATGCGTGACGGGAAAACCGAGAATCCCATATTATTTGTTACAGAGATTAATCATGTTAATCAACAATTTTTGTAGGGCTGTAACATTAACGTGAATATCATAAATGAGTAGTGAACTAGTTTTCCTAATGCTTCCAGTTTCTCATAATGCCCCATTGTGCTGTAACCTACTTGCAATGCAACAGACTTGTTAATGATCAGACACGATCAATATAGCGTACAACCGTGAAAACGACCTTTCGCGACAACGGGATATTATTACAGTTGCATTACATATCACGATTCATCCACATAACTGCATTTAGTTGGCTTATGATGTGACGTGACATATTGTTTATTACCGACATGACAAAGCAAGGATTTGGTAGGCTGCAGCAGCAGTTGAGTGTCCTTGTCCTCGTTCAATACACGTACGTGAAAGCAAACAGGAAACAACCTAGTGTGATGTTACGGTGGTGGGGTAAAATGATATTATCATAAAACGGAAATATATAATATGTATTTTTCTTTTTTGGAGTGGTAACGAACATTGTGACAGTCTCTTGTAGAATGTGGAAAGGGTAATCTGATGCTAGATCCGTGAGTTTATCCGTGAGATAATATCCTACATTTTCTCCAATTTTAGCCATGGTTGTCACCCAGTTTCTCTGTCACAATCGCTAGTGGACCGACTGAGGTCGCTGAAAAACTCGTGTCATACGCTCCCATATGCTTACTCATCTGAGCTGTTTCGTAAAGTCTTTTTTGCATCACAGCAAGGGAAACCTTGTTACTCAACTCGCCCCGAATGCTGATCATGTTCTCTCCAGAACATCGCCTTTCATCCATGTCAAAATAAATTCCCCCAGGACCACCGCCACCACCACGAGCACCACGGCCGCCCACACCTCCACGACGAGCGTGTGGAGTGCTTCCAGGAGATTCATCATCTTTGCTGTACTCATATTCCTCCTGGCCACCAGTTGAACCATCACTGAACGTCCTTACCGACTGAGCATGAGATCCAACTTTGAGAATTGCTATCGGGAAATGAGATCGATTCACCTGGGATCCATTATCCCTCTGCTTCCTTCTTGGATGCCTGGTTCTCCTTTTCTTCGTACTAAACTTTCTCCGCATTGTTGATGCCGAGCACCGACAGTACACACAACAGCAGCGACAACACTCGCAGTAATGAATCTTTTGAATAAGCCAATTTAACACTTGTTTTATCACAATCGATGTCACGTTCAACAGAGAGTAGATGCAACAACAGCCAAATATCATAATAACAAACGCCAATAGTCTGTAAGCAATTTCAAACGACCCATAGTATTTCTCCTGAAGGGATACTAAATCCCCGAAACCTATTGTTGCATACGACACGAAACTAAAGTACACACCGTCCCAAAACGTCCACCCTTCCATGTGCTGGAACATGTAGGCTGACCCGAATATGACAATGGCCGACATAATGAAGAGACATAGCATCACCCAATACACTGATGGTTTCCAGTCAGGTTCGTCAATCACTGAGCCCTCCCCAGTTGACGAATGAGCAGGTGAAGCTCCTCTGCGATCCACCGCTGTTGAACTATTTGCCCCTTTGCCCCCTCCCCAAATTCCTCCACCACCGGTTTCCCCACCGTATATGAAGGGACGTCTTTTTTGTCTTTGCAAACGGTATGTTCGCATGCAGGAGGCTAGAAACGTTATAATGCGCTCTAGAAATAGATTGAAAAAGAGAAGTCCTCCAGCACATCCGAAAAATCCGTACGGGATGACAAAAAGTTTTCCCCAAGTGGTTGTGGGAGAAGTTGCTCCATAACCTGTTGACAAATTAGAATAGTTTAGATAAGCATGGAAATTACTAGAAACTTTATTACATTCCTTCATTTTTATACTTTTTTTCTTTATTGCTTTCACTAGGGACTAGGCAGTAGTGTGGTAATTGTGGGAAACCGATCTGCCAAACTTTCTCCGGAAAAAACCATCACTGTTTTGCATAACGGAAATCGAGGACATGTATAGTATCTCTCCATGCAAAATTATGTTTTTAAAGATAAACAAGCCCATATCGACGAAAGCATGCATGATTCTGGTATAATGGCTTTCTTTTGCAAATATAACCGATTTTTGCATACGGTATAGTAACCCTCAATGACGCAACAACCAAAAAAATCTACTGACACTGAACAAAGTTTACACGAGGAACTTTTACATTTTCACAACTGTCTCTTTTCGTTATCTAAAGTATTTTGTGTTGCTGTGCTGTGTTATCTTTTATAAATGTGCTTCTTCAAGGAATAAAAAATGCCTCCTTCCAGCGTTCCTTTTTTGCCAGTAACATTTTACGGATGAAAAGATTCGTTAAGGATGTGCTATGTGCTAGACAAAAGGATCGTGATTCTTTTATGGTCTCTTTGTTCCAAAAAAATTGTTTCAAAATTTTATTTCTGGAAAGGGGAAAAATGAAAGCATTAAAATAGTGTATAAATCAGTTTCGTTGTAACATCATTAAAATACGTGCATAATAGACATGGTCGGGAATGTACAATTTTATTAACACTTATAAAAATGCTCATTACTCCAGTTTCAGCATCTCAAATTATAAAAGACCTCCAGTCTTCTTTGTACTATGAAGTCGGCTTTCTCCGACAAACGATTCTTGTATCATTAAATTATTTCGTGTTATTAATTTTAGTAGGAGAAGCACGCAAGCAAGCTATTCCTTCCGGAAAGTAATATACCTACAATAATTTCTTTTCCTGGAGATAAATAGTATCAAACAGAATTCGTAGGCGGAATAAGGACAAGCTGCGGAAATTAAGCCTGCCAAAGTTAAGCCTTCCTGTTGTCTGTATATTATGATGGTGCGAAAATCCCAGCCTACGCACACGATGTCACAATACTCAGCGTATTATAATTCAGCGAGTGTGTTTCCCCGCACTTATATAACGAATACAGATTACTTTCCTGATTTATTCATTGCACAAAGAAAATCATCCTTTTCCTTTTCCCTGATTTCTTGATTACTATTTGATGCAATAACAAGTTCACGAGTGTATTATTTGTTCATCGGAGCACACAGTAACAAAAGTACAAGATAGCAAGTTTGTTAACTTTCATTTTTTTAGTATTATCAGCTCATTGCCCCGCAAGATTTTCTTACATTCCCCTAAATATGTGTTTTTTGTAATTTTACCTACAACAGTTGATAAAATTGCTAGCTCATAACTGAAGATCTATTGCGGACTTTAGTTTATAAATGCGTTCGTATCGCAGTAAAGTAAAACGTGTCCCACAAACAATCATTTAAAATTTTATATTAAAGGTCTATGGTTTATTTATTATAAATAGCTCACAGTAGGAGGTGAAACATGACTTTGACAATAATACATAGTGAACCAACTAAATTTGCTTTACTCTTTGAAGAATCTACTTTTACTACTTTTGCTTTTAGCTAAGAATATTAGGCAGAAAGTTTTTAAGTGTATGTACCACAGAAAATGAACTGTAAAGGCATGCGGTTCTCGGTAAACAATAACCCATTGTGCTTGCATTATTGACTCAAAAATATGGCGGTGACAGTAACTTAATGAACGATTGCCTCTTACTTTAGAGCTCTACATTCTATCTACCTAGAATGAAGCATCGTAATGTAGGTCACACTACCGCTACCGAAATGTTGATCACTGTACTTTTATGAATAGTTTGAAAGGAAAGTGAATTTTCCCGATCTCGCGATTGTGTTGACTTGAGCTTTACATTTTCCTCGAACACCTTTCTCTTTTTTCCCAAAGATTTACTGCGGGTTATTATCACGCGCACGAATAAAGAAAAACAGTGGGATACGAAACACGTATGCCTTTTAACCGGTAATGAAGTTTCTTCTATAGAAAATTCACTGTGCTGCTTGTGTGATGGGAACAAGTAAAATACTACAATAATATTACTTGTGTCTCACAAAAGCGTGCCTGCAAGCATTTTAGACAGCCAGAAAACAGACTCTTAATACAATATTTGAAGGTATTAAGATAAAATTACTCGTGTAGACAAGCTGGGATGATTTGTGTGTTTGAAAAGAGTCTCTACCGGAAAATCCGTCCTAATACTCTTTTCGACTTTCTCTGGAATAATAATAATCATAAACAAGAACAAGGCTGAAAATTTTCATCCTTCCGCAATTTCCCGAGATTTACGCACCGTGAATTGTGTCGTATGCTACACAGCAGTAATGTAATTACATATTATTTAGTTCACAGCAATAATCTATAATTCTGATGAAAATATAATTTGAAACTGGAAGATTTGTCTTGGTTCTTCTAATGAGCTTTTCGTTTTCGAAAAAGCTGATTATTCAACTTATTTTACGGGTTTGTACGGATTCATTCACCAGAAGTGTTCCAAAAATACATACCTATATAGCAGATAAATTATTCGCCAAATCAACAATAGTAATAACTTTGAAAGAGAGCAATAATAAATAATCCTTGTGGTTTATGTTGTTGTTGTTGTTTGTTTGTTTGTTATTACAAAAATGACTACTAGAAAGTTCCATTTTCACACAAAGAAAACATTGCGTACTTATATACGTCATCACGTGGCAAACTTTCCAGCTTTCGTCTATTTAATATCCTTGTGACCCTTTTTCCTAGCTTTTACTTTGGTAAAACACAAAGGATGAAATCTGCAAAAATGATGAATAGGCTAATAAAGCAAAGGAAAGTTGAAAATACGGAATATATTTATCTTGTTCTTGTTTTTCTCACCGTATTCTAGCAGATTTAATGAAGCTTATATTTTACCTAAAAATTGACAAACTGCGCACTTACATTTTACATGATACGATATATATGTCTAGATGAATTGTATACTTTTTATTAACACTAGCGCAAATAATATGTGTAATAAAACGATAATACTGCTTGCTGAACCTTACAAATTACGTAGTATCAATCATGCTCAACTACCAGTTTCCTGTAAACAAATCTGTGAATAAAACTAGGGCAATTTTCAGAATCGATGCTTTTTACAGTGAAATATTAAGGTAATCTAAAGATAACACAAACAAACTTTCCCTGTGTAAAAATGGCTATTCCTGCATATCATTGCACACGTGTATATTCGTGCTACAGTGTCACTTACAGTATTCGGTCGTGGTTTAGTGTCTACATCCCTTTCAGTTATGGGAACTGCTTTTACCTTTGTACTCTTCTCTAAATAAATGACATTAAAATATTGGTTTGCAGCTTGAGCTTTGAGAACTTTGATCTGATTAGTAACCTCACATCCAATTATCCAATTACGTGTAGTATTTGTACAAGTACATATTCTCATATTTGGTTTAAAACATGCATTAAATGATTGAATTTATCAAGTGTTCAGAATTTATGTGCAAAAAAAATCAATCCAGCGCAGTAGCAAATAGACAGTACTTGAACCTTGAAAAATAAAATTTTTCTCTAAACTTTGCAAAAAATCAAATAAGCGAGTTTTCGTTCATCACCTACTATAGTTTCATCATCAATCATAGTTTCGTGTTTACTGTCATCTCATGTCATATATGCCATGTCAAATGAAAGGCCCCACCATTTGTCATTCTTTTTATTTAAATGTAGACGAAGAGATTTAATGCAAACAAAATGTAAAAGATTCGTACATGAAACGAAACATAAAAACTGTGTTCCACATTCAAGTTATTTAGCGTCTATATAGCTTACTAGGTGTTTTCTTTCTCATTGACAATGCTCATTTATTTTATGTAAACCTAAATATTTTGGTGACCAGTATCCAGGATAATAAAGTGTCTCGTTTTTATTTGCCGACATCTGCTAGCTTATATTACGACCTATGCAATTTTTCTCTACATTTGGTCGTTCTAGATCCACCCTATTTACTCCCGTAGTAGAAAGATTTTGAAGAAGAAAGCTTTCGGATTGCGGTTCTCTGAGGATGACCTTCCAAATCCTTTTGTGAGACAGAGTGGCAAAGCCATCTGAGCCATTTTACAACCCAGTACTTTACGCACACACATATAGAAAGAACAATGCCTGATCCCGTTTTTTATTCCCTTTTTTTCTCCCGTCGACTCACCCTCGCCTCATTTCACATGATGTATAGGTAACCTTAATGCAAAATCATGTTTGTTGTATATGCATGCATGCATGTGTGCATTGTACACACATACACCAATTTATTTTCTTCCTGTTATGAACAGCATAATGAAACTAGAGCAAAGAATGTAGGAGGTATATTACTACTTGAAAGTGGAACATTTGCGCGAGAATCACTACTATGAACATTAATCTACTGCAGTCTCTTTCATTTCAACAATACACTACATAACACGAGCACCAGTTGGTTATTCTCAGAGAAAAGAGAAAGTTGGTAACCCACGACTTTCACAAAAAATGTAATGCAATATTACCCAGAGTTATTTTATGAACATTACTTCTGCTGCCATCATCACTTTCACCATACCGTGCCGTTTATTGCTGTGAAAAGTCTATGATGATATAGATGCGTAGTTTGCTTGTCCATTATGATAAAAAAACTTGGTGATCTAGTTTTCTCCTCAGTTGTCTCCGCTGCGGTTAGTCCAAGTGGTATGCATATGCAGAGCATGGTTTGTAAATTGCGACTTTGCACAAATGTTGTGCAATATGTATGCCTACCTATTTGGAACAAAAGTACATGTGCATATGACAGTTCATTTCGTAGAGGCTTACTAAGTTTCTGTGTAGATAATCCATTATAGTTTGGTGAAAACTCATTTTTGTTACCAGTTTACCAAAAGTGAGAGAAAGGACTCAGTTCCTTTGAGCGCAGTTAATAGAATGACGACAGTACTATGTACGAGGAGCAAGTAAATGAAAAAATGTAAAGATTCAGAAAATTGGATACTGCGGCTATATGGAAGCAGCCATCGCAATCATCATCGACACTATCGTCAATATAAGAAGCGTATTAAAGCAAACTGCTGCTGAGCCTGACTGCTTCTTGTTTATGCTGTTTGCACTTCACCCCTGATAAAAAGCCCAATACATTTCCAATTTAGACACTGTGAATGTCGCACTGTGGATCTAGTCATTCATTCATTTATATTTTTACTAGCGCACTGTGTGTGGTAAGTATGCATATGTATGGACATTTGATTTTCATTCATGGTTGAATTCCTTGAAGAGTGAAATCAAGTTTGGAATAGCTGTTAGCAAAAATTGCTTTTTCTCCATAAACAAAATGAGATTACCATGTTTTTATGCATAAGGAAGCTTTGAAAAATTGGGGTCTTGTGAAGTTTTCAAAATGAGAGAAAAGTCAATAATACGAGACTATTGCTTGACTTTCTACTTTTTACATAACATGTAAACAGTTTTTGTTGGAGTAGTTATGTGACGATGGTGGTAGTGGAAAGATGATTATTCCGTAATAAATGGAATGCGATGAAATCGTGCAAGTAATGGAATGATGAAATATCACGGCCCAATTACCTACTGACGCAGGAGCATAAACGCCATACTATCTTATAATAGTTATATCCATAAATGCTTGGTAGATATTACTTTAAAATTTGTGTGCTGTCATTGAACAAGATGGTGTTCTATGTTTCATGTAGGTATTATTATCAAACAAGTAGATAGCAATCTTATTTGAACATGGCAATGAATTTTCTACAATGTTTGTACTTTCATTATTATTGGCACTTTAGCCGGAATAAATAAATACAAACTAAACAGGAATATGGATGCAACTTATGCAACAAAGCTTATATGTCAGTAACTGTATTGCAACTATAAATAATCAGTAAGTATGCTTTATAAATTGATGTTTATTTACTTGCACTTTTGCTTCGGTGCTTTTGTTAATAACAACAACAAGTTCAAATATAAATACGTACTCATAACAGTGAAATCCCACGCATCATTCATTTACAAAAACAAAACAGAAACTACAATTTAACAGATATAGGGGCAGGTAATAATACTTGGACACATTTTGACATCGACCCAGTTCATTTATCAAAGAGATTTTGCAATGAAATGATAGTGAGTAAAATTGCCTCCCCTTTACCATTATCCTCGTCACATCACTTTCTCCAGGATCACTGCATAACTTATTATTAGTGGATGGTGTTGTCTTTACAATTCTGCGTGTGATTCTCTCTACACATGGTTGACTGCTTGTCATAGAACCAATGATAAATTCAGAGACGAAAACTCATTCAGCCGGCCATCCATGTAAGCAAATTCCACCCAGTGGTACAAGCAGCATTATAGAATGGCAGTAGTAGTAATGTGTTGCAGTTTTATCCTTTCATTTCGTTTACGCTTTCACTTCCACACAGAGTATTAGTGGAGAAAAGCCTTTCGCTCAAAAAGGGTGAAACAACTAATCCGCTACGACCAGCACTACTTTGTATTACAAAAGGGGATGCAGACGTGTGTGACGTGTCTGCATCCCGTTATGGCTACAATCAATTTTCTCTGTTCTCTATGGACCCATCAAAGTATGCAGAGTATGCTATCCACGTCGGGGTTTTAACAGCTTTCCCCTCTTTTTATGTACTTTTTGGTTAATAGTGGTGGCGGTGGCCAGCCGTTAGAAAAAGGATTTGGCTCTTTCCTGATAATATGTGTTCATGATGAACAAGGTAAAGCGAGAATATTATGTAGTAAAGCTACCACCAAATCATGTTACTGGCAAACCACAAGAAAGTACTACATAAAACTCTAGTACCGAGTGTCTGTGGTTTCAAAGAAAAGAATCCCATACGTTGGGAGTATTAAATACGTAGCTGAAAATACATGACACTGACAAATCCTTTTGGAAGAATGTAAAAGGAAAATGATTACTAATGTGTCTTTGACTGATGTACCTCGTGTCAATATTGATTCATTTTTAATTCCCATAAAAAGTCATGTCCCCGAAAAAGCGGAACAAAAATAAAAGCTGCGTTTTATCTGCTTTTCTTTTTGTTCCTACACTCTAATGGTCGGCTGATAAGGTCAATATAAACCATTTTAATTATCTGAGTGTGAAATTGCCGTTCCAAATAATAAAGGGAAACTGCAAAAAATGTAGAGAAAGAAAGAGAGAGAAAGAGAAAGAAGGACAGACAAACATGCTAGTAAAAATAAAATGCTTGCAGCTACGCAATAAAGTGTATCTAAAAATGAGATTTTCCATACTTTTGTACATTTTCCGTTTCAACTAAAAAACAGTTTAATGGACTGAAAGTGTATGCAGTATTTGCAGTATTTTTATAGCTGCAAAGATTATTCTGTGAGTAAAATGAGCCGCAAAGTGGTCGTTTGTACATGTATTTTGGTATCGTTGTTGGAGCTTCTGTAATTACATGCAATGAATGAAAATGATATATTATGTTTCTTCAGGAAACTGAGAAGCTCTTTTATTAATAGCACTCTGGCATCAGTTCGTTGTTGGTTTGTATTTGACAGAAAAATATGAAGTGGTCTCCGGTTGAAATGAGGAGTCCCATTACTATGAATCGTATTTTGAAGGAATTCATATAGCAGATAAAAAATGCTTGATGGGCTTTATTAAACAAGCAGTTAAATTTGGTCATATCTACCAAAGCTAAGCTAGGTATATATAATCTCTAGATAGCAAAATAATATAAGACTATTACAAGTAGGTATAATAAAAAATAGGAAAATGGCTTCTCTCGAACAGTTTGATTGACTTTGAAAAATGGTACTATACATTCAGTATAACAACCTAGGGGCTACGCACTAACGATGCAATCAGTTACAAAAACTTCAAAATAATAGCACTCTTTCTTGCAGTTGTACTTTGGTAATGATATTGTTGTAAAGAAAGTAAAAGCGACTAAAACTGAATATTTCATAATATGTATATTTCTTTGGTGGTTTTGAAACTTTAAGCGGATTTCTGATATTTTTTCATAAAAGGGATGTTTTATACATTAATTGGTTGGATTTGGGTTTGCATACTCTTGACGAATACGGGTGAATGACTTGAATTATTTATTTATTTGTGGCTTTTTATTGGTTTTTAATGTTTAATTTATGAAAGCCAAAAGTCACATGGCTTTAACAGTCAGTCAGTTTGAATAGAATATAATAATATGAACCACAAATGTTATGTAATAAAAACGTGCTTGCATCTCGCATCGAAAGTAATACGTGTCCAGGAATGTTATTATGCTATGAAAGAATTTACAGAGTCAAACAGTGAGGTTTCGTGAAGTAATGTGTAACAATGAAAAATGAATTATGATGTTAAAAGTCTTATACTTTTCAGTCAAGTCTCTATTGTCATAAGAAATGACTTTTTTAACCAAGACATTCAGAGATTCACATTGGCGAATACGTTGGCGCTCGTATTTATTAGAGCTATTTGTATTTTTATGATTTTTCTTGGGTTATAAACTCAGCGGTAATAGGTGATAATTATGATGTGAGAACCAGAGCAGTTCATCAAAAACAGTCATGACACAAAATTTATTGACGTATAATGCACATGTACACACATATTACTGCAATAAAAGCGTAAATATTTCAAGTTTATGAGGAAACGATGACGTGTTCTGAAAGAGTATGCAGACACGTTGAACGCATACTTTCTGTATCTGGTGGTGAGGGCGAATGTGGATGAGTACATTAAATATTCCTGTATTTATCATCCAACATTTATCTTTGAATGGCCATGTTTATGCAAAACGAGGGAAATGAACATCACCATCACTCATTGAATACCGATAATAACATCACTCTTCTACGGAATTGCTCCTCCGTCACAGCTTATTCATGATACAAAAAAGTTGCATCCGCCCATCCTTTTATAGAATTTCACATTTGCAAATTTCTCACGTTTTGGGAACATACGCTCAATTCTTGGAAGAGCACATTATTTTCACATGGCAGTATCGAATTTTAGAAACAAACAGTTACTATCAGAATTCAAAAAACAAGAAGCTTGTAGCAAGAAAGATAAGCGGCGAGCTTCCTTTCTGCATATAATTGACTCTGCCTTACTCCCACTGTACTATTAGGGAAAACCACGTAGAAAGTGAAATTCCAAAATGCTGCCCACTTAAGTATGCATCTGTTACGCTTGATTTGATTACCATAAAGTTTCAAACCAGCAGCAGACTAGACGACTGTCCCAACAACTCGTGGAGCATGCAGTCACTTTTTATTCATTGCAATTTTACTAATAGTGAAATGTGTAGACTATTATGCATGCATACAAGCGCCTCCTGCAACTTCCTCCAAGGCAGTAAAAATGCCGGAAGGGCAGAAAGTACAAATAAATACGGGAGAGAAGAAGAATGGTGTCTTTTCCATAAATAATTCCAAGTCGAAAATGTTCTTGCATGTATTTTTAATACTCAAAAGGATTCTGTTTATGTTTGCGTACGTGGAATACGGCATTTTCTCAAAACGTCTCTCTGACTCACTCGCAAAGGAAGACTTTAAAGATAAATGGATCTATTGCACACAACTTACATTACTTTTCGTGTGTCCATGTAGCTTTTCAGCTGTGCAATATCTATAGCTTCTATTATTATTGTGTAGCAATTCTTGCAAGTTGGTGCTATATAGGTTGTTTCTGGTTTTAAGTACGTAAATAGAAGAAAAAATATTCCCAAGAAAGTCTGCGCTTTCAACCAGCAACAGTGGCAGCAGCAGCGTCAACGTCCACACATAAAAAAACGTGCATGAGTACACGAGAAACTACAAAATAAAGTGCTTCTTTCGTAAGCAACATTATTTGTTCTTTGCACTTTAATGCTGTTCAGCAAGGGGTAATGGAACATGACTAGGATACTGAGGACCACCCATTGCTAATGGCTATTTACCCAGATGCACAAATATTTTTCGCTTTCTGCTGAGCCATAGTCCTTGCGCCTAAATTGTAAATATATCATTCTCTGAAAAGAGGAAAATAATCCCCTCTCCTCGGCTCACGTCCTGCAGCGTCTTTCGCAATGTTTATACAAACTTTAAATGTGACTGCACGAGTCAAGAGGGTATTGTTCTAGAGATGACGATGATGCTGCTGCATAGTATCTATCCTGAGCAAAAAAGTAAACACATTCAATAGTCAACTTACCAATCGTAGATACAATTGTCCAGGTAAAGTGAAAGCTGCCCACGTAATCCCACCGCCTCCGTTTCCAGATCACACCAGCCTGTGTGGCATTTCCATAGGCAAAAAGTAACTCATGCAAGTTATCTAGTGACGGCGGCTGCCGTGGGTAGTACAATTCTACAGATTCAGAACTACTTGTTGACTTATCCGGGGCAGCTGCTAAGGGTCTGTTGGAATTGGAATTCCACGGTTCAGTGAAGACACTATAGTTGTTACCTCCACTGTTACTAATAAAGGAATTATTAAATTTTCTATCGTCGCCGTTAACAAAACTACCACTAACGTTATCTCTACCAGCACCAGTGTCTATAGGCGGCCCCCCTAAAGTCGGGGAGGTATTAAAGCCATTATTATTGATATTGTCGTGCTCAAAACCAAATGTAAGGGAATGGAGTCCTGTGAGATTATGAACAAACTGCTTATACAAAATTGCAAAGTCATCGCGTATTTTCTTCTCCGCAGTTTCCTCCACAGCCTGAAACATGAATGCGCCCAAGGCAAGGTATATGAAGAGAAGCACTGCCAAGAGAATAAATCTAATATTTTCCTCCTTCATATTGAGAAACTGACACAGGCCTGCCTGCCTCGTGGCAGGTACATCCGGATTCGTTATTGGTAGAGTTGCCATTTTTCTCTTGCTTACTTGCTTGGGGGCGACAAATGTCTCCGTTCTTTGACGTACAGTTATACTATAGATTGTAGAGTGTGGGGTGTTTTCCTTGCAAAATTTGCTTGACTATTGTTTAAAAATTTCTTAACAATATTTTTCTCACATTAAAGTGTATCTTGCAAACCTTTTCACAATTGTCACAAAGTTAACGAATGTCTTTTTCTTTGTATGGCAAGTATCACGCGGCACAGCAACTGGAATAAAAGTTTGTAGACACACCGCTGCGAGGGAAATGAGAAAGCAATTCTTGTGCTTTATTGACCATTGTAAACTCAATCACCCTTTTACACTTTCATGACTTATTTAAACAGTACTCTAAATTGTTTTTCTCTGTTAAACATAAGTTATAAAGGGAAATAAAGTTTTGAAAGTCAGTCTTTATAGAGGAGATTGAATGAAATATGAATGAATATTCCTGCGTCGTATTGTTCCAGACGCCATGTTCAATTTATGAATTTTAAATCACTTTCACTAGAGTAAAAGGATCACACTTTATGCACTCATGTAATTGCACTGATTCCATCCCACGACCGCTCTACTCATGATGGCAATGAAATGAGGTTATTTGCAGCTCATTACTTGATAATGGGCTAATGTAAAGGTGTAGTCTGTCTCTGCGGAACTGTCCAAGGTACTCCAGTCCTGTCGCCGTGGCTTGCATTCCTCATGTATCCCAGATCGTTTTGACTGTTTTCAATGGGACGTGTGTGTCTGAAAATCATACACACAAAAAGGCATTCCCCAGATTAGAAACATTTCATTAGACCAAGTTGCATACCAGTTTCATTACAAAAGCTGTAAAATATCTTGCTAGAAAGCTTGTACAATTCCCTTGTGACTCCCCATATTCGTCGACTACTCATTCTTCTCTGCGAATCAGCTAGTAGTAAAATTAAACACGTTGCCAGTAAGCAAAATGTAAATAAACGAAGCTGACGTCTATCTTGTTTCCAAACTCATCGCTCCTATCATTTATAACGTTCCAAGTCATGTTGTAAAACAGGACTCCTCACTTCATAACAACACACCAATCCGTCTCACTGTTGTTGGCGATGATGGTAAAGGCTTGCGCTATTATTGGGTCAATAGTCAATACAAAGTTTCCAACAACGCTTAAAAGGAAACGTCATTCTGCATTTAATATCCGGAGGGAAAGAACAGGCAAGCGGTACACACGGGCGACTTCTCACAGTATCCTGATACAAATACCACATAACCACTATACGTCATCCTATCAAAGTTTATTCCCTTACATATTTCCGTAACTGCATACCAGAATTTTTTATCATAATAATATATGATGACATCCGCACTTCCATTATACTCGGGGTGTCAAATTACATCGACATGCAATAAACCCTAAAACAACATCAGTCAAACATTGCCAAAAGGTCATTTCAGTTTGCCGTTGTTGTATCAGCCCGTTACCATTTTCAAGGAAAGGTAAGCAAAACAGACACGTCAAACAGGCACTAGTGTTCTGGTTGCTGGCAGCAGTAGTCCCAATATTTATTTATAATGTGGGTGAAACTAAACCCACTGTTTCGATTCTCTCTAGTTGGCGTTTGCACTGTTTTTTACTTGTGAGACTCATGATGCTTCTATGATCAGTGTGTGTAAAGGCAAACTTGAAGTACCTAAAATGGGAAAGCTTCCCATCGGCGACAAGATCACAAAGAGAGAGAAAGAGAAAGCACAAGAGTAAGTGCACTTGAGTGGTATGTAGTACTTTCATCATCGCCAGCAAAATCCACCTCGTCTGGTGTATCTTTTGCCAACCGCCATTATTATCAGCAACGAAACCATTATTGAGCCACATTATGTCGCGAAAACAAAGTTAGGCGCATACGAAAATATGAGAGTTCTATTAGCATGACACAGCCAACGTGTTTTGCTTGCAGTTTCACTCAGCACCAGCACTGCTACTAGTGAAAACGCTACAATAATAAAAAGCCCTTTTGTATTGATATCCTGTTATTTCACTGTGTTGTTA